>OX421896.1:25019516-26219516 GCA_949128065.1 Beris chalybata | reverse complement strand
TACGGTAACGCGCTCAAAGGCTTTTCACGCTCATTTACTGAACGAAGTCATACGCTTCAGTGCGGTTGGAATACCCGCTTTTCACGTAGTTACTAGCGACGAACGAAATAGGTACATCATGGGACTTTTATTCGTATTCGTCCTGTCGCAATTTCTACGTAGGTCGGAAGCAGGACCGTCTAATTCCCCATTTAGGTCTTCTTGTTCGGTGAAATGTAGGACTCACGATAACTTCATTTTACCATCAGGATTCACTCGGGACACGAGTTTCCATTTCATGGTTTTCTCTCTGGAATTTTTTTTTTCCTCACAAGTCTGTCATGTACAAGTTGGTTGATTTTCGAATTAGTAATGTCATTTTGATAAAGGCTGCCTTTTTAATCACATTAAGGATTCAGACCATGAGAAAAAGTTGGGATACAAAAGATGTAATTTTGTAGAGCGAAACTTGTTTTTTTGGCTTTTCATGGTCTTTTTAAGCTTTGCAGGAACTGCCTTTTATTTTGATCTTAAATTGTTTTGTTTGCCCAGTTTACATTTCTTTTGTTATTAAATCAGACAAAATCAAGGGTGTATAAGAGGTAGTACCTACTAATATAAACTGCTATAAACTACTATTAATAGCATTTTCTCGGAAATGCGCAATAACCTTTTGTGTTTTACTCCAAAACGATTTCTCTTCTAATTAAGATCCCAGGTAGATAGGTATATGGAAACCTTATCCGTACGTGTACCTCTATCTGAGATAGTAATACATTAGATATTGCAAATCGATTGAATTGCGAGTATGGTATTTGATGCAGAGCACGGAAAACGTCGATCCAGATTTGATATGCTTTATTCCATATTTACCTATTGTACTTATCATAATTAATGTATTGTTTCCATTGTATGTATCTTTGTATTCTACTAGTATGTTATTTTGCTTTAATTTCATTCAATTTAAAATGTTGATTTCCCAGCCATAAGCTGTCAAGATACCGGAATACCTTTCGCAGTTTCATACTTATATCTATGTGACTAGCTACAGAGATGAAACTACATGACATCTTTACACTTAAGCTCGGTATTTACGGTGATAGTTTTTAACGATAGTACTTTCGCGACAGCATAGCATATGATAGTGCGACAGTTTGCTGTATACACGGCGCAATAGCCCGACAGTGAAATTAGGCAATAGTTACATTCTTTATGTTGGCAAACGTTGCGGTATCATTGTGGAAAATGTTTCAAGTAGAGCTGGTTGCAGCTGGAGTCACTGGTGAAACTTTTGGCGTGATAGTAGTCCGTATTTTAGTCAACTTAGACAAAGATTAAAATCAATAAGATGTAATACTATAAAATTCTGTGACCGATCTTTCCCTGAAGACTTACAAACCTCGTGGAGAGTCCAATTTATTCATTTGATTTTCGGATTGTGCTCCATTATTCAGTAAAGTATTGATTGACAACGGCTACCGTGGTCCAACGAATCACATGGGTGTGTTAAGAAGGTGTGCACTATACACCCATAGTAATATTTGGGATAATTCCCAGTGTGACTGTTTTGATATTTCTGAGAGTAGCATGGGTAGCAATTCTTAGCTTGGGTAGCAAAAATATTTTCTAATACTTCTTTTAATTAAATGGAACTAGTTACGTCAACATATCCATGTTTTACTCATAACACTGTATATCCACTATAAATTTAAAATGTTTAAAGAAAACATACTGCAGTCACGATCGGCTGCAAGCCAATCGTATAATACTCTAGATGAATACTGAGCACCGACTTATATTGTAGGTGGGAATAAAGTAGAATTGCGTGTGTGCATATTGTATGTTCTTTATTAAAGACTATAATTTGATTACTACGCAAACCTGAAAGACAATATTCAGCGTTTAATTTCATATATCGAACTGGGTAAGTCACCGAAAAAAAAATTCTGTTTTAAGGACTTTCACATGGAAGGTGCAAGAAGGACTCACTCGATTTCTTACATAATTATCCTTTTCCTTGGAATCAATCAAAAATTAACGTGTTCAAAATTTCAAATTCGTAGGTTGAAGCATATAAAAATTATCGGAAAATATTGTTGAACACGTGTCTTAAGGATTTTTTGCATAAGAGATACCAGAAGGAGTAAAAAGATTTCTCTAACTAATAACTTTGAACTTTGTTTTCACTCAAAACTAATTTGTTCAAAATTCGGAATTCGTAGATTAAAGATTAAAGTATCCTGCAGGCACTGGACCGATTTGGGCTGTCGCGCCATTGATGATGAGATTAAAGATTACTTGAGTTATAGTGAGTATCTTAAATTAAGTGAAGACGTTTTGATAAGATATTTGTATGGCAGCTACGTGAAGGACTAATAGGATTTTCTTTATAATCATATATTGCGCTCCAACTATTGGAAAAAATAACACGTACAAAATTTCAAGGACGTAGCTTAAACCCTTCTGAAGCTATCGAGCAATATTCTTGAACACGTGTCTTAATGACATTTTGTATGGCAGCTACCCGAAGAAGTAGGACAATTTTGCCCGTTAACGAACTTAGCCTTACAAATTCAATCAAACACCCAGATTCAAAATTTAAAGATCCTAGGAGAAGGCGTTCTTGAGTTATCGTGCTAATGGACAGACAGACGGACGGACGGTCTATCAAAGAATGCAATAAGCATTGTCTTGACTTATGATGGAATTGTCAACATCAACAAAAAGGTTGTTTTGGGAGAACTGTCATAACTTTGCTATCTATCGACCGATTTGAATAAAATTAGTATTACCGGGATGATGAGTGTCACAGCTTTCAAACAGCTTTCTGTATACATAGATGGTCTTACCAGTTACTCAGATATAGAGATGGGCAAAACAGTTCCTTTTAGTGAGTTTAACTCCAACTCACTCACTTGAAGGAACTTGTTCAGTGAACTAGTTCAAGTTCGTTTTGAAGGCAAGTAAGTAAGTATGAAACAAAAAAATCCTCATAACTACTTTTCAAGAGCTTCACATCGCACAAGAACTAGGTTCTTTTAAAGGTATGTCACGTGGCGAGAGGAAGTACAGTTCATCGAAAGGAGTTAGTTCACTTACTCAAAGTGTGAATGTGATGACCTAAAAAAAAAGTTCCTCATTTCCCCGGAGAAGAGCAAGTAATCCCGAAGTTCAGAGTAAATGTGATGACCTTAAAAAAAAGGTCATCACTTCCCCAACCAAGAACTAGTTTCTTTTCAAGTTTGGAGTTAGTGTGACCTTCAAAAAAAAAGGTCCTCACTTCCCCAGGGAAGGAACTCATTCCTTTTCAAGCTGTGTCACGTGGCGAAAGGACCTACATTTAACCAAATGGAGTAAGTTAGTTCACTCACTCACTTCAATGAACTGTTCTTTTAGAACAGCTCACTCATGAACGACCCATCTCTACTCAGATATGGTTCGAGTCTCGGAACTTATTTGTTGCATTGTGTATTGTTCTTTTACAAAAATCAATGCTGCGTGGGCTATAATAGGTCATACGAAAACTGAGTAAGAGCCTAACGCCATTTTCGGTTTGAAGTCCTAGTTTCGGCTTACGAATTGTCTGGATAAAGCGAAGGTACCTCAGAACATCATCGACCACAAGGCTCCATAGAAGAGACAGCACTACTACCTGCGGGAATCCTTCGCCGTCTATAGCTTGTGTCGTATCTGTTGTGACTGAAAGATTACTTAAGATATAGTGAGTTCCTTAAATTGAGTAAAGACATTTTTAAAGGATATTTGTATGGCAGCTACCCGAAGGAGGTGGAGATTTGACCAAATATCCAAATTGAAAATTTCAAGGTACTAGATCAAGGCGTTCTTGAGGTTCCGTGCGTACAGACACACAGACGGAAAGATAGACGGACAGACAGGCGGACGAACAACAAGTGGAGTTAGAGTTTTCGCCCCAAATGAACAAAAAGTAATAAATAATTTTCTTTTTTTTTGTACGAGGATAAGCGTTTTAAAATTTTGGTCTGGACTAATCTTATAATAGGTACTATCAGATTTTATTTTTTGAAATCTTTTGTATGAGCTAATAACTGCTTCCAGACTCAATGAATTAGTCAGTTTTTGATCCCAACTTGACTTGAGGGCTGTAATTCATATAAAGCTATCGCTTGTTTAGAGCATCAAATCGATCTCAACCTGTAATTAAGATATTTAATCAAAGTGAGAGAAAAAACTTTAACCGCAACAACGTTTCCAATTTCGTCTCGTCTGCAGTGAGCTAATTTTATATTCTCTCTACCTGAGATTGATGATAAGCATCAGAGCATGATTGACCAAAATGCAGGTAAAAGTTTGCAGAGCTCTTCAGTAAAATTGTTGGTATACATAAAGATTAACCATGTATGCAGTATGATTATATGTATTAATCTAAAAGCACTTCAAATATTAAATTTTTTAATCAATCTTACTGGAATGAGATTTTTCGCGATTAAACTTTTACACGTGTCAGTATAATTCTCATCTCGATTCCCGAAAGCTACTCTGAATTTCGTAAAACTTTTGCCACTCGGTCTGGGATTTTTGTTTCACAAATTCCACCGAATACTGAACCGATGCTTCTATTCCTCCTAATTCCGCAATAATGCCATTTAAAAACTTTCAGAGTTTTATCATTCGCGTTTCGTTTAACTGGAATAAAAGGGAAGCATGTCAGGGCGTTGTGCCAGCAACTTTCTAATTCAGTGCCAGACCCATCAGGCCTGGTTCAGCGAAAAGGACAATAAAACATGGCGAAAACGACGAACGAAGTACTCAGATAAATCTCTGTTTTCTGGTTCCTCACGCGTTACCAACTAAATTCAGCCTCGAAATTCACCAGCTTATAGGAACTGGACCTACCACATCCTGATGTCCGGGACAGGACAGAAAGCCAACGACCCGGCTCATACCCCAACTCAACATCGGGTAGCATGTCAGAGATTTCGAAATTGGTTTGAGTTGTTTACTCCCAAATCCGGGCAGACAGCATCAAATGGCCGACACTAGGGAATGGGAAAATTGAAACCAGGGCTGGCAATTTTTGGGGTTCTGATGAGGATGAGAGCAGTAGGGCGTCAGCAATCTACCCCACAATACACACTACTATCGTTGTGGTTGACATAATCACTGGGAAGAGATGTAGCCCTTAAAGAACACAAATAAAACCAAGATGGGTCTATGGGGGTGATGTGATGTCTTTGAAGGTAGGAAGGTCTACAGCCCCCTAAGCCTAGTCTAGTGTGACAGGATTTGGTTTAGCCTAGGTACTATGCAAATCTTATTAAAGATATAATGCTATATGGGCCAATTATTCATAGACGGGATAAGCTGTGTCCCTAGTCGCACTTCTGGAGTGAAAGGTGGAATGTCCCACCACAGACGGATACATATGATGAGGTTTTGAGATTTGGCATAATGACCGTGTCGTGCTTGAGCATTTCCAATCTTCAACCACATCATATCGATTGGAAGCCTTTAATTAAAGGTTAGGGCAAGTTACCAGCAGTCCGGGCCCGACGTAATCATTTTGAATATTCTATGCGAAAGTATAATTGATTACGTTTTAATGGAGTTGTCCTACGGATTATGTAATTTTACTTTGGGAAAATTTAACAAATTTACTTTCGTGTTATGGAATATTCCGATTAAGTAGAAACTTATTTTTGTGTGTTTTGATGAGTTCGAGGACGAAAAGCAAGAAAAGTTTTTGCTGGAAATATTTAATGAGGCTCCATCGTAAAATGGTGTTCTTTTGGAACTTCAAGAATCCTAAATTAATATAAAACCGTTTTTAATTGAAGGCAGGTACACTAAAGGAAAAGTTTAGAAAAGTAAATTGGTATTATAAAATTGAATAAAGTTTTTTTTGTTCTATAAGAAAAGGAATTGTGTTTTAATGAGAAAATTCGTTCATTTTCTTATAAAAATTATCAAATTATTATTAACCAAATTATTGTCCACGAAACGGATTCTTGCTATATTTTCGCGATTTGCATATTTAATCCCTAAAGTGCAACAGACATATTTCCTAGGTCTAGTGAGATATCGAATTGGCTTTAAATATAACTGCAAAAACACCCATTTAAGAATTTTACGAGGTTTTATCCTCTTGGAGTTACAAAGTGGTTTCTCTAGCTTTCACGAATTTCGACTATTATTTTTTCCCACTAGGGAAGCGTAAAATAATTGTGTATACATTGTTTCGAATTCCGACATATATGTTAGTCATGATGAGATATTATTGGTTAATTTTTCCATATAATCAAATATCGATATTTTGTATCATACGTTTTTATTAAAATTTAAAAAATATATAGGTTAGATTAGGTTAGCCTGGTGTAGTCCAGTGGTAGTGTACTTGTTCTTGAAAACATTGCCGGGGTTCAATTCCCACTCAATGCATAATTTATTTATTTGAATTTTTCAGTTGCTATTGGTTTCGGACTATTACTTTAAATCATGAACTGTGCGGAATGTTTAATAGAGTAACTTGTAAAGGATTTAAAAGCTAAGCAAGTGAGTTCTGTTTACATTCTTATCAGATTCATCAGAGCTGCCAGACAGTAGTTGATTGTCTATAGGCAACTTTGCTGCTCTGGTAGATTGTATCACAGCCAATAGTACTGAAAAATTATTATCATTAACACCTTCTAGTACACTGTCATACCCAGCCCGATTTCTGATCTTCCTTCCCATTGCTAGAACTGATTAAGTTCGGTATCCCCTTTCTTCTCCACAATTCCTCTCAACTATCCTTCGCACCAAGAAACACGGAAAAGTATTTGATAGAACAATACCGCGGCCAATTGGGATCAGTTTGCTCTTGAAAATTAGCCAAAAACAGCCATCAGCCGCAGGTGCCGTGCTATGTATAGTGCAGTGGGATCACAACGGAGCCATCTAGCGGTCTATGTGCTATGAGCTATCTCTCCCAACAGCTACCTACCTAACCTAACCTAACCTAACCTAGGTCAATTTCAGAAGGGTTTAAGCTACTTCTTTAAAATTTTGTCTGTATTATTTTTTCAATTATTGAAGCAAGATGTGTGATTATGACGAAAATCCTATTAGTCCTTTGTGTAGCTGCCATACAAATATCCTGTCAAAATGTATTCACTTCATTTACGAAACTCACCATAACTCAAGTAATCTTTTAGCTACGAGTCCGGAATTTTGTACAAATTGGTTTTGAGTGAAAACGAAGTTCGAAGTTACTAGTCAGAGAAATTCTTTTACTCATCTGGTATCTTCCATACAAAAAATCCTTAAAACACATGTTCAACAATATTTTTCGATAACTTTTAAACGCTTCAAGCTACGAATTTGAAATTTTATACACTTTAATTTTTGATTGTTTCCAAGGAAAAGGATAAATATGTAAGAAATCGTGTGAGTCCTTCCTGCACTTTCCACGTGAAAGTCCTTCAAAAAGATAAATTTTATTAATTGATTTTTTCATGATAAGCTACCATTAAACCAATTATGATTAAATGAGTGCTTTTCAAATAAGTCCTTATGTATCTACAAAGCTTCAGATTTTAAGCGTTTATCGTTCGGGAAGTGTTCATTTTCAAATACTTGTGACAATCTTCTGATTATCTTCGTCACCATTACCTAACAAATGTAATTTACTCGAGGTCAGCCCATGGTTAAAGGAGTAGTGCAACCTACCCTTTATCCAAAAGGGATAACGTATTACGTATTGCGAAATTTTGTTACTCATGTATGCCTCAAAACGCTTACGCCCCGAATTATTTCTTAATGCCAAACAAATCTTTTCTAGGCTCTTTTTAACTGAGATGTTGAATTAAAAAATCCTCTTTTTCTTCTACGAGTGAGATATTTTGTCGTCATTTCCTTCTATAGATGTTTTCTTCTGTACTATAAATTTACAGAGTAAAGCGGCGATATTGCTTGTTGTGTCCACAGCAAAATATTCGATATACTAAGCAAAGTGTTATTCAACATTTTCCAACTACAAAATTTAACTAGGCACTCAGTACTTCATCCGGAGTTCCTCAGATTGACTACAGCGCGAATTAATTAGGAATGCGACAAATCCAACATACTTAGAATTAATTACATCCTCTTAACCAGATGATATTATCCACATGCTTTCCGAATAAGAAGCTAGAACCTCAAAAGGGTTCTTAGAATTAAAGCCTCTTTACATTTGCTAACTTACAGATTATCAAGCAAGCTTAGAGTGTGTGAAATATAGGAAAATGTACTTACAGAATATTCTGAAGAAACCGCGATCTTTATTTACAACTTAGAAGTATTCAACGCCAAGCACTTACCTTCCGCTCGAAGTTGAAATATGTAGCCTTAAAGCCTAAGGTAGTTTCTATAGAATTAGAAAGATGAAAACGGAATTGAGTTGCGGCTCGTTCCCTTCTTTAGTTCCCACATGGCTGATTAATGCTTTCAGTACTGAAAACCAGAGCAAGAGCTTCCAAGGTATCCTGAAATAATATTCCGCTTCCATTTGATGGCATTAAATCGCGCAAAACGTACCATTCATAAGATGGATGAAATCTAAAGACACCTCTGCCTCGGTGGTGGCTTTGTATTATAATCATATTCCTTAATGTTTAACATCATGACGTTGATAAATTTTGTCCTGTCTATCTACACATGTACATATTGCATAGCTCCTTTGGGTAAGGTTAGGTAACGTAGCGTGGGCTTAAGTGTGTTTATAGTACAGCACCGTTTATTGTATTCCTCGGAATCCCGAATAAGTAAGTCCTTATGTCTTATTCCGTGTAATTTACTTCATTTCAGGATCACTCCAAGGAACCTGTCATATTCAGATGATGCCATTAACCGACATTAAGGTCGCAAAAGGGCAACAACAGAAGCAGTTAATCCGCATTGAATGCGTGTGACAGTCCTTGGAACGTTTCTCAGGCACGTTACGACAACGACAGTAAAAACGCCGCTGCCGCTCAACAGGTAAGGAGACAAGATGGGAAGCCTACCGAATCTCCACACATTGGAACATGTTCGGCGCACGCCCGAATCGGACCATACCGAAACAAGTAAGCGAGAGCCCCAGCAGCGTGCACGTGAGCATCGCGACACGAGCCGCGAACGAGAAACATTACCAGTTTTTCTACACCCCCAGGTGAGTCTTTTGTTCCTTATCTTCTTTGAAATTTAGCTATATTCAAAAATCCGGTGTTCATCCCTTTTTTTGCAGTTGCCATTTAATCCTCAACTTTTAACACACACGTTCGACTCGATAGGACCAACAACTTCCGGTGGAACGCCCGGCCAAGTACCAAAATATCATCATCGGCACTCCTTAACGACGAGACGAGTCCTTCGGACTAGAAGTTCAGGTGCTACGTACAATGTTTGGGACGATCCAATGATTGAAGTACGTCCTATTGATTTTTGTTCAAGTGTGAGGCAATCCCGTACGAAAATAACCTCAAGGAATCCTCAATACGTATTGCGAGGAAAATGTATTTGCTTTGTGTGACGAGGCGTTGATTAGGACTTAGTATATGTTTGGAGATTTGGCTGAAACATGTCGTAAATTGATAGGTGACTCTATTCATAGTCGACAGCTTACCGGTTTTAATTGGACGATTTATTTCATTTGAGTCTAATAGAGCGCTAAGGATATTGCCTAATGCTTATTGTACCTATACAATAGTTTGCTTCATCATAGTTTTCCAGACAATTGATTATTTAGGATCTTAGGGAATTCGTATTTGCGAATTTTAGGGCATATGTGACCTAAACGAGCAAAACAAAATTTTTACATTTGAATAGATTCCGAGGAAAACACAATTCTAGGACTTTTTGACGTCACGAAAACATACAGCAATTGACGATATTGATCAATTGGTGGTCAACTCGTTGCTCAGCAGTGACTAGCGATATGTTGCAATACTGAGCAATCTGGAAATATTTGAATTCCAAGCCAAGTGGGTAGATATTTGGCGGATATTTAACGGTCTCTGGGGTTCCTGAACGAATTCTACGAGAGAGCCTCCTGCCCTGTATTGCTCAATTAATCGCTCCACTAGTTATGGTAATAGCCGTCGGGCAATCAATTGCTTGAAAAATTGCTCGTGTAAAAGCACCTTATGATCCGACAAATTGCCAAGTGTGACGATATTGTTATATACCCACCAAAAAATCTATTCCAGGGGTTTTTCCCTTCTAAGGTGTACGGGTTCACATTCAACATGTTGCATGCGTATTCACGAATGCCGTGAGACCTCTTAGATCTAAAGGCTCTTTATTCAATCCAATAAAAATCTAAAAACGATGAGGCTGGATTATCAATCCAAGCCTGCATTCTATTTTTTTTAAATGTATAACACTTCATGGTTTGCAAAATTAAAAAATATTAGTTCTAATGAATTTCAACCATTGACCAATTATTTGTCCATAGCACATGGCAGCCTACTCTCCCATATCAACACGATCGCATCGCATTAGCGTGGTTCCACCATATCAAGTACAACAAGCCTTAGCGGGAAGTCGACGCAGGGATTCACTCAATAGTTCGATAGGTGCGAACTCAATCAGACGCTTGCTAACACTAAACAATCGCAACTGCCGGCACAAGGTTCCATTGCACGTGCGCACGAAGATCTGCAAGAACTTCACTTTGCTGGCAGTCGCACACGGTCTACTCTGCGCCATCTTAGTTCCACTAGTCGGACTCCAAGGATCGAACTCAATTTGGCATCATCGGGAGCAGTGGATTCATGTCGGCCCAAATATCGGTTCCATGCTGCTTAGCATATCATTCCTAATATCGTCGGGAATGTGCTTCCTAACGACTCGCCTTATCCAAAAGCTGGGCTATACAATTCTGATCGGTTCCGGTTATATGGGAATGTGCTTCTTCTTGGTCTGCCATTTGCTTCCATCCATCTACACGCTAATACCGGCCTATGTAATCCTCGGGATAACGCTTGGTCCTGCATGGGTAGGAAAATTTGCATTGATAATGTTCTATGCGAACAAGTTGAGTTGTATGCAGCACGAATGCAATCTGAATAGTGCGGCGGACGCCTTGGAGGATCATAAGGTTTTCTGTAATCGGGATCAGAAAGTCCGGCGTCTGGGAAGGTTATTTCATGCGGCACAAGATATTGGCATCATATTAGGAGCATCTATAGCAGCAGTAGTTATGGCGTGCGCTTCCACCGATTCAAACTGCTTTTTTGCGAAGAATGAAGTGATCGTTGCTGCGGATTCTTATCCGCAAAATATTACGAACGTTACAGCGACCGATCTACCGGAAAACAATAAGACGTCGGTTCAAATGCCCCGCCACTGGCTTATTATTCCCACCCGATTGCCAACGGACGACATGATTTCCGACGAACTGTACAACCACAACGAACACGGCGAGCGAATTTGTGGAGCTGACCTATGTCCTGTTTGGAGTATTACCAAAGATCAAGCTGAGAATGGAACCTTCTATGCTAATTTCGTCCGGGAGAGTGGCAAAACTGGGGGATTGGTGTTGATCGTCTTGTTCATACCGCTTGCAATAGCCGCTTTGAGCCTGACATGTTTGTCGGGAAGAACCGAAAAATCGTTTCGTAGCGAACGGGTCAAAGGAATGACTGACACGCTCATGTTTGCAGGACCAATGGCTTATTTTATCGGAACTGAACAAGGATATATGCTTGGCGATTTCACTAGGGTATTTGCAATTCTTGCAGACTTATTTCGCATTTTTTAATTGGTTCTTTAAACTTCTAGGCGTATGTGTCGTGTTCACTTGGTGTTCCTATGGTTGCTGGCGCACTAGTTGGAATGGGGATTATGCAGGCAATCGTATCGTGTACACTAAGCATGCTGTTGAGACACACGAAGAGGATTGTCGTTCTAGGTAAGTCCAATAATGTTAACGCTTATTCGCAGACCAGAAGATACTAGTCAGTCCCAGAAATTTCTCGGCTGCAAACTGGCATGGACATATGGACAAAGTTATTGAAAGAGCCAGAATCTCTGGATATGCAGGAGCCGTTTCGGCAAGATCTGGGAACGAAGTCCAAAACTAACCGAATAACTTTCGCAGCATCTGTCTGGTGAAGGAAAACAAGCCAGAAAACTGCTCAAGATGAAACTGCCGAACATTGGTAAAAAGGACCTCTGATTATCTGAAATTAAGCCGATATCAGGCTCGAATCCAAGCCAGAGCTTGTTACATGAGGTCTCCATAGGATTGGTCCCTGAGAGCAAAACATGCTGAATTTGCGATGATGGAGACAAAACACCAGAGGCCTCTGTGAATTCTATCAAAAGGTTTCGTCACTTCGATCAGAATTTCATGGAACCTTCGGAACTCCTGACCACTCCTCTTTGAAAAATACTATGCATAGTTGACAGCGCTTGGATCGAAGTGGCCCAATAGTCCCAATCTGAGCTTCAGTAACAGAGGAAGCCAAATCAACCCATCTCTGAAATCCAATCTAGTCTTCAGTCTATTGTGAAAAGAATATGTAGGATTCTAGGATGTACTCCTAGGGCTATGATTTATGTATAGCATAGATACTTTTTGCTTAATTGTTTTTATTCTTTTTCAGCGGCTGGATTTTTCTTTCACGCCTGTCTACTACTAGTTCTCTCTCGTTGGAAACCATCCAATGACGACAGTGCACTATTTTACGTAATCGCAGCGTCCTGGGGTGCTTGTAACGCCATGTGGGAAACATTACTCTTCGCCTTGGTTACATTAACCCATACGAATCACATAGCCGAAATTGTATCACCATTGCAAGCATTGAAATTTCTCGGATTGGGTATAACATTTGCAGCGCACGGTTTTCTCTGTGAGAATCCGAAAATTTTAATTTTAGTAATAGTCCTAGTACTTAGTGTGCCTCCATATGCCATGCTTGAAATACGCCTAGAAGGTCAGCGCAAGGCTCAAATGATCTCCTTATGACGAACTATCTGCAGTTAGTTACAGGATTGTTCAGGAATTTAATAAATAAGAGACCGTCTTTGGTCACATTTATTATATATTGTATTCTTTATTATTTTTATACAAAAAAATTTAAAAAAGGAAATAAAAAAATTATTACGGATACTTAGTAAAATTCGGTCTCAAGTCAATTTCGTTTGACATAAATTTAAAAATTTCTAATTACGAATATTAAAAGTAATAGCGGAAAACATGCGAAAAATAAACAATCATATATTTGCGATTCAAACTTATCGTAAGCGAAATTAGTTGGTAGTTAGATTGGCCTGAGTGATTGTTAGTAGGGAATATAAAAAAATTAAGCTAGTACGAAACGAGAGCTATCAACGCTTCGATGCAAAAACCAGTGGATTCTGCAGATGAAACTGCTAAGTTTTAAAAACTACACGGCTGTCCCATTTCAAAACATTGTAAGGCTTTTTTGAAAATTTTAAGTGAATGCTCCAAAACTTCAAATTCGTCAGCTCACATAAATAAATGTTGCGATATGTTGGCAGTTCCTCCGATATGTTGGGAGTATCCCCATGTATCGGATTACAAATACTTATTTTCGAGAGCTGAGTAAAAAGAGGTTTTAGGAGTCTTAAAAATTGTCTAAAAAGTTATTACTAGGTTTTGAAATAGAGACAGCAGTACACGCACAAAGTTTACGTCGATAAATAAATTTGTTTTCAAAAACTCACCAGATGAAAATTTGGTTTTGCTATAAAGAAATTTGCAAGCTTTCTGTGAAAAACATGAATATTCTAATATTAAACAGTTTATTATATTTTTATATTGTATGAGTAGGCATTGTTGTAGGTAATTAAATTTATGGCCAAATTTTATAATTTTCCACTAATAAATTAATTTTCCAAAGACAATTAGGCTAATAAATGTATAAAGAAAATTTTTATTTATAATTTCACTAAATATAAACTAGACAAATGAAAATGTAAATGAAAGTGAACGATTTAAATAAACGGCAAAGGACACGAAGTTATTATTAATGTTTTAACTACTCGTATATCAATTAAAGCACAAATTTCGAGCCTGGACCGATAAATGTTAGCTATAATAAATTATTATATTGATTGTTTATTGGGAACTACAAATATATATATATATATATATATATATATATATATATGTATGTGTACCTATATAAAAAAAACGAGTTGTGTTTGAAAAGAAAATTTCGCATACCTAGAAACTAATGAAAATGATAAAACTGTTAACATTTTGTGGACATTTACTTAGAATGTAAACTGAAAAAAAAAATTATTATCAAAATATATATTATATTTAAATGAAATGGAACTAACAATAAAAGTCGTATTAAAATTGATATAAAAAGGACATGCATTGAGTTTTATTTCAGGTAACTTACCATTAGTTTAAGTCGTAATACCGATAATTTTTCCTAGGAAAATGCACTAGGTATTCTGGTGGAGGAGCTCGGCTTGTAATAAATAAATTGAAATTCAATGTACAGCCGAGGCAAAAAACGAATGGGCTGACCAAATCTTAACTTCTATCCGTCCTGACGTTGAGAGGTGACGTTGAATTTCACCTAACTGAAAATAAAAATTAAACATCGATAGTGCCACTTTGACGGATATCGGAACGGAATCAAAATGCACTCTTTTGAAGTTGCCGAATCGGATTTGATCAATTGTTACTCAGGCTTCAGTTTTCAATAATGAAAGTGTTCACTATAAGGCGAAAAACGAAAAGTAGTACATATTGGAAAAATTCTTTCGGTCGTGTGCAATATGTACATTGCCTTATATTATCTTCAAACTACGAGATTAACGTGTTTAAATCGAGTTTAACGTATTGAAAACACTTCCCGAAGGCGTTTACGAATTTTAATTTCTGCAGCATTAAATGGTTTCTTCCAAAGTTTACTTCGATTTCCACGAGGATTGCAGTGCGTTATAGCTATGTGTTTTCGTAAACACGTTTGGGAAGTGTTTTCAACGCGTTTAACTCTATTTAAACGTGTTAATCTCGTAGTCTGAACGTAGTATTAGGTTCAAGCAAACGACTGGGTTAAAACTGTTAAACGCCATACTGACAGTTTGTACCTGCTATTTGCTTTGTTTCGTTAACAAAAGAAATGGAGCCTGGAAGAAATTAGAAGACCCAATTGTTTTTGAAATTCTGTTTAGGTTCTGTGCCTTTCCAAGTGGTGTTGTGACCATAAAATCGGGATCGCAAAATCGTAAGTAAAGCTGCAAACGACATCTGCATCGAGTTTGGCGTTTTTAACAGATCAGTAAAAAAAACCGGGATTGCTTCTGTTACTAACAGAATCATATGTAGACCCTAAGACGGGAATTAGTAACATTGAAGCATGTTAAAGACTCGTCGTACACTTGATTCCTACTGGGTAAAGCATTTTTCTAGTGAATGGAAGCTTTGCTTTGACTCGACTAAGCTTCACATTCTATGCTATAAATTACAGCGGTGGTTGTTGCATTAACTACGAGAATGTTAACCTAGTAAATGTTGTTATTTCAAAACGAATCTTCTTTCTAAGCCAGCACAGACAACTTTTTTCCAGACCAGAAGTTTGTAACGCATAGAACCGAGTCTCGGACGTAAAAAAAAAACCTGAAATCCGCTTGCCATCCGTTCGTCCGTTTGCTTGTCCGTCTGTCCAAATGCACGAATCCTCAAGAACGTCTTGACCTGGAATATTGAAACTATAAATTTGTTTCTTTGGTTGAGCAAAAAACTTTTAATATTGACCAATTTGAACTTTAAATTGACCAGTAAGGTTCGAAATTATCTACAAGTAGTTATTAGTAGTAGTAATATGGTAGATATTAGTATATACTACAATAAAAGAAAGAGAAATTTGTAAAATGGAGCTCTCTTTCGAGCTCTAATGAAGCGATTCTCGAGATATGAAAGTCGGAAGCCCTACATATTTTTCCCGTATAAATTCTAAGCTTCTATTAACAGCTCTTGAGATATGAAACGTGATTCTTTAGAAAAATTCTCCAGCTTCCTTGCCTCACTTCCTATTCACATTAACCGTTTACGAGAAAGACTCTAGAATATCTCGATCTCAGAGCAAGAGCAACTTCGGAAAATCCTGGTCGACACTAATGGGACGCTACTATTCAATTTCACCCAATAGCATAAGCTGACGATATATGTAAACATCCTCGCAAGATCCTTCCCTAGTGCTGAGGAGGTATTTGTCAATCTTGACTCTGCCATATACCAATTTTAGAGTATAATTTCGAGAGAAAATAGTGGCTACGAAACGGACAAAATCAATCGACGATGATTCACCAATACCAAATAAAACGTATTATACTCGGTTGAGGAAGATAGCAAAGCTATCTTAAAACTTTGCTACTGGAGGTCTTTAAATCGAGACGGTTTGAGGTGAAGAATATAAGAGACCAGGACTTAGGATCTCAAGGGGATCGGGGTCAAAAAAAATTAATATTACTATTAAGAACTAAACTAACCTTAATTAAGAGTCACAGGTTTTCTTAATTTTTTTTTACCCAATCCCCTAGTTGAGATTGAAATATTCAAGGAAAAGACAAAGTCGTTATCCTCAAAAAAAAACTTGCAAGAATAATTTTTATTCGTATTATTTTTATATTTATATTGTTTATTTTATTTATATTTTTGCGAAAACCCTGCACTTTAAAATAAGTCCTACTTTATTATTCTACGATAAAGACTAAGTACCAGAGATATGAATTTTCGTAGAGGACTCGGACATCATTTTTGCGAAATCTTTAACATACTATAACTAACAAAAAAAAAGAAATAGAAAAAAAATTTAAATCATATTTTTTTCTTCACTAATTCTTCGAGTACATAAATTTTCAAAAGAATCGGCGATGGTAAGTCACAAATTTTGTCATTTTCTTTGATAGTTCAAACCGTACAGATATATGTACTATATGTAGTAGAGATGACGAGCAGCGACTGTTTTGAAGTTGGACGGTTTATCGCAAAGGACCGGCAATAAACAATATACTACTATCAGCTTCTTACTCACATGTACGGTATGTTATATTCCGGTCATGAAAACAAAAATAGCCAAACCGTTTTTTATCGATCACCGGTCCATAATTGATGGTGATCAGTCGATAATATCTGTTTTTTTTTAAATCATATTCACAAAATCACTATACAGGTAGGTAGGTAGGTATACTATAGTATATTGGAGACTAACAATAATCAAGCAGTACTAAAATGGCTTCACAAACTTTCGTTCTACGCAACTACATTCTAGCTTTTTCTTTTGCTCATGATTGAAAAAAAAATTATAATATACTAGGTGAGCTAATCATTTCGGAGAAGGGGGGGGGAACGTTTCTCCCCCCCCCCCATCCCCGTTACTACGCCAGTGGTTTATAGATGCAGCCTAGAAAAACAATTTGATAGGTAAGGTACGGGGATGCAGTGTTGACAAATGAAACTGAAAATATATACTATATGTACATATAGATGTAGCAACTACCTAAATAATTTAAACAACTGATAAAATAATTTTTTTTTCGGAACATGTGTAAAATTTATAGATTTTACAGTCGATATGGATCTGTCCTAATACTTATACCTAGTTTGTAGTTGTTTTGCAGTATTTTCAAAATATAATGTATTATATGAAGAGAAACGAAAGTAGTGTTGGAAGCAATTGAAATTATGGAAACTGTAATTAAGCTGCATTGTATTTTTTAACTACATACATATGTGCATAGTATGTTACGTTGGTAATCTTCCTATAATATGACGTGCAGTTTTATTCAAAACACTTTGCAGCCAATCCCAGTTATTGTAATTTCATATTACTTCCTACTATCGTAGAATTTAATTATACATAAAACATTCCTACGCACTTTGCCAAATTTTGATACTGCTTGATACGAAAATACTGCAGCATCACTTCCAGGTTGACTAACATTTTTCGCGAAAGTGTTGACATCGAAAATTCCCCAGATCACAAATCTTTCACCTTCAACCGGTTTCGATTGTTGCTGTAGCCGCAATCAAGACCAAGTAAAGTTAATGGATCGGTCGTTTTCGTCTTAGAGATCTGCAAAATATTTATACAAAATAGGCGGCTTAAGTCGTCATTTTAATCTTGATCATAGTCATTCATATCAAGAGGGAATTCCCTCGAAGTACATGGCCAACGTGATCATCGACGATCAGAAAGGTTCGCCGATCTTCACCTACAGTCGAGTAAACAATTGTTCGGCCACTGTCCAGAAAGTCTATGAGCCATGAGCCAAGATCATGATATTGATCTTGAATTCAACCGGTTACCTTATTTTTGTATGCGGTTTATAAAAAACTTTTAAAGTTTTTTCCCTGTTTTCAGTTGTCTGATATGACGGTGGGTTCATTTTATATTACAGTTTACGATCGTTATATTCATAAAAAAAAAAAATGTTGGAAGATCTCTTTTTAAACATTTCGGGTTAATTTTGGGGGAAAAAGTTGAAACCGGATTATATTCGCGTTACATTACATCTGCGGAATTTGTTTATTTTTTTTCCTCCAACAACATGGTTGGTTCTTGAGTATAAATAATAAATGATACTTTTTTCCGCTTTACGTGGATCACCTTATGTTTGTATTGTAAGTATAATATATCATATTTAAAAATGATGATAGGTCAGTTATTAGAAATTAGATTTTAACAAGTTGAGACTGAGTTCCAGTCGAATTTAGAGAAAGCTTCAAATAGGTTCTTGGGTTTTAAAATAATATTTTTTGCCATTATAAATGTTACCTCGATAAGGTTTTACCGAACTGATCTGGCGCTCATTTTCCCCATGTTTTAACAGCAACAGCCAACCGAAACTGTTCCTGCTTCCGTACGGAAGTTCACAAAAAAATCTTGCATGAAGGGATTAAATCAATCATTATTACACCTTACACACTCTCGGATTCGAACCATCGTCCCGTCACAGATTAGTCCGCTACGCTAGACTCTCGAATTAGACATGTTGCCTCCATAAGACTGTTGGTATTGGCTTCTATAAAGCCTTATAGAGTTTATTACCTTGGCAATGGCTTCTGTATGTTCAGCCTCCGCTCGCAAGTCTGTCCAAAGCTTTGTTGAAGTTAAGAGTCCACAAACCTCCATAAGACTGTTGGTATTTACTTACATAAGGCCTTATAGAGATTATTACCGAAGCAATGGTTTAAAAATCCACAACTTGCGATCAACAGTCTTATCGAAGCCTTATCGAAGTTGTAGCCCCCGTAAAATCGAGATATGAAGTTTACTTGCTAGTTGGGTACCCATGTCAATATTAGTGAAAAATATTTTGGTGAATATAGGCCTTATAAACAGTAGTCAATCCGGCCTCCGTAAAAGACTTTCTACATCTTCGAAGAAATCCTAGACGTTGTGATGCGTTTAATGCTATACTGAAGATATGTATGTTGACTCCAATTGAGGTGTTTATAGCCGACCATGCCCAAAAGATGGACGCATTTGGCTATATCTAAAAAGTTGCCACCAAATTCGAAAGTATGTATAAAGGCTCGTAAACTAGCAAGTAACTTTCTTGCTAGAGTAATTTGCTGCGACGTTTACACTATCTGTCAAATTGCAGCAATTTTACTCTAGCAAGTAGCTCTACAATAATCTTGCAAGTAAAACTTGTTCTTCCGTGTACACTTCATCATCAAAGTTTCGTTGAACTGTCAAAACGAAAAAGAAAAATACCACAACTCTGGATAAAGTTCCACATTGGTAATAAACAAAAACGTGTCCTCGGAACTCCACTTGGATTTTCCGTTCATATTTCGCACGTAAACCATAGAACTATGACACTTAAAACTCAGTTTAACCTCACTTCCACTGCAACTGTACTGACTTGCTGAAAAATTGAACCGATCGGAACTTTTTTGCGAGATTTCAACTCGACCTCTTTAAAATAAGCCTTATTTTATTATTCTAGGATAAAAGTTACCAGAGATATGAAAGAGAACTCGGACACCTTTTTTGCGAAATCTGTTAATCTGTTGAACATCAATTTTTTACTAATTCTTCAAAGAATTAGACATGAAAAGGTCACAAATTTCGTCATGTTTGGAGATTCTTGATGGAATGGCCCAAATAAAATCGGGAAGAGTTGCCAATAGTATTATAAATTAATGCTATTGAACAATTAATTATTACATTTTATTGGAATTGTGTTTTAACTTTAAATTCGGCCGTACTCGTAAGAATATTAAAAAAAAAAAATAATCTTTGAATTTTTCGATAATCTACCTCATTCTAGGTTGTGTACGTTTTTACAAATTTCGCCGTATCTCTTGATTTTATAATACGAGTAGATCGCATTGTTTTTTACTTCAATGGGAATTCCGTCATATCTATTGGGTCCGACAAGATATCCTATAAGTCTTTACTTGTAGAGAAATTGTTTAACAATAGTCTCCCGAATTTTGAAATTTTAAATCCCTAATTGGTTCCGAGTGGGAGGTTTCAGTTCAGATTGGATATCGATTTGGTTTTTACTTACTCCGTCTTTTTTTAACAATACATTCTATTCTTTCACTCTTCAGATTTCATACCATCAAAATCTACATATACTCGTATGTAGCTTAAGAATCAATTAAGACGAATCTCACAATAAGTTGTATCTAACTCCAAATATGTATTAAAAAGTTGTTCCGACATTGTTTCAATGTTAGCATATCGTAAAGAAATACATCAAGGCTGTCACACCATTCCGAACTCACCTGTTCATTTTGAAACAGAAAGCACTGAAGTAAAAGCGAACAAAGCAATTATTATACCAACGATCACATTACCATGTCCTTGGACAATATTCAGAATTTTTTTTAAAAAAAGAAAAATGCGTAAGGCGCACTATAAAATTCTGCCAGCGCAATTGATACCTACTAAATACTAATAAAAACACTTGCATCAACTCAAGGTAAATTGTCACATGCTGTAAAATTTATTGTAAAAATTGACCAACGATATCAGCTCGTAGTGCGCTTGAGCATGTAACACTTCATTAAATTGCCTAAAAGTCATTAAACTGCATTTTAATTTTTTAATGAAGGCTGCATTGATCGTTATAGAGAACATGCTGTCGTCATTAGAGGCAAATCCATAATTGAGGAAAATCCAGTTGATGCAGACGTTTTAGATATGCGTAGTTAAAACTGAAGGATTTTAATCGACGAAAAGACTTGTTGCGCTCGAAACAGGTTATAACGTTTTTACACTTTGGCAAACATTTTCTGATAAACTGGCCCGGAAAGAAGTACAGAAATCCAACAAAAGACCTGAGATTCTTCTTAGGGTTCAACAAAAAAGTGCTAAAAAATCACAGAATCGTGCAGATCGAAGAAGTATTTTAGTTAGTGACCACTGACCAGTCAGTCAACTTTGGCTGACCACAAGGGTCCCATCTATAAGATACCTTCTCATACCTAAATTCAGGTATCTATTGAGGTGAGCAGCGACGAAGATGGGTGTATGTACCATGTATGTCTGGCATAGTTTGACCGTGAACCCAATTTAATATTCTCTTCTCCCAAAGTCCCTAGAAGGCTTCAGTCGGTCACGGAATGATAGTTTGGTTTTGCTTCGAAGAACTTCGTAAGATATTTCTTAATAATTCTTGGTTTTTGCAATGTAGACAGGCCAGGAAGTTTGTCGATTTTTATAGTAAGTTTTCGTGTCCAAAAATTTATGGTGTTGGAAACAAGAAGAGGACTGAATGCAAATGAAGAGAAATACATCAAGGCTATTATACCTTTCCGAACTCACCTGTAGACTGGTCAACCACAGACCCCATGATTACAAAACAAACTCAGTTGGCAGGATAGAAGCATTTACTTACCCAAGCGTTTGTTGGTGGACATTTAAACATTTTTTTAAAACTCGGCTGCTGCTATTATTTCTTCTATTACTATACAGTTCAACCCGCTTGTAAAGTCCACTTTTATAACGTACTTTCGGTTATAAAGTACCTTCTTTCAATCCCCATGCACAAATGTGAAAGGTTTTTATGTTGGTTATAACGTACTATCGCTTATAAGTTTATAACGTTTTACTTTTGTGGTCACTTCAAGGTACGTTATAACCGGGTTGCACTGTACTTATAAAGTTGATTAGAACGTATCCATCCCATATCGCTCTCAAAATGTAGAAATACGAGTAGCTATTTCCAAGGCCGTAACCAGGTGGTCGACAAAGTTTCATCACCCCCCCCCCTCCATATTCCCCAAGGGAGGTACTCAAAATCAACCTTCTTGTCTTAGTATATTAAATTGAGGAACTCCCACACGTAAGGGTTTGTATCGCTTATGGCGCCTTCCGGATATATACGTGTTTTTCCGCTCCAGATTAACTTAAGAAAATCTAAGAGGGATAATATTTTTTTACAACGGACCCCTCTAGCCTCTTACCCTCCACTTTCCCCAGGTTACGTATTTGGCTATTTCCAGGATTATTCCATATACTTCAGGTGTGCCTCGGAGTGGCTCTGTTATTTTTTATATGCATATTACTTAGGTTTGCGCTCTTTAATTCACTACAGTGACCGATCATTTACGGTTCTCGATCTGTCGCGAACTAGTTCAATCGTTGAGTTCACTATAGTTCGCGTGAGTTCAGTGTAAGATCGTGTAGGAAAATATGATGAACTAAAAAAAAAGTAGTTAGTGTTCGAGAATGAATTGAGCTAAAAAAAGGTCCTAAGTGTCTGGTACAATGTTATGACCCAAAAAAACCAAGGATTACCGTGTATGTTGAAGTACACGGTAATCCTTGAACAGGAACGAACTATAAGCGGGACTCACTGCGAACTAGTTTGTTTATTTCACTTATGGGAAAGCTCTTCTGAACTAGTTCGTTCGCGAACTACACAAGCCTAATATTAATGACATGAGTATGGTTTTCTCCAAATTGTTTAAGTCGCGACACAACGTGTCGGTGTAAATCCATGATATCGACAGATTTTCAATGCAAAGCGATGTAAACGACTTGTGTACCTTAAATTGTATGCATCTTAATGGTGAAAAATTTAACGCTAGGTATTATTTACCTTTCTAGAAAAAAGTCTTCCAATTATTAACAAGTGGGAAAATCATTACATATAACTGACAAGGTAGGTACGTGATCTTGATGTTTATTTTAAATGTATCTTTACCGAGAAAAAATCAATGAAATACGAAGTTAATTCAATCTAATTTACAATTGGTTTTGGTCAATCCAATCAATCACTGAATTCTATTCTTCTAATTTACTGAATCGATCAGACGCGGTAGACAATCGATTTGATCCAATTTACTAAAACTATTTACCGAAAATAAAATTTGGTTTATTTAATTTCAGTAAACTCTTTACTGATACCGTACCGTTTTCCAATCCCCATTCACAAATGTGAAAGATTATTATGCTGGTTATAACGTACTATCGGTTATAACGTTCTACTTTTGTGGTTCCTCAAGGTACATTATAACCAGGTTCCACTGTAGTGCCTTTTCAACGAAAGAGTGTGAAAGGGGTTTATGTGTTTAAGCTATTATGTAAGTCAGGCCCGCACGGGGGGGTTTTGGGGGTACAGCCCCCCCCCCCCCCCCCCCCATTGGCCTATTTTCATAGGAAAGTGAGCACCTTTTTTTTTTTTAGGTCATCACATTTAGTATCCCCCATATCCTTCATAAACCCCCCCCCCCCCCCCCCCATCATGCATTCCTGCGCACGGGCCTGATGTAAGTTATAAAATGTAGAATATAGTACAGTAGAATATAGTAAATCTTATCGAATTCTCAAAATCTCTCGAAATAGCTTTATAATATAATTTGTCAAAATTCAATAGATCCGATTTGTTCAAAGTATTGTATAAAACTGTATATTTTACAGAACAATTGAAGCCCTTGGTGGAATAAGAGGTTAACTCGTTTTTCCAATAACGTGCGCAATTTGATTTGTCTGAAGCCTTATCGGATTAAAATTATTTTACTGAATTTTTTTATGTGTTTATTAAAATTATTAAGGATAATATTAAATCATTAGGGGCTAACTGCATCAGCTGAATTTCGTCCGAAATCAGTTAGAGGAGAAAAATCAAGACCTTTCATATTTTTCAAAAACGAGTTGACCCCTCATTTTAGCAAGGACTTCAATTTTACTTAATCCAATAAATAAGTATGTAAGTAATCAAGTACAATAGTTTAAGACCCCATTCTAGAATTTACGCCACTGACTCTTGACATCAATTTATTATAAAGTCGCCTCTTCGAAAATATTATAAACTTTCAGATCGTCCAAAAGAAATTCAATAATATCACCTGGCCAAATTTACTGTAAACTTTTACAAGGTAAGATTGAAGCACCACAGTTTCGGGTTCACTACCCTTGGGATCCGTATTAAGTTCATGGAAGAGATTTGGGTTCAGTTTTATTTTCCTGTAGTTGACCGGTTTAAGATTTTCTTCTTAAGAAAAAAAAAACAACTTTTAATAATGGCCATAGTTTGTTTCAATGTCGAACATTACAATTATTCACCTGAATCTGGTTCGAGTACTTGTTCAATTGTATAATA
The DNA here is from genome assembly GCA_949128065.1 of Beris chalybata. Taxonomy (NCBI): domain Eukaryota; kingdom Metazoa; phylum Arthropoda; class Insecta; order Diptera; family Stratiomyidae; genus Beris; species Beris chalybata. Next base: position 26,195,003 of record OX421896.1, on the reverse strand, counting down.
AAAATGAGATTAAGATCTTACAGACACGCAAACCGTCGTGACTGGCAGTGGCCTAAACTTCTTGGCAATGTCTCAGACGGTAAAACGGATTTATGATCATTCGATCATAGGATTGACGATATTGGAAAGTACCTGCGATAAGTGATTGTGTCCACTTTTCATTGCCATTGTAAGTAGAATTATAATATTTGAATTGTTGTTAACACCGGAAGTTGCGAATATATCGGTGAGAGGGACATGTAAATAAAAATATTGAGATATCTTTGATTTATTATTTAAGCTGTCACATAAGAACCTTTGTATTTCAGTGCATATATTTAATTAGAGCATGGCTATCATATTTATGTCAGGCGCATGGTTACATGGTTTTAATATGGGTGTGTCTAGACTTGGTGCTTCAAAACCAAGCTTGGACGTTTATCAACCGTAGCGTAGCTAATTTGTGATTCGCAAGGTTAAAACGGCTCTACACCGCCCCGAATTTTGCACGCAGAAATTAAAAGTGATAGTGAAATTAGTTCCTGGCCACTTTCAAAATTGGGATCATTCGCTGTCCTGATTACCGCCATAGAGGACATGGCAGTTGAAAAACCGTAATGGAAAGAAGAAGGTGTACCATGCCTACTATCCGAAATAGAGATGGGTCGTTCAGGTGTGAACTGTTCCAAAAGAGCAGTTCATTGAAATGAGTGAGTGAACTAACACACTCCTTTTGGTGAACTGTGGCTCGTTTCGCCACGTGAAATACGTGGTAAAGGAAGTAGCTTTTTTTTGGTTTTTTAGGTCCTTACATTCACTTTGAACTTGAAAAGAACTAGTTCCTTCATGAGTAATGACCTTTTTTTAGGTTCACTTGGAACTTGAAAAGAACTAGTTCACTGCGAACTTGAAAAGAAATACTTCCTTCATGGGTGATGACCTTTTTTTTGCTCCTCACACTCACTCCGTACTTGAAAGGAACTAGTTCTTTCGCCGGGGAAGTGTTCTTCAAAATTAACTCGAACTAGTTCATTGCACTATGTAGTTCCTTTCAGTGAGTGAGTCAGAGTTCATTCACTCACTAAAAAGAACTGCTTTGCCCATCTCTAATCCGAAACACTATTGCGGCTGCGGGAATTGCTAAGGCTCCTAAAAAACCCTGGTGGCTCGGTAAAAAAATACCATTAACCGTCCTTACAAGGTTATGCGCAGGTATTGCTTTCCACACCCAGAGAAAAAAATAGTCAATTTTAACAATTTTTTAACGATTTTCATGGTTGAAATTCAGCTTACCATAAAACTAGTTCAAAATTAGTATATTTTAACAAGAAAAATAGTCAACTATAAAAATAAATAAATAACAATTAAATAGTAAAAGTTAATTTTTTTTTTAATAACAACCATTTTTTGGTATTTTCGAATAGTCAATAATTGACAGATTAATTAGTAACTTAAACTATAAAGTAGTTACACTCGAAGTATTTTAGAATATATAAATATATATTATATTTACATTTTTTTGTATAAATATATATATTTAGGTACCCTATATCGCTGATTTAGGTACCTTGATTTTTAAATTTGCAAGCAAAAATCACGATAAAAAATAAAGTGCACATTTGACTCGAATCAAAAATTTTTACAACCTGGAACAATACCTTATTTGTTTCTTAGAAAGAATAAAAGACATTTATGTATCCAAATAAATTAATATATATTTCATTAAGAAAAAAACTAAACAATACTAAAAAAATTACAATACAGATACCTACAAATATAATAATTACCAAATTTTTCCATCTCGAGTACTATCTCTTGAAGAACTTGGCTGTGCATCGGCATCTTACAACCAAGAAGAAATTCGCGAAGAAACAGATACAGTACTCTTTCTTCATCCGCTATTGGCACTGGATATCCCTAAATTGTATGCGAAAATTATAAATATTATTTTAATTTTACATTATTACTTGCCCGAAAATTTATGTCAGATTTTCTCAACAATTTTAGATTTCCTTTTAATTTTACGTACGCTCCGAACGAATTATCCGAATCTCCTACAATTTACCGTACATCCGACAAATCAAGCAATTTTAAACAGGTTCAAATGGAGTTCTTAAAAAAATTAAAAAGTAAAATGGTATACCTATTTATAATTCTAAAAAAGATATTCACTTGCTTACCAATAAATCTGTTGTACAAATGGCAAATTTCTCAGGAAGTCAGTAATTCCAATAGACTTGTAGTACTTGTAGTCAACTCAACGTGTTCATTTTCTTGTAATATCTCGTTCCTGACATCGTAATAGAGTTCAATTACTTCTTCACTTGTTATTTCACACATACTCGTAAGGATTAATTAACGTAATTTTAATGAAAAACTGAATTTTAGTTTACGTGCACGCGCGTCTAACAAATTCACGTAAATGCAAAAACAACCGAGCGTCGAAGTTACTACGAAAAAGTAAGCAGTAACTACAAATTTGTTGAAAAGTACTAATGTGTAGCAAAATTGCAATACTTAGTAGTTAAACTTACTATAGAGTAGTGAAACATTAACTATTTTATAATTAATTTCAAACAATTTTATAATAAAATTTTAACTATAAAATGGTGAAACAATAGTTTGAAAACTTTAACTAGTTTTATAGTAGAAGTTAGGCATTTTACTATTTTTAAATCGATTTATAGTTATTTTCATATTTTCAGGCATCAACTATCAAAATAGTGAAAATATTACTAAAAATTTCTCTGGGTGCAGAGAAAACCTTTCACCTTATCATACCCTCAACGGTACAGGTAAACTTCGACAGAAACAACCGAGCAGCGTCGACTTGATTTCATTCGGTGAAAGATTTTCCTGGTTTTTCTAGATTACTCCGACACCCATATGAAAGCATTCAAAAATATCGAAGTTCAAAACAATATTTATTGCAGTTGGATATTACTCAGCGTTGGTGGACAAAAAAATCGTATAATAATAAACAATTTTTGTGTCATTTCATCTCAAATCGACGTGAAATTGCACTTTACAAACTCGACAATAATAAATAAATATAGGTGTGTTGATAGACCCTGACTCAAAGTATTCTAAGTAAGAAGTAAGATCACTTTATATGCATTCAAAAATATGAAATCAGATGTAACTCCGCTAAATAATTACTCTGCAATTTTGCTTGTAATTTTATAAATGAAATATAAAAAATTTAATTAATGCAGGAAGGCCATTTGTCTGTAAGAAATTAACACACACTATATTCAACGAAATTTTGAATGTTTATCACTTGGTTGTGAAAGGCTTAATGTTCCTGTTGATTGTTGATCCACAAATTATTTAAAAAAAAATTTGCCAACAGTCTAGACGCAACTTTATTATTTTTGGTTGAAGTTCAGGTCGCCGTTAAGGTCGAGGTACGACTTACGTTACTTTGCGGGTTGAACCCTAAAATAAAATTCTTATCCATAAACTAAATTTCAGAAGGGGGAGGGCGATTTTTTTACAGCATTACCCAATCACAATCATCAGCTTATTCCTCGTAGCTCCAACTACAGTCGAAATGCTCATTGGAAGCACGGCCTCACCCCAAGTGAATTCCCCGATTGTGTTCCCGTGTGCCAATCTTCAAGAGTTACTTCGGAAGCTTCCAATACATCCAACTCGATTGCATGACTTATTTAGACTTACAGGCCTCTTCAGGACCGAGTCACAAGTCACAAAGTAGGTCGAAAGTCATAATTTTGTATTAATTGTGACTTTCCAGTTTTCACCTACTCTGTGACTTGTGACTCTGATCCAGAATAGGCCTGATAGTATTGTTGCGCGTTAGGGATTCGCCGGAATTTTAAGTAAAATACAATTCGATTAAAAGTAATAAACATAACATATCTTATCCAAGAACTGCACTGCGATTTATTTTTTCACTGGATCGCTGTTACCAGTTCAAACTGCTTTCATTAAATGTTCGTGTAGAACTGACAGTCGTTTCGCTTTCATAGTAGGAAAAACTAATTCTGTATATAAGCTCTGCGGCGTCAATATACTATATGTGTTGAAACGAGTAATTTCCGGCATATTCGATGATATTTATGGAACTTGCAGTGCTGCGGGACGAAACATGTTAGTGTTGCCTGCTCTGTGTAAAATGTAGTATCATAATACTATTGCACAATGACTGTGACTGTAATGAAACAGTTCCTTCGGATCCAGTCTAACACAATCTTATAAACTGGCCTATCCAGTGAAGGTTTTCCAATTGATATGTCCTCAAGGACAGCGATTAATCAACAGTCGTGCTGATGTTTCACTCCACTGACGCTGGAAAACAACTAACATTTAATCATACCTAATACTATAATTATTTTTTTTTTTTTGTATATACCTAGTATTTTGGTAGTAAGTTGTTGAGCTAATACAATGATTGTACATAATATATGTGTTTAGGGAATTCACATGGTCACATATGCAAACTACTTTTACTTTATTATTTTACTAAGTTATTTTTAAAGTATTGTTATTAATCTAAAATTAAAAAAAAAATGTTACCCTTTGCTACTAATGTCCGTTTGTCCGCCGTACAAAACGTACAATACCCTTTGAAGATGCGTAGCTCACAAACCCCTTGAAATATTACGTTGACATTTTAATACTAAGTAGATTGGGTGAACCGCTATGAGTGGCATCTTTTGGAGGGGTGGTGCTGTACGGGTGGAGGATTGGGGAGCATTTTAGGCGAACATTTTGATTTCTAGATCTCAGCAACCGCTTATGCTTGGAGGTTGAAAGTTGGAATTTATGTAGTATTACGATAGAGAACCCATTTGCAAAAAAATTTACGATAGGGGTTGAGTGGTGGTATGTGTGTGAGTGTGTGGGGTGGGGGGGGGGGGGGGGGTGGGGGGTTAATGCGAACCAAAACGCTTGAAAACTGGGATTGAGACATTCTAAAATTCATATCTCCTGAAGGGTTGATTCTAGATGGCTGAAACTTTGTAATTATCTTTAGGGATACTAGAAGGTTAGAAAAGTGTTAACAACTTTAAGTGGGTAGTGAGGTATGCGGGTGGGGGTAAAAAACTTTGAAGTACAATATCTCCCGACTCAATTGTGCCAACAAGATAAAACTAAATTACTAAATGTAAAATATTGGAGAGGGGTGATGAAGCACGGGAGGTGGGGCGCAGGCATTTTCCAATAAATTAATTTGTATACCTCATGAACCGAACAAGATATGATCTTAAATGTTCACAGGAGTTAGGATCAATAGACCTCTATCAGAGAAAAAATTTTTAGGTGGCGTGAGTAGGGAATGATGGTGGGAGGATGTGGAAATGACTAAATTGAGATTTTAATTTCTCGCAAGCCACAAAGGATTGAAAGCTAAAAATTGAAAACTGTATAGAGCAACTATAGAGACATCCCAAAAAAATAAAGTTTTTAGTAAGAGTAGCAAGGTACGACGGTTAAGTTGCTCCCAAACTATTGGCCGATTTTTCCAGTTATGATGACATCTACTACAAGAGAGTGAAGTTATAGGTTTCTCTACTAAGAAACTGTGCAGCTCCAACTTGAGCACAGATCATATAACAATGTTATTGCTTTTATGAAAAAAACCTCACTGTCAGTATGATGTATCCTCTAAATTTTGTAGGAACATCTTAAGAGTACTAGTAAGCAGCTCGTTTCTATTCTCATTGGAGGACTGGAAAGGAAGTTCAATGGATCTTCAAAGTCCTTCCTGCTTCAAGAGAACCATTAAGTCCAAACACAAGATGGACTTCACCTTAACGTATATAAAATGATATGATGATTTAGTAATGGAAATACCAACTCGACTACTCGGCTACAATTAAGTTTCTTCCGAAATATTTCTTACCTCTAATGAGTTTTTTGAGATACTTTTATTTCTAAGTACATTAAATATAATCCCAAAGATGTGTAGGGTGGATGTGCAAGTTTTCACGAATTCATCGACATCTAATTGCCTTGTTCTTCTATAGCCTTAATATCCAATAATTATGTAGGTATATCGCAAAAAAATTCATTTCAGAATTTAAGGTATTCAATCCCGCAAGATTTTCGAAATATTTCTTAGGTATAATTAGAGTCACTTCATACGAACTAACACAAACATCCATTATCTTGAGTACGGAATATGTGTGTTTCATTTGAAACCAGTGCATTTGAAATTTTTTTTGCAGTTGTCTCGATTTTTCATTTTAAGGATCTCCACTAAAGTGGATAAACGCTGTATTTAGTTGACATTTCGTGAGACATATTTCGATTCCGTGAAACGTCCATCAAAATCCATCTGCTACAAGTATACACACTAAAACTATGCCATTTAAGAAACCTGCGATTTTTTAAATTCGCAGGTTTTTAGACTACTAAATATGTACCAAAAGTGGTCATTGTCCGTACTCATGATAATGGATGTTTGTGTTAGTTCTTATACAGTGACTCTAGGTATAATGAGATCACAAATTGTTTTCGTTTTAGGGCAACGTGGTTAAAGTGTGAAAGTATCACTGGTTGTGTCGATGCGGCCACCCTTAAAAATTAACCAGGGTGCGAAAGGTTACTGTAGTTGGGTTAGGCACCTGATTAGATCATCGTTTAGAATTGCTGTTCAAATTTTCCCATGACTTTTTTTTATCTGAGATAAATAAAAAGAGATACACATCTTCCAAGCAAAAATTTTCCTGAATCATAGATCTTTAGAACACAAATTTAAAAATTAGCGCATTTAAACGTTTTTTTCCATATTTAAGATGTATCCAAAAAATTTCCACTTAGCATTAATTAAACTCTCTGTATTTTTAGTCACTCTCCGTCACCAGAATAAACCATTTGAACTAAATATTGATTTTTCTCATCATGAAATCAATTTGTTCCAATGTAGCAGAACTTTCTAAATTCAAATATTTTTGCGCAAAAAAAAAAACGCTTCCTAGTTATTAAAACCACTCAAAAAAAACGTAAATTATCGTATTAATTATCGTATTAATTATTATCATATGAAGCGTTTAACTGCGAATTGTATCAAAAAGTAAGGTCACCGATTTTAAGATTTCCATTCTCTTCTAGTCCTAAGATCGCCTGGTGATAGAGCAAAACATTAAACTAGAATGTGGCAAGGTGACACTTCGACAAAACCACTCCACCTACAGCTATAAACAATTCCTGACAAATACAAACTGAAAGGAGCACTGCAAATCTTATATCGTGATCACAACTTCTTCCAAGCAAAACGATCAACGATCACTTTTTTCCTGACGTCATTGATACAATACCTGTACGCCTGTAACCTGTCTGCCTGGACTGGAACCTGTATCTATTGTTGGCCCTCCACTATCGAATGGAGCATGTTGTTTCGAAATCAACGGACCACAAAGTAAACCCCCTGAAGACCTGTGGACCTGTGGTCAACCAATTTATAAATTTTTTTTTATAAGGCTATAAATCCCCCAACAAGACCCAAGACTATACACCGATCGCTAGAAGAAAACTTAACTTCTTTTCTGATCGCAGTTGTGTCTTAAGCCCGGAATCGATCAGACGGCCGGAGCTCAGTTCCTCTACATACTTAGAAAAGGTTCTTGCGAATCCTTTTCGTTTTTTAGTACAGTAGCTGAGAGTTCTAAATTTGAAAAAAGAAGTGAAAAAAAAAGAATCAAAATTATCTGAAAGTGATCGATTTCAAAGTCGCAAGATTTCGTATTGGTTTAAAAAGTGATCGGTGGCTAAAGTGAAAATATAACTGAAAAAAGTGCAATCAAATTGAGATTTTAACATTGTGAACTAAGAGGTTTGTACCCGAACTATTTAAGGATGTACGGAAACTTTTTATACGCCCAACTTGAACCTCAATTTTACGACCCGGTTGGAATTTAACAGAAATTATCGAATTCAAGGACAGCTTGATCGTTACGATCAAAACACTTTGATGTTATTAAGAATAGTTCTGTGCTACCTGCCGAAATCTATCAAAAATGATGGGGGCTTGTTATATGGTCAAATTTTTATTATACCTATACATTTGACACCAAAATTGGATATTAGATAGTTCCGCGTGGGTAATATTTTTTTGTCAATAAATACTACCATCACGTGAGTAGTTTTTGATCGAGGTGGCATTAAAATACTGCAGAGAGGCAAAAAAATTATAAAATTTCCGAATGAGCATTCCAAACTTTCACTAAATATAAGAACTGGTTTCTATGAGACGAACGTAGATCCAAAAGTTCTAGAAATTATTCTTATACACGATCAGTTGGAAATGGCAGTAACTTTTAAACTCGATTTGTTTTTATTGACATTCACTTCAGATGCTTGGAGATTGAATTTAAACCGGGTTTAAATTGTGCATGATAATTCAAATCCAACCAATGATATGTATACTTGTCTATATGGACATATATCATACTATGTTGGTACTTGTACTTACGGAGATGTCTAATTTACTAGGTATTCTTATCCTTGAACGGGGGTGGGGGAGGGGGGTCCTTGTAATTTGGTTGCTCTAAGTGTCCAGTGTTTCATAATGTCCAATGAAGACATCAGCCCAGGCCCGTGCGCAGGATTGTATGATGGGGGGGGGGGGGGGGTGGTTATCAAGTTCCCACCATACTGAATGTGATGACCTAACAAAAGAAAAAGTTATTCACTTCCCAATGAGAATAGGCCCATTGGAGGGGAGGAAGGTACCCCCCAAAACCCCCCCCCCCCCCCGTGTGCATGGGCCTGCATCAGCCTTTTACCTTTAATTTCTTATGCTTTGCATTATAGGATTGAAGGCAAATTGATTACGAAAGATGCTACCTGTAGCACATTATCGCTAACAGGAATTGACATAACTCCTGATTCTATTCCATACTTTAGAATAGAGCTGGTCATCGCTTAAACAGTCGTTAAATTGGTGAAACGTTCTGGCGTTCTTTTAATGTTTGTCGCTTTAGCCAGTTACTGTAGTCTGGGTTGCTTAGTGGCTAGAGCAGTTGCCTTCATTACACTAGGTTCGAATCTGCTTGGCGAAAAGCAATTTTCGAGAATGGGATTGGGGGAATGGACTACCAGTTCACTCAGCTGTAAATAAGCACCTGAGTAGAAATCGAGGTAATAATCACGGACGAGCGTGTGGCTGGCCACTTCATCTCCTAGTGTTCCGTGGTCTAGTAATGAAGTAACTCTAGCAATACTTCATGGCCTAGGCCTAATTTGGGCTGTTACGCCATTCATTATTATTAAATATTGAATTCATTTTTATTCTACGTCCTTTTCATATAAATATCTAGAAAGTGTTTTCAGATTTTTTTTAAATTCTACCCGTAAGGAGGTTGTATACTTTTCACGAATTCTGCTATATCTCCCAGGCCTGATAAGATATCGAATATCTCTTCACTATGACGGGCTTGCGTAATAAACGCCTAACTTGTTTTTAAGGTTTTTCCTTTTTCAGCCCCTTAAAGGGTGAAAAGGGTTGAACAAGTTTTCACGACTTACGTAATTTCTTTTAGAAGTGATAAGAAGTGGGTTTAAGAAGGTTGCATATGTTTTCACAGATTCCTACATATTGCTTAGGTTTGATGATATAGCGAATTCATTTTCGCTTCCTGAGGATTCCTATAAAAGCGCCAAAAAGCCAATTTCTGTATTTTTAGATATTCAATCCTCAGGGGTGTAACGGGGTTGTATGCGTTTCAAAGCTTCGACATATTTCTTAGGATTGTTGAGATTTTTGATCGCTTACCACTTCCCCAGACTTGCTATATAATCGCCTACAAACCTATTTCTCAATTTTTCGATATTCAACTTCCAAGGTTTTGCATGTTTTGAAAATTTTTGCCATCCCTCTTATCAGAACTGAGATTTAAAATTGGTTATTTCTATTTTAAATATTTTTATTTTAAGAACAAAATTAACTTTCTAAGAAAGGTCTTAATCTGGAAACAACTGATGATATACTCCGACTTTGATCGCTCTCGAACTTTGATAAAAAAAACTAATAAAGTTTCGCTCAGACTATTGACAGATTTATTTTTAATGTTATCAATCGACTATCGCGTTAATTAAAACCAAAACAAGAGCACTTTTAAAGGCTCCCAAAATTTCAACAAACCAAAAAAAAATTATTTAGTTTAGAAGCTATTGACATCATCAAATGAAACTGAAAAAAAAATTTAAGATCTAGATACATACCTCGAAAACAGGAGTATTATGTGATTGAGTTCGCAAATGTGAAAGGTTCTTATGGTGGTTATGACGTACTATTGGTTATAATGTTCTTCTTTTGTGGTTCCTTCAAGCTACGTTATAACCGAGTTGCACTGTAGTTGTTAATTGTTTAAGGCTGACTTTCTGTTGTATCGCGATTTTAACAGTATCCTCTCTTTGACAGAGAAAAGAGTTGTGCCCAAAGTGCCGGCAGATTTTTTGTTTATTTTTTTGTTTATGTTAATGCATATCAATTAACACTTTAGCACTATTTCTATGCGTCTACGTATTTCATTTTATACTTTCTATTTTTAAAACTTCATTTAAAACGATTTACCTGCCATTAATGACTTCTACTTCTACGTATTGTTTACAAGATGTGTAGGATGTAAAAACCATTAAAGTAATATTGTAGGTATACCTACCATCTATCAAATAATAAATTTCTGTGTACGGGGTAAACCTGAATACTTGCAATGTTAATTATTATATGAAAGTGTATTGTATTTGATCGTTTTTTATAAACAATTTAAACGCTTCTGTACGAAGAAATTTGTAATTAGAGTGGTAAATAGTTAGCAAAACTTATTATGATACCTCCATTAATTCGGAATGTACATTGCACGAATATTATTCATAGATGTAATTCCCCAGTGAGTTTCTAAATAATATTCTTACAAAAGTTGAGTCACATTTACCACTCCGTGACTTAATTTCCGGCAGACTAGGACCAATTTTGCCATTGCTACAAACGACATACCAATAAACTAGGATTTCCCCATAATCGGCACTTCTGTCCCAGTTATGCCCGCGAGTAAGTTGCGTATTTCATAAACGTTTAAATTGAAATTCGCATTTAAGTTGTATCAATCACTCGCAATGTCATTACCATGGTGCCAAATGGTTTTTCTCAAGTAGTGCTTACCTGTATAATTAACAAGTCGTCAAGGTGGAAATGTTGTAGGTATCTACGGGCCAGAACTTAAGCTAGGCGGATAAACTAGTTTAAAAGTGCAAGTAATGTAAGTGTGGAGTCTTTGAACTCAAGTTAGGACTTAGGCTTGATGCAGTGCCAAGACTTACTTACCTCTTGCCAAGTGGGTGCGGTACTTGCGTTGCAGCATTGTAATGTTTCCGATTAGACTACAATATGGAAGAATTTCCCAGTATAGGCCGATTAATATGCATGTTGCTGTACAGGTCAAGGTGTTTTCGTTGTATCTGACCCATTGGAAAATATTATTGAATAAAATAATAAGAAATCAAAATGCAAGCAGCTAAAAAGTTTGTAGTATTTCACAGGAAAAGCTGATTACTTAATTACATGTATTTATTTTTTTTTATATACCTGCCCAACAAGATAGACGTTCAGTTCGTGATAACACGACATCAATATTAAGATAACATAAAATTTTTGAAATCGACACTTTTCGTAAAAAATTCGAATATTTGCTAAATCTCCTTGGTGTGAAGGAGGTTGTGTACGAAAGTAGCTTGTTCAACAAAATCTTGTTGTTGTTGAGTATACATTTTATTGTGTTCCGTAAATAGTGCTTAATCATGACCGTTTTGAAAACCTGAATTCGACCTTTGCATTTCAAAGCGATAGCAGTCTAGGTGGCTTAGTGGCTAGAGCACTTCCCTTCGGTGCACCTGGTACCAGGTTCAAATCTGCTTGGCGACAAGTAATTTTCGAAAATGGGATTGGGTGACGGACTACCAGTTCACTCAGCTGTAAATGAATACCTGAGTTAAAATCGGAGAAATAATCACGGACGAGCGTGTAGCTGACCACTTCTCCTCCTAGTGTTCCGTTTGTCTCGTAATGAAGTAACTTTTGGCATTACTTCAAGGCCTAGGCCCGATTTGGGCTCTTGCGCCATTGATTATTATTATTTCAAAGCGATGCGTGCTACGTTTGCGATAGCGCACGCGCATCACTCGCGTCGTATCGTGGAATCAGTTGCACTAAACGCGTTAATGCCTCAACTGTCAAATAATATTCACAGATTCAAAATATGGAGTGGAAAAAGTTGTGTTATATCACATAAATTTTCAAATTTCTAGCAAGCGGTTCTCGAACTAAGTATCCATAATTGTTAAAAACTCCTTCTCCCTAATATACCTACTCAAATTCGAAGTATCAATCTCAAATATCATGTACGAGTAGTTTATCTCGACATGCTCAATCAATTTATATTTCTTTCTTAATATTAATCTTAACAGCTGTGCCTACTTTGTTAGCATTCACCCTCCAGTTCAGATCAAGGTTTTTTGTTATAATTTATTTGTTGATTTGATTAGTGTAATTTAATTGTTCGTTTAAATCTCCAAATATTATAGTTAAATACGTTGTTTGAATATTTTACAAGGGCTACCACAAGGTTCGGTCCTTGGTACCACTCTGTTAAATTAGTACACTAACCTCGCCTTTAGCCTGAATTAAGTAGACACAAAGAATAATCTGACAGATGATATGACCTTACAATATTGACTAACGACAACAATTATTTAACTGGTTCTAGATGTTCTCAAATTATTCTTTAATTCGAATGACTTAAGGTTAAATGTAAATTAAACTGTTTGTTTACATCTTTTTGAAAATAAAAAGTTTAATTGGTATCTTAAGAACTAAATTTAAACAGAATCTGGTTTGGCGGGTGTATCTTAAAATAATATATTATTAGGTACATCCTTGATTTTAACCTGAAATTATTTTGGTATATTTAACATAAATACAATTGACTAAATTACCAGCGCTACTCGTTGGAGTTGTGTAATTTTAGTTAGAACCTTATCATTGAAATAAGATCAGTAAATTTTTTAGATGACCTTTGGCAGCGAGCCATACTTTTGCGAGTCTCTTAATTCTTATTTCTTTTTTTTTCTTAACTTTTTATATTGCCTTTTTAGCTGAACGTTTCCATGAGAAGACAACACAAATTTCGAAGGTACTTTTGTACGGATGTTGGAAGATTGACTCGCTTGAGTCTTTTTATTAAAAACATTTTATTGCACTCAATAATTTTAAGAATTTCGCCAGTGAATGAACTTATCCTTACAAATTTTATTATCGTACAAACGGACGGACGAACAGCAAGCAGATAGTTTGACAATCACTGAACAACTAATTTTACATATAGACCTACATATGCAATTTGTATTACACTGAATGCCATGCTGCCAAAAATGTGAACAAAAAATTTTGTTTATGCTATTATTATTATATTTATTTCATTAATAAGTAAATAAATATATCTACAATAGTACTGCTTAAGTACTAGTGACTTAGACCATAGACTTTAATTTTTTTTTTTATCAAATTTTGTTCTGTCAAAATAAGCAAAAATAAAAATAAGGTGGCAAACAAAAATTTGTTGATTTCACAATCTGACTTCGCTTATCAGCCATAACAGTCAAATAGTTGACGTAGTGGCATGCAGTGTAATACAAGCTTGACATTGAATGCTACTGTATAATACAACGGGTATCGTATACTGTATAGCAGGTGGTCAAATATTTAACCGAAATTTATTTAAAAAAAATCTGCAAAATATCTTTAGGAAAAACATACTTGAAAGAAGTAATAATTTCAAATTTTACAGGAGACCTGAATACCATAAAAAATAGTAAAACTTAATATTTTTATCTCTGAACTCTCAAGTCACACAAGATAAAATCATATTGTGTACCGAAACTTTTCTCATACTACTGCAAAAAGAACAGAGAGTCCGATAAAACGCAAACCTATTAAACGATAATTTTGCAGAAATTTGGTCTTGTCAAGATTTTGCATTTTTGGCATATGTGTTTTAGAACCACATACTTATACCCTTTCAAATATATTCTTTGTGCGAGAATTGTTTTTCTAGCTAGAAGCTAATTTTCATATTAGTTTCTCCTATTATCACAACAATCATCGAATTTGCTAATTTTAGTAGCACTTCTACAAACATAATGTGAAATCCAGACGTCCTTGTATTTATATCGCATTCGGAAGTGGTTTACTTTTGACTCATTCTAAAATTACTTAATATACAAGAAAAACATTATCTGGTTATTACGCTTAGTTTCGGGCATTTTGGTTATCCGGTTTTAAGTTTAAACGTATTTAAAAAAAATTATATCATATTATATATGCACATAGATAAGTGTGTATTTATAATAAGGCTGAGATTTTTTATGCAAATTATCGAAATAAAAAAAAAATTCCAAGTATTGCGTAAATCGTAAGAAGTATTACCTGTTTGGTTAGAACCGTGCAATTTTTATATAGAACCAAATGAATACGGGTCACATTAGTTTACCTTATTAGTAATGTTGATATCCACTTGAAACGGTACCACTTATAATTTTATTCGTTTATTTTATATTTAAAGTGAACAAAGCCACCAGAAGATTTTTTTATAAACACAATTTTGGTGGAATGTCTTTGTTCGATTATAAGAAAAAAATCTGTTTATTTACTGTATTCGCCTTTACTTATAGATCTCCTAGCTAAGCCACATGAAATACTTTTAATAAATTTAATTTTTAATTGAGTTTCAATTTAAAATTTATTATTCGAGATAATGAGCTTGAAATGTTGTCAAAATTACCTGCCTGTCCACTGATTATCTCCGTAAATTTCATTTTAAAAAAAAAAGTAGTATGTAATTTTATTCGACATTGGTGATCTGAAATTTGGACAATGGTTTCATATCCTGGAAGTCATGTACTGCAATTTTGAAATCGGGAACGTGTTAAGATGATGCAACAAACGCAATCAAAGTTATTTTTTATCTAAGCGGGTTTGATAAGTTCTCAAATATTGTGAAAGAATTGGCGCAGTAGCTAAACGCTTTATAGTATACAAAACAACAAGGTTAGGTCATAAATGGACAAAACATAAAAAATAAAGTTTGGCGCAGTAACAATTCCTCAAAACATAGAGTGACTAACTCATGTCCCTGAAGGGGTCATATAGGCACTGAATGTATAGCCTAGGCGCAAATTCAGAGATCCCCATTCCTACAATTATCTCATGATAGTATAGTTACGAGTAAATACATACATCTATATTGATCTAGTACTCTACTCTACACAGTTCTTGCATGTTCCACACACATAACTGAATATGCTGGAAATCTCTCGTCGCAATAGCAGGGCTTGTACACAGGATCAGTGTTACTACTGGAAAAGTAAAACGACGATCAATTTTAGTAAGTGAGTTTTATTGAGTACAGCCATTGTGTAGTAAATGAAATCGTAGTGTGATAATTGAATGCAAAGGCAATTTTTTTTTTATTAGTTTTAAACGAATTTTGTTTTTAGCTGAAATTCCGCTGAGTCGCTATCTTTGCAAATTCTCCCCTCTCCTCTCCCACCACGGCTCAGCACCGTTTTTTTATATGTTTAATAACTATAGGTTTTGTTTCCGCAAAGTGTGAAGTATTCCGCAATAACTTAATATTTTTAGAAAACCACAACATATCACAAATCAGGAGGCCTGAAAAAATCTCTTACTATGAAAAAAATTTAATTTAAAAAGCATGTTAATTTATCATAAAATCATCATACATATCATTATGGTGCTAAAATTGATTTTATCTGAAACATGCAAAAAGTCCTTGCCAATTTTAAAACACAGTCTATCTTTTTCATCGATTCGTCACTCATTTTTTTCCTCAACACAATACTTGTATTCGCATTGTAGTACGTATGTATAAAATTATGGTCGGAGTTGTTAATTAAACTCAACAATTTGTTTGCCATATTCACTTCTCTGACTCCCGAACCCACACATCATTTAATTTTTATCGGTCTTAAATAATATATTTATATAAGCAAATCGTGAGATTCATTCAATTCTATTTTGTAGTTTAAGCACTGCAAATATCAAATGATCCGCGACACGATCAAGAAAATAAATGCAAACTATTTTGCCTACTTAGATCTTTGTATGAAGTGTTTGACTAATCAAGGAAGTCAAGAACTTATGTACACATGAAAAGATGCATGCTGTTTCGTTAATTATTGATTCGCATAATGTGTCAGAGTTCGAAGATGATTGAAACACTTGATCACATCACACACTCATCTCATCGATCACGTTCTTCAAGAATATGTATAGAGATGATTTTATTAAGTTATTTAAAGCAATAATTGAAAAATACGATCTCTTCATATCTTTTATGAATAAAAACCAGTACTGAAAATGACTTTTGCTTTCACATAATCATTTAGACGTTGGTGTTATCCCTGTGCTCTACTACATGTCAATTAAAAGCATTCCAGGTGACAATAGACTAAATTCTTGTAGTTAGTTATGAGCAAAGCCTTCGACAATGACATGCCATTAAGGACTACGTCTGGGCTACTACGAGTTAGGAGTTACTCCGCACTACGAAGAATATGGAAACCACCCAATACATGGACGCATCTTTATTATTTATTCGAATACGTTACTATTCGATTAATAACCTATAAAAACCAAGTTCCAAATAGCCTCCTCCATAAGACCTAAAATATTTGTCGGAATTCGTGAAAATTTACACAACCGCCATACCTTTGCATATCCATGGCAGAATATTAGGGGGGCACATTTTCAAATTATACACCCTTGAGGTTGATTATCGCAAAATCCTGAATATACGTTTAGGATCCCTTAAGAATTCCTTGGTATTTTTCTGCGTTCACAACTACGACTTGGCAGTGACGTCTTAGATTCGAATTGGATTATCACTCATTATCTAAGAAAAACCTATGTATAAAGTCCCTTTCTTAGGAGCTAATTATTATTAATTGTATGCTAGCTATGAACAATTTTAGTTAGCCTCAAACTCGAAACCAATTGAATATCTTAGCGTATAAAATAGGAATCTCGATGAATTAATTAAATTCATTCGGATTTTATTAAACTATGCAAACTATGATCATACTTAATGTAATATAGACTAACAGAAGAATGTTTATAAATATGCAAGGCTAACTACTATAAGAACGAAATACCACAATTATTCTAACTTCTGTTGCAAGTTATTGGCAGCAGAATGAATAAACATACCGTAGTGACTACATATCTATGTACACGTTAATATTAAAGTTTTGAAGTTTGCGGCTGCAATCTATCTTTTGACTCGCCCAAGGCAAGTGAGTAAGATCATCCTACATTTTCACTTACAATTAGAGACCAATACGATTGATGGCACCATTAGCATTTTGATTGCTTACGTAATTATACCAATAAAATATTAGTGTAAACATAAATATATATATTTTTTCACATTTTTATCTGTAGGTAAGTAGGTATATCTATCAGATACCAGAACAACATGTGAGTTCTTCACCTTGATCGATGGTATGTAGAAGATGAGCAAAAATTATTTAAAAGACAGGTAGATATTCGATAATTACCTAATTTGGTAATACGAGTAAGAATAGTGAATTTATATCAGTTGTGACCTCGTAAACTTTATTAAATCTACAATAAATCGTCAAGGTACGCCCAGTGGACTGTGAAACAAGCCCTGCGGCCAAACCACAGTCATATCGGTTGACTAGGCTTAATATTATGACGCCCAAAACTTGTATCACGACAAAAAACCTACTTATAATATTAAATTAAATATTTTAATAGTTAGGTGAAAATCAGTGAAACACAACATCAACCTTGTCACGGTAATAAACACTGTTCTTCCCATAATCCCGTAAAGGTTAACCACACAAAATGCATTTCCGTCAACGCATCGGACCAAATCTATGCACTTTTTTTTTATTTAACTAAAAATTATTATGAAATAGATTTAAATTTAACTAGAACTAATTATAAAATAGAGTTGATCATTAGAGCGTAAAAAACGATAACCCATAAATGGGTTTATCTGCAATTCAATACATATTACAAAAATATGACAAACTATAAAATTTTTGTCCATTTTATATCTCTAAAATCGTGCCAGATATTATCTTAAAAATGTTACCATAGTGGTTTTTAATATCTCAGAAACGGCTTATGCTAGAAAGCTGAAACTTAGTATTTACATATATGTATGTAGATGTGCTACAAGAATTATTAAAACTAAATAAAATATCGGCCAATACTCTAGGCGGTACTTTATTATTTTATGGGTTCAAGTCCGTAACGTGTTTAGTGCTGAGATGCGGTGTGGGTGACTATGAGACTGAAAACCTCAGAAGTAATCAGCAGACTATTTGGAACGTTACTTTTTAGGTTGTCAGTCCCATAGACACCCAAGCCCCTAAGAGGGTATAAAAGGGTTAACTTTCCTAGAAACAACTGATGATATACCATACTCCGACTTTGACCGCTCCCAAGCTTTGACCCAAAAATTAATAAAGTTTCACTCAGACCATTGGCAGATTTTTTTACTGCTGGTGTGTTTTTATATACGTCACTTGTTAAGTGCTCATCTGATCAATTAACCACAAGCAAGTTTTGATTGGAATCAATTGGCAGACCATGGCGGCTTCCATTAAGAAATCGAGATTAATTGAGTAACCTAGCCTAGCGTATTTATATCTAAACTTTAACAGTGCCACACTTTAATTAGTTGGTAATGAAGCTATAACATAAATAACGAAGATATTTATAATCATAGTGCTGGCTATGAATCCAATATATGGTATGTTATCGGAACTATATCTATGTCAATCTTTATGCATGGGTCAGGTTCAAATACGAATTGCATCAGAGCCTAATTAAAACGTTTGCAAAAATAAGAAACAGAATAAAACCGGACCGGAACTTAAATCGATGAATATTTAAATTACAAAGCTTCTCTATTATCGAACACTTTAAACTATGAACGTGACATCTGGTGCACAAAATCTTATAAATAATTCACGAACCATAACCATAAAGATTAAATGTAATGCAAGGTATAGTACAGACTAGTTATACTACGTATAGTTATGCTAATTTGAAAATTGACGGAGGATTATTGCCGTTAATGCTAATGCCACACCTGTTCAAATTAAATATTACTCAGTACGCGAGAACATGCATCTGATGATAATTTCCTTTTAATTAATTTCAAAATATACATCAAAATTAATCTGTAGAAACGAGCACAGAAAAGACGTCAGCTAAATCGGATCGGTAGTTAAATCCCAGATATTGTTGGTCACCTTGTTTCAACGTTGTTAGGTAGAATGATATAGGTAATATGTTTTCACTGATTGCGGAATATGAATACTCGTATCATGCATGCCAAGTTAATGAATAAATTTATATCTAATAAGATGACCAGATGTCTTTTCTTTGAATGAATTGAACCGTAATGACTTGATTCATAAATAACTCTGTATTGAATATGGAGTGTTCTAATTCTTAATCGGTGCAATTATAATTACTAAGCGTTATTAACTCACTACCTTATAGCTTCGACCTTCTTTTCAACTCTGGGCACTCAGAAATATAGGTACTTATTACTTACTAAAAAAAAAAGGTATGCAAAGTAATATTTTACAAAATCGCTGAATTCACGGTATCCGGAATATTCGTATAGCTTCTGAAATACTTCTTTAATTTAGCTAGCATCACAGTTCCGGACTTCAAACTGTGGAGGCACCTAGCTCAGACTTCAAATTCTTAATACTTATAATAAACAAATCGCTGTTTACAAATTTTCTATTAAAAGCTTCTTTAAACAAAAACAGAGATTTAACCATACATAATGGTCTGATTAAATTTCATTTTTAATGAAACTCTTTATTATTCAATGTAAATTAAGTGTTAATTAATTAATCCCTTTACATTGAAAAATTAATGTTTAAATATTCCAAATTTTTAGCGTAAACCATTCTGATGCTATATTCTATATCACATTAGAACTAACAAATATGTCGGAATTCGTGAAAATGTGCACAACTTACACTTATGATCCACGCTTATATATATGAAAAAAAACACAGAAGCAAAACTAAGTCTATACATGGTCAGGCCTAATAGATACCATGACGAAATTCGTGAAAGTTTAAGCAAACCTGTTTCATGAATTTTTTTTATAAAAAAATATTAAAAAAATAATTGAGTAAAACTTGTCTAGGAGAATATGTTCTAAATTTATAGTAAACTAGCCGCCTACAGCGGTTCCATCGCCCCTGTTACTTCCGTCTCTCCCGTTTAACGGAGGTGCTACTCACGCCAATGCTAATTAAAAATTATACTGTGTATAACAAATAAATTTAAAAAAAAATCACACATATTCGCGGTCGGTACGATTCGAACCTACGCTACCAGAAGAAATCTAGTCAAACGCCTTACCCGCACGGCTACGACTGCCTGGTGTCAGCCTAAACTTAAAAAAACTACTTAATAAAGTTAAATTTATTTTTTTTATAGCAAATTAATGAACCAAATTTCGGGAATATAATTATGTTATCGACATGTCCGGTAGTCTCGACAATGTACATGCAAAATTTGGGAGGAAACTGTTCACAGGTGTAGATTTCCATCTTACCCAACCATTTAATGATTGTTTTTTTTATATATTAGATTTGAAATTAGTCAATGTAACCAGAACTTTATTCTACAGATAACCGGTATAAACAATGTTGCCGGTCTTCAAGAAATTGGGTTTTCTCTACAACTCGTATGCTTTGGGCGTTCTAACAATTGGATACATTCTTGGCGAACTAGGACACTATCTAATCGGAGTCACTTCGAAGCAGACTGCCATAGAATTGGACTACGGTGATCATGCGTGCCAGCTGAATAATTCAGATTTTACTCGTCATGAACTACCGGTTGCTTGTGGCGCCATCACAAATTCGTTAGAGTAAGTTTCTTGCGATGACCTAGGACCTAGATCGGTTTGTACTAAACAGTTACGATGAATTGCAGATGTCTCAAATTGAATGTAAACGGAACTACTTACTGCGAGTGGAACTACAACGGACTTGGACTTGACTATCAGCTTCTAGCCGGTCCCAGTTTCATCGCAGTTTTTACAATCGCTGGAGTCTTTATGGGAGTAGTAGCCGATAAGTACAATCGTGTTAAAATGTTAACAGCATGTACTTTTGTGTTTGCTGTCGCCATTATACTTCAAGGATCTGTACAAAATTATTGGCAACTTATTGTACTGCGAATGGTTATGGCAGCTGGGTAAGTTTTAAAGGTGGTATCACTGATATTGTAAAGTAATCCCTAATATGTTCTTCCAATCTGCAGCGAATCAGGATGTAATCCGTTGGCACAGGGCATCATGTCTGACATCTTTCCCGAAGATAAGCGAGCTCTGGTTATGGCAATCTTTAACTGGGGAATCTACGGTGGATACGGTATTGCCTTTCCGGTAGGCCGTTACATTACAAAATTGAACTTATGGGATCAAGGATGGCGGGTTTGCTACTACGGTGCCGGAGTATTGGCAGTGTTACTAGGCGTACTAACCGGCACAACATTAAAGGAGCCGAAACGACAAGCAATTGGCGAAGAAAATGAAACTAAAAATGGCGAAGAGGTTACCTTGTGGAAGGTTATAAAACAACCCCGAATGATTTTGCTTATGATTGCTGCATCGATACGCCATTGCGGAGGCATGACATTTGCTTACAATGCCGATCTGTACTATAACAACTATTTCCCCGATGTCGATTTGGGGTGGTGGCTGTTTGCCGTTACTATTGGAATTGGAAGTATCGGTGTAGTTGTTGGTGGAATTGTATCTGATAAAATTGTAGCCAAGATGGGTATCAAATCCCGCGTTGCTGTTCTTGCACTCAGTCAATTGATCTCGACGCCACCGGCCTTTGGTTCGGTTTACTTTGATCCTCTCTGGGCTATGATCACACTGGGAATAAGTTACTTCTTCGCAGAGATGTGGTTCGGTATCGTTTTTGCGATCGTTGTCGAAATCGTTCCAGTACAGGTTCGATCCACCACAATTGGCATCTTCTTATTTGTCATGAACAACATTGGAGGCAATCTGCCAATTTTGGTTGACCCTCTTGCTAAAGCTATCGGCTATAGAGGATCGATTATGATCTTCTATGCTGGATTTTATGGACTAAGTAAGTATACGCTCTGATATAAACTAAATCTAAGTCCCCAACTACATATACCCGACTCTAAATACCAAGATACAAACATATGCATACAGATTCGTATAGTCAGACAATAGATTAATAATTTATCTTAAAAACTAGATAGTGGTTTTCTGATATTTATAAAATTCCTTTCTACTTCCTTGAAAACATACGAATGGTTTAATTAGCACTCAATGACATTTCGAATGATTAAAATGCATTATGTAAATAAATAGGCTGGTTATCGATTCATAGAGCAAAAATATACGCAAGCATTTTATAAACCCAATCAATTCAAACCAAGGTTGTTTACTGCAGAGTTCAGACTCATGTTGAACTCAAAAACTCAAGCCAATTAGATTGCTTCATTTTTCTCTGTACTGCCATGAAGTTGGCGCCTATTCAAATGTTTTGTACTAAAATCGTGAAATTTTTTTCTTATTTCAGGCTCGATTCTCTTCTTCATTACAATTTTCTTAATGGAACCGAAAAGTGAAAAGAAACCTTCACAAGCTGTTCCAAATCATACACTTAATACTGTTTCACGGGATTTCGGACATGACAACACGATGTTTGCCGATGAGAGTGGTGCCCGACACTTGGCAACTATCAACGGACACAAGGGTAAGGTGTCGTCGACAGGAACTATTAAGCCATTGGAGAGTAGCAGACTGTGATTTTAAAATTTTGTAAAGAAAAAGAAAACACTCCGCCATTTTTAATGGATCCTTCAATGGCGTCATACACCATTTTGAAGATAAACAATGTCGAGTTGTATTGTAAAATTTCACTCTCTATAATTTTGTACATTTAGTCACATATGTAATTTATATAATGCTCGTCTTAATTATTGTTATCGTCTTGTGTAATTAATATATATTACTATTTTTTAAAATTATTAATAATTGTAATATTCTGTAAGTTTATAGAGTTTTTTTTTACCGTACAGTTGTAGTTGTAAGTTTTTGTGCTAATTATATTCTGCACAGATTATTGTAAGTGTATTGGAAAGAGTACAAAAAAATCAAACGTTATAAATATTGATGTCTCTGTATGTACTTAAATTAGCTTAAATTATTTTAATACTTAATAAAGTCAAATGTAAATTTATTCCGGTTTTTATTTTTCAATATTGGTATTGATGTGAAAAAAATTGTTCCTATAGTTTAAGTGCTATCTTATTATTTTTCAGGACAAAGTTGAAGAAGCGGTTAGGCGGGCTCATAGAGCTATAACTAACGGAGATCGCAAGACGCCGTTTCTGTATAAAGCACTTTGAAGCATTTTGTGCAAAATTGAACATTTTTGTAAGGAGCGTTTCATGCCCGGTGGCAGTGAAATGCAAATAGTAGCGTAGTATTTAAAGGTTGGGCTTTTTTTCTTTTCAATACCGGAGTATAACATACATGTGAGTCAGATGCTGATAGTAGCATAGTGAATATCGCCGGTCCTTTGCGAGAAAACCTCCGGCTTCAAAGCAGTCGCTGCACGCTGTCTCCATTATACATATATCGTAGCTCTATGGGCGGGCTATAACGGAATTGCCAACGCTACTGTGCTACCTTAAAACCTTCACCCTTAAACTCGCTTATAATTGAAATATAATACTGGTGTTTCGAGACATGCGGTTATTTGGAAAATGCCCTTTGTGTTTAGAATAGCTCTATAAGATAGAACTTCTGACATTCATCAGTGGTTGTTCAAATAAAAATGAAATTAAATTAATTAAATAAAAACTGTCTATAGAAAAGTAAAAATAGTGTGGAATTAAATCACAAATTGATATCTTACCAGACACAGAGATATGGTGAAATAAGTGAAACTTATGCAATTTTTAAAACACTCTTGGGGATTGAATATCGACAATTCTCGAAAAGAATTTACGAGCGGTAATATAAAAAGCCCGTGAAGCCCGTAAAAACGAACTCGATACCTTGCTAGACCTAAGAGATATGTCAGAATTTGTGAAACAAATACAACCCCTTTGTCCACATACTTTGGGGTTACATACAAAAAAATCCTAGCTTATTACACAGGATGGTCCATTTCAGGTTTGATTCATGTCCCATTCGTATGGGCAAAAAAAAAACCTATACAATAATTTTACACCCTCTGAAGGGTGGAATATCGCAAAAAAAAAATTTTTAGATTTTTCTTTGCAGCAAATGAAGTAAAAACGAATTCGATCTAATTAAAAGATTTAACAATACTTTATACTTTACACTCCCTAGTGGTTAAATATCAAAAACAGCTTTAAATGTTTTTTTCCCGATTATATTTACAGCCTTTAGAAGTTGAAGCCGATTCGACATATCTTTAGAATTAAGAAATATACCGGAATTCGTGAAAATGCACTGATATCGAACAATTTTTGAAAATTTTTTTGCATAAGCCGTTTTTGAGATACAAAAAACCAACCCCCCTCCCCTCCTCGTACCTTACTACCCATATTAAACGTTTTATTTTTCTAGGATGCTTTTTTATAATGCTTCCACATAGTTGTCCATTTGTAGCATTCTGTCCTTTGTTGTTTTCGATAAATAAATATAAGAATTTTTTGTGCTCCACTTCCACCCAGCATCATCCCTTGCATCAGCACTCCCAACATTTTTTTCTCCGCTAAAGGTTTATTCGATCTAACTTCTGTAATATTTTCAAGATCATATCTGGTACAGTTCTTAAAATATAAAGTTGATTCTTTTAATTATCCCTTATTTCCGTGCTCCACCTTCCCCCTCAAAAATTTTACCTGAAATAGAGTCCATTTGAAATCCTAGAAACACATAAACAAAAGTTTATCTTCATTATAGGTACAATTATTGATCGCTAAAATATTGTAATCCAAAATTATATACCTCCCTTCTCGTACAATCGTCCTCCTTCTTTTAGTCCTTGTCTTAGCATCCCTTGAGATAACCACAAACTCTTCCCCATTCTGCTTCTTCTCTTCCCACACCCATCAAACCCTCCTGGTCATTTCATTGCAAATGGATCCACTATAATAATTCTACATAAATTCAAAGTTTCTGCTCCCTAGTATTAGCGGATCGTAAGACGAATTAAACGAGTAAACGAATTTTCTAAGAAACACCAACTTCATTTTCACACAAAACTAATTTGTACGAAATTTCGACATCGTGGCTAAACAATAGCATTTATAGTGACTTCGGTAAATTGAGTAGATATTTGAATCATCGAATAAATCTGTTTTCTTTCTGCATTTTATAAAATGATAACAATAAATTTCAGATCGATTATATCTTATTATTGAACTACGTAATAAAGTTCAATGTGCTCTAGTTCATTCACTAAAGCTACGTGTATAAAAAGCAACACATTGCGAATGCAAATGCATCTACAACTTCATATTAAATCAACATCAGCCTTGCAACATTTTCGCACCATCAATGTATGCTTTTTTCACTAACAAACTAACACCATCTATTGACGAAATTCAGGACTATCGGCAAGCACATGGCTTCACGTTTTAGTACTAAGAGTGCACAGCGAAAGAGACGGCATAACTTCATAAAATCGCATCGGATCTCACAATCGCATGCATTTTGGAACGTGAAGAGAGAGGCGAGTTTAATTGTGTCGGCTTCGGCTGTTTTCTTCGGCATTTCTAATTTGTTGTGTAGTGTTCAGAGAAAACAAATTTTCAATTTTGTTACGTTGTGGATCGTGTGTGCGTTGCCGGTAGACTTTAATTTGATGCGTTAATTAATCAGCAATTGTGAAGTGAATTTAA
Source organism: Beris chalybata (assembly GCA_949128065.1). Lineage (NCBI taxonomy): Eukaryota > Metazoa > Arthropoda > Insecta > Diptera > Stratiomyidae > Beris > Beris chalybata. The sequence continues at coordinate 26,169,034 of OX421896.1, read as the reverse complement.
GACAAGTTCATCGGATAAATTTGTGGCAGCGGACACAAATTAATAAATGACATTTGACAAGTTGCGAGTACGCCGTATGCTCTATGCTCCGACTTGTTTGCCGGAACTTGGATCGTCGTAAAAAGTGAGTTTGTGTTCCTTTTAGTTTCAGTGATTTTTCTTAGAGTACGTATAGTTCTTCGCGCTGAGTGCAGGTAAGTTATCAGTTTTTTTCCATTTAACGATTGCAATTTAATTCTTAATGTTATCTAGGTTTGAAAGAAACTTTGCAGATTGTTGTTAGTTACGTGGAGGTCTTAACAAAGACAAGAATATGATAAAATTCCTTAAGTTTACAAAAACATGGACACCGTTCTGTGGGAATTTTTAAAATGGTCACCGATTTTTAGAGGTGACCTATCATGTTTCTAAGGCCAATTAATAGGTATATAGCATTAGGGATGCTAATTAATGCGGATCTGTAAGGTCATCGATGAAACTCACCGGATAATACCATTTTGTGCCGAGATTTTTTACCTGGTTACCTTTTCTATACCTCCTATTTACTTCAAAAAAATACCTCCATGTGTATGATAAACACAAAATTGGAGCTTTGTTTTTTTTTATCTAAACCAATAAAATGATACCCATGTACCATGTATGTACGTAACGTAGTGCTTTCTGCTCTTAGTGTGGCGATGCCTATATACAGTGGATCACATTAATACTCTTACAACTATCATTGTTCTTTTTAAAGAACAGTTTAAAATATTTACACATTGAGTAACATTATTCTTGCAGATTTTTATCGCTAGTTCAAAAGCCTAATTAATTGGAAAAAAAACATTGTGTACACTGCACAAGGAGCCGTGAGTAAAAAAAACCGTGCATACACGGGATAGAACATCTGAGATTGTAACACTCTGAAACCGATATTATTAACTGATCTATTTTTACAGCAGCTCACTAAGAAGATGCAGAACTTACATAGTCCAAGAAAGGATGTATGATCTGATAAGTAAGAAGAATGCATAATGGATCCATTTCACCAAAGTTAAACGAATCGGAGATTTAGCAATGACCACATGTGAAGAGGTGCCATTGGATCTCTTCTTAAAATGAGTTCGTAATCAATTCAATTTCTGACTCCTGTTCATATAATACGGTAGCCCCCTCAATATAACATTAAAGACTACTCCCGGCAAATCATCACTTGCTATTGGCTGTTCAGAATTGGGCACATAACCTAAGATGGAAAGGATAGCCTGAGTATAAATATGTCATGGAGTAGAGCTTAAAAGAGACAAACGGCCATCACATCTTATCTGCAAAGATTTTTACATGCACGGCTGTTGAGTAACTTTAAATGGCATATTCAAACTCGTATGTGTATGCCACAACGGGTTCATAAGTATTTGTTGTTGCCTAATTGCAGCAATTCTCCAGTAATGGCTATTGAAGAAAAAATAATTGGATCAATCAAAGTCAAGGCGGCAAAGAAAACGAGAATATGGACAAGCTACCAAACTCACCCTTACTAGCGGACCCTGTAAAAATTTCGTATATTTAGTTCGTTCGCTTCATTGAAGTTTTGAACATAGGACAGTATCGTACTCATTATTGAATAAACGGAGTGCGGTTTAAGGCAACTCGTAAGGACAGACAAATTTGTGGTGGTGTGTATGAATAGTATGTCCTACTAAAAGAGCAGTTTTGAACATTACCAAGCTGAGCTACATAATGAAATTGGCTTTTGTCTGCAAAAACAAACTTGCTGAACTACACTAAATTGTATTGTACTTACGAGCATTCGGTACTCTAAGGGAAATCAAAGAGGATTATAAAATGAATCTGTTTCGAAAAGTTTGAAACGCATAGGTATAAACTCACTGCATTGTTATTTCCAAGATGCATTCGATTTACATTCAATCACAACTTAAACTTTGTGATAGGCATTTACCTTTGTTTATGACTTGTCGAGAGTATTCCCAGAGGTTAACAGACTGGACTGGAGATTGTGGACAACTTCATATATCTTGGGACTAATATAGCAAATAAGATTATTCGGTACTTCCAATAATGAAATCCAAGAAAGTGCACAGGAACAATCTGAAAATATGTGTATAGACTATATAAGCAGTTGACATATTCGAAAGAAAGGTTCACAAAAAATTGTTGTGCCCGTAAAGGCAGGAACGGATTGGCGAATAAGATACAACCATGAGCTGTATCAACTCTTCCAGAAGCCAGCCGCTACATATAGATCGGATGGAAGACAGAAGAATTTCCAAGCGTTTTCTAAAAGGCAATGCGAGTGGTAACAGCCCAGAAGGCAAGCGATAGGAAGACTCGGTTGATGAAGACAGCAAAGCCATCTTAAAAATTAGCAGCTGGAGGACGCGGCCTTTGGATCGAGACGATTGAAGGCTAGGACTTCAGGAGGCCAGGCCCCGACTTCGGCTGTCGCGCCATTGATGATGAGGAGCTTGGAAGTTTCTTATGAAGTCGCTTAATGGAATTTGTAAGGCTGAACTTTAATGGACAAAATAGTCCTTATCCTTCGATTGTCAGGACAGAATAACAAATCTGCCTCTAACAAACCAATTAATGTCTTGTGTTGCTAATTGTATTCGTGAATCCGATAAGAATGTATTAAATAGTTCACTATTAATGTTTCGTAGACTGAAAATTTCATATAAATAAGTATGCAAAACGGGTATGGTAAATTGTGGGAAATGACCACAACATTATAGCTTCATTAAGATAATGTATATTAATTGTCATTAGGATAGTATACAGATACTTCCATATGTGCTTGAAGCTAAAGTATTAAATCGCATTTATTTCTTCAGAGCTGCCCTCTACGAATTAGTATGGCGAAAATTATGCAAATCCGTCGTGTAGTCACCATTCAAAGGTTCTTAACTGAATCGATAAAATCATTGAGCTTGAATCCACGATCGAAAAAAAGTACGCTACGGTGATTGATCGGTTAAGGAATATAATCCAACCAAAGAATTTGATTATGTCGTTCGGAAAATCCGAAAATGAATAAAAATTGTTGTTTATTGGCGTTTAAGAATCTTCTTTGTACTTCAGGATTCTTCAATAGTGTAAAAAGCATACTCTTTGAAGAGCTCTCAAAACCTTTTAACCTTAACATGATTTGGTAGCCATTTTAAGACTACTCGCACTTCTGCAAAAGATCTTCAATAGCAGATATTGGGATTGGTCCTTTTTCGTCTTCTTCTTTTCAGAAAAAAACATCTTTCTGAGTTTCTTGGTGTTCTTCATTTAAGAGTTCTTCTGTCATCAGATTATTTTCCATGTTCTATTATGAGCTTTTCAATATCAGCTCCATTTATTATAAACACAAATCTCCACTAAACTATTAATCAATAGACGAATACAAAACACACTATATACACACTGCTTTATGAATTTTAGATCTACAATGCTTCTCGTGTTAAATTTCTCTATGTTTTTGAATAATCATTCGTCTACATAGTATAGACTATAGAGAGTTATTACATATATGAAATTATTATTTGCAAGACAATCGTTAATTTACTTTCCGTGAGTATTTATATTGCGTACAAATACTATTAAAAGAAACATTTTACAGCAACGAAATTTATGTAGCTAGTAACAATAATCGATTCCCAGTGGGAAATGCAATATTAGATCAATGCATTGCGGATTACTTTGCATTGACAGTTCATTTCATGTTTGTAATGATATTCCAGGCCACGAACGGCAATGATCATATAAATAGCACAAATGCAATTAACAAGATAAAATTTTAAATTTTATTTAGAAAAAAAGTTAAAGAAAGGATACGCTCTCTTTTTCGTAAAAGCTATTTTATTTATCAAAGAAACTAAATTAGGGGCACATATTCCATCCACTCGCATATTGCTAAGTTAGTAGTAATAGTAACACACATAGCAGACATACCATTGCGATTTGAAATTCGCATTCTAGATGACTCTGTTAAGTTCCCATGTTTTTGAATTCAGCGAAACAGCTGAATATAGTTTAATTGTGGTAACTGTGCAACTGATAATTTGTTTGTATCTGTTTTTTTTTTTTGTTCAAGGAAGAAATGTAGGCCCTATTGAATAACCCTAGAGTGTTTTAATTGAGCTATGCAATGAAGACATAACAATTTTGTATTTAAATAAGACAGACCAACAAAAAAGTTTCAGAGTCCATTTGTATTAAAACACAAAATTGTTATATACCTACTGAATAACGCTTTATAACTTTAAATTCCTCTAGCCTTCCTTAACATATTACATGAAAGGTGCATCTTAAAATTTATTACAAATGTGCTCCGAAAGCGAATGCTAATTCATTAATCAGATTCCCACTGGGTTCGAACGATATAAAATTCGTGTTTGCTCTTTGTAGTATGACATAATGCCGACATGGCAAATTATACAACTTCTCTGCACTCAACAATGAACAAAATACCGGCGCATAAACCAGTTTCTTAATCTTAGCATTTGAAGTTGTACGTTCCAATCCTTTAAGGAATATATTTGGTTTTTTTGCTTCGTATCGGATAAGGGCAGGCAGATAAAATTAGGGAGAGATATTGGCATTTTCAGTTTACTACGTGGTCGAGTTTCCACTAAAGAACTAGTTAATTTCACTAAACAGTAAAAATAAAAAGAGGTGCGTGTAATTTACAAACAGAAAGTACACAGCTGTAAAGAGACTAATATGAAACTGCGCCAACAGTACGTGAAAACGTTTTCGTCTTTGCCAGGCCAAAAGCCAAATAACGAATAATTTAAGGTGTTTCACTTCCATTCTTTCTAACTCAAACTCCAAGAAACACATTTGCAATTTTTACATTTTTGCATTTCGTGAGACTAGGTGGTGTTAGTTTACTAAATTTAGTGCAGTACCTGTGCTGCCAGTTATACTGCAGGTCAGATAAATTTACGCACCTATTTTTGAATTTTTATAATAAAAAAAAATTCATTAGATCAGAGGTATGTTGGAATCCATAAATACATATGTATAACAGCAGGGGAGAGCATTCACATTTTACCACAATATTCACTGTCGCATATTTCAAATAAATTTTTCAAATTTCTTGGTCGCAACGTAAGGGTTGAAATTAAATGATTTCATCCCGCAAAGCAAAGATGTAAAGACTATTGTCTGATCTCTGGTTATAATCAGTTTATAATCAAAATTGTCAATGAATAAATATTATTCTTATTATTATTAAATAATTTCATTTTTTATACAAGACAAATTTCCATTACTGAAAGTGGTAAAATCTGACAAAATAACTAATATATTTTTTATTTTAGTAATAATATATTTTGATACAACAATCAGCAAATTTGCTGTTCCAATTATGTGTGATGAAAACAAACGTTTTCACCTATTCTAATAACTTATATTTGAAGTTTTAATTGCTTAATATTAGCAACATTGAAAAACTACACTTATTTGAAATATGTATGATAGTAACACGACAATTCAACCACCAAGTAGCTTAAGTTGTATATTAAAAATAAAAGTTATACAGCCATCCATAATTAAATTGAATTTAAAGTTAGTCTTAATTTACATATACAAAAACAATTTGTTTTAGTATGTTCTACTATACTTACATCCTCTTGCCATCTTAATTTAAGCATTATTTTTTTATAAAGGGTTGTTCAAAAGGTACATAGCAATTGCGTTGGTTTGAAAACGTCAGTCAAGATTTACATTTTTATCATAGTGTAGTTCACGAACGAGCAATGTTTGGAAATTATATCAATTAATCTGTGTTTTATATAGATACAAAATAGCTATGTCGCTATTGAAGGGCTATGTATCTTATAAACGATATTTTCGGAAGAAAAAAAGAAAACAAATTTATAATAATCATCATAAAACTGAAAATTTTATTCATTGGTATATTTTTTTTCTTCATTTCTTGGAGTAAATTAAATAAATCATATTAATAAATATTTCAGCTTAACGAGGTCCACATTCTATGTATATTTTATTTTAAAACTTTTGTGGTATTTATAAATATCAACAAACAGTGTCTACAACACATTTGTAGTTCAGAATACAAATTATAATTTTTCTAAAGCAGGGTCTGTTCCTATAATCAAATCAACCATCAGTTAGAGCTCAGCCATGAATCGGTACATTGCAAAATTCTTCTTCTAATCTTTTTTATTGAGAAACTGTTTATTGTAGTGCTCAAATTATAACTGTTTAAATTGTTATCAACAATAGGTTCCTCTTAGTGCTAGAACTGTTCACAACAATTCATTTTATATATTAAGCATTCTTATATAATATATTGCTTGCCTCTAAATATAATTGACGTTGAAAATTCTACTAAACATCAATTAATAGTAATATTACTGTTGATTATGAATTTGTAATAGTTTTTAGACTGTAGCGTACATATTTTGTTTTTAGAATCAAATGTAAAGTTAAAATTAAAAAATTAACTATTTGAAATTAATTATGAAAAAATTACGGGCCTGCTTAATAATAAAAATTTAAAATTTACATTTTATCTCAAATCTGCATTTCTGGTATAATTTTTTATATCTTTGTATTTTGCCTCGAATCTCATAGACCATTGGTACTTAATTGTACCACTTTTAGCTATTGTATTATATTTAATGCACAAGAAAATGATGTTCAATTCTTAAGTCATCATAAAAAAATAATTTAGGTTTTTTTGCGGTGTTAAATGTGTTTTATTGGCTATAATTACTTAATACTAACAGTTTTGTATCTAAATCCTAAAGCTAAAATTAATCTATATCTAGGCTGCTACCGTTCTTAATGGCCTCAGTGGCCACTCTAAGATATAAATGTTATCTGGGGGATCGGTCTCTTTATTTCATTTCAATCTTAATAAAAATAATTTAGGACACGAAGTTAAATGTTTGGAATTTAAACTTTCCAAGAAGATCATCTTTATAGAATTAAAGTAAGATGAGTAAACTGGGTCTACTAAGAAATATCCACACTTCATCTTTTACTGGAACAAAATCGCCTAAAGATACATTAACGGCTGGTAAAGGCAGAAATACTAACAGAAAAGTTGACATAGAGAACAAATTAAATTGTAATTTTTTCGTTTACTATTAATCAAACACATTCTTATCCGAAACTTCAGAATAGGTACATGTCTTTACACAGAAAGGTGTTTTTTTTCAACCCACTCTGAAAGTATTCACCAAACTAAGATACATTTTTTTCCATTTTTTATTTAAAATATACATATTTAAAAAAGTGGCAACACTACGAACTTTTACTGCCATCTAGTGAATAGATGTTTAGTACTCTGAAACTGCATTACAATTTTTAGTACTGGCTCGCTCATTCTCTCTCCGGATACAAAAAATTTCGAAGAGGCGCATTTCTTGACTCGCGTCCGTAACAACCAGACGTTAGCAGATGTAGTGCGTGAATTTTAAAGAACCTTTTTTTTATATTTATTTTGAGAAAAATTAAATCATCGGTACAGAGTTGAAGCTAGTTAAGAACACCAACTTAAATCGATCTTAACTAACTTCGTTGATACTTTGGTGTTTTTCAGTTTCCATTCGAGCATAAAGACTATGTGAAAAAAAAAGACTTTTCGTGGGAAAAAAAAACTTGAATTGAAAATGTACACATGTATAGTATTGTAGTCTTCATATGGCGGTTTCGGGCTTATCTATCACCACATATCCGAGAATAAATAGCGGGCCAATAATTCATTGAGCTTGGCATTATTGACGACATTTTTTCACAAAAGTCTCGAGATTGCTCGTACTTTGCGCGAAAGAGAATTTTATTTCCTGTGTGCGATAAAGGTGTGCATTGTATTGAACGCTTTATATAAGTTTTAATAAGTAGATTGCTGTGCGTCTTGTTGGAGAGGAAAAAAAATTATTCATTTTATTTGAGCTCGACTTGAAGTTTTTTTTTTTTTTTCTTTCTTTCCAAAAGACTAGGGCTTCGTTAGAGATAAATAGATATAAGTCGAATATGTGAGGTTGGCAGTGTTCTATGGGCGAGTGTGCTATGTATGTAAATTTATAAGTTTAAATTCGTAGTCATGTAAGAAGTATGGTAAGCGAGAATTAAGTAATTCGGTGTTAAGAAAAGTTGGGGTTAGGGTTAGGCTATGATATGACGGTGTATACTTCAACTTTTTCTTTTTTGTTCGACTAAAAATAGTGCAGAGTATGGGTTACTCTTGTGTTGGTAGCTAATCACGTAGGCCCCTGAGAAAGGAGGAACTTTACTCATTTAAAATCATGCGTCCTTATCTAACAGCATAGTCGTGTACTCTTCTTTTTGTGATCGAATTTTAGAATGGCGTCGAAAAATATTCAAGACGTAGTTTCTTCCGAGAACATTCAGGATCTCGTCAGGCTTAACAGGTTTATACGAAAAGTTTTGTGTTCTACAACGATAATTTCAAGGTTGGTGCATAGTGAAACCTCTAGTTCCTAGATCTAGATGTTTATTTCTCTACAGTTAATTTTCTTACTTGAAGACAAATCATTGGGTGTGACACGTAATTTTCTTTGAAGTGAAAATTTGAGCAAAAAGTGGATTTTTCGTCTACAAAAAAAAACATTAATTAATAATGCTATGGTTCCGGTATATCGACTTATTAATTTCATGGTTTTCAAAGGTACAAACATAGATATACTTAAATGATATCGAATAAAGCCGATATCTTCATCAATACGATAAAATAATGAAATTCGCGAAGAAAAACTGAGAAAAGGAGACCTTTTTTCCGTCAACAATGCATAAATTTTGAAAATAAAAATATTCATAACTTCGCATCAACCTTGGTGCTACCATCTGTGATCTAAAAAGAATGTGACATAAGCGCTGTTACTGATCTAAGCCACTGAAGGTCATACAAAAACTATTGAAAGTAACTAGAGAAAATACTCATGGAGCAATAAAGTGGTTAAAACCCTAAATGACATTCTAGCTTTCGGCCCTACACACAGCAAACAAAATATTTAAAGAGCTGGAAATGTACAGTTAAAGAAAAAAAACATGCAGATCTCTTTGTCGCACGAATTGCCAAACGTTGTCAAATTTGAAGAACGATCATAATCGGTTATTCACTTGTGAAACAAAAATTTTCCCGGAATAGTTTTCAAAACGGGAATCACCAGACATCAAATACAAAGGCGAAAACTGTAAATTTGAAACAAAAGAAGTTATTAAATGAAACGTGCAATCAACAAAGATTGCAGTTAAAGTGATAAGTTGCTGGGTGTAAATACGTCGAATGATGTAAATTTTTGAAACACCCAAGGAAAGAAGTGAAAAAGGTGATGCAGACAAGAATAGCTGTGGTTTCATCAATTGGTAATGAAGGGAATTACATCAGGTCAATTGAAATGAAACAATACACTCGTGATCAAATTTACTTTTGTTGGTGTATTTGTATCAATTGTATTATCTACTTCCAATCCTTCTGATTCGATTTCAACTAGTCAGAATTGAAATATGGCACAATCATAAAATCGATGCATGACGCAAACTTTGGTCTTCAGTTTTTATTTGTGCGTTGCTTGTGAAATAGATGTTTTTTTTGTCAAATGAGGAATTACTTAAGTACAGATTGAGAAACGGACTATATAATTAACTGATTTAACTATGAACAAACTGGTGATGTCCAATACAGTTTGTCAGATAAACGTATTTGAACTGTTTAAAACTTCAAGCTTCAAGTTATTCGGACGAGGATCTCAACTGCAGCCTAGTGGTCCATGTAGAAACATCCTCGGTGGCGCATTGGCTGAGCGCGCTAGTCTACAAACTTTACGGTCGTCTAAGTAACAAACATGATATTTACAGTATGACCTCAAAAAAGTTGGGAAAGTGGACCAGTAATTAGCAGATATGGAGGTTCGACAGACCGTTGGTATTCTCCAACCTTATTGGAGAATTTAAGATATCCTTTCTTTGACGAATCTTCGATTATGCAAATCCGTATAGGACTATCATTTCATCGCTCAACATTAATAAACTTACCAATAAATTGCACTCTTCCGTGAATCACTGTTTTCTATGCATGGTAAACAGAACGACTAAAGACTCTAAAATGAGCATTGTGTTCCAAGGTTTCAGCCAAGCAAAACAAGTTCTGAATTGAAATCCGCTAGAGAAGTATTGGATCGGCAGTTCTGTCCTGACGACAAGCTATGGCTTTTGTTGAGGATCATGTCTTGGAAAGTAGCATCCACAACGGTGGTCGAACAGGAACTGAATACTTAAGCAACATCATGAATTCGAACTAATGTCGCTGTAGAGAACCTCGTAACAACAAGGAGTTCCCGAAGAATATTTGCGTGTCTAGTAATTAAACAACCTACAGATAATCTTGGAACTCATTTCATCTTTCTAATGCTTCTTTGACAATAAGAAGTATTCCCGAAGTAGCCACTATAAAATAATTGCTTCTAAAACTGTTCGAGAGTTCCTGCACAAAATGGAAGCAATTCAATACTAAGCGGTAGTGATACGCGTAAAAACCGTGTATAAGAGCGTAATTTTTCATGAGAAACCGAAAGAGAAAATTGGATTGTAGTAGGAGTGAGATGCAAGTAGGTACTGTTGGGAGTTTAGTGTCAAAAGAATGAGACTGAAGAAAAAGAGTTTGTAGTGGAAGTTAGATGCAAGCATGATGCAAATTACATGTTGGATTTAGAATGCCACATTTCATGTTACTAATTGGCGAAGGCTTACCAAAATTCATACTTCCATGAACTAAAACAATCAGATTTCATTAGTTAAATTCTCGTTCTCAGCCATTCCATAGACTTCCATGTTCAAGACTGTAACTTGTGCTAAAGCACAATTGCTCAAAAGAAAGTTAAGTTCACACAAACATTTATTGAGATATATTTACTTTATGTGTAGGTGTTCCAACTTAAATAAATAATACTTAGATACTCAAAAACCCTCCATATTTAGAATATAATATTTGTCGGTAGTACAGTAGTCGAAGAGTCAATTTTGAAAGGAAAACCAAAATGTATGGCTGGTCAAAGGGCAGCAGCAACAACGGAAGACTTGTCTAAATGTGAATGATTTAAATCAATATACTGTGTCTGTCCACTAAAACTCAGCTATGTTTGTATAAAGGAGCGTTCGTTAATCCTTTGATGCCGTTCTGTTCAACACTCTCGGCTTTCGTGTGGTTTTGATATCCACCTCCTTCCATATAACATTCTTGGTGATATCTCGGGATCTTAAATAAGTGTTACGCACTAGCCATTTTTTTACAATTATGTAAACTGTTACCACATGTCTAACAGTTTAATTCCTGATGGACAAACAGGATTCTTTAAACAAAAGTTAAGTCGGTTCTTATGACAAGCTCCCTGCAAGCTAATTCTGTGTAGATCGTATGGTCAGATACGATATCCAAAAGTTCTTCGGGAGAATGGTAGGAAGAGCTGGAACTGATGGAAGCAGTTTAAAAAAAATATACGTGATACGTCCAGCTGTTTACGCACGAGTGATGTTTTACTGACCCATTCCTCGAAAAACTAAACTCGATAACCAACCAACCTTCCGTGAGAATAATTAAACTCTCGGACAACTCACATTTAGGCAAGGCGACCTCTCAGGCACTATCGTAATACTCATTAATCGTGGCTTTGACTTAGCTATTCTTGATAAAACCATAAATAAGGATATTTGCACGGTTACAAAAGCAATATAATTTTTTCTGCCGTGTCCAACATGTTGCAGCCTTTTGAGTCTTGGTTAGTCTTTTTACGGTTATTATGTAGTTTTTTGTTTCGGCTATACTTCCATCAAACTGATTGTTACTTCCTTGTTAGTTTCACAGAGTGGGTAATCCCAAATAGGTCCGTTGTATCCTTTCACAAACTATAATAATATCATATCATTGCTAAAAAATAAATTATCAAATATCAACAGTCGGAGATTTCGTTGTGGGGTTTCACTCCACTGACACCGGAAAGCAACTAACATTTAATCAAAAAATAAATTAAATGTTATAGGAATATATTTTTTATTTTGAATTTCAGAAAATAAATTGTGTATAACATCATGGCCGATGACCCGTATGAACAGAAGGTTAAGGATATGCAAAAGTATATTCCTTTCTTGGAAAATCTAATTAAGAAACTTAAAAACAACAAAGATGATAAACGAGAGGCTCAACTCAGTAAAATGGAAATGCTTTATGGCCTTCTGAACAATAAAGAAAAAAAGTGAGATCTATTGCAAAACGTAACCTTTACCTTTAATAACATTACTCACTTATTTCGCAGGCTAAAGCTCGAAACCCTAAATAAGTGTGAAGCTGTTCTCATCAGATTGCATAGCAAAGTTGAAAAGGTAAACAACTTGCTATATTAAGAATGATATACGTTACATATTATCAGACCGATTTTCTTTCGCAGGGTACCGTATCTACTGTGGAGCCCGAAGACATAGCGGCACCCGAAAGTCCACAGAATTCAGACTCCTACATTGAATATGAGAATCCAATTGTTATACCGACAGAACGCAGACAAACGCCACCACGATCATATCAAAGATATAACAGCTCGCACAGCAGCAGTAGTAGTAGTAATAGAAGTCATTCCAAGGACTTACTGTATGACCGGAATCGTCCCCGCAGTAGTCATTACAGTTCTTCATCGAGATCTGAAAGAAGTCCGGAGCTTTTCAGGCGTAGATCACCAAATCGTGATCGATCCAGTCGCTACGATGAGGAATTGCGTAAAAAATATGAGCGACCGCCTCTACCGAAATATGATCGAGTTAAGGAAAAGCCGCCACCTCCACCGCCCGAAGATGATTGGGACGAACCTACGCCAAGTAGACAAAGTAAAGGAAATCGTTCAGGACCGTTACCATCCGAAGTGCTGAGAAGTCCCCCATTATCTATGGACGACATAAACAATTTAATGAACGAGTCGGGAAGTCCACCATCTCGATATGATCCCAGGCTACAAAGACATGAACATAGTTATGACCGAAATCGGGATAGCCTTAAGGAGCAGTCCAATCGTTCCAGTCCTAAGCCAGTTGAACCGCCCGTTCGTTTGGCTTATAAGTATAATCCGCATCCGAGGCGGAGCACAGAAATGCAGTCGCATTCGAGGCCTAGCGAACCCGAGCATCACACACCAGTCACAAGAGTTGAAGAAATTCGTTCAATAAATACTCTGCCCAGTGTGAATCTATCAGATCCACGATTACGAAACCGATCAATGTCACTCTTTATTCCGGAACATAGTTGCCCGCCTAGTCCGCATCCGAGTATGCACAGCGGTCATAGTCCCATTTCAAACATCCAAAGTCCATCGGGACAGATGTCACATGCTATGGATAGAATGTCGAGCCATGGAATGCCCGATAATATCAGAAGTCCGATATACGGAAATCAACAGTTTTTTGGAAATTATCAGCAACCGCAGATGCACATGATGGGGCATATGCATCCATCCATGTACATGCAACAACCTCGTAATCGTTTCATGCCTCAACCTCGTACCTATGGAGAATATCGCAAAGCTAGGTTCACGGAACCGCAATCGGGTCATGGCGATTATTCCGAACATTCAACGAGACATACGGAGCCTCAAGACCAAGCGGCAGCATCACCAAGCTGTTTGGACAACATGTACAGAAACGCTGATTATCAGCACGAGAATAACAGCAGCAATGCATTTGGATTTAAAATTCCGAAAATTCGTCAAGATCCTCCAGTCAATCGTGCTGATGCCTTTAAGAATCCTCGAGAGAAAGAACTGGTCTGGGATGATAGCGAAAGTTGGGATAATGTGAAAGAATCTAAGGATTCTTCACCGGACAAAGAAGAAAACTGGGATACTGCGGGCGAAAACTGGGGCAATGCTAACACTTCTAAGAGTTCAAAAGACAACGAAGAGAGCTGGGATGTGGAAGACAATTGGAATAATGTTAACTCTTCCAAGCCTTCGAAAAATCAAGAAAATTGGGACAATGCGGAAAGTTGGGATAACGTTAAGCCTTCAAATGAAAAGCAAGATAGTTGGAATAAGCAAGGCAATCGGGATAATACGGAAGAAAATTGGGATGATTTTCAACCTTCCAAGCCTTCCAAAGATAAGCAAGATAGCTGGGATAATACGGAAGAAAACTGGGATAATATTAACCCAGTTCAGACCTCGAAAAATAAGCAAGACAGCTGGAAAAATTCGGAAGATAATTGGGATAGTTTCAAACCATCTAAACCTTCTAACGATAAGCAGAACAATTGGGATAATACGGAAGAAAATTGGGATAATATAAAACCTGCGGAGCCGTTAAAAAACAACCAAGAAAGTTGGGATAATTCGAAAGAAAGCTGGGACAATGTAAACTCTTCGAAACCATCAAAAAGCAATTGGGATAATGTGAAATCTTCCAACGAAACAAACGACCACGAGAATGACTGGGGTGTAAATAAGGATGAAGTTAAGGTAACCAAAAAATCACACGATTATTGTGCGGACGAAAGTTGGGATATCACGCCTTCAAAGAAATCAGCTGCAAAGAAAGATAAATGCGACGATGGAGAGGATGATTGGGATAGTCCAGAAGAAGACTTTAATTCAAAGAATTACAAAGATGACAATAAATCTCGTGAAGTTGATAACAACTCCAATAAAAAGACATCGGAAGAAAAAATTACCAAGGGAAAAGTGGACGATAAGCAATTTAAGAAAACAAAAGATAATGTGAAGAACAAAGAGGGAAAACTAGAGAAACATGAATTCAAGAAAAAATTGGTAGATGAAAAGTCGGGTAAATCTCTAAAAGAGTGTAGTAAGAAAAAATTGAGCGATAAAGTGAAAGAAAGCTCGACCGATCGAAAGATCAAAGATGTCAAAATGAAAGACATAGATATATTTGCCGGAAAGAAGAAAAATAAGGAAGGCTTTGTTGAAAAGAAGAAAAATAAGGATAGCTTTGTCAAAAAGAAAGATAAGGATGGCTTTGATAAAAAGAAAGATAAAGATGAATTTGTCGGAAAAAAGAGAGACAAGGATGAATTTGTTGGAAAAAAGAAAGACTCTACAATGAAAATGTTCGATAGAATTCCAAAGAAAAAGAAACCAGAGGATGGCGATGTTGATAATAACGACTCCATAAATAAAAGACATAAAGTTACCGATAAAGAGGATGTAAAGCCTTCTATAATTAAGAATAAGCCAATTTCCCAAAGGAAGTCTACGGAGAAGGATGAACATTCATCGATTTCTTCGGATTCATTGGAAGATAGTGACGAAGAAGATGTAATTATTAAACTTAAAGAAAAGAAGAAGAAGGCGATTAAGCGCAAAAACGAAACGAAAATAGAGAAAGTGCCTACGAAGACTCTTAAGATTGAAAGCAAGAAAGATAAAGTTTTATCTGAAACAGAGGCTGAAAAAGAGGTTGTGCTCGAAAAAGTTCAGTTAGATGAGTCAGTTGCTTCCACAACGGAAACCATTCAACCAGAGGTGGCAGTTATCGAAACTTCTCCAAGTACTATAATTAATAGCAGTATATCGTCAGAAAATATCATTGAAGGAAGACGCCGCACAAGAGGCTCCTACAGCCGCTTCCTTACACCTCAAGTCACTCCTAAGAAAACCAAATCTCCAAATGAAACACCTACGGTCAAGAAAAAGAGAGGTCCAAAAAAGAAATCTTTGGATGATTCTCATGAGTGCGCCGTAAGTAGTACAACAGTCACCGATGACAAAGTAGTTGAAGAGAAGAATACCAAAAAACAAATAGCCGAAACGAAAAATGCTAAAGAAGATGATGTTGCTACGAAGACGAAAGCTGAAGAAGATGAAGCGGCTGCGAAAGAGAAAGTCAAACAAGATGAAGCGGCCGCGAAAGAGAAAGCCAAACAAGATGAAGAGGCTGCGAAAGAGGAAGCCAAACAAGATGAAGCTGGTGGTAGTAAAAAGGAGGAAATTACTAAAGAATGGCTTGAAGGTTTCTTGTTAAATCTTTTCAATCCAGCTATGATGAGTACAACAACCGTACTGGGCATGTTGGAAAAGGTTCTAGACGATAAAAAATTCCAACAAGTGAAAACCATTTTGGATCCGGATACTGAAGAACCACCGGCTATTGAAGAAGTGCCAGTGGAAAACATCGAGGAGACTCCTAAGCCGAAGCCTCCGCCAACCAAGCAAGGTAGATTCCGTAAAAAAACTGAACTTGATCGACTCAACGAAGACATTCGCGACATGTTTATAAGTCAAGGAGTCTTAACAGCAACAGGCCGTAGAATGTGCACCGTCATCAATGAAAAGAACGACGAAGAAGGTCCGCTCGACACAACTGATGAGACTGAAATCGAACCAGAAATTTCACAAAATAAACCGAAACCAGCGCTAAAAACACGAGGATGGCGTGGACGAGGAACGAAAAGAAAGGGAATTTCTCGGCTTTGGAATGCAGGAAGTAAAGCACGTGCGTTACGGCAACGAAAAGCTGAATCTGAAGCAGTAAAGAACCAGCAAAACAGTGAGCTTATGGACATTGATGGTGAAGAAGATGAAGATGAAGTTCCACTTGCAAAAACTCAAGTGCCACTCCCGAATAAAATTTCTGAAGACTGTTCCGACGAGGAAGAAGAGCTACTGCATATAGTGGTCGGCCCTACTAAAACTGATCTTAAATACGTACAAAAGATGGAAAACGATTCGATTTCGCTGGCAGATTCATCAGCAGAAAATCTTGAGAACAAAGATGTCCTGAAGTTAAAGACTGAAATAAAGAGTGAAACGAAATCAAAGAAAAGACAATTCAAGGTGAAAGCAAACGAGAGTCCAGATGAAAATAAATGTAATATCGGCACAGTCAAGAAATCCGAGAACGCAGCTGCCAGTAGTGACGAGGATGATAAGAATATCGACGAATTACCGATTGAAAAAGAGGAGATCACAGGCAAAATTCTGACAATACGACCAAAACGAGGACGTGGGAATCTAAAACATTTACGCGGACGAAAAATGGTATCTGACATGAACGAAACAGACAACGATTTCAAAAATATACATCCGGAAATGCACGTTCAAAGCGAATACGCGACAAAATGCACTCTATGTCCATTTGCCGGACGCTATCTTTCCAATCACTACGTTCATGTGCATCCAATGTCCGAAGTTTTAGTATCCCGACTACCACCATCCGCACAAAATCGAATTATTGCTAACGAAGGTAATACGGCGATCTCTAGTATGAAAAAGATGCCAAATAAGATACTTTATCTTTATGCGTGTCCATTTTGCGACGGACAAAATTCATTCACGCGAAAAGGTTGGATCGAACATTTCGGTACTCATACGGGTGAGTATACCTTCAAGTGTTCCGATTGTAGTCGCAAGCTAAACTTAAAAATGCAGATAATGAAACATATAAAAACACATTGTCCTAACGCTAATGCTGTTCGACTTCGAACACTGGCTGCAACGGCTGGCGAGAGTAAATTGGTGTCTGCTTACATTTGCGACTTGTGCAACTATATTCAAATGGATCGACAAAAAATCGTTGAACATTTGAGCAAACAACATGATTCGGCCGAGGATTTTATCACCAAAATCGCATTACTTAATTGCAAGGAACTTGATGGGAAAAATGTGACGGTAGGAAAAAAGGGACCTAAAGAAAAATCCACAAATGCAGTTAATCCGGACGACTTAAATGTAACTGATCAGAATCTAGAAGTATTCATGCCTATGGAGCAGAACGATCTAAATCTTGACACAAATTTCATGAAATTTATGAGCGACATATCGTTTAGTGCGACTGGTTCCCCACCACTTAATACTACTATGTCCATAGCGGACAGGATCAACGAGCGATTCAAAAATACTAACACCAATCCGTATGCAGCAGAAAGCTTACAAAACAGCGATGCAGATTCTACATTACATAATACATCGATGTCGATGGCGGACCGACTTACAGAGCGCTTTAATAAGACACAAGAGACGGATGATACCATTGATGAATCGCCTGAGGAGAATTTGACGACTGCATCCATCATAGAGGAGAGTGGTACGAACGACCAAGACAGCCATATCGATGACGACGTTATTATGTTATCGGATGGTGACGATGACGAGAACTTGGCAACTATAACCAGTTTTCAGAAGGAAACGGTAAAAACTGAAAAGCTAATGTCTGAAAATTCCGAAAGTGGCACCGAATGTGATGAAATTGGAAATGACGACGACGACGATTGGGTAGACATTGAAACTCCACCATCACCATCTTGTCTAGACAGTGAAACTAAAAGTTCCAATTCCAGTGAAAGCAAATCCAAAAAGAATAAGACAATTTATGCAACGCTAAGTCGACTTTACGCCTCCATCGTGCAGCCCAAAGACAAAAAGAAGGCCGAATCGACAGGTACAGATAGTCCTAATGTATGTGATGTAGCGTCTACCATCTCCCAAGCTGATAAAAATACGGAAGCTACTAAGCCGGAATCAACTTTGCATCGCATTAACAATTTAGGATATAGCAAAAAGTCATCCGACGTAATCAAGTATCACTGCCTTGTGAAGTCATGCTCGTTCCTATACTCCGATATTCCAATTGGATTGGAGAGCCATGTGATTTACGAACATCCGACACTACCCTGGGACGGATATTGTCATGATTGTAGCAAAGTAGTTGCATCCGGCCCGAATTTGAAGCTTTCGAAAGAAATACAGCACATGCAGGAAGTACACACTGACGAAAATTTGCTAAATGTAAAGGAAGCGGTCAGTGTTGAAAAGAACAAGTCCGATGAAAAAGAACAACCCGCTTTGAAATTTCGTAGACTATCTGGCGATTTACTATCAGGTTCATTGAATGTTGACGTTAAACAACCGTCTCCTCCGCCACTCCAAATAACAAACGCCGTGTCGTTGAATAAAGCGTCTGGAATTTGGAAATCCATAAATTTGACAACGCCAGACAAGGAACCATTACCGATCGTCATAAAACAGGTATTTTCCGGCGGTGTACCAACAACAGCCACCGTAATACCACGATCGAATCTGAAAATCACGAAAATATCATCAGCCAGCGTGTCACCCCATTCTCAAATAAAAATTTCCAAAGTGACCAGCATAAGTGGTGTTAATACATTAGCCGCATTATGCAATGAAAAAACCGCAAGTACCAGTGTAGACCCAGCCGGAAGAACTTCACTTCTGAAAATCGAAAGTGTAACAAGCTGTGGCAAAACTCAACTGCTGAATACATCTACTGCTGAAGAGCTGAATGTTAGCGATATCATGAAACTATCAAATGTAAACGAAAAACTTGTCCAGAAGGGCATTAAGACGACAAAACTAAAGCCATGGACTCTATCGAAAAGTCGAAAATCCGATTTGATCGTGGAGAAACAGCTTCAACACGTCTCGTTGTTTTCCCAATTCAAATGCATGGGTAACGAGTGCGATTTCGTGTCGAATACTCCAGATCGAATGATCGAACATTTGAACAATCATTCGATACAACAGAAACGAGTTCAAGCCGAAACCAATGCTTTCTCCTGGCTTGAGTGCTGCTACTGCAACGTATGGACCGGGAAAGAATCGATGCTAATCATGCATATTATGGACAAGCACAAGAAGGACATATTTCAGTGTCCGTATTGTTTTTATCGTTCATGTGAGGATTATAACGTACTGGTGCACTTGAATCTGTTCCATCCGTTCGAGGAGAAGAAGATATTTGTTTGCTACGGCGACAAGCTTTCGCCAAATATGGAATTGATCTTAGTGAAGGAAGGTGTAAAGCGTAATGTGAAACAAATCAAATGCAGTGGTAAGTAAACTTTTAATGTTAAAAAAATTAATTTTGAAACGTAAGTGAAAGAATTGCCTTCAATCCTCTAATTGAATTCTACGTTTTCTCTTTGTTTTTCTCAACATGTCTACAAACGAGAAATTACTCGGATTATATTTCTTGTTGTATTTACTCCTAAACACTATTCATAATATTTATCCATCGAAAGTTATGTGGAAAGTGGTTTCGTCATTCCTGCAGCTCTCTCAAACCACTGTCTCTGAAATTAAATTTTTGTAGTAGCTTCGTTTACGGTAGTCTGGTGCCATGGGTTTTATCTTCGAAAATGTGCCAGGGGATTTTTCTATCGTCCATACGCTCAGCAGATCCCTTTCAAATTTCTCAAACTGGAGGACGTGGAGGTTGGATCGAAATTACTGGATTATGGAGGACAAGCTTCGATTATGGCTGTCGCGCTATATACACGTTCAACTTGGTCGGCTCATTGGAATTTTCGTTTGTGAGAAGTTGCTTGAGCCCTAGCCACTCATACCGCAAACACTGCACAAAAAACTTAGTAGGTCTTCGGTTTAGTTTTAAGCAGAGGCGCAGAACCACCGCTCTCACTAGTCGCTATTGCGATCCCTTCAGGTCCTCGTGGGCTATTCCATCACCTCTCAAACACTCCGATTCCCTGCAGAACCTGACTAGTTTGTCATACCCTAAATCCTTGATGCTCCAGACTACTCAGCCATTTCAAACGCCTTCCAGCGATCGCCGAGCTTTCACCCATAATGTGAGTGATGTCTTCCTCGGCATACAGGTCATGGTAGAACCTACACATGTCCGACTCCGCTATCCCTAGCCACATAGCGTGTTTCCTCAGCATAGAGTGCTCCGACGAGCAGTCGCAGGTTTCCTCTATCCCAAGTCAATATATTCTTAGTCTTTTGACTATCCAGCTCGGGCCACAGGGATCTAGAAATCCTGCAGCTTGCCAGCTCTTAATGTGCTCCTGAATATTAAATTTCCAGCTGAGCTTCCTATCCAGAATTAGACCAGCTTGTTCGGCAGTCTAATCTCCACGCCTTCGAGCATCGTAATTCTATACTTCCTTGTGAATAGCACCAAATCAGTTCTAGAAGCTTTCCCCCAGACCGCCTCATCAGGCCCAGTGGCTGAGTGTGCGGAATGCAGACTCTAAAACGCAGAGAGTATCCAAAAACTTGCCCTTGGCGATTACCACAATGTCGTCTTTCCAGGAGCCAAAGGAGTTGTAATATCACTTCCCCTAAGTGGTTTCCCTCGTGGCCTGTGTTATAAACTTGCCTTGCCCCATATTAGCACTCACGATTCTGGTATTCAGAAAAGTCGTTCGCCATCATGTCAATCCCTTCTCCAATCCTAAGCTATACAAGGCTACCCTAATTGCTTCCACTGTCACGCTGTTGAAAACCCCCTCTATGTCCAGGAAAGCTGATAAAGCAAATTCTTCATACTCCAGACTATATTCTATAAACCCCACTGCCTCATGCAGGGCTTTGTCTACAGCTTTCCCTTTCATATACGCATGCTGTGCGCCTGACAGCATACTATTTCCGAATGTGCGTTTCCAAAAGCCTTTCAAATAGCTTGAGCACAAAGGACGATAGACTAATGGGTCGAAAGTCCTTTGTTGTATGTGGCTTGGTCTGTCCGCTTTCGGGATAAAAACGACAGTCGCCCCCCCGCCAGGCATATGTTATGTAACCTTGGACCGTAACTTGGTAACATTCAAACATTTTGGTTATACCTTTGATTGATAAAAGGACGAAAAATCGAAGTGGCACCCAGTCGTTCTGCCGTCATCCATATCTAGTGTATGCAGGGATTTCATTGCGAAAGCGAAGGTTGTAACCAACCATAACCAACGGAAGTTGAAACATCCACCTAATCGCTTCGAGCTGTGCAAATGCAGGCAATTAAAGTCGTCACTGCAGCTAATTGAACTTTACGTTATTGTATTAAAGGCTGACTCTTTAACAAATAATTAAATAAGAATTCTATGCTGCATTTTTATTACATGAGAATCACTTCTGTAATGTCTTTTATTTTCTTTACAGACTGCGATATGGTATTCATGAATCCCATAGAATTTGCTGAGCATATCGAGACCCATGAATCGAGTACTAAAGGCGACAATACTTACAAGTGTTTCCACTGTATGCCTTCTTCCAATGTTACAACAAAACAGCTTGCTGTTAAACATTTAGTAAGCAAGCACAATATTTCCTGCTACGAATGCGTTCATTGTCCGTTTGCAACCGACGAAAAAATACGAATTAAGCATCATATGGCCAATTGCCATCCATCGAACTTATTATTCTGTTGTTTACGGATTGCGATGCTTGGAACTTCAGTAACAGTAAGTATTGATTTTAATTAATTGGATATTATATATAGAGATGCCGTTATTCGTCACTTCTACAGTCTCGTTCAATTACCCTAAATTTTCTTTTAGTTAAACTTGACTTTTCCTTTACTTTTTAGGAGGAAATTCATACTAGTCTTGATGACGACACTGCGATCATACTTTTATCTCAGAAAGTCAACCAGAAGCTGTTAAGTTTCTGTCCATTTAAACGAGGCCAACTGAATTCAGTGGGTTCCGGAGTCAATAACCTAGAGAATGTCGTGGTTTATAAAAATACAAAGAAGTCGACCAATCCGGTTATTGTACAGAATCACGATGGATTAGAAATTACACAAGTTCAGTCGATCTATAAAAAGGCTTCAACGATGGAAAATAAAACGGATAAAATCAATCCAACCTTGCCCACTACTCAGTCTCAATTCGAAACGGCACATACTAAAATTTTGAATGCAGCCGAAGACATTGTCCAGAATACAGGCATAGCACGCGAAGAACTCTTCACTTGTGGTTTCGACGATTGTAAAATGTTATTGCCAGATTTGAAGGAGTTCCGAAACCATTTATCGCAGAAAAATCGTTGCAACAAACCGGATATTCCGTGCCATTTTTGCAATAAAACATTTAAAACAGTTGTCGATTGTTCGAATCACTATGTAACACATGAGCGTCATCGATACTTTTGCTTCCTGTGTTTTCACACGACACAATCTGTAACAGCAATGACTTTACATGTTGCCAACATACATGCGATTCGTACCAAGGCCAACATCATAACATACGCGTTGTTGAAAGGGAAATTTGATGGCAAGAAGGATTTCTTTTTTGTCTGTTCAACTTCGGTAAAGGGGGCGGAAGTTAGCCGGTTCGGTGATCGTCTATTGCAAATGTGGGAGCGTAAGAAATGGGCGCAAATGAAGAAATCATTTATGCCCGATGAAATAGACGATCTGCCGCGTCAAGCGATATTTTTCGACGAATTATACTGTGCGGTTTGTCAGTATCGAACGAAAGTTCGTACCAATTTGTATCGTCACCTGCAATTCCACAAGAACGAGGTTAATGTTGCTAATATCGATCCCGTTAATCCGGTTCCGTGTTTGAATGCACCCGAAAAACATTTTGATAAAATGACGAATCTGGCGTGTAGTTCAAATACTGGAAAAGGCGTAAGTAGCCCGGGTGGCGCCGGTTCCGGACCAACAACATCTGCAACTACTGAAACAAGCGTTGAACGAAGAGTTGAACATGTTCAGCCTGCATTTGTTTCTACTGAAAAGCGTTTTATTTGCGGCATTTCACACTGTTCGTATTTGAGTATAAATGAAGCAATACTGAAACAGCACTTGTCCACTTTGCATTTAGGCGAGAAAAACTATACTTGTCCGCATTGCAAAGTACTAATCTGTACCAATAAATTGTGTGCTGACAAAATCATTCATCATTTGAAATTTCATGATACAAACCTGTTTCAGTGTATGGGCTGCGGCTATCTGCATTTCCACAAGCCGGTTATGGAGCGACATCTATCCGAAAAACATGCAAATAGCACTTATATAATATACAAGCGCAGTAACAACGTTGTACACAAATCGTTTTCGGAGTCGAGACATCCAAATGAAGAGACGACAAATGTCGAGCCATCACCGCCACAGATAAAGGAAACGCCGAAGCCAGTCGTACCTGTACAAATGAAATGGCAATGTTCGTTGTGTAAAACGCGAACAGGGACACAAAATCAAATGGCTACGCATATAAATATTGCGCACAACATTAAATACAGATATCAGTGCAGCAAGTGTAATTTTGGCGGTATTCTTATATCAGCCATTACCGATCATGCGAACAAGAAGCATCCGAATAAGGTATCCGAAGTCCTTTGCTTCTACTCGAAACTACCTGAAGGCGTCGACGATAAGTCCATCGATACGACACCGCTCTGGCGACGCGATCCTAATAAAGTGAAAAATATTCGCGGAATACTAATGGAGGAAGAATCGACTGGAACCGCACCCCTACAAATAGCTGCGAAAGCTCACGACCAGTCAATTCCAAGTACTTCCTACAGCCCGCCTGTGGACGCTAGTATAAACACTGAAAACGATCAAAGTCAAGAAGACGAAGGTGAAATTCCATTTAGTGATTTAACTGCCGAATCTCGAATGTGTCACATCTGTTCGCATATCGCACCCAGCAACGAACATTTACAGAATCATATTTTCAGAACTCATTCGAAAGATGCAGAAGAAGTTCTAGACGCATCTTGGAAATATATCTGCTACTACTGTGATGAAGTGTACGATAATTTCGTTCACTTGAACAAACATTGGGAAATGGTGCATCGAAATTTACCAGTTGTATCCCAAAAAGTAAAATGTCTTCAGGGGCGCCCGCTATGGTTTAAAATCGTCAAAGTCTACCAATGTTCGCTATGTGAAAAAATCGATGAATATCGACAAATAGCAATCCATCACTATCTCGATCACTCAGAACACGTGTTCGCAACGCGAGATCCAATCAATAATCTGCAGTGTGGTCATTGTTCGTTCACCTACGAATCAAATGTAATGGAACTGTGCGATCATTATCAGGAGCAACATCCTGCTGAATTGTCTGACTCTGCGGGTACAGAGCCGCCAATTCCCAGAGCACCGTCCGATAATATTCCACAGGAAGTTCTGGAGAAATTACAAAATCTGGTAAGATCCGAAACATGGGTCAAGTGTCGAAGTTGTCATATGGTTCTAGCCGATATGAAAGCATATAAGTTCCATAACCTTGCGTATCATATAAATTCGACTAAAACAGGATTCGACGAATTAATGAGTATCGTGCACTTCAAGTGTCCTACATGCAACTACATGTCACCGTACGAGAAACTAACGTTAAAGCACATCTGCCGTAAAGTCAAAGGTAACACCATGGAGCTTAGAAATAAAACGGCAGCCATCGATATGGACGAACATTTACGACCGTACGCTATGATGGAAATTTTATTTCGCAGCGGTTTTATAGCCGAAAAGTACAAGCTGCCGCGATCGGGTCTTGGGTGTATTCTTAGTTTTGAGAAAACACTTAAAGGTCTCAACGATACCGAGCTTACTGCAAGTGGAACGCCAGCTAATAACCAACACTTCGAATCGGACGATACGACCGATTCGATAGCATCGACTTCAACGAATCGTTCGAAACGTCGCAATTCGAAAAAATCGACAACTAAAACGGCTAATATCGATCAATTCGAGTCCGAGGACGAATATCAACCGGTCAAACCGAAAAAATTCAAATCAGCAGCAAGTCTGGAAAAAGAGAAACAACAACAACTGACTCCACTAGACGAACCGTACAGTTTTTATGGGACGAAATCAACCGAACCTGATCTTGGCAATGTAATTGCGAACGTATCCATCGATGGAATTGATGTAACAATTCCAGCTGTTGATTTTCAAAATATGTTTAAAAAAACCATTCAAATTAATTTGCAGAAAATTAATGTTGATGGTGAGATAAAGTCCGATGAAAGCACAACGTCTGGATCACAGGTTGAAGTAATGGAAACAACGGGAACCGTTGATGACACCACTAATAACGAGGATTCGGAAGCAAATAAAGAGTAACGCACTATTTTATTTTATCTCACACAAAAATACACCCACACAGAGTTGCTTTAAACGCACCGAGTTCTCGTTTAATACACCATTGAATATGTCGAGTAATGTATAGTACTTATGTACGCTATGTATATTTAATTTATAGTCAGTATCTTATAAGTGTTGTCCTTTCCCAAGACTAACCTCATATACCATATTCCATTTCCTTATTTTTATATGAAGATGTTTATATTAAAATAGTTACCTATACATATATAGATTAAGACAGAGAATAAAATCGTATTTAAGAAGAATTTTTCGGAGCTTTTTTGAAAATCAGATTGCAATTGCGATGAGTAGTACAGTTGTTCTTTTGAAATGAAACTCCATCGCTAGAATTTTGTATTCTCACCAAGCTGTTTTGTTCCGTAGTAGAAAATCCACTCCGTTGCAAGTTTTCAAGTGTTCACCTGGAAGTACGTTGTACTACGAAAGTTTGCCTGATCCCTGTTACACTTATTACGCGATAAAAGCCAACTGTTTTCATAGTCAGTGGTAGATAGTGAAGTGGTGTCGCTTTCGAATCTTTTAAACTCGAGCCAAAAAAGTTCTGCCATCTTGTGGTATATATTCTCGGCAATTTCAACGGAAAAATCATTAATTTTCCTCTCCCAATTTTGTATACGACCCCTTTCCATACTAAAGAACAGTATTTTAACACCCTGTGAACGGCGGAGTTATAAAAATCGTAGTTTTTGCGGTAGTAGCACAGCATAATTTTACTTTATTTCTATAATAATTGTATTGTATTGTGAAATTTCCAAAAAATTTGCTAGCCAGAAATTTTGTATTCTCACGGCTTAGGACTAATAGACCCCAAAAAGGAAATTCCGTCTGTCTACGCACCTTCAAACGGAGATATTACGTTGAAATTTGTATGATAGGTAGAATGGGTGAACCCCTACTAGTGGTATCTTTTGGTTGGGGGGGGGGGGGGGGGGGGCTGGAACTTAAAAGATGGAGCGAGCATTTTAGGTGAATAATTTTGGTTTCTAGATCTCAGCAATCGCTTAAGGGGTTATATACAGTTGTGATGGACAAAAAAATCAATTTTTCTTTTATTGCATATTCTTACAGTATATTCTCTCAAGAATACTCTCACCAAATTTCATAACGATCGGAGCATTAGAACCGAAGTTGTAGCTTTTTATAGCACACTACCTGCACAGCGAGAGGAACAAACATGAAACTTTAAACGCGATTATCTCAGAATGTTATTTTTTCGAAAGTACCTTTGCGGTGGACAGGATTACTAAAACTATCAACAACCGTCGCCATTTTTTTTAAATCAAAATTTTTACAAATCCTTCGTTCATATACTAGACAATACAATATACTAACGGATTTCTCTGGAATTTTTGATTTCCGATGAACCGTTCTCAAGATATGATGTCCACCGCAAGTCACGTCAAAAAAAGACGTTCCTGCAATTCGACAATAACTTTTTTATTATTTAATATTTTTTGATGAATAAATTTCAACAAGTTCTTAGAAACATGTACTATTCGACGTTGACAAAAGATTTTGAATAAATATTTTTTATGGTGTCAAAAATAAATCGAGAAAATTTCATCTTTTTGCGCGGTACAACTGTATATAACCCCTTAAGCTAAGAGGTAAAAAAGTTGGAACTTATGTACAGTCCCTGGCCATATTATTAGACGCATTTGAAAATTTTACTAAAAACTGGATTCAGATCCTTCTAAAGCGCTTTATTTGATGTTTGGGATGCGTAAACCGGTCCACCTAGATTCGTATTTCTATTACCTATTTGGTATCACCGAAAACGTTGCAGTTTTCCCAGAACTCGCTTGTCTACAAATTAAAACAAATTGGGCTACCTCTCGACGGTTTTGAACAAAACATCCTTCTTGTTCAAGGTTGAGGTAGTTTGGTTTTTACCTCAGTATTGCAGAGTTTTTGAATGTTTATGAACTTTTTTGTAATTTAGAAGTATTTCTTATTATTTTCAGAGAGATTTAAGTTTTGTCTTAAGTTTAATTAAAATTTCAAAAATGGGTAGAGCCTGAGAGCTCACGAAAGAGAAAATCTACGAAGTTAAGACCTTGATCGATGCCAAAACGAATTGAGAAATTTCCCGGTGATTGAATATTTCAAAACAATGAAGATTTGAGTCCTCAAAGAAACAATAACTCCGGCTGCAAATCAAAATTTTCAAATAGGTGTGAAAGAATCCTTAAGAAAATATGCGTGGAAAATCGTTTTGATTCCACGAATTCGATCGCAACTCAATCAAATGAGAGTAATGTACCAGTCACTGAAAGAACTGTTCGCCGTAAGCTCCTCCAGCTCGATATAAGTAGACCTGTTCGAAAACCTTAACTGACTCATCCGATAAAAGCGAAACGTTTGCATTGGGCAAGGAATCATCACAACAATGATTTGGACTTCTGGAAATCGGTAAATATATTTAATTTTTATAGTTTTATACCTTATTAGTTTCGTTAGGCTGGCCGCACACTGAAAAGGGAAAAACAGTTTTAGTCAAAAATATTTTTGACTAATCAAGAATATGTCGCTGTTTCAATAGCAATTCTGGACGCACACTGAAAGAGCAAAAACGAAAATGTTTTTGACTAAAACTGTTTATTGTATAATACTTCTCTTCACGACTTCATTTGGTTTATTAATAGGTGTAAATAAATGTATTGAACATGCGTTGCCTCAACTCAGGCCATTATTATAATTTTTTTTCCAATAGTTATGCAAATTATGTATTATCATACTTTTTACTGGCATCAGGAACATCTGTGTAGATTTGGAACCCTTTTTTTTTGCACGCAATGTACTTCGAACAGGATGAATAGTAAAAAAAAGGATTTATTGAAAGAAAGGTCATTAAAAAGGACACAAACTATTTCTAAAATGTTCTGTCCTTCATGAAAAGAATAACATAAAAAGGATGGTGTCATAAACGTATAAACAGAATAAAAGACGAGCGCACACCCTTTCCAGGTCTATGTTAAAATCTGTGGTCATATGGCAGAACAGCATAAGTCACATTTTTTCGAAATTGAGTTAAGGTCACATTTAAAGTTAGAGATGTCGACTGACACTTTTCCACAAGTATCAAGCCAATCGGTGCCATGAAAAACAGCATAACTCCTTGTTTTTACTACGCGCTATTTAGCTACAACTATTCTTACGTGATTGATCAGCACGTCATTGTGGATAAATGTGGACTTATGCACGTGTGTGAAGTTGGCCCCACCTTTTGAAAAATTTGAAAAAATTTTAGAGTTCTTTTTGCCCCCACATAGTTCTATAGTTCTAGAGCATTCTCGGAAAGAGTTCCGTTGATTAAAGCAGTTAAATATCGTACGAAAGTTGGGGGGCTAACTTCAAAAAAGTGTAATTTCAATGCGCTGTAACTTCTTTCCCTTTAGGTTTAGAGCAAATGTTCATAAGGTGTTATCGATAGAACTCTTTGGGGGGCAAACAGAACTCTAATCAGAACTACCCCAACCCTTACAGGAAAAAAGTTTTTTTTTCACTGACTGAAAAATTTGAAATTTCAATGCACCATAACTTCTTTTCCTTAACAGTTAGCGTAAATGTTCATATGGTGTAATCGATAGAACTCTTTGGGGGGCAAACGGAACTCTAATCAGAACTATCTTTCTTCTCTATCGTGTAACGAAATGTGCTTAAACGTGACGCGTCCTTGAAATTTCACTCGCAGCTAAGGAAGTTTCACTTCAATAATTAATTAGCCAATAACATTTTCTATAAAACACTAAGTTATCAAGAGCTGTTCCTGTTCGACGAAACCAAAAAACATGCAACAAGTTCCTTTTTGGGGTTGGATGTTTGGTTTGAGGAGCCACAACAACTTGCAACTATGTCGAAGTGAACCTTATCAAAGCATCCAACACGTAGCAATATGTCGAGACATAAGCCCTGACCAGAATAGACTTAAGGCACCTTAAGGCAGCTTAAGTTTTTCTACGACTGTATAGAAATGCACGTAGACAGCCAGAATGGACTTAAGGCATCTTTCGTTGACTTTTCCAAACTTTCGTTAAAACTTAAGTGTACGGTTCTGAGCGTAGAAACTTAAGCAAACTTATGCGTTTGACATTTATTCACAGATTTTCCGAAATTTTTGTATTTTGTGACTTCAGACTTGTGATTTATAGTTAACTCCACTTTAAAAAAGAAAAATTTATTTTAATTTACTCTCTCTTGATGAGTATTTGACGGCCGATATTTGACTTTTTTAGCTGTCAACCTTCTCTTACCTTAAGGCTATTGTGGTTGGGTATAAGATTCATTAAGTTTTGCCACAAACTTTACGTGCCTTAAGGCGTTTGACGAAAAGTTGTTAAGATTCCTTAAGTCTATTCTGGTCAGGGCTAATGAGTAAGGTGAGTGGGCACCCAAAGCTCCTATACAAACTACGACGACAGTCGCGTATGAGTGGGTGCAAGGCAGAACCACCCTTTAAAGGGCACCATACACTATCATTTTTGCATGTCATGCATGCACGAAGCTTTGAATTTTTCTCGAAAATCTCTCGTGTATGGGGCTACATGATGGCATTTCATGCCGACCGTCTGCGGCATGATGAAAATCAAAAAATTTTGATTTTTGTGGGCGGAGCCAACGCGCATGACGAAATGCATGATGGTCTATGGTCATCGTCATTCCATCTTTACACTTTTCGAATGCGGATGACGGTTCATTGAAGGCGATTTGATTCTGGTGTCGTATCCTGACGGTAAAGAAATATCTTTTTACCAGGTGCGTTGCGTGAATTTTCATAGGGCTAGCGCACTGATATGATCGCTAAATTACGCACAATTTTTAGAATTGTTCCTGGCAATTAAGCAATCGAAATTTTAATTTTGAATGAAACATATGTACATAGGTACGTTTTTATGGTTACAGAATTCTTTGATTTTCATGATCGTATTTTTGCACTAGCGCTACGAAGGTTCACTTGTCATAAAACCTCGCCATGTCGGTACCTAGTCAGGTACGAGTAGATTTAGTCAGACAAAAAATCCTTTGATGTCCGGCTTACAGTATTTGTTGTGTCCTTACATTTTATTACCCAAATTCGTTTTATTACCCATATCCTTGTATTATTCAAATTAAATATTAAATATAATATTTAAAATTTAACCCGATTTAGAACGAATCTCTTTATCACCAGGCTACAAAGATATAAGGACAGTCGTAAAACTCGGCTCATTGAAGGCAGAAAAAGATTTTCTTTGATTTTTGTTCCGTATCCTAACGGAAAACAAATATCTTATTGCCATGTGCGTTGCATGAATCTTCATAAGGCTAAATTACTCACAATTTCTGGTTTTCTTCTAGGAATTTAGAAATCGAATTTTATTTCTGAATGAAATTTGCGATTTTATGGTTATAGAATTCTTTGAATTACATGATCGTGTTATTGCACTAGAACTACGAAGTTTCGCGCCTTGCTTATTACTTGCCATAAAACCCCGCCATGTCGGCACCTAGTCAGGTACGGGTGGATCGACGCAGAGAAAAAAATCGGCCAACCGAGGTCTAATCTTGAAGTATACGTGAGGACAAGAATAGAGTTTCAAACTTTTGACATAAATTGTTCAATAGATATGGATTTTAAAATGTTTGAATCCCGGCTTTCATGCGTTTCAGACTCATTGTTTTCCCCAGACTTATACACCCCTCAACCCTTATTAACAATTTTATTTTTGCAACTACATAAGTTCCAAGTTTCAAGCTCATAGCATAAGTGGTTCTTAAGATCTAGCAACCAAAATTTTTCGCCAAAAACCGTCCCCTCTCCCCCCTTTCATACACACCTCCAAAAGAAACCAGTCGTTGGGATTCATCCAATCTACCAACCATAAAAATTTCATGTCAATATCTGAAAGGGTTTGGAAGCTACGCGCTTTCAAACGATTTTGCGTACCGTCCAAAATTTTATCGATTAGGAGAGCACAAGCCACTATACGTCGACCATTTCACTTCGAGTTTTGAAGCGAGACTGGTTGGCATGAACGTGTATGGCAAATCAAAATTCAATCATGACATGCATGCATGACATGCAGAAATGAAATTGTATGGTGCCCTACGTAGCTGATGAGATAAGCCTGGAACTTGCGCGGTACACCGATTTCACGGACGTATAAAAGCTTGTGGACAAGACAAAGCTTCCAAGCTATCATCCAAATCTCGTATCGTCAATCACTCGAAATCACAAGAACAAGTGTCTTTGATTTTTAACGGTCCCAAATTGAAAAAATAACCGACGAGCAAAGGACACTCAATCTCGAACATCATTCTTAAAAACTGAATTGAACATTTCCGTTACCGATATTTAATTTTCATAAAAAAAAGTGAAAAGTGAATGTGAAGCGATTCATCTGATAATTCAACATTTGTAAAAAGGTAGGTCCTTCAGTCGGTCCTTTCTATTATTAATTTTTTTTAATCTTCTCTTCATATGCGATGTATTGAGAAATTGTTTAGTGATGATCAGAAATATTCGTAGGTACAATAGTGTGAAAATTGAAAAATTATTATTGTCGGCAGACAACATATATTATTAGACAAACACAGTTTGGTGGGTCCTTGACAAGCCTAGTTAAAGTATAAATGTGTTTGGCACTCCGTTGGCCACCTTGTAAGGGGATATTCCTTGATATATTAAAAATTGAAAAAAATTGTTCTACAGAGTGGGTCAATTTTCAATATTAGTGGAAATACAGGGTGGTTAAGAAAAGTGTTTTTGACCGGTACCCTCATTCACTTAAAACGTTATATCTTGAAAACAAATCATCATAAGGCAAAGCGTTATAGCTCGTTTTTTAGGCAATCGAATTATCTTTTATATGATGTAACAGTCTAAATTGTAACTGCACCCAATCTTGAGATATTTACTCGAAAGCACAGATTTTTGCTTCGTCAATCCTAAAAATTCAGTGATCAATGTATGTAGTTTTTCTCAGGAAACTCCATTATAAAAATGTCATTTTATTTTTATTTTTCTTATCAACCCTACAAAATCTGCAAACATATGTACATATAAGTTACGATTAACATTTTGGAAGTAATAGGTAAAAATACATACATTAAATGTTTAAAAAATCAGTGTCATAAAGTGAACCATGTTTAAAAACCTATTTAAATTGTCGGTAGTACTGAAGTATTTTTATGTCCATTTATTATTATTTGAAGTATGGAAGAAATCAATGAAATGTAAGTGAGTTTAAACATAATTCATGCTAGATGTGGTAGGTAATACAGGGTGCGATACTTTGCCTCTTTTAATGGGGTACCTTAAAAAATAAAAAGCTATAAGAACAAAACTATCTTCATATTTTTATCCGTTTCCAAAAGACGAAGGTATCAGTAGAATTTAAAAAATAATTTAAAAATGCCAGAGTACTCCAATGAAGAATATATCGACTGAAGTAAAATAATTTCTTTTTACTAGCACAAACTGCACAAATTGAGCACAAATCAGCACAATTGCGAAATTACATTTTTTCGAAAAAAAAAGCAGGGCTAACTTGATTGACATACATCCATACATACTTGAACCGTTCTCCGATTCTTTTTACTGCACTCCAATGTGGACTGTAATTAGCATTTACTGTGCAGTAAACAGAAGACATAATATTGCGTGGGGTATACGGCCCTATTCTGAAATTGTGACCTATCATAGGTCACAATTTACTTGACGTGACTAAAATATTGTGACTACGTTTGTGATCGAATAGTTTTTTCGCATTCTGGCGCTGCAGTCACAAGAAAGGTCACAATAATTCTTCCACATAGTTGGAGACATGTGTAACTTGATTTTTTTTTATCGTTTTTCTTGCTCAGTTCACGGAAAATTCAAAAAACGTCAAAATTGAGACTAATCACCGAATACGAAAAGTCACAATTAATTCAAAATTCCACCTACTTTGTGACTTGTGACTCTGCTCCAGAATATGCCTGATAGAGTCATTTCATCAAGAATCGCCAAAAATTACGAAATTTGTAACCTTACTATCTCCGATACTTTTGAAAATGTTTGTACATTAAGAACTAGTGAAAAAAATAATTGAAATTCAATTTTTTGGTTCTATCTCATTTTTATACTCTAGATGAAATGAAATAGAGTATCTTAGGTTTAATCCAGCCCAAAAGCCAAAAACTCCAAATCAGCCTGACGTCTGTCAGTCTGTCTGTTAGCACGACAAGCCAAGAACGCCTTGACCTAGGATTTTTAAATTTTGAATCTGGATGTTTGGTTGAATTTGTAAGGCTAAGTTTGTTCGGGGAGTTGCCATACAAAATGTCCTTCACGTGTTCAAGAATATTGATCAATAACTTCGGAAAGCCTACCTACGACTTTGAAATTTTGTATACGTTGGTTCTTCAATAGTTGGACCTAAATGTATGATTATGACAAAAAATACTGTTAGTGCTTTGTATAAGTGATATACAAATATCTTGTGAATATGTCTACACTCAATTTACGGAACTCGTTATAACTCAAGTAATCTTTTTGCTAAGAATTTGGTATTTTGTACAAATTATTTTTGAGTGAAAACGAAGATCGAGTAGAGTAAACTAGTCAGCGAAATCCTTTTACCACTTTTGGTACCTTCCATATACAATAAAAAATCCTTAAGACACGTGTTCAACAATATTTTCCGATAACCTTTGAACGCGTCGAGCTACGAATTTGAAATTTTGTGCACATTAATTTTCGAATGGTTCCAAAGAAAAGGATAAATATGTAAGAAATCGAGTGAGTCCATCCTGTGAAAGTCACTGATTAGTTTTGAGTAGCAATCATACAACATCAACATGCACACACGTAATTCTACGTTATTCCCAACTATAATAAAAATCGGAGTTCAGTATTCATCTAGATATAATTAGCTTGCAGCTGATCCTCTTTGAAAATGCATATTTCTTGTAATTTGTATCCTAGAATAATAAAATATGGCTTATTTTAAAGAGGAGGGTTGTCGCAATAAAAATTATCCTTGAAATTTTTTTTCAAGAATATGTAGATATTATGTCCTTTATCATTATGAATATCTCAAAACGGGATTTTATTTTCTTCAAGATCAAAATTATTATTAAATATTTTTATGTTTTGGAATTTTTTTTTTACGCCAAATGTCAATGTCAAGATAAAATTATCGCGACAGTTCTATCAACTATCTCGTCAAGCATGATATTGCGATAGTGCTATCATGACAGCGCGAAAGTGACTGTCGAGAAGTTAACATGATGATAGTTATGACGATAGTAATTATCGTGACAGCAACTATCGTAAAAACTATCACCGTGAAAACGAGGCTTAAGTTGTAAAATACATATTATAAGTTCAGTTACAAATAAAGTCAATAAGAAGAAAGTATTTTCATACTTATCACTGAACCTTATCATCGCCGATTCTTTTGAAACTTTATGTACTCGAAGAATTAGTGAAAAAAAAATATGATTTCAATTTTTTGTTTTATGATTAAAATTTTTGTTTCTAT
The DNA here is from genome assembly GCA_949128065.1 of Beris chalybata. NCBI lineage: Eukaryota > Metazoa > Arthropoda > Insecta > Diptera > Stratiomyidae > Beris > Beris chalybata. The sequence continues at coordinate 26,133,677 of OX421896.1, read as the reverse complement.
CTCATTTTTTTGTTAGTTATATTATGTTAAAGATTTCCCAAAAAGATGTCCGAGTTCTCTTTGAAAATGCATATCTCTGGTAATTTTTATCCTTGAATAATCAAGTAGGGCTTATTTCAAAGATTGTTGTTGTTTTTGTTAGTTAAAAAATGGGAGATAGAAACAAAAACTTGAATTTTAATTATTTTCCACTAGCTCTTCAAGTACAAAAATTTTCTAAATAATCGAAGATTCACAACTTTGGCGATTCTTGATGGAATGACCATAATAAGATGAAAACAATATGTTCCCGTCATCAGATGACCATTTTTTTGGCTAAGTGCAGTCTACGTACCATATGTAGCTGAATTCACACAGAACTCAATCAAACAAAATAGCCAAATCAAAAAAATTTACACATCCCCTCCCCTGCAACAACAAAGTCTGGATCCGCCACTGCTTCAGAAGACGTATCAGAATGTAATTTAGGTGGAATTACGTGGTTCCCTGTGCACGAAGCTCTTATAAATTGGGAGTAAGTGTTCTTATACATAGATAAGCAAACTTAGAAATGATTTATTTCAATAATTTAAATCGAATCGTTCATTAACATTAGCAAAATAACAATAAAAATCAATGGCGCAACAGATCAAATCGAAGTTCCGGTACTCATTTGCAGCTGAGTGAACTGGTAGTCTGGCACCCAATCCCATTCTCGAAAATTACTTGTCGCCAAGCAGATTCGAACGTAGCCCCAGGTGCACCGAAGGCAGGTACTCTTACCACTAAGCCACCCAGATAGCAAAATACCTGTTTCCAAACTAAATGAATTTTTTTTTTCAAGTATATTTTATTTGAATAATTATTCTTGAGGTAAATCGTTGATAGTCTTCTGGTATTAACAACTTCAACACCTGCAGATGTTTAAATTTAGATTTTTTAATATTTTTGTCGCTCGTTATATAGAGATGGTAAATTAAACACCGCAATTGATTTTACTGTTATTTTCTTTACTGGAATGTCTTTCCAATTGTCGGAAAATCTTAATTTGTATATAATGTTTCCTTCTGGAGTGTACTAAAGGGCACGAATAAGTTATATGTAAGAGGTTTTCACTGTGGGAAATACAATATATAAACAGTTCGTGGTTTTTTTAAAGTTTTAATCGCGTTGAAGGCTAAGTAACAATTACTTATTCTAATCCTTACGTTCTACATGAAACCTCGGTTTCCGTTCCAATACAGGTAACCGTCATAAAATCTATATTACAGCCATAAAATCTATCTTATCTCTAGGGTTTTATTACAACTAATTTATGACGGGTTAGAAAATGATTGTCGCAAGAATCTGGGTGCCAGATGGGCTTAGGGATGTGTCCGATGATTATAGGAATATGACTAATATCTGTCCCCCGGTTTTCTCCCTGCATCGTTTACTATTGGCATTGGAAAAAATTTGTACAATGCCAAGGTAAACTAATCAAAGAAGAGGAAGATTTCGGCATGCGTAGAATAGGAAGATACATTATGTATGTATATAATAATTAAAATATTTTAATAATAATTTTTTTTATTGATTTATTGAAAAACCAATCCAGGTTTTTGTTATTTATTTTGTTTTTGAATGAATTGTTTTTAATTTTAAGTAAATTTATACCAGATACCTACACTCTAAGAAATTTTGGAGTAAATTTACCATTATTATAAATAAAGCCTGTTTTCCATCAATAATAGTGATAAAATTACATGCTGGTGTAATAAGATAGAAAATTACTCAAAGAAGTTGTAATAATACATAACATATGTGTAATCAATACAGATCAGTGATGTAATCATTACACAATAGCTGTGTAATCAATATACAAAAGTGGCGTAATTATTACACATAAAATGCAATTATTACACATAAAATGCAATTATTACACACCTTGTGTAAAATTCCTATATCATAATATTATAGGCAAGAATTCTCATTTTAAGGGGCTCGTTGCAAACTTCGAGCTCCCATACATTTTGTATGGCGAAATCTCAGCTTCCACTTAACTCACAACAGTCAAATTGTTTACACTTATTTTCTAGTGTATTTAAAAGCCTAATACTTGAGTAAATTAAAAAAATTTCACTGAAAGTGGAGATATTTAAGAAAAAGGGAATGAATACAATTTTTTACTGTTTTTCTTCATTCATATATGAAAAAATGATAGTTTTTGATGAGATATATTAATTTGCTCACGCAGGCCCGTGTGCAGAATTGTATGAAGGAAGGGGGGGGGGGGGTTATCAAGTTCCCACCATACTGAATGTGATGACCTAAAAAAAACAGGTCCTCACTTACCAATTAAAATAGGCCAATGGGGGGAAGGGGGGGGTATTGAGCCCATGATTTTCGAAATGTAGAACCGGAAATGAGCACCTTATTATCAACCAAACCGATCGCCATCAATTTTTATCATGTCTTTCATAATGAAATTAAGAGAGAATCGAAAATTCACCGAGCTCCGAATCGTAAAAATACACACGAACCGCCCTACAACAGGCAGCTGACGAAAATGTGTCTACCATATCTGGTAGTTTTTTTTTCCACCAGGTGGAGATTTCCAACTTTACCATTCGTCAATTGTTCGAATAAACTGTCTTCTGCCCTGGCGGCAAAGTTTCGCATACTATACGACGAAACGGCACTGTACAAAGGTTGTACAAACAAAGACTTCTTCAATAATTTCTACATTCTGTCTCAATCTTACACATAGAGTTGTATTTCCGTACAAAATATATTGAGTTACGACGACTTTTCGATGAGCATATTTTGCCTGTTGGATGCAAATACCTGCTACAATTTGAATTTAGTGCTAAATCGCATGGCGCCATCTGTGAAATTGCTAAAATAGTTGACATTTAAATAAGCTTTACAATTGATCCATCAATGATCCCATTTTGATTTTGGATTATCTCTTTGTTGTTGTTTTTAATGTAAAACGAATAATCTTGATCTTGATCCAGTTGAAAAAAACGCACCTAATGTTCCAATTTCAAAAAAACTTGATTTGTAGTAAAATTTTGTACTCGCCTCCCTTGATTCTTTACATGTTTGAGAAAAAACAAACAGCTGATTCTGAATTTCCTTTTCAACTCGTACTTATTGATTTTGTATGGAAAAATATGACAGCTAGCAATATAGTTCTAATACATACATACATATATGAACGAGCAATGTTTGGAAATTATCTCAAGTTTTCAGTGTTTTATTTAAATACAAAATTATTTTTCAAGGGTTGTTATGTCCCTTGTCAACAATGTTTTTACATAATTCATGTATAAGTATCTTTTCTCAACATTATTTTCTAACATCAATTTGTTTTACATCTATCACGCCAAGTATTCTGAAGATTTGATTCTAGAACCGGCTCCTCGGCATTGCGAAATTGAGCGGTTACTGCTACCGCCTAGGACATCGCACTGTTGAAGTCATTGACACTGTGGTGCGAGAAAGAACCTCTATCCTTGAAAAGTAATTATTACAGAATTAAGTCTATAGGCATTAATGCGTCCGTCCTACTGGCCATTGTTTAAAAAAATTCTATACAACGACCACTCTATTAAAACAAATTCTCATTTTCCAATCATAAAATATGAGTGGCCTGAAGTACCCAGGAATAAACGAAAAAAAAAAACATAATTTATTGCAAACCTTAGCAAGCCTAGCAACAGCAAATAGGACAGACTCAACAAAAAAAAAACAAGAACAATAACTTATTGAAATTTAACACCCAGTGAAACAAAATAGCTGACACACCACACAGAATTTTTTTGTGCAGCACCGGCAAGCGGAGCGGCACTGCTATTGCGGCGACCGATGGATGAATTTAGCCGTGTGGCGGTCGCCGCCGCAACTTGTTAGGGCTGCTACGCCGCAACTTCTCTCTCTGTGTTCATCCTTCATCGAACGTTCATCCAAAACCGCATGGTCGCATTAGCACAGAAATTGTTTCGTAATAAATCAGCGTCATGCACTACCACGTGCACGCTCCTTGTGAGCTACACGAAATTTTAGAACCTACACATTGCAAATAGCCTATTTGCTAAGTGTGCGTTGTATTTCCTTTTAATTTTTTTGGTTTGCCTTTGTAGAGTCCTCGTTGATCGTTGTTCGTTCCGTTTCCGTATAGTGCCGAACGCCGAGTGGAGTTTATCCTCTTCATAACTTCTTTAATACATCACACCGTACTACGCAGAATATCGGTATCGGCCTGCGGATTGAAAGTGTGTCAGTCTTCAGTGTGAGCAGTGGACGAAACGTGAAACAATTGTGAGAAGTGAATTTGTGCGTGCTGTGAATCGCGAATAGCGCTTTGAATAAAAAGACATTCAGCAGTACACAATTGTACATTGCTGTTAGGTAGTTAAATCATTTTCATTTTTTACGTAGTTCTTTGTTTTCATTGCATTTTTTTTTTTTTTTTTTGGAATTGAACGGAATTTATTTCTTGGTATAACCTGAGATGAGGTTTTTTGTTTTCTATGATTGCTGTCTTTTATTAGTACGAACTTAGTACTAAATTTATAGAATTTGTTCGGCTGGTTTAGCGATAAATTTGATAGTTTATAAATATTCATCAGCGTTATTTCTTTGTCAATTCATTCAGTCTTGCGGTGGTTCGAAAAATCTTTCAGGTAAAAAAAATGTTTTGTCTCACTATTTTACTTTATTATTTTTTAATAATAAAGTATTGTGATCGGCCTGAAATTTCAAAAAAATTTGATACCCTGAAATTTTGTGTTTTCACGTTTTAGGACTAGTAGACCCCAAAAAAGCAAAAAAAAAATGTCCGTCTGTACGCCGTACGCAAAATAGTTTGAAGGCGCGTAGCTCCCAAACCCGTTGAGGTATTATTATGAAATTTTTATGGTGGCTAGGTTGGGTGAACCTCTACGACTGGTATCTTTTAGAGTGGTGTGGGTATGAGGGGGGAGGAGTGGGGAGGGTTTTAGACGAAAAATTTGGTTTCTAGATCTCAGCAACCGCTTACGCTAGTAGGCTGAAACTTGGAATTTCAATAGAACTTTGATAGTGAACCGATTTGCAAAAAAATTGTTGATATGGGTGAAGGGGTGTGGGAGTGGGAGGGAAAATAATTCGTCCAAAACGCAAAAATGTCGAGATCGACACATTCTAAAATCCATATCTCCTAAACTGTTGATGGCACGAAATTCAAACTTAACAAATATCTGTACATATACTAGGAGAAAGGATTGAAATGAAAATTTTAAGTGGGGGTAGTGGCGTACGGGAGTGGGGGGTGAAAAAATTTAGATTACGATATCTCACGAACCTCTCTACTCTAGAAAAATGAAATTCGGTTTGAGTAGAAAGGTCGACAAATAAAGGTTGCTCAAAGTAAAATTTTTGAAGGGGGTGGTGGAACATGAAAGTGGGGCAGATAGGAAATTTTCAAAAAAAAAACCCATTTCATATCTCAACAACAGTATAAGTTAGATGCTCAAATTTTTTACCAGACGTAGGCCCAATAGAACCCTAGCATAGAAATTTTTCCCGGGAATGAAATCTTTTTCGGGATGTGGGTGTAGAGGGTGAGGGTGGGAAGGGTGAAAATTAAAAGGTTCCGATGTTTATATCTTAAGAACCTACAATGATAAAAAGCTGAAACTTGGTATTTAGATAGAGCTATAGTAGTGGCATGTTGGAAAAATATAATTTTTTACAGTGGTAGGATGGTACGGGAGTGCGGGGTGTTTTTCCTAACTATGGAACGGCTTATGCTAGAAAGTTGAAACTTGGTGTGTATATGTAAATCAACTAGAAAAGTTATTTGGATTAAAAAAAAATTCGAATATCCATTGGCGTTCGGAAGTGGGGGCAAAAAAAATTTTCAGTCAAAATAGAATGCATATATTTTCACGATTTTCGTCATATCTACTAGGTCTTCCAAAATATTGAATTCACTATTATTCTACGGATTCTTCATATGAATACCTTGAAAGTGTTTCCAAGATTTTTTGAAAATTGACCCCTAAGGGGTGTAAAGTGATTGTATACTTTTTCATAAATTTTTCCATATCTCTCAGGTCTGATCAGATATCGGATATCATTTCACTTCCACGGACTGGTTTAATAATTACCTATTTTTAAGTTTTTTCCTTTTTCAACCCCTAGACCGCATCCCGGAGTATGACCCAATCATGGTATTCGTATATTGCGCCCTACTCTAACCGCTTCCGAACTTATTGTTAGTTTTTCAGTCACATAGTAACCTACACCGCATCTTAGAATTAAACGCGTTTCGAACTTCTGCCGGAAAAATAATAAAGTTGCGCCAAGACCATTGGCAGATTTTTTTTTATGATGCCCAATTATTCTAGGATGCCATCATGAAAAATAAAAAAAAGTTATATGCCCGGAACTTATTATCCTTTATTGATTTTAAATCTTTAAAAACCGTTCGATTTTTAAATGAAAATAAAACAAGTTGTGTGTATCACCCCAATTCTTTTTTAATTTCAATGAATATTATATGGCATTGAGTATGGAATATAACGCAATATACATACATAGAGATAGTCCTATAAGGTTGATGTCTGAAGGTTAAAACTTTGTGGTTATCTCGAACAGTTTTGCGTATGGCGACCAAACGGAAATTTATTTGTTTTGCTTTTTTGTAGTTTACTAGTCCTAAAACGTGAAAATATAAGACTTTATGGTACAGTGCTACCAGGCGTACGATTTTCATGGTACATGTACGATTTTTCAGCCTTATGTACGATGTACGATGAGAACACTTCATCGTACGCAAAATGTACGATTTTTCAACCATATGTCGAAATAAAAAATTATAATGAAACATTTTTGCCAAGCTATCCTAAAGGAACGCGAGGTAATAAATATAGTTAGAAAATGTTCTAAGACAGGATAGTATCAATGGAATGAATTCACAGATATGTGCGAGGGGAATACAAGTGACGGTGTGAGTGAGTTAGAAGTTGAAGGTTTCTTATATGCGCCTGGAATCGATGATTCGATAAGTCACTAAAACTAATAGTTTTCTCGTATTGAAACTTAAAACGCGATTATCTCAAAACTAGATCTTCAAAAACCGCTCCTATTGTAGCTCAAAAAGTTATGGATCGATTTGGTTAATTGGGAGCTTTCTGTTTATATAAATATCGGAAGGATATACCTAAAATTTTGAGGATATCGCGTAAATAAACCAGTTTTTTGGGGTAAAAACTGTAACGAAAATATTCGAAAAATTAACATTTGAGAGAAAAGCCTCATATCTTTTTTGTTTTATTTTTTTTATAATTGTTTAGGTATATCCTGTCCATTCATTTGTTAGTATTCCAAAAATATTTTAGTTTTCAGTTTTAGATCAATAGAATAAATATGATAAATGGCGCAGTTTTCGATGTCACACAAAAGTCACCTAAAGGAATATCCTATAAAAACGCACTTCCATGTTTGACTGATAAAATTTAACATTAAAGTGAATTGTACGATGAAATCTCCCTCGGTGCGATTTTTTTTATGGTATGGTACGATTTCTTAGGTTTCCAAATCTGGCAGCTCTGTTAGGGTAACACTTTTTTTTTTAAATTTCAGGTTGATATCAATACTTTATTATTAAAAATACGGTTTAGATGGTTGGCAAATTTTTTCATATGATGTACGTACTGTGGTGCGAAAATGTTCACCAGTTTTTTTTATTACATATTACATATTATATTATTACATTGTCTAAACGATCTAAACAGACGCAAGTTTATTATTGTGTACCAAGGAGCTTCATCTTCCCTATTCCGTGAAAATACAGATTCACGTTTGACAAGTATTCAGAGTGGGAAATTCAATTTCCTTCTTGGGCGAGACGCTTGTGTATTATTATTATTATTATGTTTTATTGAATAAAAGAAGAAAGCAAATAATTCTCAATCAACTTTTTTTAAATATTAAATTAATCTCGTGCCGGGAATAATAATAATTGATTTAGTCCCTTTATTCAAAATCGGTATAAAATCTCAACTAAAAATTCTGATAAATTTTCCCCATGTTAAAAAATTTTCTCAGGTTAAAAAACTGGGAACAAGACTCTTACTCAGCTCAATGAGCTGCAATTTTTTTTTACCGTACCAACATACTCATTCGTGTATGCTGACATTGCGCTCAATGTCTAATTATCTACCTTAACCTAAAAGTAACCACACGTCAGTATAAAGCACTGATGTAAGTAGTACTGATATACAGTTTAATGCGCTTATAAAGTGCACCTTTTTTCAATTCTCTTTCACAAATGTGAAGGGTTCTTATGTTCGTTATAACGTACTATCAGTTATAAAGTTTACTTTTGTCCCTTAAAGGTTCGTTAAAGGTTCGTTATAACCGGGCACTGTATACAGGGTGGCACTCACATAAAACGTTATATCTTGAAAAATAATAATCATAATTCAAAGTTTGTTTTTTAGGGAATCAGGACGTTCGGTCGAATGTTCTTGTCGGGTTCAAAACCCCAAACACCGACCGGACGTTCTTTACTGTACAGAACTCACATGGACCCGGCTGCTTTAACTGTATGCTGTGTACACGAGAGCTTTATAGATACTCGCCATACATTTCACGCATGCGTATGCGTGAAAACCGGCAAAAGCTGTGCACACTATATTTACTACACGTAAGTCCAGATAGCTTATGCATGAACCTACTTAGCATAAAGCTTGCTTGTTTAGTTCCGATAGCTTATGCCCAAACCTACTTAGCATGAAGCTTGCTTGTTTAGCTTGAAATGTATGTGAGAAAAAATAAACATAATACAAATCTGTTTCTGTTGAACCTGCCATCAGAGTTTAGTCGAAGACTGTTGAGAGTGTTATCAATTATTATTGTTTGTTATCTAGTGTAAATATTGGAGTAACCAGAGAGGAAGAGTGAGAAAACCGAAATAAAAATCATGTTTAGAAAATGTCAATCGATCGAATAAATCATTAGAATTTTACAACGTTATTTCTAAAATTGTGGGCCATCTTATCAACATAGTATATATATAATATATATATACTTATTATATACTTATTGTTCACATTTGCTATTATTTCTTATAAATTGTTATTTTTGAAAGTGGTATAAGTCCATTTGGAGCTAAAAAATCGTTTATATTCTTTAAAAATTTTAATAATTATTATTGCGTAATAAAATTTAACAGGTTTATAGTGTTAATACCTCACTCGAATTATATTAACGTATACCAATATTTTTAAATTATTTCAAACGTAAAACATTAAATATTCCATTGTATGAAAAAATGGACTTATTCCACTTTCAAATACAACGGCTCATATATCTTTTTTTTCTGTTGCCTCTCTATCTCGAGCATTATACTTATTGTATTAATATAACGTATTTATTGTATTAATATATTTTCGTTGCGCCGAACACAGAACTATACTTTAAAGCCATAAAATATTCCTTCAAAAAAAAAATGAATTGAGTGGATATCTCACACACAACTTGTTTTATTTATAGTACATATAAAAATTGAACGTCCTTGATGAAAGACCACATACTTATATGTATACAGCAGATATGATGTAGGTCCAACAACTGAACCTTGTAAAACTACTGTATCGACTGTCTTTAGGTGAGCTTAGCTCGTCAAAATTTGATGTAATTGTCTTAAACTAAAAAGTTTTCTTTGACCCATCCTCGAAATGTAATTTCCTTCCATATTTCGAGCTATATTTTCTGGTTGACGGCGTCAAAGGCTTTTTTTAAGTTCATAAATATTGCAGCAACATACGAACTGTTGTTGGAACATTTATAAGCTGTATATTTATAAGCTGTATAGTAGTAAGTATATTAGTTCAAGGCCGACGTAAAACTTCTACAGCCCAAAGAAGCACATACATATATGTATAATTACAGCTTCCCAGCTCAACGAACTTGAAAAGTGAAACCTTATCATTACGTACATATATCCACTCGTTCTGTATACTAACATTGATATCAGGTAGATGTGGCAGAAGTGCTGCTCAGTCCGTATATAACTTAACAAAATGCAAAAGAAAATTGGTTGAAATACCGTCACCCTCTCTGTCTGTTTCAATTAATGCGTAAATTATTTATACATATGAGACGTCTTTTTTGAAAGTAGAATAAGTCCATCGGACAAAAAAAATTGAATTTGTAATTATTGTTTTTTACATTAAAATTTCAATTTTAATAAAGTCAATACCAATAAAAATATGGACTTATGTTCATTTTTGCTTTTATTTCTTATAAATTGTTATTTTTGAAAGTGGAATAAGTCCATTAGGACCTAAAAAATCGTTTATTTTCTTTAACAATTTTTACAATTATTATTGCATAATAAAATTTAACAGGTTTATAGTGTTAATACATCACTCGAATTATATTAAAGTATCCCAATATTATTAAATTATTTCAAACGTAAAACCTTATATATTCCAATGTATGAAAAAATGGACTTATTCCACTTTCAAATACAACGCCTCATATATTAATTTCATTGAATTCTTGAAATATCAATAATGCGTTTTTTTAGTAGGCTTTTCAATAGGAATAGACTCTCGGTCAAGAATAGAGGTAATTTCGTTGTATTGTAGTATATCGTCGTGGCGCCTACAAAAGCCGATGTGTCAAATTTTCGTATGTCATATATGTATTCATGTGTCAAATTTTACAACAAAGATCGCATCTTTCCTAGCGTTGCCTCTCATAGCGCCTTTGACACCAACCATTAACTCTAATAAAAGTGAAATTCGATTACCTTTTTTTTCTTACCTTATTTTAACATACACCTGGGAAGGGTGTGCGCTCGTATTTTAATCTGTTTATACTTTTATGACACCATCCTTGAAGGAGCGAACATTTTAGAAATATTTTGTGTCCTCATAACTCAAAGTACAACTAAATGCTCATTTTAAAGAATTTGATTGAACTGATTCTTAATTTGTAAAACGCCGAAGGTGGATGAACTTCAGAAATATACTTGCTGAAATAAGGAGGCATGAACTAAAAAATTTAAAAATTTAAGAACCAAAATCTTAAAAAAGCCTTAACGAAAAGAATAATATAAAAATAATGAAGTCATAAACGTATAAACAAATTAAAAGACAAGCGCACACCCTTTACAAGTATATGACCAGGAGGCTATTTGGAACATTATTTTGTGGGTTTCCTTTCGCATAGTAACCTCAACTTTAAACAAATTTCGGACTTCCACCCATAAAATAATAAAGTTGCGTCCAGACTGTTGGCCGGTTTTTGTACTTATATTGTTGATACAAATTACAGAGCCATTGTGGCATTGGTTCTGTTTTTCAATCTTCTTCAGTTTTTTATCAGATTGTGTTTTGTACCACCTCATTAAAAAAATATATTTTCAGCTAAGTATCTCAATTTCTCGTCTTGTACGAGTACACAAAACAAATCGAACTTCATTTTTATAGCGCTATTGGTTCGTGAGATATCGTAATATAAGATAATATGTGAGAAAGAGGCATGTAGTGAGTGTGATAATTACTTCTAATTTGCTAATTTGATATGATAGCTATCTAGAATTTACGTGGAAATAATTGTCCTTGCTCTCTAGTCAAATAGTATTCTTTTATAGCATTACCCTAATAATAATAATAATCAATGGCGCAACAGCCCAAATCGGGCCTAACCCTCTAAGTAATGCTAGAGTTACTTCATTTCGAGACCAACGGAACACTAGGAGGTGAAGTGGTCAGCTACACGCTCGTTCGTGATTATTACCCCGATTTTAACTCAGGTACTCATTTACAGCTGAGTGAACTGGTAGTCCAGCACCCAGTCCCATTTTCGAAAATTACTTGTCTCCAAGCAGATTCGAACCTGGTACCAGGTGCGCCGAAGGCAAGTGCTCCAACCACTAAGCCACCCAGACTACTCAGACCCTAATGCCTAGTGCATACTGTGGGGCAACTGTTTAATCACATCGAGCCGTGTACATTGCTATCTGCCGCGAAACGAAATGAACTGCCAAAGTCCATATAAAAAAAAAAATGAAATTTTCGTTCATATTTGGAGACGAAATATTTCGTTCGTTTTTCAGTACTGTGCTTTTATATCAATGTCATCTAGTAGCGAATTGTATAGAATTTTTCGCTCTACTTCGATAGTGTCTTTTTCGTTCGTGTTCGTTTCGCTGAACACAGTACTATACTTAAACTGTTAATTCGTTGACGTTGTTCATCCGCACATTTCGTTATGTAACATTAGGTTTTTTCTCGCCAGATTTTTCCCAATTAGTGCTCACGGTTTCCGCGCGGACATCCAACATAGTTGGATGGATTCCGTACGGATCTCGTGGGTATTTTAGCAATAAGTATACATTAAAATTGTTATTTAAATAAAGATACTGTGATCTCCACAAAATACTCCCCGATATAATTTAGAACTTAGAGTGTCCACTTGAGGCCATTAAGAACATATAGCAGAATAGATATTAAGTAATTTTAGCTTTAGAAATTAAGAAAAAAACTGTTAGATTCAAGATATTGGCGTAAATAAAGTACATTTTAAAACTAAAAAACAACCATCGGCCGATAGCAATGTACACTTAAAAAAAACACCATAATCATCACCCAGTTGCAGTGTTACCGCGGGGGTCGTGAAGAAAGCAGCAAATAAAATTTCAAAAGAGTAGCATAGAGTAGCAAAGATTTGAACTTGAAAAAAAAAAAAAATAATAATTTTCATTGCTCAAAATATAAAAATACACAATTCATTTTATACGTTAATATGTATCTATCTTTGAGATCAGATTTTGTAGTTAATAATAGTCAGTTTTAATTTGTTTTTCAAACGTAATAGCTGTTTTGTTTAACGTGACACCAAATTGCCGCGTAGCTAACAGTAGATTGTAAGAGACAGTTTTCTTATTAGAGCGCCTCTACTGCTTGCGCCTTGCACCTGAAAAGAGAGAATTATTCCTTACCAAAGAAAAAGCCTTGTTTTGGATTTCTGAACAGTCCACCGTTGCTCCTCACGCAAGACTGGTTTTATTTCAAAAAGATTTTTTAACTTATAACATGGTTTAGTAATTACTTAGACTTAAAATAAACATACATATTTACACATAACTAATCATTATTTAACAAACAAATTTAATTCTTATTTACATTCTATCGAGTTTAACATTAAACTAACCATTTTCTTGTATGTATTTCCCAATGAGCAGAATGCAAATGCTAATCAGAACGATAAGCCTGAAATTGCATTTGGTGCATTATCTTATCTGGTTCAAAATATTCCAGTAATTCTTATTAGCTCAATGACAATATTCCTTATTAGCTAAATACATATGATCATAGATCAACAATAACTTAAACAGTATCGATATCGAATTATATCTATTCTTTTTTTATAAGTTTAAGCTTCGAAAAAAATCTTTCTGGCGCAGCAAATCTGTGAGGTAGGCAAATAATTAAAGAAACAAAATCAAAAAGTACAGCATTTGATTCTTATTTACATTTTTTTAATGTTGAAATTAGAGGTGGGTCGTTCAGGAGTGAACTGTTCCGAAAAAACACTTCATTTAAGTGAGTGAGTGAAGTAACTCACTCCTTTTGGTGAACTGCAGTGTCCTTGTAAAGGTGACAGAACTTGACCGACCTTTGAGCAAATATTGGAACTAACAGATCCGGAACTACTTCAGTAAACTCGTTCCTTGTAGATTTTCTGACATTTTTTTTGGTCATCATCTAACTAAAAGAACAAACTCGTTCGCGAGCGAATGATGGAACTAACAGTTCCGGAAGTATTTCACTGAACTCGTTCCTTAAGGTGATTAGCTCGGAGTACTTCACTGAAAGAAACTGCTTCCGTCCATCTCTAGTTGAAATAAATCTCCATTTTTCAATATCAAAGAGAGAAATTAATTTCCTTATGGAAATACATATTGAAAAAGTTGAATAGTAGCAAAATTAGAGAATTTGAAATTTTCAGTAGCATTTGTAAGTAGCAAATCAAGAAATCAGGATGCAAAAGTAGCATTTTTACTACTAAAGTGGCAACGCTGCCCAGTCGTCCGACATAGAGACCAACAACAACACTTCAACCTTCCATGGGCGTTTAAGTCCAATCATAAAATCTAATCCAGAAGCTTTCTTTCCCAAATAAGAAACATCCTAAAACAATATGAGAATTTCACAAGCATACGCAACGAAGTGGTTGCAAACAGGTATAATGATACCGAGTACCTATAACCAATCGGTCTGTTACCTATAAAAATTTTTGGTATGCACCTATAACCACCTATATAACCACCGCTGCCCGATTATTAATGCTGTAATCTTTAATCTGCATCAGACCAGAAAGATGGAGATATAAAACCGGCCGAGCCCGATTCTTAATTTGCTCAGTATGCGCATCTGGATCCATTAACCACCCAACTAAACTATAGGGCGATGTTAAATTTCTAGTCTGTGGGTAATCGAAGTCTGTAACTTTATATGAAATTGATATTATTCCAATTGAGTGTGAATTGTTAGTGTATTTATACATACATAGCAATTTTATCAGTTACATTTTTTTTTATTATGGGATCATGTGCATCTGTAAATTCATGTATAAATAACTTGGAAAATGGAGTAGGTTGTCTTAACCTTGCAACTTTGTAAGATTCGAGTGTAAACTCGTACTTTCAGTGTCCAGAGGAGGCAGATGAGAATCAAAAAAAAAAATACTATGTTAAGCACTGAAAATACGCATCTTAAGGGCACCATACACTATCATTTCTGCATGTCATGCATGCATGTCATGATTGAATTTTGATTTGCCATACACGTTCATGCCAACCAGTCTCGCTTCAAAACTCGAAGTGAAATGGTCGACGTATAGTGGCTTGTGCTCTCCTAATCGATAAAATTTTGGACGGTACGCAAAATCGTTTGAAAGCGCGTAGCTTCCAAACCCGTTGATATATTGACATGAAATTTTTATGGTTGGTAGATTGGATGAATCCCAACGACTGGTTTCTTTTGGAGGTGTGTATGAAAGGGGGGAGAGGGGACGGTTTTTGGCGAAAAAATTTGGTTTCTAGATCTTAAGAACCACTTATGCTATGAGCTTGAAACTTGGAAATTATGTAGTTGCAAAAATAAAATTGTTAATAAGGGTTGAGGGGTGTATAAGTGGGGGAAAACAATGAGTCTGAAACGCATGAAAGCCGGGATTCAAACATTTTAAAATCCATATCTATTGAACAATTTATGTCAAAAGTTTGAAACTCTATTCTTGTCCTCACATATACTTCAAGATTAGACTAGGGATAACATTTTTAAGGAGGGTGGTGGGGTGTGAGGTTGTGGGTGGTGCGTTGGGGGTGGTGAAATACTTTGGATTACACTATCTTCCGAACCAATTACACCAGGAAGAGAAAATTTAGTTTCTGTATGTAGGATCACAAGAGGAGTCTACTGAAAGTACAATTTTAGAGGGGACGAGAGGGTGAGCGCTATAGTGTTTGAGACAGCAATTTTTCAAAAAATTTAATTTTTATATCACTGAAACCGTTTTAGATATGATCTTGAAAACTTTACAGGAGTTGAGGTGAGGAGGCATTTTTGGGGGTGGTGGTGAAAGGGGGTAGAAAGGAAAATATTCTGATTTTTATTTCTCGAAAACAGTAATGAATAGAAGGCTAACAATTTGGTATTATTATAGAGTTCAATAGGGGTAAGAAGGGGAGTAAGAAAAATGTATGTATTTTCACGAACATCTTTAAAACTTTTACCTAGATATATCGAGCTATTTTACTTTTGCGGGTTCTACATATGTACATACATATATGCTCCTAAAAATATTCTTCTAAATTTTTCGATATATAACCCCTATAATGCGGTTGTGTACATATTCACGAATTCCTGTATATTTCTAAACCAGGAAGCTTTAATGAACGGTATTATTTAGGTTGTCAGTTGCATAGTAACCTACATCGCTTCAAAACACGCAACGCGTCCCGAACTTCTACCGAAAAAATAATAAAGTTGCGCCCAAACGGTTGGCCGATTTTTTTCTCTGCGTCGATCCACCCGTACCTGACTAGGTGCCGACATGGCGGAGTTTTATGGCAAGTAATAAGCAAGCCGCGAAACTTCGTAGTTCTAGTGCAATAACACGATCATGAAATTCAAAGAATTCTATAACCATAAAATCGCAAATTTCATTCAGAAATAAAATTCGATTTCTAAATTCCTAGAAGAAAACCAGAAATTGTGAGTAATTTAGCCTTATGAAGATTCATGCAACGCACATGGCAATAAAATATTTGTTTTCCGTTAGGATACGGAACAAAAATCAAAGAAAATCTTTTTCTGCCTTCAATGAGCCGAGTTTTACGACTATCCTTATATCTTTGTAGACTGGTGATAAAGAGATTCGTTCTAAATCGGGTTAAATTTTAAATATTATATTTAATATTTAATTTGAATAATACAAGGATATGGGTAATAAAACGAATTTGGGTAATAAAAAGTAAGGACACAACAAATACTGTAAGCCGGACATCAAAGGAGTTTTTGCCTGACTAAATCTACCCGTACCTGACTAGGTACCGACATGGCGAGGTTTTATGACAAGTAAACCTTCGTAGCGCTAGTGCAAAAATACGATCATGAAAATCAAAGAATTCTGTAACCATAAAAACGTACCTATGTACATATGTTTCATTCAAAATTAAAATTTCGATTGCTTAATTGCCAGGAACAATTCTAAAAATTGTGCGTAACTTAGCGATCATATCAGTGCGCTAGCCCTATGAAAATTCACGCAACGCACCTGGTAAAAATATATTTCCTTACCGTCAGGATACGACACCAGAATCAAATCGCCTTCAATGAACCGTCATCCGCATTCGAAAAATGTAAAGATGGAATGACGATGACCATAGACCATCATGCATTTCGTCATGCGCGTTGGCTCCGCCCACAAAAATCAAAATTTTTTGATTTTTATCATGCCGCAGACGGTCGGCATGAAATGCCATCATGCAGCCCCATACACGAGAGATTTTCGAGAAAAATTCAAAGCTTCGTGCATGCATGACATGCAAAAATGATAGTGTATGGTGCCCTTTAAGAACGTATACATAACTCAAAAAATGCAATCAATTTAATTGTTCATGGTAATGGTATGTGTATGGTATATACATAAGTGGTGACTCATGTGTGTCGGAAATTTTCAGTATAAATAACCCGACAATTTCTGTGGAAAATCAGTCGATCTCGAGCTATCCACAAGATCGAGTACCTGGCATACCGATTTCAAGTTCAAATTTTCAATTTTTTCTTTGCTTTTTGTTGTTATGTACAACTTCGGTTATTAATCAAGTGAGTTTGTCCACGCCAATTATAAGGTATCTGTTTCTTAAACAAGTTACTAAGGGTTAACAGGTTTCTGTAAAGCAAAAAAAGAATCTTAATACATGCATGAAGTGAAGGCCATGTTGAAATTAATATTCAATAACATAAAGATGTTGTGGAACTACATTAATTCGCCGCGGTCAGATAATATGTTCTTCCATCCTGTATGTATGTAAATGATAATACTACGGTAGGAGTTTTTCAATTATTACCGGGGTTTGAGGCAGTTGCAATTGGAACTTGGGTTTCTTCACAACAGAGATGCATGCCTTATCACAATAGAATATGTGACTATAGGCTGGTTTTCATTGCGCCGACATTCTGCAGATGTTTGCCAGAACAAGATAAAAATATAAATTGTACATGCGTGCGAAAAAGAGGAAATATCGTCTGCCACAGAGCTGTAAAAAAAGTATCTCCTCTGCAATTTCAGATTTGTGATTCGTAACCATAAAGTAAGGACGTACTTTATAGCAAAAAGACTTGCATGCACATCTTTTTTCCTATAACTTGCTTCCGACAAACCTACGCAATAGACATTCGCACGCACACTACTGTGCCAAATTATGGAAATTATGGTTTTGATATTTGTTGATCTGGTACCAACCAGTATTAACAATTTTGTAATGTAAGATGAATACCAAAAAAGTAGATATGCTTAGAACTGCATTATAGGTGCATGCAATGATCACGCTATTGTCTATTCGCTCGACATGAGAGATACGTTGCAATTGACAAGCCGCAGATCGGTTTTACCTTGTCGAGAAACTGAAAGCGTACAAACAGCTAAAAACACAAGAAATTTTAGGTTTGTCTGTCTGTCTTGCTATAATTTAGCTATAAAGACGAAAATGTTGTCTCTTTTTTCCATCTTAAAACCGATTTGCTGTTTTTCTGCTACAGATCTGTAATGTCGGAGTAATGAACACTGTCTCAGTAATGAAAACCAGCATTCGATAGGAATGAGATAGAGTGGAAGCGCCATCAAAGTCAGCGCCATCTGTTGACTTAATCGACTATTGTGCTCTAAAAATATTAAACTGAATGGAATGAATCCGCACTATGTCTGTATTAAGTTATGCTACATTGGAAAATGAAAATAAAAGTCCTTTGGTGGCGCAGTGGCTAGGATCCGAGCGAAAAACCAAAGTGAATATGCCAAAAACTGTGACTGCAGGTGCGATTCCTGCACATAGCCATGGTTTTTATTTTATTATTACGATTTAGTAATCTACCAAGACTGTAGAAGTGCTGAAACTCGGCACATAGTTTTCTATTGAGTTCTTATGGGCGCTTACCCTCTATCTCATACTCTTGTTGACTCCGACATCATTGCGAATTTTGTGTTTATGGAGTTCTTAAGTGCATATTTTGACACTCCAGTCCGACTGATGCGTACACGGACCTCGATTGTGACTACGATTTGCCTATCTTTCAGCGTGGCTTGATATTGAACAGAACGCGTTCAGATTACGACTTCGATTCTATGCAAACAAGTAGAAGTACGAGTGTCAGTTTTGTTTTGTTTAATATGTTTGAAAATGGATGTGTTTCTGAGTGCGCGTATAATTATAGTGTATACAGTGTTCTTAATCGTTTTGGAGTGTTTACGTTTATTAATAACAAGAAAGTGAATAAGAATCGGGACGAATTTGAAACAACCGGCAAAGCGTACTTTCGCAAAATATCATCAAAAGTCTACATTGTAAGATAAAGACAACATGTACTAAGCTATCGCGTTCTCCTCTTAAATGTAAACAGAATTCAATTAAAAATTTAAAATACAAGGTTTTCCGGTGAATACTGTTACATTTATTTTGTGTGGCGTTTCGGACTCGACTGAGTCCTTTATCCGAAACGTTTCGGACTCGACTGAGTGCTTTATCAAACGTCAGTCGAGTCCGAAACGTCACACAAAATAAATTTAACAGTATTCACCGGAAAACCTTGCATTCGAAATGTACTGTGAAAACATTCATCAAAAATTAAGTATTCAATTCATTAAATTCTTTAAAAATTAATAACAGTGCCGTTATAGAAGACAATAGACTCAAATGCAGAAATAGTGAAAATTATACATATTTTAAATTGAGCATCTAGAGACAAATATATAGAAAATGCTTTATACCGAAGTCGTTGCCGTTGAACTAAATGCAGAAATGTGCAGAAACCTGGGAATCGATGTGAATATTTTGTCTCCGCCTCAGGGTGCTGGTGCTACAATTGCAAAAAAGAACTGGTATGTAATTATCAACGAAGCGTATAAAACAATCAAGTGAAATTCAATAACACAACAATGAAGCACGATGCGGTGTGGGAAATCTTTGCGTCTGAAGATTATAGCCCCATTCAGTGAAAAATTACTTTAAACATTTGAAAAAAAAAAATTATACGCGAGTGAAGGATACAAGTCGAACAAACGGGAAGTGCGCCGATAAATTTTCACGAGGAATTAGACGATTTATTTGTTGAGGATCACAACACATATCCGATCGTCATAGACTCAAGTTTCGTTGCAAATATGATTGATGAAAATAGTTCACCTACTTGTTTGGATGATGGATGATTCAAATGAGTTTCCTAACATGGAGAAAAGGATCAAAAGGAAAAGAACTAAGAAGGAACAGGTATTTGCCGAAATGAAGCTTTCAAGCCAAGAGAGATCAGAAATATTCAAAACGAAAATGAAAAAACAAGATGAAGTGCTGTGGAAGCCATCAAAGAAAGTTCTAGTACTATTCGTGAAGTGATGACAATATTAATGGAAAAGTTAAATTAAAAACTTGTGATGTTTAGTTTTGTGTAGTGTAGTGTTGTTTTACTATACTAGTTATGAAGTTTTGTTATTTAATACAATGTGAATTTTTTTGTGTTAATGTAGCGTAGTGTTGTTTTACTATAGTCATGAAGTTTCGCTATTTAGGTCGTTTCCGCATACCTTGCTTCGTCTATGTCTATGTTAACGTGACAGCATAGCATTGCTATTATAACAGTTTAGTAAAAGCCTGGCTAAACCGTCAAAATACCTCAGCTGACGCTTATTTGACACTTCATAAATCAAAATTTAAATTAAATTCTATAGAAAAATTAGAATTTTTTTACGTTTGGTAAGATTGACTGATAGGCCAGCTGTCGTTGAAATAGTCAAGACACGAACCGAAAAGGAATTGAGACACAGCTTTGCTACGTCTCACGTCATTTACTGTTATAACTAGACGTAGACGAAGCTAGGTATTCGGAAACAACCTCAATATAATGTGATTTTTTTTTTACAATTTTAATGTGTTACTACAATGTTAAATTAAATTAAATAATTAATTATTATAAATTTCTTGGCACAATAGGTCTCGTTTTAATATTCCAATTTGAGACTTGTCTTTCTAACTTATCTACATCTATGTTGTTCTGGTTTCTAATTGTTTCACCTTCCTTAATGTACATAGTCACTACAGTCTTCACCGTTTTCGATACACATATTATGTAGTACACAACATGCCAAAATAGTCGGAGCAATCCTATTTATGTCGAGATACTTCAATCTTCCAAATCGTCGAAACAGCAAAAAAAAAATTCTTTCTATAATTCTCATTGAATCGTGTTGTTTTATTAAAGTCCATTGTAATGCGGGTAAGGGTAGTCTTGGCAATATGCTTTATCACCCATGATGTACTCGTCGTTTGGGAAATATTTTTTTATGTTTTCCTGGGCTTTTACAAATATGTCAGAGTTCTTGAAAATTCTTATGTCTGGTACTTTGCTTGACCAACCACAATAACAGTGAATATATTTAATTTTCACATTACATAAGGCTTTCAAAGTCATTGATGTAAAGTACTCTCTATTTGTGTATGATATCATTTGATTGTTGGACATTTACAGGCCACGTATGTTCCATCTATGACCCCTATGTAATTGTAGAATGGAGATGTTTCCCGAAATGCTGTTTTAATTCTATCAATTTCGTCATTTCTCGGTCATCTAATGTGTCGTGGTGCTAGTTCATTTAGCAAGTTTATTATCAGAATAAATGACTGTGAAAGGGTACTTTTAAAAAGGTTAAACCGTTCACTAACAGATCTAATAGTTATAATAGCATAAATAGCATACATATTGTAATGTAATGTGATTTTTTGATTAAAAAAAATGTGTTTACCTGTGTGAAGCTTGAGTAGCCAGCAACCATAGAACAGCAAGTACTTGTTTCTCTAAATTTAACTGCTTACGAATAACTTTTAATAACTTTCCAAATAGCCTTCTGATTATTCCTTAGGCTGTCAGTCCCATAGTCACCTACACCACATCTCAGCATTAAACACGATTCGATAGAAGTGAAAGTGAAAGAAGTGATACCATTAAACCAAAAAAAAAAACGAATTCGTCAAAACTCGAAGAGTGTCTTACTCCCCAGGGGTTTAATATCAAAAAAAGCTTAAATTGGTTTATTCCCCAACTATATTCAGAGAATTTAGAAGTGAATTCTATATCTTAGTAGAAAGTCCTAAATCCTAAGAAATATATCGGAATTCGTGAAGTGTAGGTACATAACCGCCTCTTTAGTGGTCATATATAGAAAAATTTCGAAAACCGTTTATATACGCTTATATTAAAAGCCCGTAGAGGTGTAATTGATTTGACAGCTGGAGATGTCTAAAAGATATATCGAAATTCGTGAAAATGTGGAAAAACCCTTTTCACGGACATTTTTCTTACTTAATCTTTGTACGCAAATTAATTTCTCTAGTAGCACATATACATATCGCACCCCGACAAGAAAAGGGACGTAACTCAAAAATGAAGTGATTGAGAAATAACGCATTAAAGAAATCAATAAAACTTATATGTATTGAAATAGTAAAATCCATTCTTATATTGAAAAAGTAAAATCCATTCTTATACCTACATATTGAAATAGTAAAACCCATTCTTCTAAGTTTCAGATAGTAGTAGTTTTGGCAAATAAATTTTATCATATTCTGTAGAATAATACTATACTATCTGCAAATTAGTTCTTCTAGAATATTTGTCGCTACCAGGTAAAAATATGCGAGGACTCTCAGTTATGTCACTTTTCTTGCTTCCCCATTATTATTAGTTTTTTGTTGATTTATTTGGGAGATAGAAATGAGTCGTTTTACGGGCAAGTTAAGGAACACAATACCTACTTATAACTGAAATAACTTCAAAGTAAGCATTTTTTGATTTCTGTCACTTTTCTTGCCGGGGTGCGATATATGTACTAAGTTTCAACTTTCTAGCATAATCCGTTTCTGAGATATAAAACAGTTTTCGAGTAATAAAAATCAGAATGTTTTTCTTTCTACTCCCTTTCACCATTACCCCAAAACCAATACCATCCACTGACTCCAACTCCTGTTTTATTTTCAAGATCATATAATAATAAATTTTTTGAAAAATTGCTACCCCTCCATTTTCTTACTCCACCTCCCCCCTCAAAAAGTTTAATTTCAGTAAACGCCATTTGTGATCCCATATACAGAAACCAAATTTTATCTTCGTGGTGTAATTGGTTCGGAAGATATTATAATCCCAAGTTTTCACCGCCACTACCACACTCCATCACCCTCCTTAAAATTTTTAGCCCTTATCTAATCTCCAAGTACCTCTTAAGACAACCAAAAAGTTTCAACCTTCTGACAGGAATGGTTCAGGAGATATGGATTTTTTAATGTTACAAACTCGGCTTTCAAGTGTTTCTGACTCATTGTTTTTGCCTCACTCCCACACCCCTCAACCTCTTTCGACCATTTTTTTGTAAATGGGTCCACTATCATAGTTCTACATAATTCATTCTACATTCAAATTTTCTGCCTCCTAGTATATGCGGTTCCTGATATCTAGAAACCAAAATTTTTTGTCTAAAATATCGGCGCACAATCAGAAAATTTTGGCAGTTACTTCAGTGCGTCACAGCTCGTTGTTTAAGGGAAGCAATCCCTTTAGACGCCCGAAAATGAGCCATTTTTCATAAATTTTTTTATGGTGATAAAATAATCGCATCATTTTAAAATGTTGACATGTTATTATTACAACTTTAAGTACTTAAATTTTTTTTTTTTTTAAAAAACAATACGGCGGCGTTACAGCCTATTCCTTTAGACGTGTTTTGCGTGACATCGAAAACTGCTCCATTTGTCATTTTTATATTGATCATAAACTGAAAACAAAATATTTTTGAAATACTAACAGATGAATTGGAAGGATATACCAAAAAAAATATAAAACATAAAAGATATGAGGCTTTTCAATGTTCATTTTTCGAAAGTTTTTTTGATAGTTTTTACCCGAAAATAGTGGTATATTTACGCGATATCCTTAAAATTTTTGGTATATCCTTCCGATGCATATATAGAGAGAAAGCTCCCAAAAAATTAGCCAAATCGATCCATTACTTTTTGAGCTACAATAGGAGCAGTTTTTGAAGATGCAGTTTCGAGATAATCGCGTTTAAAGTTTCAATACGAGAAAACTATTAGTTTTAGTGACTTACTGAATCAGTGATTCCAACTTTCAATTGCTAACTCACTCGCACCGTCATTTGTATTCCTCTAGCATATATCTGTGAATACATTCCTTCGATATATTCTTTTTTAGAACATTTTCGAGCTATATTAAATCGCGTTCCTTTAGGATAGTTTGGGATTTTAGTTTCGAAATTCAACCGCACACGACATACATACTATCGATCCAAACTGACTCTATTTTATCACAACGTTCGATACGCTTTATTCTTTCGAAATATGTGAAAAAAATATTTTTTTTATTTTGGAATGTAGAATGTCGTCGGCGACGCTAAACGACGAAGAACGCCCATTATACTGCATAGCGTAGTAGATCTTGCAAGCCACGTCATCGAGAATCGTCTTTGCGCCTTTTTATTGCTTCGTAAATAGTTCTGCGATAACATTATCTCATGTATATATTTTCGAAGCGATAATGCATACTCAACAAATATTGTTTGTCCAAAATTATCCCAAATCGGTTATCGCAAAAATATCTCTTTAATTGTTACATCTTTATTTTCTCTTATTAAAGATATAAGGCGAAAGCTGACGCTATCATTACGATTATCATCAGAAATGTTTACTGGGCTTACATCAAGCCCGAAAAAAGGTTAAATCTGTTGCGTAGTGGTATTTTTAGTGACTGGGCATAATCGCCCGATTGTCTTCAGGCAGCGTACATCGAAATTTCTCCGTTTATCAATTTTGTTCCCTCATTAATTTCTTACATTTTGTTTTTATACCGGTTTTGCAACTATTTCTTTCATACCCGAATTATCAAGGAAGACGGGTTTTATTTGTGAGATAAGCTTTAGCGGTCCCTTGCCCATGATCTTATCGACTAATTTTTCACATCCGGTTCTTGGTTCGCACGATTTTCTTATCAAAACCGCTTCTTTTTCTAAGAATAGCTCTACAACACACAGTACAGAGAATTTGACCTGAACACCATACGAAGGCGAACTGACGTAACAAAAAAAAAACACAAATTTTACTGCTTCACAGAGTACCCTCGCAGGTATAAGCGACAAGCGTCTATACTCGTCGAGTCGCAGCACAAAACAACCAAATGCAATGAATGTTCATGTTTCAGCATGAATACTGTGGTCGGTGGACTCTCGCCTAGTTGACATCTCTGTTATCTGCGTTTCTTGCGGCGGCTACTGATGAATTGAGCCAAAGCGGTGGCGGATGAACTTAGCCAACTAGCGGCTTCGGTTTTCGAGTTCATCCGCTCAGATCTAGTGCTGTCATTTGTGTTGGTTCAGTAAAGGCGCTCCACTACACGCTTCACTCCTATAGAACACGTCTATCGCTACACGAAGCTAGAACTTGCACACATTGCAAATCGCCCATTTGCTAAGTGTGCGTTGCGATTCATTTTCATTTCCTTTGTTTGCCGGTTGTTCGTCTCAATTTTATTTTCATATCGAGGTCGGAGCTCAGTTGTGAAGCACGTCGTTCTTTGAAATTCGTGAAACAGTGAAGTGAAGTTATGAAATTCCTATGGACTTTAAATTAAAAACGCCATTTGCACTTGCGTCTCTTGTTAGGTAGTGGAATCGTTTAAATTTTTTACGAATAATTTTTTTGTTCTTCAGTTTATTATTCTCATTGTGTGAATGAGGTTTGTGATTGCTTCGATTAATCGAAACGTAATATTTCTTTATGACTTAATTCTATTTTTGTCTTGTATGACGTGTGTATTTTATGGAATTTGCTAGACATTTATACGTGATTGTGAAGCTCATAAATTTTGTGTTGAATGTTTATTAATTATTGGTGGGATTTCTTAGTCCTTTTTTCTGGCGGTATTTTCCAGAAAGAAATATAAGGTCTTAGCTAAGTCTCTGGACTAAAAAATAGTGCGCATGTAAATGAAAAACAGATCCATACGCAAATGAATTTGTGTTAGTAGAAGATTATACATACTTAAGGGTGGCGTAGCCAAGTCTTAATAAGAAGGAATTTTAGTTTGCTTTTTGCGTGTGGCTATGAATTCTTGAAATTAATTCTTCTGCCGCCATTTTGTTTTGAAGCATTATCATTCAAATTGAAAATATTATTGGGAGTACAAAAGGGCAAATTAAGTTTTTATTAATTTTCTATTCGAAGAAAAAAAATAAATAAGCAAGCATCTGGCTGAGTTGGAAAAATAAACTTCAAAGTTTGGCCATTCCGGTGCAAATAAATTCATGATGGCGAAAATACGATATCATATAAGATTCCGTCTTCGAAATTGTATCAAACTCTGTATATTTCAATTTCTCGACTTGTTTTAATCTAAGTAAGTTGATCAATGAAATATATATCTGAAATTTCCATTATAAAAATTTCATTTCAATTTAATTTTTCTATGCGCCATGTATGATTTAGGTTCTACCATTTTGAAGATAATTGAAAAGTGATAAAAGTAAAAAAAATAATATGAGATAAAGTGACCCTCGTTAAAATAAATTGGTTACATTTAAACATTTTTATTGTTCGGTATTATTATTAGGTGTGCAAATAAGTTCCCGGCGTTGTTGTATAGATGGCGCTAACACGAAATAGTGCGAAAAATGGCGATCGTGAGGTTTTACTTTTTTCTTTTAATTGAAAGAAATTTGCTGCTGAGTATGGTCAGATGATTAGAGAAACTTATGGCAAATCTTCTATAGCATTTGGTGGGCACATCTCGGCGCGGTATATTATGAGTTGCTACAACCGAGTGGAACCATCAAAGTACCTCTTTATCGAAGACAACTAATGCGTTTGAGCACTGAAAGAAAACTGCCGCAATGTAAGCAGAGACACTTGATTTTGCTGAAATGGGTCGTCTTACCCCACTCGCCGTATTCACCAGAATCGCTCCTTCCTACTACCGATCGTTGGCGCATGGCTTGGCTGAGCAGCGCTTCTGTTCTTGTGGAGATGTAAAAAATTGGGTCGACTCGTGGATCGCATCAAAGGACGTGGAGTTCTTTCAAAGCAAAATTCATATGCTGCCAAAAAAAGATGGGAAAAGATTGTGGCTAACGATGGGCAATATTGCAAAATTCAACCGATTTCCGACAATAAAGGCTCAAAGTTTGACAAAAAACGCCGGAAACTCATTTGCACACCTAGTAGAATATAATTTCAAAATGTCTACTTATTCCAATGAAGAATATGCGAGTGGCAGATTTTGAATATATCAATATACGAATATCTAATAGAGTAGTATTTCAAGACGTTTAGAGAAGGATTTTAGAAACCGTCAGTGTTAGTCCAGTCCAGGGGGTCAATTCTGGTTCCGTGAAGTGATACGATAGTATACTGCAAGTAGTTCGAAATGATTCATCAATCACTATTAGACGCTTGGTATTGCATTTTAACATTTCGAAGTGATAAGTTTGCAGTGTTTTAAAAGCAGAGCGCTAGCATCCAATTGCCGTAGTAGTGATCCTATTAAAAATTCCGCACTGTTCACTATATATATTAATAATTTCAAAACTATGGTATGGTGTGTAGGGTGGCGATGTTTGACCGTATTGTGAATGTCACGTTACTTCATTTCGATGCAGATTCCTCGTGTCACGTCGATTAAAGCAAAGCGATTGGGTAACCGCATCGACGTGAATCATTAGCATTGCCATATTGCTATGTATGTACCTATAAGTTGTAAAATGTGAATTTAAGCTAATGTGAATGGTTTCATTTACAATCATTTCATTTTAGCATAGACGTTACGGACTTACATCTCATTGACGAACAATGCCGATCAAAGTGACAAATGTCGATGACAATCGAAATTCACAATCGCTTTTTCATGCTACGATGTCGAATCGGTATTGAAGTAACGTGACGTGACATTCATAATACGGTCAAATGTGTCATCCTCTTTCACATTAGTGTTCGTCCGTTGTTTTAAAAGCCGCCATTTTGTTAAACATTTATATTTTGCGTAGTCCTTCGATTAATTTATAGATAATAGATTATACTATCGAAATCTTTTTTGTTTTTTATATTTTCGATGATCCTATTTAGAGATATCGAGATCACCGTAAAACACTTTTTTTTAAAGGAGTTCTCGGCAATAAGCTATAGCAGTTTTAAAAATCATTATTTAAAAAAAATACCGAAAGAAAGTTAAAATTTACCATTGTATATATATACATTTTTACGTTAATAAATTGAAATGGCTTCACAGGACAAATATTTGAAAAACAATTTTTTTTCAGCCTTCTGACTGCGTATAACCCCTTAATGAACATGCCCTGTGAGCACGCCGATTAGTGTGCTAGCGTGTGCCAGAAGTCATTTTCGAACCATTGGTGAGTATTCCAATGGTTCTGTTGCTTAGGTAGCGTTCTTCATTCCAGTCTTCCCTGTGTGGGATTTTAAAGGAAAATTCCCTACCAAAGCATTTTTATGGCATAACGTAGTCCATGTTCGATCGAATTTGCTTGTAGGGTTCAAAGCTGTTTCTGTTGAAGTCGAAGTCGAAGACTGTTGAAGAGTGTTATCTATTATTATTGTTTGTTATCTAGTGTAAATATTGGAAAAACCAGAGAGGAAGAGTGAGCAAATCGTAATAAAAATCATGTTTAGAAAATGTCAATCAGTCGAATAAATCATTAGAATTTTACAACATAATTTCTAAAATTGTGGCTCCTGTTATCAACATAACATAATAAGCATAATGCTCGAGATAGAGGGGCAACAAAAAGAAATGGTATGTACACATATATAAAAAACATTGTTGGGTTTCTTGGGAAAATGAATATCACAAATTTGTATACAAGTGTAAGTGGAAATATTAATAGAAAGAAAACCGACTCTGTGAATATCATCCTTTTTTGTTGGAGCCATCACCTCTTTTTTACATTTTTTAAAAAGTTTTTTTTTTTTTTTATTTGATATTACACTTCGAAGTCAGTGAGTATGGTACTATGACCAGTAGGTTTAGTTCTCCAGTAACCTAACTCTTTGAGTTTACGAGTGCTTTTTGCAGCTATGCTTTTGATGTATTTGTGCATTGGCAGCAGTTAGAGAACATTTTCAAGTGCTGCCGTGGGTGTGATTCTGGTCCGGTATTTCAATGTAAAGTTAACTTCTAGTTTCGTAATTAATACCAAAAAGTTAACTGGCAGTTAACTTGATAAGCGTATTTCCAAAAACGTTTGGTTTCAAGTTTGTAAGTGAGTATATTTAACAGTTTAAGTAAGTAAGTATACTTCACAGTTTATCGATAATAAATAAATTCGATAAACAGAAACAATTACAGTAAATTTAGAAATTACTACAAACAAATTTAGGTTATAAACTGACAACTGTCAGTAAAGCCTCCGGAAGTATGGGCTAACTTGAAACTCACTTTTACTAACACTTTGTAGGTTATGTGATATTAAATTAGGGAAAGTTTTTTAACTATCAGTTAACCAAAACCACTCGAGTTAACTTTATATTGAAATACCGGACCTCTGAGGGCGTTAGTGACCCCAATGGATGCCAGTCGCTGTACTGCTTAGATATGATAACTTTCTAGTCGCTTCCCACCACACTAAAGCGCCATAGGTTATTATGGCTGTGTACATCCAGAGTACTGTTTTCGGTTGGAGACCCCACCTGTAACCGAACACCTTTAGACATGCGCTATACGCTTTTTTAACACGTTCGGCCAGATTAAGTTTTCAGCGGAGTTTCTTTTCTAGAACACCGAGATATTTGGCGCTGTCCGAGAGAAGAAGTTCGTCACTTCTCATCTTCGGCAACGCAGCAAAGTTTGAAACTTTGTATTTCTTCATGAAGAGGACCAGCACAGTTTTAGTGGGGTTAACCTCTAAACCGCTGTTATTGGACCATTGTCAGAATTTGTTGAGTGCTGTCTCCATCAAATTACTTATTTTTGATGAATGTTTTCACAGTACATTTCGAATTGAAAATACAAGGTTTTCCGGTGAATACTGTTAAATTTATTTTGTGTGACGTTTCGGACTCGACTGAGTCCTTTATCAAACTGGAGTCTGTCCAATGTTCAGCTATAGCTGCTTCGATAGCAGCTATCGTAGCATAGCATAGCTTCACGATTTGAACTGTCAAATTCAACCATAGCACGAAAAAGCACTGGCGCGTATTGGACAGCAAAAAGCAGCTTCAATAGCTTAAAACAGCTGATTCACACATATACGTGTAAGTGACGTGACGTGTCAATACGACAAATTATTCCCGCCAATAAGGTAGTTATTCGTTACGTGGTTTGTTTCTTTGATTTTTTTTCCGATAAAAGTTAAGATTGAAATTGTCGTTTTCTATTGAGTTCCGTTTGAAACTATCGAAACAAGACGCAGTCTTGGCTTAGCGTTTGGGCTTAATAAAGGCCAGTCTACAGTCTAGGCTTCTTCCTATGTTTCCTATGAACCCGTCGGGACTAGAAATGATTTTGTGTAGCGTAATCTTGCAGCTCTCCCTCTCTCCTCAAATTTCGTCTTCTCTATCAACCGTCCTTTGGTCTCGGAATTTTTCATTTTCAATTTCAAATAAAACACGTTTTTTCTTAAACTTTTTTTAACATAAAACCATAAAAACTCCCACCTCAAACACAAAATTCTAAAAGTATAATTCAAAATCGTTCGATAGACGAGAGCTTTGGGATTTTTCTGCCAAGTCGTTGCAGTGTCTTATTGACTGTTTCGCCGGGCTCGATTAGTTTGAAGATTTCCTTGTACGCTTCAATTTCATTGAAGTTTTTGGACGATTCGTCTTCGGATTCACTGGAATCGGCCAGGCCCCGATTGGTTTTCGCGATGTAGTTCTTGTCGTTCTTGACCTGGAAAAAGTTGCCGAAACAATGCGTTTAAATACCAAGCATTCCCTACCTTAATCCAGTCGGTGTTATCAAGCCAATTGTCTTTGGTTTCCATCAAATTGTCCCTTGTCGAAGTGTCCTTCCTCGAGTTCCTCTTTCATGTTGAACGGGGTGACTTTGACCTCGCCGTCCATTCCTGAGATTCCATCCTCTTCGCTCTCGAAATCATTTTCGTTCATAATATTGTAGCTGAAAGCCGAAATCGCGAATTATCAGTGAAAAAAATAGGGAAAATATAAATGCAGCCCACCGCTCATCGTCGCCGCTGTCTTCTTCGTCTGAGTCCAGGGTGTGCTTCTTGACGAGCTCGTCCGCTTTCAACCGCTTCACTTCCTTGCCTATATCCTCCGCAAAAATTTCAGCAGCTCGTTTTGCTATTTTTCACTGTTTTCGCCCACAATTTACTTTATTCACGGCCACACACAAAATAAACAAAATATTAAACATTTCAAATGACATTTCTTTACTTGGAGGAACGAAAATGTCACACATTACACATACTAATGCAACGCATAGCTGCTTTCTTGCTTACAGTCTGTACTCTAAGCAGTGAAAAGCAGCTATGATAGCAGCTATTTCAATGTACTGGACAGAATAACTGTCAAATAGCAAGCACGAGAAAGCAGCTTTTTGTTGCATTGGACAGGAAAAAGCAGCTATAGCTGCTATCGAAGCAGCTATAGCTGAACATTGGACAGACTCTAGAAAATAAATTTAATGCCGCAAGTACACACGCGCCTTCACTCGCATTGGCCGATGCGAGTTAGCGCGAGGCGCGTGTGTACAGGGCCCATTCGCGTTAGCTCGCGCATGAAATTGAGATGTGCGTACATTTGTCTCTCTGGCACTGTTTGGACGCGTTTCAAAGGGATTTGCTTACAGCACTATGGGACTCGCTTGTAGCACTCGTGCGTACCCTTTCCACACGCGCCAAGACATTCGCGCTAACTCGCATCGGGCAATGCGAGTGAAGGCGCGTGTGTACTTGCGGCATGACAGTATTCCCCGAAAAACCTTGTATTTTCAAATTACTTATTGTTGGTAGGTGTGTTTTCCTGAGACAAGAATGACCACGTCGTCGGCGTATGTGCATGCCTTGACTCCGAGGTTCTCAAGTTCAACAAGGATTTCATTGACCGCAAAAAGCCAGTTTTTAATCGGCTACCAGTTTAAACAATTCTTCCGGTGGGAATCCTTGTCGTGCGACAAGTATGCCGAGGTTAGATAGAATGGTTCCAGTCGTCGCTCGCCGGAGCTATATAAGGGAACTGGGAAAAAGAACTGATGTGACTGGATCCTGGTGTGAAATCTTTTTCTGGATCACTGATAGGGCCAAAATTCTGACGTGGAATGTGCCTTCCTTTGGTTGAGGGCGTCATTCTTGGTTTTCTCCACTTCAGTCCACTGCTTCCGATCAAGAATTTTAACCTTTACGGTTCCGAGATTGAATTATTATTATTATTAAGTTGAGTAGTAGAAGTAAAGCCTTGCTGCTTCTCGAACCACGGCGTAAGAGGTCTTTTGTTCCTGGCTCTTAACTACTCCCTAGGCCATTTCTATTCCCTTGAGAAAGGAAATGATTTTACTCAGGGGAGTCCTTGACAGATCTTCATAGGTGATGGATGGTAAATCCATCGAGAATCTGCCTTCTTGATCTGGCCACTGCATCACAATCATTGATTGAGATTGAATGATACTCGGTCCGGGTTAGATAGAAAGTGAATATTTGTGTTATCGGTATACAGGTTCTAGAATCGGTCGTTACTATTTTTTGCTAAGAAATAAACTGACCTTTGGCGTTGGCATCTCAATATTTTTTACTCAACCATTCGTGACCATTCTTTTAAATCTTTTAAAGAATTTTTTGAAATTAAAATGAAAGACACCTACGAAATTTTCA
Organism: Beris chalybata; assembly: GCA_949128065.1. Classification (NCBI taxonomy): domain Eukaryota; kingdom Metazoa; phylum Arthropoda; class Insecta; order Diptera; family Stratiomyidae; genus Beris; species Beris chalybata. The sequence continues at coordinate 26,101,034 of OX421896.1, read as the reverse complement.
TTTTCATTTAGTATCCGTGTAATAGGCTACTGCTTTAACACCGAAAAATAAAAATATCTAAGGCTAATAATAGTAGTCATACTGTAAAATATTTCAAGAAAAGCTCAGTAAAAATTTTTCCCTCAAAATAGAGAAAAAACATAATTTGACGTACAAAAATTTGACGCTTGCATTATCTGAATACATTTGCCATTCAGAATAATCAAATATGTGACATAGTAACGTACAGTGTAATACAAGCTTAAATTCGGTGACTAAAACGAAAAATTAAGTAACTTTTTTCATCGTAGATTAGAAAAAGGATATATTTGACGACTAGCACTTCCGATGATTCCGACGAAGATAGACAATGCGAATATACCACCATCTTACGCAAGAAGTCAAATATATAGATTAGGAAGAGAAGACGTACGAGTATATGCACTGGGTACCAAATTGGAGACACTAATTCTTCTAATTGTGAAAGAGCAGAGGGTATGTTAAGTACCGGATAAAAGCCATAAATGACTGAAAACATGTGGTAGATGCTTTTACATGGAAGATATCTTAAAGCACAGTTTTTACGCGCGATAAAAGAAGGTGGATCAAAGAAAACAATAAACTAGTTTAGGAATGAGAGTGTTACCGCCGATACTTCAGCTGGGAAATTTCCTTATAACGATTATAGTGGATGCTATGATGTTGATGATATGTATCTACTCAACTACTTAGTATTTCGCAGGGACGTCATTTAAGTTTTGTCCAGGAGAGGGGGGGGGAGGGGCAAGATGTTTTGAATGTTTATAATTTTGTATATAAATATACATTTCTTATATGTATATAATATATGAAAATACAAAACTCAGTGGGGTGGCAAATGCCCTCCCTACCCCAATTAAAATTCATTAGGAAAGGTTTTTTCTGTTACAATCAGTTTTCCCTTTTCAAGATCAGGATCAAACCGCAGGTGTATTTAGTGCAGTAATAGATTGGTTCTTAGGTAAGCTTTAATAGATAAAGCTGTTATGGACAGATATTCGCTTTTTTTCTTTCAAAATTCGAGAAATCTTGTAGGAATAAAGACAAAGCCGTACATTTATTTGCTTAGAAACGAGTTGATTTGATTTGATTTATTTCCTTAGGTTTCATAGAAATTGTTTTGCGTATATGAAATTGTTTCGTAAAGATAATTTTTCAGTTCGGTTTTTTATTTCTTTTAATAAATTCTTATTTATAATCAAATTTATTTTCTCTTTTAGCCAATCGAGAACCAATAAATTTTATATAAATATTATACGTGAAAGGAGACTGTCGTAAGGTGACTTCACATATAATTATTATATTTCTACTAAGCATATTTTTTGTGATGTAAGTTTGTTTTAATGTTATTTATATTAAGTCACTGCTGTGTACTTTGCGTATGCACCTGAAGTAAAGGATCAGATTGGCACTTTATGAAATATGTAATGTCGTTTTGTTGTGTTGTGTTTTTTTTACGTTGTTTTGTTTCAGTCGAATTTTTAATTTAAAATGACAATTAAATACGAGTAATTAAAAAACTATTTCGACACCTTCAACCCTTCCATTGCTGAAAACATTTCCAATTACGGGTGCGGTTTGATAATGACGTGGAAAAATCAAGAAGGAGTAGGCAGGTAAGGAATTCGTTATTTTTTTTTAACTGGACCATCCTTAAATAGATTACCTGCAAAGTTTAAGCCTGATACCTCGTTTAGTTTTCGAGAAGCAGCCGTCTAAGCAAGTCGACTTAAACAATTTTTTGAAAATGTATAAAAGTGAATTTCGTGTGTTGATTAAACACAATTTTTTAAAAGGGAAAACAGCTAAAGTAATTAAAGAAAAATTAGATACGCATTATGGGGACTCTGCACCATCGATCCAAACGATTTACAAATGGTTTTCTAAATTCAATTGTGGTCGTACGAGCACAGAAACCATACCAAGTCCAGGTCGCCCAAATGAGGTCACCACGCCAGAAATGATCGAAGAAATTCATGATATCGTGATAAAAGACCGACGAGTGAAAGTGCATGAGATAACTAAGGTAGTAAACATCTCCCCTGAATGCGTTTGGAATATTTTAAAACATTGCTTGGACATGAGAAAGCTATCCGTAAGATGGCTGCCGCGTTTGTTCACAATCGACCAAAAACGCAATCCTGTGACAAGTTCAGAGCATAGTTTGCAACTGTTTCAACGTAATCCGAATGAATTGCTTCGTCGATTCGTAACTGTTGATGAAACATGGATCCACCACTACACTCCAGAAACCGAAGAACAGTCAAAAGAATGGTTCAAGCGCACCGAAGAAGGAAAAAACCGTTACATCAGCTGGAAAGGTTATGGCGACAGTGTTTTGGGATACCAATGGAATATTATTCACCAGCTACTTGGAAAACAGAAAAAAAAATAACAAGAGCATACTATTCTGAGTTATTGGTTCAATTGGATGCTGGAATCAACGAAAAACTGCTTCATTTGGCGAAGAAAAAAGTGCTGTTTCATCACGACAACGCTCCGGCTTACACGTTCGCTGTCACAACGGTAGAACTGTTTGAATTACGGTACGAATTGCTCCCTCACCCACCGCATTTTGCAGGTTTGGCATCCTGGGACTTTTTATTATTTCCAGACTTTAAAAAATGTCTTGCTGGAAAGAGATTTACCACCAATACTGACGTCATAAGTGAAACCAACGCCTATTTTGAAGGGTTGGACAAATCATATTATTTGGAAGGGATCAAAAAATTGGAAAAACGCTGGACTAAGTTTATCGAGCTAAAAAAAGACTACGTTGAAAAAAAAAAAATTTTTTCGGATAAAATTATGTTTTCTCAATTTTTCCACGTCATTATCAAACCGCCCTCGTATTAAGGACTTTATGTTGGCAAAAATACACCAAACATGAAAGGTTTCCAGCAACTTTTCCTACAACTTTGTTATATTTAATTGTTCGATAGGACTTAAATTAATTTTTAATTTTCTTCTTAAATTGAGCAGAAGAGAATGTGGTAGTATGGTTTATGTACTTACTGGGCATAACTCTTGTTGTATAGAATGGGGGGAAATTGAGTACAATATCACATGTTGGCTTAGGCCAATCAGAATTCAATCAGGTGGTCAAGATTTGCTTTGCTGCATCTCTTTCCCCACACACCAAACAACAACAAATTAAACGAGATATTTGAATATTCTTTTCTCTCCATTTAAACGTCTGCTTTCTTGCTCTAATCGAAAACATCAAAACAGACTGGTCTCATCAAGTTCTGTTTAGCTGTTTTCTTGTGGCGTTGTGGCACAGATTCACAGACACTGTCCGTTCTATTGATTTTCGTCATTATTTGGGAGGGGGTGGCTCTGTGGTGCAGTGCGTTTAGCCACAAACACTAAGTTCGTGAGTTCAAATCCAACCAACCAGCCATGAGCTTATCACACGTGATCTCATGTACAAAAATTATATTTGGAGCAGTAATAGTGTCCAAAGATCAGTTACTGCCTTATGCCCGAGAAGGGGTGATGTTTCCAATTCAATTTGTTGGCTCCGTTTTTCTTGCAATCTGCAAACAGTGGGCTACCCGCACTTTAGCCACCTAGGATAATGTGTAAGTGGAAAGTTTATGAAGAGTGCTAGAAAAGATGTTTTTACGGTGTATGGAAACGTGAAAATTAGTGTCCAGGCGTAGTGAAGCGTAGGATCGAGCAAGATAAACAATTTTATTTTTTTAGAGGGTTGTATTTTGTTTCCGCACCTGAAAGGTAAAATAATAATTTTAAATACAATCGTAATGTAGGTAAAATTATTATTTATTGCTTTGAGGAGTTGAAAGCAGAAGAAGTTCAACCTACAAAAAGTTCGGCTCGAGAGTTTGGTTTGAAAGTATACCCAGAATGGGAAGGTAGATAGCGATCTCAGAACTTACGAAAATTTATGAAGTGGGTTACTCTTTTCAGTAATATTAGAAATTTCGATTCCGACCAATATTTTAGAAAAAAAGGTTATACCTAAACTACAAATCGATAAAAAATTTTGGGGTTTCATATTTGTAAAATTTTGCTTTTGCAAAGAAACGAGTGGTGTTTTTTTTTTGCTTTGCCTAAGACGCCATAACTTTTTTTAATGTACATATGTAAATGACTGATCATTTTTTGTGTTGTGAAAACCTTACGCCACTCGCTTGTTTCGCTAGTTCTGTCATTAACGTCATTATTTATCACTTCATTACTTGGTAATTTTCATTGTCAATTTTTATCACTTCATTACTTGGTAATTTTCATTGTCAATTTTTATCACTTCATTACTTGGTCATTTTTATTGTCATTACGTACCTTGTCATTCACGTTAACATCTATAATATGATTTCAGAACTGATGAGACATTGTGAACAAGACAAAATAAGCACGTACACGAATACATACAGACGTTATAAAATAGCATTTAAACTATCTCATTGACAACACTGTAACAGCTTGATTGAATGTGTGTAAAAAATTGAAAATTTTTAATAAACAGAGTTTAGTGTGGATATTTACAGACAGTTTTATAGCGTTTAGATTAAAATAAAATTTTGTGCGGTTAAAGTCTAAAAAAAACATGTGTAGTGCGCCACACACGCAGCTGATGAAAGTGCTCCGGAACTTATTTCGCACGCAATTAATAAAGATACATCAAACGCACATTGTTGGTGACAATAACAGATAAATCGCAAATCATCGAAACAAATAAGAAGTGTATATCTGTTCATTCATTATTATTAAAATTAAGCACAACTACCAATTTGACAACAAAAACACGATTTGCAGCTATTTTATCAAGTTTGTGTCTCCGATTAGAACTTCTCGACAATCTCACACAGTGGAATCGTACATTACATATTTTTTATGCTATGTGTAAGTTACTAGTTTAAGATGGTTAGTGATAGAATTTCTTTAACAAATATTTTCTTTATATTAATATACTATTAATTAGGGCCATCATTTGATTTCGTGAAAATGTTCCGCTATATTTTTAATGAAAATTATAGATATTAAGTGAATTTGTACTTTTGAAAATTAGGATCATGGAATACTTTAGTTGAAATTTAAAATCCGAAATGTGTCGGGTGCAACAATAATAATTAATGAATGTAATTTTGAAACGCATTTAAAATTTTGATTCATTACAGAGGCGTAAAAGTATCGCCAAGAAAATTATATATTTGAAAAGTGATTGTTTAGATTGGCAGCCGTATAGTAAATATGTACCGTATCTATTATTTAAATGCGTTCTCAATCTGTGCCTGACCGATATTTTAGAATACTACAGAATTGCACATAAGTGACACGTTTAATTTTTTTTTATCATAATTGGTACCCAAGAATAACTGGTAGCATGTCCAGCTTATTCTTTTGCGAGAATGCATGTATACGGCGTCGATGTTAAGAGGATGGTGGAACTCCATTCTCGTTCCCTACCTGAGCTTTCGAAATTCGTGAGGATAACGAAAAAGTTCGGGTAGAGACTGGGGGTTCGAGTATAATGGGCCATGGTGGCCTGAATGCTCAAGACTCGCTACTTTTCAGTGTGTCTTCCTCACACCAAACACAACACAATTCGGTAGCATGTCCGATCTTCTTAGGACTTTCTCCAACGGAGAAGATGGTTTCGAACGCTTTCAATTTCTTATAACAATTTGCATCGCAATTGGTTCAGTGCTGCCTACAAGCTAGAACTGAAGTAATTTGAACAACGTTTTGACAAGGATTGTCGTGCTTGCCTCAGATTAATACTTTTAAAAGAATTATTGATGAATAAAAATTGTTGACTGGTAGCCTTTACCAGTTAACTGCAAATTCGATGCACCAACTATTGATCACAACATATAAAAATAGTGCATGTGTGTGTTTTGAGCCATCTGACATCAGACTTTTACTTTATTAATTTTAATAAAGCGAGTTGGGAGGAAAACAATACGGCCAAAACGCTTAAAACCTGGGATTGTAACATTCTTAAATTCATATCCCCTGAACGATTGATGCCAGATGGCTCAAACCTTATAGCTGTCTTAAGGGATACTAGTAGATTAGAAAACTATTACAATTTTTAAGAACGAAGGGGGGGGGGAACTTTGAAATACAATATCATCCGACTCAATTGTGCCAGGAAGATAAAATTTAGTTTCTATATATAGAATTACTAGTGGAGTCCACTGAATGTAAAAATTTTGAGGGGAGAGGTGAAGCGCGGAAGATGGGGCTCTGTCATTTTCCAAAAAATTACATGAGTATGTTTCATGAACCGTATCAGATCTCGTGACGAAAAATTTTGAAGGTGTGGGTGCAGGGAGTGATGGTGGGAGGGGGTGGAAATGATAAAAACTCTGATTTTAATTTCTCGCAAAGGATAGCAAAGGATAGAAAGCTAAAAATTTAAAATTGTATAGAGGTAGGTTCTATAGAGACATAACAGAAAAATTGTTTGATAGTGTTTGCAGGGTACGGAGGTGGGGGGTGGTTTTTCATGTCTCGTAAACGGCTTATGCTAGATAGAAGAAACTTAGTATCTATGTGTGGATGTGCTACTATAATTATTAAAACTAAAAAATATATAAAAATTATCAACAGTCTGGGAGAAACTTTATTATTTTATTTAATTACTGTTGGCCGTTGTTTTTTTTTATAAAGGTCGATTTTGTAGTACAATCGATTTAGCAATGAGTCTTGTCAGGGTGTGTAAACATGCAACAATAATTTTAACATTAAGGTTGTATAGAGATGTGCTTTATAATTATAAAACTATTATATTTTGTGAACTTGTCAATTTATTATATAGGTTTCTAATGTTACAGATTTTAATTAAATTAAAATGGATTCAAAAAAATCAGAACGTGAAGAAAAACTACTTAGTCTTCAGACGCAATTACCATTCCTTGAATGTCTACTGGAAAGATTTCGAACAAAAAATATTCTAGACCGTTACAATAAAATAATACGCTTGAAAGATATAATAACTAGTAACTCGTAAGTAAATTTCAAATGTTGTTAAACTAAGGATTTGTCTTAATATATATATATATATATATTATATCCTCTTTTTTTTGTATTACAGATCAGATCTTGCAACACTAAGTAAAGTGGAAAAAGCTATACAAAGTATTAGGAAGGGGCTGGAAAAGGTTAGTAATTACAATCACCCCTATAATAGAAAACGGCTGAATTTTTCTTTCCGCCGCCTATGTGATTCCCATTTCGGCACATCGATTGTTGAAACGTTCGTAATTTATTTTATCAATCTATTTAAAAACTTCTTCTCAGCTGTTTTGGGGTACAGTAATATCTACAGCGATGCCAACTCTCGATAGACCCACTTCTCGTAAACGCTGGAAATCTCTCGACTACATCTAGTGTTTTAGCCCAGCAGGGTCTCAGTACTTTAGTGCAGCAGGATCTCTATACAGCGACCGTGAAGTGAAATTGAGAAAAGTTGCCAAGTTTTTTTTTTTATTAATTTTAATCGAATTGTGTTTTACTTGAAATCACAGCGAACTCCAAGCTCGCAACAATTGGTGTCAGAAGTGAGATTTTATGAATTAATTCGGACTAAAAATGGAAGTGGTAAGCGCGAATTTAATATTTCTGGACGAACGAAGTGAGAATTTTGGGCGCGATGAAAATTTTCGAGCTGTGTGAAAACGCGAAAATTGTTGAACGGATAGTGAAAATATTTTGATAGTGTAAAAGAAAGATTGCGAACTTAATAACGTGAAATCGAATATTCTAGCAAGGAAAAAACTTGAGCCCAAACAACGAAAGAGTGGAGCAATGAAACTCTAGGGTAGTTGGAAGACCGTTACAGTATCATTACCGCATTCTGTTGCATCAACTCGTTCTAAAAGTAAAGTTGTAACCTGATGAAATATCATGGCGCTACTGACGAAGAGAATAGGAACTAAGGAGGCAGAAAGAAGAAACAAAGAAATTTGTTCACTCAATACATGCTGTATATAAACGTAGCAGGGCTTGTACACCAGATTTTAGTTAGTCTTAAATGAATTGTGTTTTTACTTGAAATTTGAATGATACCCTGCTCACAACAATATCTATACTTAAAATAATACTAAAAAAGGTGATTTTTCAGTAAGTTGGAGGAACACTCAAGATTGAAAAAGTAGATCGTGAATGTATTCAATAATCGGATGTGCCAGAAACTAAAATGGAATGTGAAATCGCATAGTCGGCAGGAATAAAAAATCCGCCAGTTACTATTATAAAAATAATGTTAATTTGGGAACGTAATATTTTAAATTTCAAGATGCAATATTGTTCATAAATGATAAAAATTATTATTAGTATTTTTCTACTACTATTAAATTTGCTTGTCTCGAGCTTAGAAATTAATCTCAACAAAATGCAATATTTACAGGATACCGCATTGAACAACGCTTTGCTAAGAGCAGAATCCCTGGCAAGCCAAGTCATAGTAAAAACCGAGCCTATTTCAATTAAATGTGAACAGATTAAAATCAAAAGGGAACCTATTTCCCAGCCGCTAGTTACTGATGAGATTGTTGAGTTATCAGACGATGAAGTACAATTCGTGCCAGATTCCAGTGATGAGTCAAACAGTGAAGCACCTTCAGTGATTAAATCCCAAATTACAATAAAACAGGAGATCTCATCGAAACAAGAACTAACGAGTATCCCTGGAGGCTCGCCTTCTGGATCATCGAAGTTAAATACTGAATCAAGTGATAGTAATAGTGCAAAGACTTCAAACAAATCAGAGTATTCTATAAGTGACATAGTTTCTCCTGGTATTCCAAAAAGACAACTTATAAATGTGAAGTTCAAAACAAAAGACAGTTCAAACTTTGTAGATGTGAGTAATAAAAAAATGAATGTAGCAGGAAAAGTAGATGCCAATGAAAGTGAAATTGGTGTGAAAACAGAAGGTGACAAACATAAGAAAAATACTGATATCATTAAAAATGAATCAATTGCATTGCTTAATCCAGATCCTGACAAAATTCCAGAGAAACACAACGAAGAGAGCCAGCAATCGAAATTAAAACGAAATGAAAGTATGGTTCCAGTTCCAGAAGATCCAAACTTGACTAGTTGCAGTATGTCTGCAACGCCCATCAAACATAAAACTTCGCCTAGCGACGAGTTTTGGTCACGATTAGGAATACCAATAAAGACCGACAAGAAACCCTTGGTTAATAAAGATACGGACTCGATAACAAATTGTAGTCTGCGCAATGTTGAAGAAATCAGCAAGTCTATTAGTAGTGATACAGGGAGTATTAGTTCAGAAGCTTTAAGAAAGATTTTATGTGATAGTGAAGATGGAGCTACTCATGCTAAAAATTGTGAAGAAACAGTTAAAAGCAATATTGATAAGATCACTACTGCTGAATCTTCTGTAGCCAACTCAGTTTCTGTCGTAGATGCAATGATGAATCATTCTAAGGATAGAACTAATGACATGGCAGCAAATCCATCGACCCCCGTTGAAAATATCCCACCAAGAACTAGTAGACTTAACAATATTATCGCAAATTTGGAACGGAACCTTTGTACCAACAACTCCAGTTTGAATGAGGCTCCAACGGAATGTTCTTCAGTGAATATAATTGCAGGTAGTGATAGTACGATTGGTACACGATTAGCTCCAAAGACATCAACGAACTTAGATGATTCCATTGTTGACGGCGCAAATTTTGCTAAACAAGAAGTGAAGAGTGTCATCGTTGTTGAAAAATCGTCCGAATTGGAGATACTTCAGGAAAGTATTTCGGAGAAATCAGATGATCAGTTGCCAGAAGGATGTCAAGCTGTGTTAAGTACAACGGTAAAAACCACAGATCCTAGCGTAGGCGATGTTGATCATATTTTTAAGAGCACAATTAATTTGAGAGTGGGGTCGAAGGATATTTCAACCGAATGTTTAGTCACAGACTCGATGGTGAGCGAAAAGCAAAGCGAAATGAAAAAGATAGATGCGAGCAGCGCTGATGACGTCCAGAAAAAGACTACGATTAATGGAACAAATCTTCCCAAAAATATTTCGAAAGATTCTCAGCAAAATTTTTTAACGCTGTGCACAAACGAAATTCAGACTGTGGAAAAAAATTCAGTTGAAGGTGCAGCTAATTGTGTTTCGAAGGGGACAAAAGTAGTCGGAGTTGGTTCGGAGACAACGACAGATTTAAATGCAAACTTGAAAAAAGATAATCTCAACTGCCTTAGTAGTACCAAAGATAGTGTTAATAAAGATGTTCAACATACGATAGATGATTTACCGAAGAATATTCTAAAGGACGAAAAAGACAGATTGAAGCTTCACAAATCAAAAATTTTAGAAGTTCCGCTGATAACATCTAAACTTGGAGAAATGTCGACGCCAAACACAAATAAGAAGGAGACTAAGAAAAGTGCGCCAAACCTTCCTTCAAATGATTCAAAAGTAGCGGATTTACTAAGCGATGTGAGTGAGACTGATGCCGATTACGTAAGCCTCAGCGATATTAGTCTAAGCGGCTGTGAATCTGGCGAGATTGTATCGAAAAGTTGGAAATTGGCAAGGAAGGGTATAATTAATGTTACAAGAGATGAATTAGATGCTAATACTGATCAAGATGCCCTCGTCTCGCGCGAAATAAAACTCATCAATCCGTTATCGGAAGCTGTATTAGGTGGTATAAAAGTGACTGTAGTTAATAATAATGTCATAGAGGAAGACTTACGAACAAAACTAATGGTGAAAAAGGCTGATAAAATTGTCACAGAGTCGATGCACGATGAAATGGTCAAGTCAAGACGGAAAAAGAAAAAGCGTAGGCGCCATCGAAGGTCATCATCAGAAATAGAGACGGACGATGAACATTTAGAAGACTGTGTGTCCCGTTCACCAATTCGTTTCGCTAAAGAGAAATTCCGGCTTATTAGCGAGACCAGTTCTGAAAGTTATCGGAGCTTAGGGGCCGAAGAGCAGAGATATGGTATACTGCGAGAGAATACAACCACATCTCATTTGGGTTTAATAAAATCACCATCCAGAAATCATAGAACTGCAAAGAAGAGTAAAATTAGCCGACGTAGCAAAGACCGCTATCGAAGTTTCTCCAGTGATGAAGATGTTAAACTTGAACATGACAAAACTGGTCATCGACGAAAAAAGCGAATGGAAGTAGAATATTCTCGATTGGTTTCTGTAAAATCAGATCGTTCTCGCAGTAGGGTACGACCTTCAGCCGATGAGAATTTGAGATTGATTATAAAGGACAGTCGCGACAGAATTCGTCATACTCGATCAGTTAATGAGAAAGAAGATGATCGAAATAGAAGACGTATTCGTTCTCCGAGACGCAATTCAGACGACGAAAGCTCAAGAAAATCGTTTCATGATGAACGTCGCAAGATATACAAGAGATCTCCTAAACGAGATTTAGATGAAAAACACGATCGGTATAGGTGGCGTCGCAAACCTTCTAGATCTCCAAAACGATCGTCTAGATCACCAAAACTTTCATCTAGATCACCAAAACTTTCATCTAGATCACCAAAACTTTCATCTAGATCGCCGAAACGATCGTCTAGATCGCCGAAACGATCGTCGAGATCGCCAAAACGATCGTCTAGATCGCCGAAACGATCGTCGAGATCGCCAAAACGATCGTCTAGGTCGCCGAAACGATCGTCTAGATCGCCAAAACGATCGCCGAAACGATCGTCTAGATCGCCAAAACGATCGCCGAAACGATCGTCTAGATCGCCAAAACGATCGCCGAAACGATCGTCTAGATCGCCAAAACGATCGCCGAAACGATCGTCTAGATCGCCAAAACGATCGCCGAAACGGTCATCTGATAATAGTCGCGATAAATATGACTTAGATATGCGACGATATTCGGATGAAGATACAAATTCAAAAAAAATAAATCGTTCACGAAATGTTAGAAGACAATCAATAAAACGATTAAGTGCTGAGAAAGAATACTATCGCAGATGTGAAAATCGCAACCGAATATCATCTAACCCTGATAGTGATATCTCTAAATCTCCGCAACATAAGCAACGATGTTCAGATGATGATAGTTCCAAAAGTGTTTTGGCTCACGGTAAAACCAAAAATACAAATCGCTATCGTTATGTTAGAAGACGATCTCGCAGCCGATATAACTCACATGACGATAGCGCTGCTTCCGAATCTTCGCATACTAAAACGAATAATTCGTCCTCGAAGCGTGCAGATCAGTCCATTATCGAAGTGATAGACTTGGACGACGAGGACGATAAGGAAGAAGACAACCATGGAATCAGTGTTCATAAGGAAACGGATGACAATGATCAATTTGGTGTAGCCATTGAAGTAAGCGATGATGATGATGATGACCTTCTCCGACCTCCGCCGCCACCAGTTATTTCGTTGGATGTTGATTTAAAACACCCGGTTGAATTGAAAGTTGAGAAAATAATTAAAGTTGAAGATGTCGAGCAGAAAGAAATGGTAATAGAATCGATATGCTCCGAAAAGCAATCAACAGTGGAAAATGATTTGGCTCATTCGTTTAGCGGGTTACGTGAAGCAGGCGCCTCAAACGTATCGTCAGATTTCAAGGAAATCAATATATCAAAGGATACAGTTACTATAAAAGACGCCGAAAAGAATTTAGTAACTCAAGAAAATGTTGGGGTTGATGCTCCAACGACGATTTGTGATCTTACCGAGGAGAATGTTCTACCTGTCAAACCACTAGAAGAAAACGACTTAAATGAGTTGCAAAAGATTCGAACCAAACTGGAAAATGAAATGGGCTTGTCCGGAGGTTTGCTTCATCAAATTGTCGCTATAAATTCTAAAGTACCAGAAACAGTTCCTTGTGAGCCACCCGAACAAATTTCGTCGCTGCAAGAAGCCAATGTAGTTATTGCTCAACCAAGTCCGAAGGATCCGCGCTTGAATAGACCTGTCCCAACGGTTGTTTCAAGTCAATCCAACGTAGCACCACCACCACCTTTGATTCCAAAATTGACCGCAGCTGTTGCACTGCCTACGCCTTCGACATCGTTCGTCCAGGTTCCATACCAGAATGTCTTTACGCAAAACACAATTCAGGGACAAAACATCTCACAAGAAATAGATGGCGATGCTTTATATAATAAAATAGTAATGACCTACGGTGAATACAGGCGCGAAAAGCGAATGCAACAGAAGAAACTAATTCCACCTAAAAGACGAAAATCAATGGCCGAATGGGATAAAGAACTGGATGAGGCCTCCTCGAACAGTTCCGATCAGTTTAATAATTATGATTCCGATTCATCGGGAAGTGAAAGTAGCTGTGAAAGATCACGCAAACCATCAAAACGCTCGAAAAAATTATTAGACAAGACAGCGGCCGAGGGGTGGTTTAAAGAGTTTCTCAGCGAAGAGAGTAATATTGAGGCTATACTGAAATATATGGCAAAGAAATCGAATATTAAGGCATATTTGCAAGATTCAACAACAACACCAACTAGCGTGACAGAGTCAACTTGCAATGTAGAAGCGGAGGAACCTCCAACTTGCAGCACAGAACCACCAACTTGCAGCACAGCACCACCAACTTGCAGCACAGCACCACCAGTCACGAGACAACCGGCTAAAAAAATCGTCAAGCCTGTTGCAAAACCGAGCGCAAAAACGGCCGCCATGCATAAATGCATGCAGGAGTTACTCGATAAGAGAGCAAAACTTCAACAACGGGGTAGAGGAAGGACGATTTTGCCAGGTCCTGAGCCCGAACCGATGGGAAAACGCAAAATACCTACGAAAGAGAAAAAATCAATAGAAAAATCAAATGCAAAATCAATAGAAAAATCAAATGCAAAATCAATAGAAAAATCAAATGCAAAATCAATAGAAAAACCAGCTGCTACATCAGTGGCAACAAATGAGCCCGGCCGAAAAGATCCTTTACCAAAGCGAATGAATGAATTAGATAAATTAAATTCCGATATTGCTGAAAATATGGGTGACGATATTATTTCGACGTATGGTCGCCGGACTAGCAGTATCAATTCTGAAATAAGAACAAAGCAACAAATCGGAAAACCCACTCGTCAACAGAACATCAATAGAATTGTATCCTCCGATTCGGAATCTGAAGCTACTCAAGACAAATCGAAAGAAAAGGTGACGCCCATCAAAAAACTAACAGCCCGACGAATCGAAGACGATGATACGGATGAATACACTCCACCACCTCATTTCTCAAAGTCTGTGGCGCCTTCGAATGATTCGAACATAAATCTTTTAACCCCACTCAGAGAGACTCCATTTAGTGACAAGCGTAAGCGTGAGAAAAAAAAGAAATCAGCTGCTGGTGCCGCCAAGAAGCAGAAAAAGGCAACTATTTCAAAGAATACCGATATATCGCTGCATGTTAACAGTCCGAACCATATGGATTGCGTCATATGTAAGGAGAAGCAGCAACAAATAGTGGTGCACTACGTGAATGCCCATCGTGAGACTGAAGTATTTATTTCACGACTAGATACAAACCAAGTGAAGGATTTGATGGCGAAACCTCTTTACGGAATTCCTGCAAAGAATTCAAATGTAAAATTCAATGGAACCTGTGTGTTTTGTTTGCGCGTCATTAAAGATACGATGGCAAATTTTATGGAACACTTTGGTTCGCACACCGGCGAATTCGCATATGAATGTGATACATGCAGCTGGAGGTTTGCACACAAGAGAAATATTGCAAGCCACTGTAATTCAGCGTGCAAGAACGGTGCCAAACCGCTTAGTGTTTACAGCTATGATCTTAGCAACAACATAATTACAGCATACGTATGCAATCTATGCAACTATATTCAATTGAACTGTGCAAATGTTGTCAAACATCTTCGAACTGAGCACAATCAACAGAACGTGACCACCAACGACTATTGTTCACTCACAATCCTAGAAATTCGTGAAAATATCGAAGAGATCGAAAACGACGAAGAAGATATTGAAGTCGATATTGAGGTTGCCAACGAAGCGATCGAACCGGAAGCGATCGAACCGGCAGCTCGTATCGAAGATGATCCGTTTACTTCTGATGAAAACTCTCAGGCAGATACAGGAGCAATCGTGACTGAAGAAGCCAAAGACGAAATCACATTCGATGAAAGTGATTTAAAATCGCTCGAGCTGATTTTGAAGGAGCCGGAGCCAATAGACTCTAATGATGCGACCGTTACCCACGTACCGAAATTAGAGCCAATGGATGAAGAAGAATCTGAAATAATATTCGTAGTTGAAACCGCTTCCGATTCAAACAACTATCAGTCATCTATCAAATACCAAAAAAATTTGGAAGATGTGAAGCCGATTACAACCGAAGTTCATACTTCGATTATCGACGATAAGAACACGAAGAGCTCTCCCATGGGCTCCGTCGACGAAAATTCGAACGAATCGGAAACTGCTCTCAACCTTGGAGCACGTAATGAAGCCGATTACGATATGGGCCAACCAAGTGATACTGAAAACGATGTAGGACTACCAACCAACACTCGAGATGACAACACTGTCATAGATTTTTTCGATGATGCCACACCTGAACCAGCTACATTGACTGCTCTGTCATTACCTGAGCCATCAGCATCGTCAGCCAGATCAAATTCAAGCAGATTCGATGATCTCAAATCTGGAGCAATTGCAAACTCTGATCGTTTATTAGCTGTATCACCGACATCCTCATCACTATCAAATTCAACTAATCTCCAAGATCCTACTATATCACGAGTAATGAATGTTGGCTTTCAGAAGAGTTCCACCAATGAGTACAAGTACTACTGCCTTTTCGAAAATTGTTCATTTTTGTCGACTGAAAATATTGCTGAACTTCGAATACATGTGAACACATCACACGACCGTAAATGGGGTGGTAAATGTAACATGTGTCCGAAACGAATAACGAAAAAACCAACCACGCTTGATAAGGAGATCAACCATCTTGTGTCGCAACATATTCAAAAAAAAGTCGCCGCACCCGAAAGAAGGCGTTCATCAAATTCGTCATCGTATTCTTATGTCCTTAATATTCTGAAGCCATGGCTTACGCAAACGAAAAGCCGAAAAACGAAAGAAATCTGCAACGTACTACTCAAGGAATATCATTTGAACTGTTTATACAAATGTATGGGACTGGATTGTTTGTTCACAACGGCATCGTCATCCGACATGCAAGACCATATTACTCTAAAACACAGCGATTTTCTGGCGACGCTTGAATGTTGCTACTGCGAGGAGAGCTTCAGTATTGGTAATTCACTGGTTGATCACATTACCAGGGTTCACGGTTCTTCGATTTATCAATGTTCGCATTGTTTCTATCGAAGTCGTGCAGCGTACAACGTTCAACTTCATCAGAAACTGTTGCATGAGGATCAAACAAATACAAAAATTTTGGTGTCCACAGCACGACAGACACCCATCCCGATTGTTAACGAAATCATGAACATCCTCGAGAATAGACAGAAAAATATCAAACCAATCGAGTGTCCCGGTAAGTTTTTCGTTACGTTACTCAATTAAGATTCATTTGTTTATCGAGTTACTATTCTTTTTTCCAGGTTGTCGCGAACGGTTCTTCGTTAAACAGTTTTTAATTGATCACATTAAGAAAAAGCATCCGAACTTAACGCATACTGAATTCTATTGTGCCACCTATGATTGCTTGTATTGTACGTTTGGTACAACAGAAATTATTTCGATTCGGCAGCATATGTGCAATACTCATCCTTGTCAGCTTTTATATGTTTGTGGTAGAGTTTTCATCAAGGAGCGTCAACCACTGGTAAGTTGCTCATGTTGCCTTTCATTAGTTTCAAGTTGAGAGGTTTCACAATGTCAATATTCATAACAAAATCGTTCGCAGTAAAAGACTTTTCCTGGTCAGACCATACGCGCCTTCTTTTCTTATCAAAAACGTCTTTGCCTTGCAGTCACTTATGATTTGATTTAAAGATTATGGGTTAAAATGATTCATCGTCCTTGGTTGACGCTTGTCACAACTGAAAAGATTACCCTAAAATTTATAAACCGCTCCAGCTCTCCTCCAGCGCAAAGTATATTGGTGCTATCCTCGATTCAAAGCTGAGCTGGAAACTACATAGAAAACCGGGTGAAGACACTTCGCCTGGCCTTCTACGCCTGCAAAAGAACCTTCAGCAAAATTTGGGAACTCAAACAATGGATGGTGTTGTGGCTGTACAATGCTGTAATACGTCCAATTCACAATTATGAGGCGCTAGTCTGGTGGCCCGCTCTGAGTAAGGGCTATAACATAACTAAACTCAGTAGAGTGGAACGGAGCGCGGCAATAGGCATCACAGGTGCTATGCGGTCATGCCCACTCTAAACGTGCTACTCTACCTCTTACCAATCGACCTTTGTATAAAAAAACCCGCATCAAACAATGCCGTCAGACTCAAAGAATCTGAGTGCTGGACAGCGAAGCCATACGGGCATAGTAATATCCTGCGACAGTTACCAAGGGAATTGGCTAACAGCTTCACGAAAGGCTTTTCTGTACCTCAACTAGAAAGGAGTGGAAGAACGGTTCGGTGGAAGCTGACTTCGACATGATAATAGGTGTGTTGTTTATTCCCGGTTGAAAAGCCCAAATACAAAACACTCGCGGTTACCAGTTTACGATATTAAAGCTCCATGCCATTTTCGCATGTGTAGCTGGTAGCACTACGAGTTAAATGATACGAGATGGCGCTTGTCGATTTCAAAACTTCGAATAAAAGGAAATTTATTATTTAAAATTAAATATTTATAGTGACGAAATGGATTGGAAAGAAATAGAACAAGTAAGTACTGTCAATATCATTATGTGTAGTTCGGCTGAAACACTTTGGCATTCACCTATAGCGCGATGGCATACAAGATCCGACCGACCGAATTTTCGTTTTTATGCTTAATCCGCTATTTATAATCATTGCAAAATTAGGTACAATTGTTAGTTATAACAGTGTGCAAATATTTGCAAAAGAAAAGAAAAGAAAATGAAAGAAAATGAAATGAAAATGATTATAAGTCGCGCATTGAGCAGAAATAGGTTTGGGAAATTCCGTCGATCGGATCCTGTATGCCAACGCTTAGTGTTGTGGCTGCTAACGGATTTATTGTGCTTGGTTGTCGCGTTTCTTGTCGGTGTACCATGAGCTTGGTTTTATTTTCATCGACCCATAACTCGACATCTTTTGCCGCTGAATCTTACAAGTTACAGCAACCAGCTGATCGAACTCTCACTTGCTTGTACATTTGTAGGGGTGCAAGTGCACCAAACGACGAAGCTTTAAATATCGTATATATCGTAACAATAATTTTACTTAACCGGAACTTCCCGAAGCTCCGGTCGAGATAAACGCGGTTGAATTGTTGGTAACCGCACTTTTGTTTCTTTGCCGTGCAATTTTTTCGAGCTTTATAGTTAACCGGGAATAAAAAACACACCTAATATTTACCGATGGTTCGAAAATAGACTGTGGGGTCGGGGCACGAATATTCTCATGTACATATAATATCGCTAAAGCCCTACTGCCTCCCGGACCACGCTAGCGCCTTCCGGGCAGAGTTACTGAGGATCCGTCAGGCTTGTCACACATTAAAACACGATTTTACGCCAAAACTCAGCATCGTCATTTTCACTGACAGCCAAGCCGCAATCAAAGCACTAGATTCAGCTACCACCTTCTCTAAACTAGTTCAGCAATGCCGTAACGAACCGGTTTAGCGGAGCGGCTCAAAGTTATTGTGCTCTGGGTCCCGGGACCATAGAGACATAATGGGGAATGAGCGGGCTGATGAACTGGACAGCGAGGGCTCCGCTCTGCCCGGCGGCTATCTTACGGCACGTTCCTTTAGGAGTTGTCACGGGAGGCATACTATCCCACTTCCAAGCAGCGGCTAACTCCAGACGGAAAAGCCTAACCACCTGCGCAATATCTAGGAAGATGTGGCCATCTTACAACCGAGCCATGTCAGGCGAACTTCTATACAAAACCAGGGCATACGTCTCCAGAGTCACGGCGATCAGTACAGGTCACTGGCCAATTGGTGGGGATCATACAGACAAAATGGTCATTCCGTTCAATGAACACTGCGGCAGCATCCAGAATACTAATGAGCGAGAGTCGCTCGTTTATTTCCTGTGAGAATGTCCGGCTTTAGCTCGAGCCCCAAAGGAAACACTAGGCAAACCCTTCTATGAAAACCTGATGGAGATTTCAAGGAAGAAAGTTACTACTTTTCCTAAACCGCACAGGGTGGTTATGACGATAAATTTTCTCACATTTATGTGACTCTCCAGTCACAACAACCCCTTTAACATCTGGGTTTAACATGTCCAGCATCAGTATCTGCGGTTTCAAAAACTATAGGACCTTCCGATTTCAAAACAGCTCCTTCGGGCTTAGTCCAACATGATCTTATAAAAACTGGCCTCTCCAGTGAAGGTTTTCCAATGTGTCATGTCCTCAAGGATAGCGATTAATCAACAGTCGGGGATTACGTGTTGGAGTTTCACTCCACTGACACCGGAAAACAACTAACATTTAATCATAACAGCTTCAATGGTAGCTTACCATGAAAAGGAAGTAATAAAAAACTATAGGACAGTTGGATAAAATGTTATCTTGCGACCATTTCAAAGGAATTTTCGGGCATATTAAATAGCAAGCCAAGTACTTCGAACGATCGAAACCCGTTACATCGGCTACCATGTGCGTCAGTTGTCTCTCCTTGGGCATTATTTTTCTTTCCAAATATTGAATGATTCGATTGCAAATATCATATCGAACTTTTCTTTTTGAAGGCCTGCAAAAATCCCTAATATTAGTTAACATAAACAGAGACTATGTCGCAATAGTCTTTCTTTTTTAAGTCACAACTTTCGTTGTAGCTTCTTTACTCCGAGCAAATGATGTCCGCATCAGAGAACTGTTCGTTATTTTGGGAATAGAAACTAGTCAACTGGTTAATAAAACGGATCTATTTCAGTTTGGAGAAGCCGGCAATCTTTTTAAAAATTTACCATTTAAGACTTTGTTTTATGATCATAACTAGAGCTTCTACATAAGAAACCATACTAACACTTATAATTTTTCTGTAGGCTTTGCAGAGTACCATTGATACTACATCGCTGAAAACTACATGCCTCGTATTTATTGGATTTACTGTTAATAAGAAAAAATTGCAAAATAACCTGCCAGATGAGCAGATGAATCTTATTGCCGGTATAAATAGCGGGGGAGATCCGGCTAAACTGAATGAAAAAATTCGTATTACGTATGGCGAATCAGTTTTCAATTTTAACGACATTGAAACCTACATGAAAAACGTAGCATTGGGTATTCAACCTACTGAGGTAGAAGCGAATAGCGAATACTCAGAACTAGATCAGTTAGTGATTGCAGCGACTGTCGACACTGGTCTGGTTGGCAATGAACTCTACCGTTGTGGCTTCGATAAATGCGAACAATCATGTAGTAATTTCAACAAATTTGATCGGCACATTTCAACTCATAGCAACGATAAAAAAACACTTGTCTTCATATGTCCGCATTGTAACGAAAAGATTCCGGCGACCAAAATTCGCTTGCATACAATCAAGCATCGACGGCATCGATATTTGTGCTATTATTGTGGCGATAGTAGTCCTAGTCAAGCTCTTGCCATCGATCATCTGAAGATCAAGCATTCGGAACAAAGCAATGTTTTCGTTTACCTAACGACCGACAAACGTTGGGCCAATGAACAGGAGAGTAAAATATTTGTTGCGTTATCGCGATTAGAAACTGATAATGATGTTTATGAAACAATGACGAATGTCCTACGAAAACGATATGGTACCGCAAATCATATTAACGACGAAACTGAGAATATAGTTGAAGAGCCGGCAGCTGAGCCAGAAGATCTACCGCTTGAAAGGAAAGAGCAGACCAATATACCCGTATTTGTCGCGCTGGATTCCAGGATGTGTTGCAATATTGACGAGTGCAAGTTCAAAGCAAAAAGTGATGAAGAAATTTTTCAGCACATCACCGAACGTCATAGGGTCATTATGAGCGGCAAATACTCGTGTCCGCATTGTCCGTATGAATTGAATCACGCCTCACTTAACGTCAATAGAATCAAAAATCATTTACAGTTTCACGGTCCAACAATTCACGTTTGTGATGTATGCAATTTCTACAATTACAATCGGAATACGGTTCTGAAACATATCGAAAATTGCCACCCGTACAATTTCGTTGTGATGAATATTCACACGCGCAGCAGCTTCGGCAGCAAGACGAAAATCGAAATTCTCTACAGTAATTTAATTCGGAGTGCTGAGGACAAGTACAAATGCACGCTTTGCGATGCCATTTTAACCGAATGCGATGAACTCTACATGCATATGAAAGCATTACATAAATTGAAAGTAAGATTTAAGTGTGACTATTGTCCGTTTCTGGATAATGTCGAGCAAGCGGTGAAAATTCATGTAAAGGCGAGCCATAAAAACAAAACGGTACGTATACGCAGTTTATTTTTACCTGAAAGTGGCAAGTCGGGACGGAATTTATCGCTGTTTGAGTTACTGGTTAACAGCACTAGTCCAGGTTTCGAACCGATACATGAAAATCCTATTCCTTCGGTAAGTGCGAGCACTGAAAAGAAAGCGAAGTTAGCGATTGCGCCTGAAGAGTCAAGTTTACAGAGAGCCAGTACAAGTGAAAAAAGAAAATCATCTAGCAGCAATATAACATTGAAATCTGATGTTAAACGAAGTAGACTGAATGAACCGGCGGCCACGGAAGAAGATAGTAAAGCTGTTATACAGTGTACCGATAACATATCCATTCGAAAGTCAGAAGACAGTACGGTTACGCAGGTTGTACAATCCTCTGTTCCAGGGACTGCCGAAGAGTTTATAATTAAGGAATTGCCGGATCCACCAGCACAAGACCAGACGTCTCCCCCAATCACATTGAAACTAGTTCCACTCGCAAAACTAATGAACAGTCCTTTAACGGATCAGAGTACAAATGTGACCGTACAACAAGATCAAATCCGTCCACCGCTACGGATACGCTTTCCTACGAACATCGAACTCCCCGACGTATACTTTGTATGTCACCTTTGCGAAGAGAAGCACAGCGACATTAATTCATTATATTCTCATTGGGAAGTCAATCATCGCGGAAATCCATTTCATTTTCGAGTCACCAAGAAACTTTTATGTGCCTATTGTCACTACGAAAATTCATTTACACATTTGAAGGCGCATCACAGCGAATGTCACGCCACTGACCATTTCATCACACGTGAAGCTCTGAACCATACAAAATGTGCCGAATGTTCGTTCAACTTCAGTGACATTACGGAACTGTGTTCGCATAGTATAACATTACATCCGAACATGTATCGTGAAAGGCACTCGTCCTTCGAATATTTGAATCAGAAATGTCTCGATATGTTGCTTAAGCTCGATGCACCGTCCGAACTCTTCAAATGCTTGATTTGCAATACTGTATATCCGAAGGTTTCAACATGTGAAGCCCATATACAACGTACACATAAGCCCAATAGCGATGGTTCGCCATTATGGAGGCCACTCATATCCAATAAGTTACTCTACGGCTGCCACAAATGTCTGATATTTTTCGAACAGGAAATACTTGCTATCAAACATATTCGAAAGCATGTACAACCATACGGATGTAGCGAATGCGAAATGTCTTTTGATAATCACGTTTCGCTAAAGTATCACTACCAACTATTACACAAAACTGAAAGGGAATCGTATCGAACGGCCGATATTTTAAACAATTTACAAACATTCAAAGATATGTTGCTTTTATTTCCGAACGGTTTGATATTAAGTAAGGCCGAAGTCGAATTCAACGACTACGGTAAACTCGATCAATTCGTGCAGATGATTGAAAGTATAGAAAAAACTAAACTAAAGCTTTGGATCGATAAGGAGCAACAACAGGAAGTCGCGCGAATAATGAAGGAA
The DNA here is from genome assembly GCA_949128065.1 of Beris chalybata. Lineage (NCBI taxonomy): Eukaryota > Metazoa > Arthropoda > Insecta > Diptera > Stratiomyidae > Beris > Beris chalybata. The sequence goes on along the minus strand of OX421896.1, from coordinate 26,078,001 downwards.
TTAGAGATGGAAGGAAATAATATTTGTCCTCCGTAGAAAGTTCTTATTAATTATAGTAAGTAATCTTTAATTAGTCTTAAGTATTCTATTTTAAAGTATTATTATCCAATAGAAATTAATGTTGTTTAATGAAGTACCGACTAAATGGAGAGAAATATAATTTTGTTTACTTTTATATAAGAAAAAATCTGTTAATTCTTGAGTTATTTAGATTTCGTCGGAAGCGGAGGGACTGTGTACCCTAGAAATACCCATATGCCATGCTAGTCGGTTAATTATTAATATTTGTGGTTCATAAATATTTTTTATACTTCAATACGGTTACGCAGATTGTGGTATCCAATGTTCCAGGGACAGTTCGAAAATTGAATAAGTGAAATATTAAAAACAAAACATAAAAATAAAAATAAATAAATATGCAACAAAACAAATAAATAAAGAAGTAACACAACAACAAAAATAATGGAATTGAATTAATTAAAACTAAAAGAAAACATATTAAAAACTAAATAAATTATAATTAAATTAAATTAAAATTACATTAAAAAAGTAAAAATATGGCAGGACATAAAATGGACAGAAACTGACATGTATTTTAAATTAAAAGTAAATTAAATTAAAATAGGCATATGCATATATAATGTGAATGTAATTGACATGCAGAAACAACAAGGTAATTTATTATTAAGAAATAATTAGGCAGACAGCATGCTGATATGCCTAGTATCCAATGTGACATACAAATTCACATTATAGACATACATATATGGTATATGATATATACATATACAGTTGCGAGCAAAACATTTGCAACTAATTATTTAATGTTTAATTTTGTTTGGAAATAATAATTCAAAAATCTTGATTTTAATCCACTTTATTGCGCAAAGTGTATTTAGAAAACAGGTTAAAAAAAATCCATTTGCTCAAATACAATCAAAAAACTGACCAAATAATAATCGTTTAAAAAAAGGAGTTATACCGACCCATTAAAAGGGGGTGGTAAAAGATACCAACAAGGACAATAGCAAGATTAATAGAATCGAAGCCTTGAAGATGTGCGGAAGTTACTAAAAATAAGAGGTACAATACGAAGCACTAACCAAAACTCAACCAAACGAACCATAATTTCAATGTAATCTTGTATGTTTGTTTTTTTACGGCCGTCGTTATAACTTAGGGGGTCACCCTTTAATGCGATTGCACAGCTATAACGACATAGGGTGAGGATAAAATGGTGTAGTAGACGATTTAGGTCAGTGGAACAGGAGGGAAGCGTCTAAAGTGTCGGTGGACGTTGTTTTTGAACCCCTGAAGGTCATAATTATCAGGGAATAGATCGGCCGGCAATGCGTTCCACATTGCTGATGCATAAGCTGATTGCAAATTTTTTGTTATCACAGAATTAGCGTATCATGAATTCGGTACAGTTCTTTTGTTTGTATTTGAGCAAATGCAATTTTTTTTTTAAATCGTTCTAAATACACTTTGAGCAATAAAATGTATTAAAATCAAGATTTTTTAATTATTGTTTCCAAAAAAAAAAAATTTAACATTAAGGTCGTTTCTCAATTCCTTGCTTCGTCTATGTTTATGTTGACGTCACAGCATAGCATTGCTATTATAACAGTTTAGGAACAGGATCAGCTGATGCTTATTTGACACTTCAAACATCAAAAATTAATTAAATTCCATAGAAAAGTTTGAATTTTTTTACGTTTGCTTAGATTGACTGATAGAACCGAAATTGATGAATTTAGACACAGCTTTGCTACGTCTGACGTCATTAACTGTTATATCTAGACGTAGACGAAGCAAGGAATTGAAAAACGACCTATATAATTACTAGTATCAGTTGTAAATGTTTTGTTCGTAACTGTATATATATAAAAAAAAAATCAAATTTAAAATGCAATTTACAAAAAAAGGAAATAAGAATACAAAGAATGGTATGAACAAAAAATAAAAACTATGCCCCCTATTCAGGACCGAGTCACAAAGTAGGTCGAGAGTCTCCATTTTGTATGAATTTTGAATTAATTGAGACTTTTTTGATATGAGACTATGTTCCTGAATAGGGGGCTAAGCAGCATTAAGCAAAAAAGTAAGGAAAGGGTAAGGAAAGCAACAGTTGCGCTTTACTCATGCATGTTTTTGTCTGATGGACGGCCTTAGACAAAGCGGTTAACCGCACCACACTGGGAAAAGTACAAAGAACAGCATGTATATGCATCAGCGGAGCGGTTGCACACAGACGATCGAAAGATTGTTTGAAAAATAAGCTGGCGCACAAAAAACACGATGTTGAACCATCTTGGCGACTCTGAAACCAGGTGCTAACAAACCTCCCTTCCTCTTCTTTAGAACCACCTTAGTATCAACACTGTAGGACCGCTAGGGGAGCAATAAATGACCTTTTTAAATCCATGAGTCTAACGCGTGTCACCCTGTTCTATTCTATAGGGTGGTTTCGAAATTTTGTGTGTTATTTCTTATTTCATACTTATCATCGTTTTTTTTTTGAGGTTTTTCTTATTGAAAAAGGATTTCTTTCTTTTACACCTTAGTCATCCCGAACAGGTAACAGGGTACCTGGGATGAAAAATAACCGCAATTTTTAATTAAAATGGCTCTGTATTAATTACCTGTTCAATCGTACGGGCTTCGCTTCCAAACTTCCATGCATTTATGTAGTTAATTTAGTATGCAACTGTTGGGTGTCACTACTCTGTAATTTACCCGTTAAATCGTACTGGCCTCGCCTTGTAATTTACAGTATAGGATTGGGTTAATTTTCCGGAGGTCTGTTCAAGATTTCTGCTATAGCTGCTATTTAGCTGCTTTTGTGTCTCGGCTAACAATCATTCTGGTACATAGCCGAGACACAAAAGCAGCTAATAGCAGCTATAGCAGAAATCTTGAACAGACCTCGGGTAGCTACCGAGTACCATTAACTAGGAGCGAAAGAGATGGAGATAGAGGTAGCGCATCAAACGTACGTACACCGATACGAAATATGTAAGTTTTTCCCGAGGCATATACGTTTTAACTGAAAGGTTACCGGTAATGCTACGGCGGACATATCCGGTAATTTTCTTGCAGGGATAACGCTTCTCTATCACGATATTGCCCATATGGCTTGAGCCTTAGGTACATGATGGGTTGAGCACACGAAGTGTACTCTACTCTATTCTCAACTAGATGGCGCTGACCATTAGGACCCCAGTTGGTAAAATCTGCGAGAATCTGGCGGATTCTTTATTGTGATAACCGCAATAAAATAAATTATTTTCATTCATATTTTTTATTTCATTAAATTATTTATTGTTTTATTTTGTTGGTTTTTTTGAAAAAAAAAAAAATGTGAATTGACGATCTCTAGGTAAGACAAATAAACGCTTCCGAAGTAGTAGCATTTCGTGACGCGAAAACGTATTGGAAAACCTGTCTCTGTTTTGCAATATTTTGAATTCGAAAGCTTACATTTTTTTATAGAAAAGAAATGGAAACTGGATACAGTGTATTGAATGATTGATGAATACAGTCTACGATTAATACACTTATTTATAACTCATCATACCGTGTGAACGCTCTTTCTTTACGCTTTTTTGGGAATTTTTTTGGTGTACTAAATGATGATACAACTATGAAATTTTTACCACATATTTATGCACATTTTGAGCATATTTTACAATGTTTTTAACTTGAAATTGTCGCTCATTGCTGAGATATACGGCAACTTTGCCACTCATTTTCAAAAAACCTTGTTTTCGGTAGACATTGATTGCGTGCGTTCTTCTTATACCAAATAAAAAAGTCAAACGGCATATTAATCTGTGGACTTGGAACTAGGTTTATCAAAAAATACTGAAAAGTGAATTTTTGGCAACTTTTGAACTATTTATCGTCAATTTTGGTGTTTTTTACGACTTCTTCAGCTCGACAAAAAAGAAACGGCTTGATGAATCACAATTATTCTAGTTTGAAAAACTGTCCACATGAGTAATGAACAAGTTCACCAAATTTTCAAGGAATTCGTTCGATAGATTTCGAGATATCGTTTCTACCGATTTCAAAAACACCGTTTTGAGAAAAACGCGATTAAACAGAGAACTATATTCGGAACAGGAAAGGAGTTTAGAGAATATAACAGCCTGTAACTTCAGAACGGCTTCGAATATCGGAATATCACTATCACTTCTACACTATATTTGAATGTAATTGAGAGATGGTAAAGTTGGATAAGTGCCCCCTCGTGGAAAAATTACAAGTGTTGGACTGATATGAAATCTGACAGTTCAGTTTTTTATCGCTGCTTATTTTCCTAACGGAAATATTTACGCCGGGTTTTGAAGTGAAATAACGTATATATCGTGCAAAAGATAGTGAATTATTAAGTGTGGTAAGCTTCTACCATACATTTGGGATTAAATTTCAGTCTACCACTTTCAATTTTTGCAGCCAGAGCACACGGTTCCATCTCTCAATTTATGAAAAAAAAAAAAAAAAATTTCGGTTAAAATCGCGATAGCTAAAAATCTATTACAACAGATGGCGCGGAGCAATAATTTTTTTAGCCGTCGCAACTTCCGTTGAAATGTCTGAGAATCGGTGCGCTTTTGTCTCGATGCGTGTTTTTTTTTTTCATACAACGTCTCGGAGAATCTCTCAGACAGATCGACATGTCTCCGAGAAATCTACGATATTCTCGCAGATTTTACCAACTGGGATGCTTTTGATAAGGTTTGTTTCTTTTGCCCGGTGTAAGTTGCACTTTCTTGCACCCGATTTTCTAAACAGCCTTTGACGTCAATTCAATGACACAAACTCAACCTCAAATAGTGTTCTTGTTCCTTCCCCGCCACTCCCTTTTACACTTTCCTGCACTAGCTCGAGAGCCAGTGCCAGTGACCTGAAAGCGTTCTATTGTAAATTGACCTGTCGTACGGAACTGTCAAAAAAGAGGGCAGAACTGCAATAATTTTGCATCTTTACAGGTCACATTTTTTTTTTCAGAAAAGAAATCACCATAAGAAGCAGACAACTGTCAGTAAAATATAAGCAGAAGTTAACTGATACCTGAAGTATGAGTTAGATTTCATTAATTAATTAATTACCATATTAATAATCAGTATAATAACCAAGTGAAGGTCCAGGACCCGGAAATCAGTCGATTTATAGTAGAAATATAGTTGCGGCACTGAGTGCCGCGCGCGTGTACTGGCGTTATATTTCGCTGCGCGTGTACTCAAGGGTTAAGCAAAGTTATTATGTAAAAACAAACTTTATCTATGGCAATAAACAAACATGAACATATTCGCAAATACGAGTACGAACATGCAGATATATGTAATGGAGATGGCAAGCAGCGAATGTTTTGAAGCCGGAGGTTTTCTCGAAAAGGGCCGGCGATATTCACTATGCTACTATCAGCATCTTACTCACATGTATGTTAAACTCCGGTATTGAAAAGAAAAAAAGCACAACCTTCAACTTCAAAATGCTTGAAAGTGCTTTATACAGAAACGGCGTGTTGCCATCTCCGTCATTTACATCTTCATGAGTACGAATACGAATAGTATACACTTGACTCTCGGCAGTCGGGACCTGCACTGTTACGCATGATAAATTGATAAAATATCTATCATCGAGCGACTTGTACCCATTAAACACGTGCATTTGATCCATTTCGTGATCCTACACGCAGCAGAAACGTTTTATTTTTTGTGCTAGACATTTTAGATAATATCTCGTTGAGATTTGCTTTCATTTTTTGTCTAAGATGTCCAAAAAATTTTCAAGAATATCGAGATTTGGCAGACATAGTTAGAAAATATCTATCAGCTCCGCCTACTTCAGTTGCAAGCGAACAATTTTCTAGTAATACCGGACTTATCGACGATCCCTAATACTACGTTCAGACTACGAGATTGACGCGTTTAAATTGAGTTAAATGCGCTGAAAACACTTCCCGAGACAAATGCACCCCGAAGTTTCGAAGACATGTCTGCAAATGTCTCGATAGCAAATTTTTGTTAAGCGTAGCGCCATCTGTTTGATGATAGCGTGTTGTGATAAGAGCTCGTACTCGTATGAATATTTCGCGGAGATTGCCATCGGCTGGAAATAAGAAAGGGGGTTATGAAATGAAACGTGCAGGCAGGGGCGAAGTTACCTTACTGCAATATAATACATATAAAAAACTAATAGCGTAGTGACACATTTCCAATCACTTCACATCGCACTTGTGTCGTTTTATTGTAACCGCACTTGAACTGTAACTTTTCGCGTATTTAATTTTTATCGTGTAAGTCGCGGATGACATTTGCTGCGCTCGGAGTGATGCGGCTGTTTTTGGCATTACAAATAGATCGTGGTGGGAGCACATGTTTATATTGCTATTTCTTTCTATCTAGTGACGAAGAAAGATAAGCAATATGATTCCTAGGCTCAAGCCATCGAGATTATGTCTCTTAAGAGACAAGCGACCAACTGGGATGCCAAGCTATTATTAAATCAACTTTCATGCATTTTAAACGATTATTGTAGCTATCTTGACTGGTGATTGTAAATAGCTATCACGACATCAACGATCACAAAAATAGAAATTCAATTTTACCGTTAAAATGATTTGAATATTTCTTCAGAGCCATCTCATGTCGGTTTCGCGCAGTCACGTTGCTATCTCTTAGCACCGAAGGTGTGTGATAGCGCGACCATCAAAACGCGGCGAGTAAAAAACAAAAGTTATGTCAAAAAGTTCGCCGCAGTTGCCGCCGAAGAGGACGACATATTTGTTCGACTGCCGCCGATGTGTTTGTATACTGAAAGTGCAAGTAATTTTCTGTTCTATTGGAAAATCTACGAAAGCCCAGACCGCAATTCAATTTCAATTGCAATAAAAGTTTTGTGCCCTTGATATTTTCATCAGATTTGGAAGGCTGAAACGCGTCTGACCGCCGTTGGAGTTGCATGGCGAATTTGTTAATCGACGCCGGATAAGTAAGTAGCTTGATGTCGGGGGGTTTTCTTTTGTTTTTTGTTGCGTTCGTTGTGGCCTTTTTAAAAATGGCTGGGTTTTTACTAGTTTATCGGCTTGTTTATGACGAAAACTTCGATTTGGTTGAATGAATAGCGGAGTTTTTCTCCGAGGAAGGGACGGTGTAGTGCGGGGGGTGAGTATCTGCCATGCCGACGGCATCCTGCCTGCCCGCACGCCATACCCACCACAACCTTACCAAACGGACCAGGACGTGATTTTCAGTCGCTTTCCAGATGTTCTTCGAAATTTAGAAATGCAGACGAATGCAGCCTATCCCAAGTTTATGTTCGTCGGTTCGGCTTGACACATTTTTGCTTGCATTAAATTGCAGCTTGGCATGCATTTTCGCAAGCGCATGCGGGTTTCACTTCGCTGTACTTTTTTTTCCCGTAATTCTCATTAATAAAACTCGTGCAGTGCTGAAGACCTTAACCCCGAAGTTACCTGCCTGTTAGCCACTCCCACGCAACCAATTAGTTAGCCACTTTTTACGAAAGGCGAGTGCCCCCATTTAATATCCTGGCCCTTAATTCTGTTCTTTTAGGTGGCGTAATTAACATTTTATTGGAAAGTTTTTTTTTCCCATTTTTTACACATGGTAATCGAAATCTTTTTTTCTGAAACTATGTTGTTTATAGTATTTTTTTAATGGGCAGCGTTTTAGAACTTGAAAAGGGAATACATTGGGCTCTACTAAGAAAAAGAAGCCTCGTTTAAAAGAGATGTCCAGTTCATTGATAATGGCCCTAGCCTTACTTTACTTCTCTCCGATGCAATTTTATGGTGATTTTATGGTGATGCCTTCCACGATGTCCTCGGAACTGGCATGGTTTAATCACTGTAACTATAAAAGTCTAGAAATTTTGGGAAAAGGTTTCCTTTCCAAATATGCTCAAGATGGCGAAAAACGTGGTAGTTTTATCGTTATGCACACTCCAAAAGTGTTGAGAAGTTTCTCAAATTTTTCAAGTCAAAATAATTTTTCCATGGCCTCAATCACAACAGAATGTAAACTAAAATTTTTATAATATATAAAAATGTAATATGGAACAATAAAGAATCTAATCTAAGATTAATTAATAATCAATATAATCAAACACTATTTCAGTATCATCTGAATTCACATTATTGTCAACCATTTCTGAAGGTTGTTCTGGTGTTTATACTCTAGATGAACATATAGAGTATTATAAGTTTAATCAAGCCCAAAAAGTTTGTTACGCATAGAACCGAGCCTCGGACGAAAAAAAGTTATATAGTATTTTGAGTTTATTTTTGGCCAAAACCCCCAAATCCGTTTGCTGTCCGTCCGTCCGTTAGCACGATAACTCAAGAACGCGTTGACCTAGGAAGTTGAAATTTTGTCACAACTTGTAAAATGGAAAAAGTAAAGCTAAGTTCGCTATTGGGCGATATACTTCCGGGCCTATTGCGGAACTCACTCGACCAAAAAATGGACGTTTTGCGACTATGAAACTCGCCGACGGCCTACTTGTCGAGTTTTACTCGACTTTTAGTCGAGAAAAAAGCGTGAGTAAAGAGAACTGCGTATTATGAGAGATGATCGAGTGAGTATTTACTTGTAAGAAATGTTAAATTCACTCGACTACTGGAAATGAAGTCACATTCCAATTGTCGAGTTTCATCATACCAACTTTTACTCGAGTCGAGTTCAAATGTGAGTGAGTTACTCACTCGACTCGAGTTTCGTAATAGGCCCGTTCCACTCCTTCGGGTACCTCCCATACAAGGGTCCTTAAAACACGTTTTCACAATTATTGCTCGAATTCTTCAAGTTAGGAACTTGAAATTGTGCATACTTAAGGTTTACAATGTTTGAATCGAAAGTTCCGAATATGATGCAAATCGAATGAGTCCTTCGTGTAGCAGCCTAGAAAAGTCCTTCAAAAATGTATGTAAATTAGCGCCATCCGATCGTGACTGCGTTATGTTTTTTTTTTAAATTGGTTCGTTTTGTTGCCTTCCTGTACCTATCCTTGACACAAGTAAAATAACTTTTTATTACTTCTTCGATTTTCGTTACTTTTGATAAAGGAAAATTTACGAGACATGCATCTACAATGGAAATATATGTTATGACCCAATTATCCATAAAACGACATGTGACTACTCATACCTTTCAAATTTTGAATAATAATGAAACACTTAATTGAAATATTTTAATAAGGAATTCTTTGGTAAAATGCAGGTCAATTTTTTTGTTTTCTTCTTTTAGTTTTGAATTCTCTTCACTTATAGTTTTTACTAACTCTTGGGTTTCCTTCACGGTTTTTAACACTTCTACAAAAAGCATTCAATCAATTAATAAAAATATATTATTATATAACAAATCGATGTGCTTTTGTACCTGTAAGCTTATCGTTGCAATTCCAACTTTCACTCAACTCAAGAAATTAATTAAAATCAAACTAAATTTGACGGAACAATTAATATACATATGTATGTCATTTGAAAATTAAAAGATTGATACAAATTTCAAGTGTTCCCCTTTTACTATTTTTGTATAGAATTAAAATAGAATTTACACAGAGTTTTCCATGATATTTCCGGATTTCAGAAAATTCTTTTGGAATTCTGTCCGACAATTCCATGAAATTCTTATTGTTTTTCCTTATGGAACTATCTTTAAATTTTCTGCCTGAAATCCAGCGGAAACTTCTCCCTATGTCAGAAATAGCTCGGAACTTTCCGAGAACATGAGAACATTTCGCTTTATTGGTCTGCTGGGTCCCAGCAGACCAAAAACACCGAAAGCCGTCAGAATTCCGATGGAAAGTTCTTTATAGAGTTGGAGTTCCAGGCTAGAAATCCACACGATTTCCGTCAGATTTCCATATGGCGAGGTTGACGTTGTTCCGTGGGATTTTTTTAACCGAAATCTTAGAGAAATGTCCGTAGCTTTTCCCAAAGCTTTTTTCTCCTTTCGAAAGCGTACTAAAATTGAAACTGATTATTTTTATTAGGTTTGACGTAAAAGACAGAGTCTGTAGAATTTTCCGTAATCATAACCGATTGAGCGAAAATTCTACTGGTACTGTATTTTTTAGGTCGGACCGGACAAGACAGCGAATGTTTTTCATTTAAATTTGGTTTTTAATTATGATCTTCTTAGCACAAGGATTTTTGAATTTATGTTCTACAAAGTTTTCCACGATATATCTGGAAGTCGGAAAGTTCTTTTGGAATTCTGCCTGATAATTCCATGAAATTCTTATTGTTTTCGTCATGGAATGATCTTTCAATTTTCCGAATGAAATCCATCGGATACTTCTGTCTCATGTTCCCCTATGTCAGATATATCTCGGAATTTTCCGCGGATATCAGAACATTCCGTTTTATTGGTCTGCTGGGTAGTTTGCGGCATATATGTATTAGTATCTATATTGCTAGCAGTTATATTATCTCATACAAAATCAATAAGCACAGGTTGTAATGGAAATTCAACAGCTGATTCTGATTTTTGTCTCAAAAATGTAAAAAACCAAGAGAGGGCAGTATAAAATTGTTATCACAAATCAAATTTTTATGAAGTTTGAACATCGTAAATATAAGTATTTAATTATGAAAGATATGTTTTATAAGAAATTGTACTGTTCATGATTTCTAAAACATTATAATATTAAATTAAAATCCAGTAACGTTTAAACTGGAAAATTCAGAATTAGCTGGTAAGGACGAGATTTACTCTGACAAGTGCCGCTGGCAATATAGACACTAATACATATATGGTTCGCGGGCCTTCATTGATGAGAAAGGCAGTGAAGTTTAGAACGACTCGTAGTAAAATGTGATGAGCAAAAAAAAAGAAGGTCGTAGTCGAAGGTATATCTCGTCAATTAATAGAAACGAACTAGGAGCGGGTTTCATTGCGAACTAATTCGTTCAATATAGTTCTGGGAACGCTCTTCTGATTTAGTTCGTTCGCGAATACACAAGCCTACTACAAATCAAACAATAATTCACATCTGAAGAAATCGCGAAACAGTTTAGAGAAAATAGATTGCCATTTAGGACAAACTTCCAATATGTACGGGAACAACTGTATACATGTGATATAAAGTGTATCGAGATGACTTCAGACAATATATCCTGCAGGCCCTGGCCCAGATTTGGACTGTCGCACCATGGATGATGATAATGATATGAAATAAAATAAACACAGAGAACATGGGCCAAGGGGATAGAGCTCACTCACAGGCACAGAGGCCCTATTCTCAAGTTCATTCGAATTTTGGTTGCATACGGTCTATACGAATGATAAGTTTCGTGCACGATCCAAAATTTGTTTTCTTGAATGGTATGCGAAACTTTTTCATTCGAATGGTCGTACACGAATTGCAAATGGTATTGCCAGACAAGTTTTTTTTGCTACTTAATTTGGTTTTAGCTCAAACCAAAAATTAAAAAAAAATTTTTTTAATATTTTTTTGTAGATAAACATGTGTAGATTATTGTACCCAAACGGATTTTTCAAAATCAACTACATACGTGAGCTATCGTACCATTTAGGCACCTTTTTTATGAATTTCCCATATGAAAAAGTACTCAAGGAAAATTTTAAACGTGTTTTTCTCGAAACTACGTTTTGCGAACTGGCGTAAGTTCTAGAGCTTGAACCCAATTAGCTATCGACTTAATTTCTTTTTTAGTTTAAAGTAAACTAAAGTCATTGGAGCTTATACCAACAAAATAGTCAAAAAAAAAATTTTTTTCTATTTCTTTTAACACCTTTAAGATAAAAAAAACCCTGAAAATCGAAACTTAAACTTCGTATGCCCGCCTTTTTTTTGTTTGTTTGAGTTTTTATTGATTTTATAGGTATAAGCTCCAACTACATTAAGGCGGTATTCTAGTCTAGAAGCCCGAAATGCGAGCGTTTTTTGAGGATTCATAAAAAAAAGCATTTGATATTTTTATTATCCTTTTATTTATGGCTTATTTATTCACATTTCAAGAGTACATAAAAAAATAAAATATTAAAATTTCAATAAGTTCTGCGTCGTTAAAGTAGAGGGGAAAAAAAGTCGTGTCCCGGTCGTCATGATATCGACCCTCCTGGTTACCTGAAAAATAAAATTATGAATAATTTTTGATCAGTATAAATGCCAGTATCGTAAGAACCAGAAAAATTGAAAAAAAAACATTTTTTTTTCGCAAAATGGTGGCTTATTAAAAAATTGAGTTCGATTTTCCCACTAATTTTTTAACTTTCCCGAATTTTTTAAAAATATCGAAAATGAAATTTCTAGTTTTTATTGGTTCATACGATAGAGGAATATATAAAGAATATTTATGCCAAATTTCAAGTAAATGGGTCGATTAGAACTTGAGATATTATGTCAACCGCATCGAAAAAAGAAGTTTCGAGAAAAAGGCGTTTAAAGTTTTACGTTAAGTGTAACTGATAGATGCGTACATATAACTGGCCATCTTCTACTTCATATTGCTGATTTTCAGCGTTTCTTTCCGCAAGACGAGCAGTTCTTCCTTCTTTTGAAGCATGTGAAGAACTGAAAACTCAAACCAAACGAACATAGAATAGAATGGGTGCTACGTCACTAAAATGACTATAACTTTACAAATAATACGAATTTTGAAAAATCCTTTTAGGGAGATATTCTTGAATATCTAAACTATCGAAATATGGAAAAAAAATTCGATTTTTTAAAATTTCTAGACTAGAATACTGCCTTAATATATTTCTGAAAAATGTTTGAATTTTTAAATTCGAATAAAATTTACGGACATCTTTTTTGAAAGTTATGACGGCGCTCGCCATACAACTAGCTACCATGATATCATTTAAAAAAAAAAAAAAAATTTATTTTATACCTAAATATGTACTTATTAAATACCTAACGTGAAATTCGGTAAGCCACTGTGAACACTAAAACAAGTAAAATACTTTAAAACAGAAATCCGTCAGATTCAAACTTAAAAAAATGGATCAAAAACGGGTCGGTAATATTAGTGAGGAGCAGAAAACGATAATAGAATTTTTGGAAAGTAATCCAAAAATAATAAAAAATTTAATGCGGAATTTACCCATAAAAACACGCTTAAGGATTCTTCTGTTCTCTACATGGCTAGCCCAATTCAGTTTACGTAGTTTGATGAGCGATGAAGCTTCTGGCACCTTGAAGAGATGATACAGCTTATAGTTGTACCTTGTTTGCCAGTCCGTTTCTTCCTTTTCTAAAAATTCTTTGGAGAACCTTTCTTTCGAATATGCTAACAACTTTTTCGGAAGTTCGCGTTAGTGTCCACGTTTTGCCCCCCAAAAAAATGGGTTCGAGCCAAAAAACCGGTAATTTTCCTTTATGATTTTTAACTTGGTCACGGCGCAGTGGAGGCAACCGAAAACATTAACAGGGCATTTGGAACTGATGCGGTAAACAAACTAATCACACAGCGATGGTTCGAAAAATTCCAATCAGGAGATATGACTCTTCAAAGTGAGCCACGTGGTACCCAGGATCTTCGGTCGGAAAGGACGAGCTAAATTTATTAGTGGAATCTCACTCACTCCAAACTGTAAGGGACATTGCTAGAAATTGGGCGAACACCATTCGACAGTTTTCTGTCACTTGCAACAAGAACAACGGTTCAAAAATTAAACAAGTTGCTGTATGAGATTCTTCCTCATCCACTATACTAACCAGACCTTTCTTCAACCGACTACCACTTTTTGAAACATTTGGGTCATTTTTTGGCGAACCTACAATTCGATAAAGAAGATGCCTTCAAAAGTGCCTTCGAGGACTTTCATCGTTCTAGAAAGTCGGACTTCTACGAAACTAATATTAATGCACTTGAATCTCGTTGGGAGAAGTGTATTGCTTGCGCTGATTCCTATTTTGATTAATAAAATTGAGTTTTATAAAAGTTACAGTTGTTTGAAATTGCACTACCAAAAACGACATTTTATTTGCAGCAACCTAATAGATACAGTCCGGTTAAGTATCAGACCTACTGTGTGACCGGATGAAATGAATCCAGTAGACGTCGCGTATAATTATTCATCCGTGGTTGAATGTTATCTAGAACGGCTTCATGGATCTATTCACCTATCAATCATTCAACCTTTCTTCTAAACCTACTGCAAATACTATTGTCTATCTCCACATAAATATTGACAGGCGTGTCGAAATTATAACACGCTTACTGTGAACGGAACTCGATTGAAATGCTTACATCAGTAATTTCTTTTTAATTTAGGCGAGAAGCTTTTGCTTTGCATTGAAGTCCAAGAATGATGGTGGTCAGGTGAAGAAGGAAGTTCACAATATTTCTATCGACGGGAATCTTATCACGTTACCACAAACGTGATATGTCTGAAAGATGGAGCTTTGTCGAAATTTGACAACTTAGTAAATTTTACTCAGTTCCGTGTGTGAATATGCCGGCATAGCAGTCCCAGTTTCGGCATACACCAAGTTTTCGGTCATACCTCATACGAATAATTTTTTTTTTAAATATTTTGTCTTTTCTCCAGTTTGGTCTCTGCAGTTAAAACAACCTTACGGAGGAGATATGTTCTCATTTCCTTTGTGATTAGCAACGAGAAGTTAAGAAGTTTGAATTTGAATGAGATAAATGAAATACAAATTAAGAGACGTGTGCCCTCAATGTTCGTACTCTGCGATTGTGTTTGCAATTCATTTGCTTGCTTATCGTGTTTTTTTCATCACAATCTTTTATAGAGGATTATATATTTGTATAATTTCGCCGCCAGGATGAACCATTTATCTTTAATAGTCCGTTTTTCGTTGTTGGAATGCTTTGTTCAGCCCTACTGTGGTGGAGGTTGCTCTTCTAAATTTAACCCGTTCTCTTGTTCGCCACAGTGGTATTCCAATATTTTTAAATTTACCAAACCAGCTTTCGACATTCATACAACTTTATATTTATTCCAGCTATAAGCCGCCAACATGGAAATCGAAGAAAAAATTACCGAAATGCAGAAATACATTCCTTGCCTGAATACTCTCATAGACAGTCTCAAAAGGGACCCCCTTAAGGACCAACAAGTGAGAAAGATGCAGCTCTTGATGGATATGTTAAACAGAAAAGTTGCAAAGTATGAATCACAGTTATTCCGTATTAGAAATAATTCTACATAATGTTTTTATTACAGCGTAAGATTAGAAACACTCATAAAATGCGAGGGAATCTTAATGAAAGTTTACGGAAAAGACGTAAGGGATTTATTACAAAGAAAAAATCAATCACTCGTTAACTGAATTTAATAATTTTTTAGAAATATACTTCATCGGGTTCTGCCAATGACGAACGCCGCCATAGGGAGGAGAAGCTTCGAAGGGAAAAGAAACGGGAACATAGGGAGCGAAAGAGAAAATTAGAGAGAAAAGATGGAAGTGATAAGCACTCGGATCGTGAGAAAAAGCGCAAAAAAAGTTCGGATGGGGTATACATTGTCAAGTCTTACGCTAAGTGCATATAATAACATCGAATTTATTTAAATTTTAGAAAAAATCGCTGGAGTTTGCGACGAACGGTAATACATTAAGTTGCGATGCAAAAAATATTTCTAAAGATAAGGAACGAAAAAAGGTTTGTTCTCTGTGCACTCTATCGCATAACGAAAATTGCAATAATTGTTTTATTTATCTATCTAGATTATACCAAAGGAAAAAGAAGCCCAGAATACTGTCAAAAAAGCTCAGAAAACTAGCCAAGAAGCCCAGAGCACTAGCAAAGAAGCACAGAACACTGGCAAGGAAGCCCAGAGCACTGGTGATAAAAAACATTTGGAGGATGTCAATATAAAGTTGTTGGAGGATGACAAAGTAAAGTTGGAGAATGACAAAGTAAAGTTGGAGAATGACAAAGTAAAGTTGGAGGATGACAAAGTAAAGTTGGAGGATGACAAAGTAAAGTTGGAGGATGGCAAAGTAAAGTTGGAGGATGACAAAGTAAAGTTGGAGGATGACAAAGTAAAGTTGGAGGATGCCGCCGATGGCCACAGTTTGGAAAGTGATAAGGCTAAGAAAACTAACACGGAAGAGAGCGTTCAAATAAAATTAGAGGACATTGAAAAGAAAGAGGTTGCGAATGCAGGAGAAACAGCTGAAAAATTAAATGAAGACAATTCGAAAGTGGAATCGAATGTAAAGGATGAGCCAGTTGAAGAAGAGGTAAATATTCTAGATTCTTCGATGAAGTATCGCAGTAAATTTTGAAAGGAATGCGTATTCGGAATTTTTAGTTAGAGAAATAATATTTGAAGTAGGAAAACTAGGTAACAAAAAAGAATTCGGTGTAGGATTTAACACAAATAACTCCATTTTTTTTTTTAAATTTTATTTGTATGGTAAAGCCTCGTATCCACTCCACTGCAGCTCGCAAGCAGATCGCGAACAGCATTTTTGGACATGGCGCTTCGTAAATAAGCATTTCACGCGCAGCAGACATGCTATTGCATCATCTGTTTCTAGAGTGTATCCATTGTGCACGTTGCTTTTTATAACCGGCGAGCTGCGGCACGCTTAGAATTTTGACGGATTCATTTTTTTCGTATGCTCGCTTTCTGAACGTGGGACGTTCAACAGCTTGTCGCTTTTATTCAAAGAGTGCTAAATTGAAATAGTAGTAAAGCATGTTTGGGTTCGTCCATACCTAAAAAGTAGGGGTATATATGGTAGAATTAAATTGCTAAACGACTTGAGAGTTGATGGACTTAGTGGTTTTCGGAATTTCGCAAGAATTTCCACAAGTGATTTCGAAGTACTAGCAAAAAAAATGGGACCATTCGTCGGGAAAAAAGTTACCAATTTTAGGAGATGCGTGGCTGTAGATGAAAGACTCGCTATAAACATTACCTTTTTGGGGCAGGTAATTACGAAAATAATTTTATGACGACCCTTTACATATTGTAACACCAATTGTAAACTAAATCTGTCCTCCACATTAGGTACAGATACCTTTATTCTATGTTTAAACAAATAAAAAACCCTTAACGCGCTACGAAGCTTTCAATTTCAAATGGAAAACAGATAAGCAGCTCGCCGCCGTTAAAAAAGACCGGTTATTGCTTCTAAACCGTATCCATCGAGCATTGCTGCGTGTTAGCAGCTTCTTACCGTTCTATTAACGAGCTCGTAATAAAACGCTCAGTGGATACAGTTGACAATCACAGCGCGCGAGCTGCATGCGAGGTGCACGTGAAGTTGGCGCGCTAGTGACGAGCTGAACGTTGAATGCAATTTTTGGCGGATACAGCAATCACGTGCAGAGCAGACAATCTCAGTGGATACAAGGCTTAAGAGTCAAACCAAAATGTCAGTTCCGATATTTATTCATATTGGTTTGGGTGTGTGTATCGTGAATAAAATCATGGAACGGTCGGGTATACAGATACCATATCTGTGATGGCATCGCAAAACAATAGCTGATTCTAATCTGAATCATGCCTATTTTTCATGGAGGGACGTTAACTTAAATTTTGCTCGCTGGAATTAGCAGGATTTTGCACCTTGAAATCTGAACCGATCAAAGCGGCATCGTGCGATTCTTTTGTAATTTGTACTTTTGTCACTTTTATTTGCATCAATTAATTAAAAGTGCTTATTTTTCAACTATTTTACGTTTTTGTACAATTTTCACAATAACGATTTAACTATACCTACGTATATTTTTAAGTGTGTTTTCACGAAACTAAGAATATGGTTAAAGAGCCGGAAGCCAAGCCAAACGATTTACCGCTTGAAAGTAAAGAGCAGACCAATATACCCGAATTTGTCGCGCTGGATTCCAGGCTGTGTTGCAATATTGACGAGTGCAACTTCAAAGCAAAAAGTGATGACGAAATTTATCTGCACATCACGAAACGACATAGGGTCATTATGAGCGGCAAATACTCGTGTCCTCATTGTCCGTATGAATTGAACCAGGCCGTACTGAACGTTAGTAGAATCAAGAAACATTTACAGTACCACGGTCCAATAATTCATGTATGTGATGTTTGCAAATTCTACAATTCCGATCGAAATACGGTTCTGAACCATATCAAAAATTGCCACCCGTATAATTTCGTTGGCATGACTATTTACACGCGCTCACGATTCGGCAGCAAGAAGAAAATTATATTATTGTACAGGATGTTAATTCGAAGTGCTGACGACAAGTGCAAATGCACACTTTGCGATGCCATTTTAACCGAATGCAATGAATTCTACAAGCATATGAAAGGATTGCATGAATTAAATGTAAAATTCAAGTGCGACTATTGTCCGTTTCTTGCTAATGTCGAGCAATCGGTAAAAATTCATGTAAAGGAGACCCATAAAAACGAAACGGTACGAATACGCAGTGTATTTTTACCTGCAAGTGGCACGTGGGGACAGAGTTTATCGCCGTTTGAGTTACTGGTTGACAGCACTAGTCCAGCTTCAGATCCTCAACTTGAAAATGCTATTCCTTCTGTAAATGCGAGCACTGAAAAAAAAAACACGCTAGAAGAGTCAAGTTTACAGACAGCCAGTACAAGTGGAAAAAGAAAATTATCTATCAGCAACATAACATTGAAATCTGATGTAAAACGGAGTAGGCTGAATGAAACGGCCACGGGAGAAGATAGTAAACCTGTTACACAGCATACCGATAACATATCCATTCCAAAGTCTAAAAGCAAAGTACAACGACATTGAATCGTTTTTATTTTTTATCTCCTTTTTTATTTCTTTTCATATTCTTTATTATTTTTTCCTTGTATCTGTTTATTTTTTTTCTTGTATCTGTTTCTTTTTTTACCTTTTTTTTTGTAGATTTCAATTTATTTCAATGTTTCTTTTATACGGTGATTTAAAATCTAAGGAATAACCCGGAAGCTATTTGGAACGTTATTTTTTAGGTTGTCGGTCGCATAGTAACCTCCACCGCATCTCAGCATTAAACACGTTTCGTACTTCAACCCATAAAATAATAAAGTCTGTACCCAGACAGTTGGCAAATTTTTAATAAAAATCTTAACTAATTTATTTTTGTACTACCTCCTCTGCCAGTGTGCTGTATTGACTGAGGGGTACTAGGGCTAAGGTAGATCATTAAGCTGAGGAATGGTAATGTCTCTAGCTTCTTAAGCTGAGAAAGTGTACCCGAAACGGGCAATTAGCTTGTTCATTTCTCTGAGTTATGGGCGGTACTGTTCCGTTCTGGCTTCCGCTAAGAGGTTGTATTGCCTCAGACTCTTGAAATTGGGATAGCTTGGCCGAAAACAAACATTAAAGATGTTATATATGTACATACATAATTCAGCAAATGGCTATATGTATTAATAAAATTACTATAATTTGTGTAGAATAAAAAACCGGCAATTGACGAAAGTGAAGTTCAAAACGAGCCTCAGAAAAAGGAAACGGTCGATGAGAAGGTAATTAGTCTTACTTATATTTAATTGGAATTTATAATAAAAATACGTAAATATTAGCCTGCTCAAGAGCCTGACGTATCAACTAATACCAAGCAAGAGTCAAAAGATGTTGGTAGCGATATGGACATCGACAAAGATCTTAACAAACCATCTTCCACAACAGTAAGTTTATTTTATCATTCAACTGAATTTTCAAGAAATACAGACAAAACTTTATATATAATTAATATTTTCATAGGAATCAAGTGTAGATAAAGAGATCGAAACGCCTGCAACAACAAAATCGGGATTCGTGGATCTAACGTCGGATGATAGTTGCGACGGCACCGAAAAAAAGAGTGAGTCAAATACAACGGCTAATCCGTCAACCGATAATAACTCTGCAATCATAACAAAAACATTAACGTCAACCGCTAAAATTATAACCACATCAATTGTTAAAAGTTTGAGCTCGCCAGGACTGGAGACAATCATTTCAACTGCGTCAAAACCAAATGAAAGCCCGCGTGTATATCTGATCAAACATAAAACGGACGAAACGATATCAGGTAATGTAGAAGAAGACGAAGGTCCACCTAAAATTATGACGATAGATCTTCTGGACTCGGATTCCGATGGTGAAGGTAAGCCGAAAACACCAAAAGAGAATACACCGCAAATGAAAATGCCCACACCGAAAATATTAACCGTGTGTGGCGATAAACCAATGTTTACAATCGCTTCCGTTCAATCGATTAATGCGACTAATTCGCAACGGGATGAGAAGCGTGAGGTCGAGAAAACATTAAGCGCAATAGTCAGGTCAATTCAATATTCTACGCATCATACAGTTCCGTACAAATACAACGCTGTAGTTCGCTCATATCTTGAAAAATTTATTCGGGATCTAATGGTCGAGAAAAATCGTGTTAATTTATGTCTACAGAAATTACAGAAATCAGTTGCGCCCGATAAATTCAAGCAGGTGAAAAAAATTATTCAAACGTATTGCAGTGAACCCGTTATCGATTCAAATTTGCCGGCACCGAATCCGTACTCACATCGCATTAAAGTCTATCCGGAAAAGCTGCAGGACGTCATGCGTCAACTTTTCTTCAACGAAAATGTAATAACAGTAGTGGGATATAAAGTGTACAGCTTGGTTAATAGTCACAGTGCAGTCAATGGTGTTTCGCCAGTCGCAAAAGTGACAACGGTCGTAATCAATTCGTCTAAGCCATCAACTGTTTCGCCTACGGTTAATTCCAACACGCCTTCCAATCAATCAAAAGCTTCATCTCTGATTACACCAAAGCCAACAACAGAAAATATATCAGCTTTTAAAACGCCAGATGTTCCGAAACCGAGTGGAAGTGTGCCAAGTTCCACTGAGAATTCCAATCTCCTCTCGCCCCTTAAAGTAGAAGCCAATACCCCAGTAACAAAAAGTCGAAGACGAAGGCGCGGTGCCGACGACGACGATGACGATGAATCATATGTTCCTAGAGAATCTCTCAATTTCTCCTCGGAAGAATCTGCAATTGTGGGAGGGACAATATCGCGTCGGGTTTCATTGCAACGTGCCAGCAAACTTCGATGTCAGCAATATTTAGCACTGGAGAAGGCTATCGAGAACGGCGAGTATATTCCTTCCGAGCAGCAAGCTATGACCAATCCGAAAACCCGTATTAACTCAAGTCCACCAGTAAAACGTGCTAAGCGCGAAACGTCTAAGCCCGAAACTAAAACACCAGACAAAAAACATAAATCAGAGCCAGAGAAACAAGAGACCATGGAGTCAGATCTACCTGATAAGGAAGATAAAGATGCTATGGAGGACAAAGAAGTCGAAGAAGACGAAGAGGAAAGTTGTGAACCACCACCAGAAATCGATACTAGTAAAGTGAACACCGGAAAGAATATCAATCGGGCGTACCACTGCCGTAGCAATTTCTTGGATCGCTGTTTAATCTGTCACGATAGATCGAACTCCGTTGTTTCGCATTATGTGAATACGCATCGCGATCGCGAAGTATTCGTATCCCGTCTGACCAAAGGTGACATTACCAAACTTCAAACACAAACTGTAAATTTTGCATTCCTTTCGGCTGGGAAAAGCGCCACTAATACTTATGTAGCGACGTGCATTTTCTGTAGATGCCAGAGGACAGCAAACCTTCGAAGTTGGCTGGAACATTTCACACTTCATACCGGTGAGTACGGCTACGAGTGCACGAAATGTTCAAAACGTCGCCCGAAACGACAGCAAGCAACTCGTCACGTGAATTTCGAATGTAAGAGCGAAAAGCCGAAATTCAAAATAATTTTTGATTTGGAAAAATCGGCGAATTCGATTGATGCGTACGTTTGTCTCCTATGCAATTATATTCAATTGCAACACGAAAATCTGATCAGTCACTTGAACACGGAACACGAACTCACCGAGGGAATTACAGATGAACATTATCGTATGGTGAATTTGCTGAGCGTTACGCGTCCGTATTACAATGAGTTCAATCAACCGATCGATAATTACGGCAATGTTGTTGCCAATGACTACTTAGATACGCAACAGTATGTCGACGCACATTTCGAACAACAGAAGTCATTCATTGATGGCGACGATATGTCTTTTATGATTTGTAATATGTTGGCAACGGGAGACGATGAAAGCGGTCAAATAAAATTACCCGATAAATCTAGGATTCTACAGCCAATGGAAACAGATGCAATACCCGAGTCGAATGAAGAAGCAATGGAAACAGATGAAGTGGCCGAATCAAAAGTTGCAAAACCCAAGCCCAGAGGACGGAAACGAAAGGCGGCTTCTGCTCAGACGAAAAAAGCTGCGGCTGCGAAAAAGCGCAGAGAATTGGCAAAATTACAACAAAGTAATGCCGAAATTCAAGCCGCAAGTCAAGACGAAGGCGATAGTAAAGGCGAAGGCGACAAAGAGAAAGACAATTCTACAGACGATAAAGACAGTTTAAAATCAAAACTGCCGAATGAAGTAGAGGAGAATAAACTTTCAGAGTCTGCGATAAATAGCAATGTTGAAGAAAGTACAGAAACGTGCGAAAATGTAACAGGTGAAGAAGCATTTAAAAATGAAGGTCATTCAAATTCTATAAATTCCGTCGAAGAAGAACAATCGGAAACGGTTACTGAAAATGAAGCATCTCTGCCTGAAAACAACAAAGAAACTAAAAAATCATCAGATAGTACAGCTACATCTGATGTGTCCAGTATTCCAAGAGCAGCAAATGACGATGAAAGTGATAACGGATTGAATGAAACATCCGACTCTGGTCGCGATACTGCACCTAAAACGGACAGAATAAGAAATCTAAATGAGGTCGACACTCAAGACTCGGGAAATTCGGTGGAACGAAAACTAGTAAAAGATGTTGAAGAACCAACTGAAGAAGTCACAAAACCTGTGAAACTAGATGAATTTGCAGAATCCTTAGAAGAAGAAGTTTCTGAAGAAAAAGTCACAGAAGAAGTCTCTGAAGAAAAAGCAGAAGTCGTAACAAAAAAAATTGTAGGTGAAATAACGAAAGAAAGAGATACCAGACGAGAACAAACCATAGCTGTGGAGCCGGCAAATGGAGCAGAACCTTCAACAACTGCTGTAAAAGAAGTTACAACAGATGCGTCTACGATACGAGAAAATAATTCAAGTATTGTGTCGCTTGCAGAAAAAATATCGCAAGATTCATCTGCGGAAGAAAAGATTATTGAATCAACAGAAGAAAACTCTGCAGAATTTGGAAGACTAATAGAAAAATCTAAATCAATTGTAACGGAAGTAATTGAAGGAGCTAGTCCATTTGCAGATAAATCCGCAGAAATTGTATTATCTACAGAACCCGAATCACTCAAAGATGTACTGCCTGCAGAAGGAGATCCTTTAAGAGAACTGGAAGCAAAAACATCAGTAGGAAAAGAAGATACTACTGAAATTATAGAGAAGGTGATATCATCTTCAGACACAAATGTTTCTGCCGTAGAGCGCACACAAAAAAGTGAAACCGCCGGACATGCAGCGTCGACTGCAAAAAGCTCTGATCATTCAATTTCGGAAGAAGTATCGCCGTCAGATAACGGAGATGGAATAAAAATAGATGATAACAATTCTATCGGAATTGCAGATAAAGCGGCAGAGACTTCCGATGTTCTTGTACCCGAAGGAACTGAACCAATAAATACAAAATCAGAATATACAGTAGCCGACGTAGCATTGGGAAATTCTTCAGACGTTACTTTTAGCTCTAAACTTACCAAAAATGACACAACTACAGACGAAAATGAACACGTAAGAGTTGATACAGCAGAAATAAGTACGCTAGGCTCTACAGAATCGAAGATCCTGACAGAACAAGCTATAAGTGATGAGGTAGAATCCGTTCAGAATTCTGAACTTAATTCCATTCAGTTTCCAAGCAATGATAAAGTAGATGCAAACGTAACTTCAGTAGAATCGATGGAAGTTAGAACAAAGGCACCGGAAGTACAAGATACAGATGACGAGACGAAAATTGTCGAATAAGGTTGAATTTATATTTGGCTCTTAATAATGTCGCGTAATATTTTAGTTGCGTGTTTTTGTTAGCACTCGAATTTATAGGACATGTAATATCCCAATCACATTGAATTGATCATTTTAGTTTTTTTTAAAAAAATCGGTTATTTAACCATATGATTTGGTTTCATAGACCCTGCACAATGATGCAATTGTAATCGGTCACTTATAAAGTATAATAAATTAATTGCGTAATTTTTATTAACTATTGATTATAATGAATTATTTTGTCGTTGTTTTATATAGCGAAGGATATTAAGACCATGGTATTTAGCTTCGCAAGTATTTCGGAAATATTGCTTATAAATGTAGTTTTAAGTTTGTATATATTCCAGACTATTATAACCTTTATTTTCTTAATTACTTACATACTATATTTTTTAATAATGTGCGCAAACCGATCCAAAAGGACGGATTTTTGTTTTTGACACTCCAGTCATTAGCAGAACCCAGATGTGTCTTATATTTATCCACTTATTGATAAAAATACACAGCAGTCACGATATTTCTATTGGAAGTTATTCTTACACACAGAAAAATATTTAATAGAATCTACGAAAATTTCCATAAAATCTACGAATTTTTACATTGATTTCGAGCCATCGAAATTATTCGTAAAAAGAACGATTAGGGTATTGTAGAACTTTTTCGTTGATTTAACGAAGCATATTATTAAATCTAGATCGAGATTTTGTAAAATGATTGGTTCAATTAATGAAAAGTATTGTAGATACAACGAAATGGAATCCAATAAATACATTAAAATTTACAATGCGCTTAGTAACTTATAACGAATTTAATTCCGTTATTTTAATGAATATTATATAGATTTAAAAAGAGTGACGTTAAATTTTAGGTCATGTTTTCGTTAAATATTAAGTTAAATCAACGAGGATCATTGTAAATATAACGAAGTTTATTGCAATCAATTTTATTTTATTTACGATGCACATACTAAACAGTGAGCAAAGCAATGCATTTGTGGATCTGCATTAAGCCCATATTGTCGGCAATTCAAAAGCTGTAAGTTGTTCTTCAAATTTCAAAATAGAAAACGTTTCGTGTAGTGAATTCATTTTTATTTTTAGTTTCAGTTCGAGTAGTTACATAATTCAGTATAAACAAAGTATCTCAAAAGAAATCTCAAAAGAAATTTTTTACTCTTACAACTGGCTTTCCTGTAGGTATATAATATATGGTACATGGGTTGGTGGTTTATCAAATTCTTCAAAAAGCTTAATTTCTAATACAGATTCTGATGTTACATCAACAATAAAGCTCATAAAATGATCGTCGTAGCTAATAATATTTACAGGAGCGCACAAAATGTACCATTGTTCCATATATTCAAAAAAACACTTAATCTTATATATTTTCTTATTTTCCTTAATTAGAGGTAATATATAGTCGCTTTTGTAAATAGTTCCACAGTACGTAATATTAAAAATACAAAAAAAACACTTAATTCTTTTCGTAAATAATCAGACAGCAAAGAGAAATGCTCTAGCATATCCAATCGTTTTCTGGTGGAATAATCTAGAAAAATGCTTTCAAATGATTCATTTTTCATTATTCTATTGCAGAATTTAAAAGACATTTTCATGCCCAAAGTATAACATCGTGCATTTGTATTTCTATCATATGTTTTTATTTCCTTATGCTTTGCTTCAAATCTAAATGACCAAAGTGACTTCAACGACCCTGAATGCTCTGTTATGGAAACATAATGCGTTAAAAAGTGGTGTTTGGGTTTTAGTGAATCTTTAAATAATTCAACATATTTTTTATTATGAAATGATACTAATTGTTTTATTAATTTTAAATCTTCCTGACCAAATGATGACATTAACAATTGTTGTGTTTTAAGCCTTGGAAGGACTATTTCGACTTGAAAAAGTGAAAATTATATATATATATTACTATTTCGACTTGAAAAAGTCAAA
Organism: Beris chalybata; assembly: GCA_949128065.1. Classification (NCBI taxonomy): domain Eukaryota; kingdom Metazoa; phylum Arthropoda; class Insecta; order Diptera; family Stratiomyidae; genus Beris; species Beris chalybata. Next base: position 26,052,040 of record OX421896.1, on the reverse strand, counting down.
ATTATATATATATATTACTATTTCGACTTGAAAAAGTCAAAATAGTCGAAAGGAAAAGGAAGGTTCGGGACAGAAGGGCCAATTCCACCTACGTCCGAATTGGTGGCTGAGTTTTAGCTGGTGCGAAGCTCTTGCTGGCGGCCGGGACTAGTTACGGCAGTGTGGGGGGGGGGGGTACTTGCTTCAACTCAGACCACAAACCCTTGGCCTGTACAACAAAAATTATCAGCGCCGACTTATCCAAGGGAATCAAAAAAAAATTGGGATTATTTTCCCAACAGGTCGTGAAAGACCAAGAAGCGGTTGGATGGCGCGGCTCCGCGATTTGTCAGGGCGCTTAGGTGTAAGTAGCGCCCTGCTCTGCCCACCCTACCTCAGCCACGACTGTCCTTTCAAACATTTCGCGTCGCGGCCCCTTTTCGAGGTTCGGGGCGAAGGAGCTTATCCGCTTCTTTAAATGGCCTTTAGCGTATCATCATTTTATCGTAAACTTGACAAAAAAAACCCAATAGAAAACATACAAAATCAACAAAAAAATAAAGGAATTTACCCCATATTTCTGAATAGTTTCTCAGCATCTTCTGAAGTTTTAGTGGTGGACATAATTCATGCGTTCTTCTTAATTCATCGTGCTTTATGTAATTTCTAATGTAGATTACCTACTTCCTCAGTTCATATTTTAATTTCTATATATTTTTCAATTCACTTCATCCACCATTTTTGCATAATTTTTCTTTTCACGAGAACTTTTTAATTTTCAATTTCAATCAATTCTTCACAATTCACTTCATCCATCATTTAACTTTTCCTCCCATCAACTATTTTCCGTCCATTTTCTTCAGCCCGATCACGAGATTCTCCCTTCCGCCAAAACTCCGACCTCCGCTCCAGTCCTTTCTTCATCAAATTAATCCTGAAACTTGAGTAATTGAAATGTCGTATTCGGTGGTAAAATTAAAAAAGTATCTTTGAAAAAAAATCCAAACGCCCGCGCAATGTTCTGGATATTTGTAATTAAAAATTAATTTTAAAACATGTATCCAAACATGATATAAAATATGGAAATTTTAGTTGTACTCCATCAAAATAAATATAAAATTCAATAAGGCTGGCGATATCCTTACGATCAGTGGCTGTATAGTTTTTTTTCGTCAAAAAAACGACTTTTAATATCTTCAAAACCTAGTTGAAACTCACTTATATTTGTTAGATGTAGTATGAGAGAGTCTTACCTTCCCTTATTGTTGTTTTTTTTCCTCCTTTTTTGATTGTTGTCACTATTAACTGGTCGCGCCGACGGGATTATTATTGCATTCAACAAAAGTGATATTATGCAGTCTCTGGAATCTTGAAATTTTTGGCTAAGTTTATTATTGAATAAAATAACTGAGTTCCTGTCATCACCGACAGATTTATTGAACTAAAAATTATTTACAAACTTAACTCTATATATACATATTTTATGCTTATTCAGCATGGAGCGACTTTAATAAATGTATGCACATTGCATTGTGTAACCTGATATATGAATTAAAGTGCAGGCTATATTGTCCCATTGCAATAACAAATGCAGACTATATGTCAGCAATTAATTCATATCAGTATGTTATGATGAAGACGAATTTATGCTATGAAAAAGAAAGAATAATCATTATGCTAGCTTGTACAGATTTGTACATATTCCCCGGTTTTAAAGACGGGCCAGGTCGATGGAACTTAATTACTGTTGTCCGATGATTTGTTACGCTGGAGAATGAAATCTTCGTTTGCTGTTGATCTCGGTGCAGGTGTAGGTAGGACTATGATATCATTTAGATTTTTGCGTCGAGCCATTAGTCGAGTTATACCAATCCACAATATTACTACTATAATTATAGCCACACTTGTGTAACTGACTGCGTATTGATGTTTATCGTGGGAAGTCAACTTGACGGGAAGATTTGCTTGTAGTTGTTTTTTGATGGCTATGCTTAAGTTCGTCAACTCGTCATTTGATGCGATTCCACCGATGGTACTACTCTTGTCGTCATTCATCATTGTCGTTGTTGAAGTCAACTGTAGAGACAGATTTGTTTCCGGTAAGAACGAATTGAGAATATGGCCTGTGTAGGTATTGTGAGCACTAATAGTGACGGTATCCTGTCTAATAATGCAATTGGCCTTGATCCGGATAAGTCCGTCTCCCTTAAGGTTGGTGTTCAAGATCGCGTTCCCGCAGATAACATCGACCATTTGTTCTTCCTTTAGAATGTATATCCATGTATTTGGTGCTCTTAGTTGTATCCAATGATTGGCAGGACTTGACCGACGGATAACACAATTCTGCGATTTTTGTTTTTTGTGCGTTAAGATGTCTAGCTCGCAGTTATTGCTATTAGACGCTGTGTTGTATATAGGATGTTTCAGTTTGCATATATAGTCCTTTTTCCTTGTTAGAAAACATTTTTGTCTTTCTAGTTCGTTTAACGGGTAGAATCGATCACGATGTAGATTGACAAGCAGGTACGTTGATGCTGGTTCCACGGAGATGAATTCCTTGCCCTGTGGTGTTGGTATTGCGTATAATTGCAACATTTGAAAGTTCTCAGCAGTCAGCAGTGGTATTTTGATGGAGAAAATTATCCTATTTCCGTTTGATCTGGTTTGTACTGACATCAAGTTGTATAGTTCGATTATTGCCTCTTGAGAATCAGCTGTTGGTGCTAGTAACGGCTGTGGTAGGTGTTCTCTTATCGTGTGCAATTGTGTTCTTATTTGATTCGGTGCTAAGACTAGTGGATTAATTTTACCTTGATGTGTGTCTAACAGAGTGTCTAAGATCGAACGCTGTGTGTTTTGAAGATTAGTGAGGGACAACATTGTATTCATTGCCAGTGATAGGAATATGTGATTGTTCTGATCCTGTGCCGTTTGGGATTTTAATTGCGTCAATTGCTTCTCGACAAGCTTAAATTGGTGATTTAGCTTCCAACATGGTTGTTGGAACGTCTAAAATTTGTTGCTCTGATGGCCAATCCATCTGTTGTTTTATTAGCCATTCAGGTCCGTTCCACCACAATGCGTGGTGCCTGAGCTCGCTGGGCTTCATTCCTCGAGAGGCGACGTCGGTGGGATTATCCTTGGAGGATACGTGCCTCCATTGATTGTTATTTGCATTATCTTGTATTGTCACCACTTTGTTTGCCACAAAGGTTGTCCATTTAGTCGGGTGACCTTGTATCCAGGCGAGCGTTATTTTGGAATCAGTCCAAGAGAAGCTTTGAACTTCCTTCATAATAAGGTCTTCTTTTGTGTTCCTCATCAGTTTTGACAGCAGCTCGACTGCGCATAACTCTAGGCGCGGTAAAGTAATAAGTTTGAGAGGTGTCACCTTTGTCCGGCTCGACGGACCATGAATACGAATGTGATTTCGTTTGCGATGAATAATTGCAGAAGGGGGTGGATGCAACGAGGTTGCGAAGGAAGAATTGAAGAATCTGAATATTGGTGTATGATGGAGACGCTAGAATACACTATTGGAATAAAGTTCCAATTTTATAGTGGATGAAGTGTGTCTGCCCTTATTGCAAGAGGGCAGAAGAGAAGAAGACCGAGAAAGTAAGTTGAAAGAAAAAAAATATTGTCACCGAAATAAAAGTACTTCGGTGACATCGGGTGAACGGAGAATTTATTGTTTGAAAATTGCAATTACGGGATGCAAGACCAATGACCCAGCGTGGCTGGTACAATTTAAAAGGCACTGTGGCACTGAGGCACAATTAACAATCATAACTAATTTTGCAATCAATAAATAAGATATCACAAAAACCTGGTAACGATAAGGCGTATCGAAAAATTCATTCGGTCGTGTGACCGGGAACTTGTACTGGTTGCAACTCCTTTTGTAGGTTATGAACGAAACATAAGCTGGGAAAAAACCGATAAAATGAGCTTAAATGTTTAGAAAATTGTTCTGAAGCTCTTAACTATACACTTCGTTTACTTTCACAACACTTTCACTTACCGAAAAACCACTATTGGAACACTTAAATAAGAAAATAATGCCGCGAAATCCCGATCCGACGTTCTCGCCGCGAAGATTTGACAGAAACTTATTGACAGCACAGGAGCCAACGTCAATTTGTCACGTAATTCGTTGAACACGCGTGGTAATTTTTGTTTGTTGCGAACTTGTTGCTCGTGGGGTTGAAAATCCGTAATTGGTATCTTCTTTGGGGATGTTCTTCTCTTTTGGGGTCACCACTGTACCAATCTAAGCTGTAACGCCCTTGACGGTATCTTTTACTGTACTCTTGACGGTACTCTTGGCGGCACTCTTGACGGCTAACTTAAAACAATAAAACACCGGCTAGTTCGACTGTTCAATCACCACTAACTTTTTATTTTCTGCCACGTTTCCGTGGTTTTGACGTTTACGTACATTTTTGTTTAAAGGGTGCTCGTTTCTATTTTATACATTTTGTTTACAGGGTGTTCGTTTTTATTCTAGGGGGCACTACATGTGTTCCTCTGTCATTTGAAACGGATGTCCTTTTTTCACCAAATCTAGTAGTGGCTTGGCGATTCTTGAAAAGTTCGGTTCGAAGCGTCTGAAATATGAGAAAAGTCCCAACCATGACTGAACCGCCTTTGCATTTCGTGAAGCGGATAACTCTTTATATTCTCCACATGTCTATTACTGAATCGACCAAAAATCCGAGGTACTCTATCTCCGCGTAACAGAATCGACATTTCTTTAAATTCAATTTCAATCGATATGCACCTTATAGTCATAATACTTCTTTCAGAATATGCATATGCATTTCTAGACCAGCAGTAGCAATTATTATCAATTTGCGTGTTTTTATTAACGCGATTCACTATCTTGGTTGAGACGCCACACAACAACCGAAAAGTACCGAATTCACTGAGTTTTCTGTTGATCACTGAATGTTGCTTTGGTACTTTTGGAGTCTTTATTTATTCCTCTTTTTTATAATGGTTGGATAATAGTTCTTATGGCATCAGTTGCGCTGGTGTACGCCAATCGGCGAACTGTATCATCACGACTACATATACCGGCTAAGCAGTCCTCAAAAATCATTTTCTGCCGCTCTGGCCTCTTCCTCTTCTGGCCTTCTTTCCTGTGGTGCAGGCGAACGAACAGGGCTCACATTTGCTGCCGCTCTTGGCTCTTCCTCTTCTGGCCCTCTTTCCTATGGCTGCACCAGATTTGACCAATACGTTGCGGAAGAAGCAACGTTGTTGTTGAAACTGAACACCAACCGTTAATTAACATATTCAACAGACCATTAGTAAACGCACCAAAGCGTATTCAACGAATGGTTTTAAAACTACAAAGGTATAACTTAATAGTCAAATACAAAAAGGTAAAGATATGTTACTCGCCGATGCTCTATCTCGTATTATCAACACAAATCAAATTACCAAAACAGAAGATATTGAATCCAATGAAGTTTTCATGGTAAACAAAATATTCGACGAAATTGCGGAAATAAATGTTCTTGAAAATATCGATATTAATGACGATAATATTCGTGAAATACAAGAACAGACATCTAGAGAATCAACATTGATCGAACTACAAAACGTTTGTTTCAACGGATGGCCAAACGACAAAACGGACTTAAATCCCGAAATCAAACCGTTCTGGAACAGGTCGGAAATCGTCACAACTAACAACGTGTTGTTTAAAGAAAATAGAATCATCGTACCAACAAAACGAAGAAATGAGATAATCGAAAAAATTCACTATGGACATCTCGGAATTGAGTCTTGCTTGAAACGAGCACGTGACACAGTTTATTGGCCGCAAATCAACGAACAAATAAAAAACCAAATTAAAATATGTGATGTCTGTTTGGCAACTGCCAGCACACAACAAAAACTGCCATTACAATCTACACCGATTCCGGATTTACCATTCGAAAGAATTGCTTTGGACATCTCGAGTAACACAAAATCAAATTATCTAATATTTACTGACTATTTCTCAGATTTTATTGAAGTGGCCAAATTACCTTCTTTGACTACTTTCGCTGTGATTGAAGCCTGCAAAAAGAATTTCTCACGACATGGAATTCCAAAAGTGATCGTTGCGGATTCAGGATCACAATTCAACAGTCAAGAATTTATGGCCTTCACTAAAAAATGGTCAATCAAGTTAACAATGTCATCGCCGTATCATCATCAAGGCAACGGTAAAGCTGAATCAAGTGTTAAAATCGTCAAGAGATTGTTTCGTCGCGCCGATAAAAGTAACCAGGATCGTTAGATAGCGTTGTTAGAATGGCGTAACACACCAAATGCCATAGGTTCAAGTCCAGCCCAAATGTTATACTCAAGACGACTATCTTCTATCTTACCACAAAAAGCAAGCCTACTGGTTCCAGAGATTCAACAAAAAGTGAAAAAAAAAAAAATTATCGAACGCCGTCAAGTCACCAAAAAACACCACGACAAACCAGCTCACTACTTACCAGAATTAGAAGTAGGAACCGATGTTTACGTCAAAATGCGTCCAGATAAAAAAAGTGAAGCCTCAAAATCAGTTGTTAAAAATCGGCTTTCCAATCGTAAGTACCTCATATCTCATATTCGAAACAGCTAACACATTCGAGATGCAACCGTTGTCAAGGGAGATACTCCAACTAAAACGCCATCTCAAAGTGACAACACACCAACAACAAACGACGGTCAAAACATAAATAAACCAGATCCAGTTAGCAGTAAACAAGAACGAATCACAAGAAAGCCAGATCGTTATGGCAATCCAGTATACTACTAATCTATACGAAAACTATTTACTTTCTTTCCATCAAAATCTATTTAATCAATCCAATACGAGCAGCCTAAGCGAGCAGACGCGTTTTAATTAAAACAAAACACGGGGAAATTCCAAACGTTCGCTCTAGACGAATCCACTCGCCACAAATCCTCGAGTCCCGGTCCGACCACCGACTTCTGCTTCGGATTCTTTTTCCTTTTTTTATTACAATTCGTCGTTGCTCCGCCAACACGCTACTCTAATCGCCGACCTCCGATTTTAGCTCCCAAAAATCGCCAAAAATTCATCTTGGAAATCATCCGACGGATGATCGAACAGGGTAACCATCTTGTGATTTATTTATAACAATATCAATTGAACAGAAAGTTATTTCCAATTATACAATTGCCGCAATTACAAAACAAAAATATTCTATATGTAAAATAAAAATAGAAATAAAAAGTATTATAAAAAATTAAATAATGAATTACGTATCAGAAGAACGAAAAAGAGTGACCTTTAAGTACACTTTGAATGAGTTTAAGGTAGGACTATGAAAACTAAGGCAATACAAATTAAAATAGCGAGGTAAACGAATTAGAGGAGAGTAATAGAAGCAATTAATATTGGCTTGAGGCACTGTAAAAATGTCGTGACATCTAGTGTTTGTAGTCAATATTTCGCAGTCTGAGCGTATCTTTGAGATTCGAACTGAAAACAAAAACAACTTTATACAAGAATACCATATCCAAGTATAATCTTCTGTCCTTCATGCAATATATGCCAAGTACTTCGAGACGGGTTTCATAAGATATATCATGAAAGCCAAGTTTACGAAAAAGTGATTTGGTGAAACGACGTTGAACTGATTCCAAGGCTGTCACAAGATATGTAAGATAGGGATTCCATACTACTGAACAATATTCTAAATGACATCGGACTAGACTATTGAAGAGATTTAGATATAGAGTTGCGCTACAAAAAGGGTGCGCAGAACGTAATATAAATCCACATAGCCTGTATGCCCGTTTACAAACTTCAGTTATGTGCAGATCAAATTTTAATTTAGCATCGAAAATTACTCCTAAATCCTTGATGCTGGAGACTTCCAATAGAAGAGAATTGTCGATGTAATAGTCAAACTGAATGTGCGAGATTTTATTGGTGTAGATCATCATAAAGCATTTCTGCGTATTTAATGCCAATTTATTCGTAGTACACCAGGACAACAGGAGGAGGCAATCGGATTGTGCTTTTATTTCCCGAAAAACCTTTAAGTCATCAGCATACATCAAATGCTTTGACTGGAATTCAGAAAGAAGATCATTAACAAATAGTATAAACAAAAGTGGGCCCAAAGTAGAACCCTGATGAACACCGGATGGAGCCAGGTAGGATGTTGAAATAGATCCACTGAAGATGACCATTTGCTTACGATCATTTAAATATGATTGGAACCAGATAAGAAGCCCAGTACTTAGGCCAAAAGAATTCAGTTTCCGTAGAAGAATGGAGTGATCAACAGTATCAAATGCCTTAGAGAAATCCGTGTAAATTGTGTGAACGTCGTAATGGTTTTCCAGGGAATGAGCTACAGAGTTGGTGAAAGACACCAAATTTGTTTCTGTAGAACGGCCTCTAAAAAATCCACGCTGATTAATCGATACACAGTCACGAACTTGAGAAAAAACATGTTCGTGAATAAGTTTTTCAAAAACTTTAGAAAAACAGTTAAGAATACATATTGGTCGATAGTTTTCTGCTTTATGTTTCTCTCCTTTTTTAAAAATTGGAATGACATGCGAATTCTTCCAAATACTGAGAAAAATACCCTCACAAATAGAAGACGTGTAAAGCTGTGACAATGGCTCGGCAAGAACATGGCCCAATTTTTTAACAAAGATATTGGGAACATTATCCGGACCAGCGCTGCCGTTACTGTCTAAAGAATTGATGGCAATGATAACATCCTGCGCTCTAAATACTGGAATCACATTGTTCTGATCTACTATTGTGTCAGGAAGACAAGAAGTTAACGAAGACGTATAAACAGATTGAAAGAATTGAGAGAATAGCTCCACAATATCACCAGGAGTGGATGCAGTTGCTCCTGAATATGTTATGCTTAGAGGAGTTGTCCGAGTAGCACGAGAGTCATTGATATATTTCCAGAAAGGTTTATCATTACCCATGAGAAGCGAAGAATTAAGGTTGTCCACATAAAGACGAAAACTTATCTTTATTTCCTTCTTAAGCTGCTTCCTGAGGTTACCATAATTCGATGCATTGTTATGATTGCGTTCTCTTAGATAACGACGCCTAGCACGATTTTTTTCGAATAGTAGGTGAATAATTTTGGCATTAAACCATTGAGGATAGCGGTTCACTTTCTTAGAGGACAATGGAATGTTTTCGGCAATGATTGCGTCTAAGATTCTATAGAATTCTTCAACAGCACTATTAGTAGATACTGTACTCAGAGTTGTTTGCCAGTTAATGCTTCCTAATATAACAGAAAGTTCCTCATAATTGCATTTATAAAAATTACGTTTCGGACGATTAATAGGCAGCAAGGAGGTGAGAGGGTATAAGTTAAGCGAAAATTCAATAGCAGGGTGATGTGAGTCAATTGGGACTAGTCCAAGGGGAGAGGGAATAATAGTTATCTCATTGGTATTAGTATTAGAAAAGATCAGGTCAAGTATTTTGTTGTTTTTGTTCGGCACAAGATTAAATTGGCAAAGGTCACAGAACTCCATAAAAGATTGCAAATAAAAGTGATGTTGGGCGAAGGTGGACAAACATGAGGATGCATCACTACTCCACGTTACATAGGGCATATTGAAATCTCCACATATCAGGAATTTTGAACCAGGACCACACTGAGTTATAAAAAGTGAAAGTGCTTCAAAGAGTTCAGAGAGGTTTGTTGCGGATAAGCTACACGGTATGTAACAGGTGAACACAAATAACGAAGTTCTACCACATTTGATCTTAATAGCAATGCATTCAAAGTTGCAATGAAATTCAGTACATAATTCGGAAAACAACCTATTATCAACAGCTATCATGACACCACCACCATCACTTTTACTGGAGGACAGAAGATCGCGATCACGACGATATACATTATAAGACCCAGGGATCAGCTCAGAATCGAAAATTGACTTGTTTAGCCAAGTTTCCGTAATGCATATAACATCAAAAGAATTTGATAAAATTGAGTTTCTAAATGTTGTTGCCTTAGTTTTCAGACCTCTTACATTTTGATAAAAAATACTAATGTCTTTTTTAACAGAGGAAGTCGATAAACTAAATGCTGATGTTAAGTTAGCTGCTCCTTGGTGACTTGGTCCGCTAGCATTGTGGTAAAAACAGGGAAAAGTACATCCACTCCCATTAGCTACAGCGTGGTTGGAATGGATTCCGCCTCTACGTTTTTTGAGCGATATACAAAGTGCTTTACGCGTACAGAAACCGGCCAAAAAGCAGAATCCAAAATCTTCTCGGAATATGAAGTTGGAACTCCAAGTTTGAAGCTTACGAAGCCAAGAGTTGTAAGATCCGCATCACGCTTGGTAAGCCTACCGCATACTATAACGTCAGGTTGCACACCAAGCTTCTTCGCGACATATTCTTGTAGCATTAATTCCGTTGTTTCCACATGAAAGCGCGAAATATGCAACCATTTCAAATCAGGAATAACTTTGAAGGTTGCATCCGAAGACACGTCAGAGCCGACAATATGACTACGATTGCTAGTTTTACGCTTCTTCTTGTTCCTAATAGGAACCGTGCTCCATGCACTAGATGAGCCATCACCAAAATCGATTTGTTTGTTGTCGTTTACTCGATTTTGCATGTCAACAGCCGAATTAATATCAGTGCTAAGTTGCAATGCACGTTCCGTGATATTACGATTAACCGATTTCACGCTATCCGCAGAGAGTTTAGCGGACCGCGTTTGGATTTTTTCAGGTATTGGCGCACCCACATTTGCGGTTTTGCGAGTTCGAGGTCTAAGTCGCGTTATTGGTGTTATAGTCCCGTCCGCATTGATAATTGGAGCTGCCAATGTTGATGTTGATGCCGATGACGGTGCAACAGAATCAGTCAGACTTACTGCAGACAAATTTGTAAGCGCCGGCTCCGACGCGCATACATTTTTGAAGTCAGTCAATGCAGCATCGAGTTTTTTTTGGAGCAATTGAAATTCCCCGTGTAGAGTCCGTACTGTTGCTTTTGCCCTTAATATTTTCGTGGCATACGCAGATGGTGACGAAGGCCGGCAATTTGAACAGAACCAGTACAGGCCGTTATCTGAATTCACAACGGCATCACCTACACTACCAGAAAGCCCGATGCACTTGCTGTGAAAAATCTTTCCACATAAACCGGAACAACAAAGAAATGGCGTTTTATTGGCCGTATCGGCACAGGCTGTTTCACTGCACTTAGCCATTAAAGTACTAACACCGAAAATAGGTAAACAACTTGATAAAAAATAAGTCGAAACTATGCGCAGTATTTGGCGATATTTTGTCAAGAAGCAAACAAAAAAAAATTCATGATCCGTCTAGTGACGGAGGCATTATGCTGAAGAAACGAAAAAAATAAATATTGCGGATGGCAGGGCTATTGTGGCCATGCTAGTGCCAACGATCTTCCAACAGGAAATCGTTTAGTAGTCTCATTGGGCTTGGTCCGATCGGAATAGCGAATCTGCTCCCTTTGGAATTGCGTGTAGCCGCATGTGCAAGCCCTAAGCCCAGCCTGACTTCTTCTCATATTTGCGCGCAATGTCCACGTTTAATACACAACCCCGGCATGTCATCATTAAACAACAACAATAAAAAAAATTTTATGAACGCCGGAATAATAGTTACTTCTTGGTCTTAAATAATTATTCTGGATAATTCATCGCTGAGAATTTCTGCCTCCTCTACAATCTTGCTGTTGCTATATTTTGATTCAAGAGATTCTATAGACCTGTTATGGAAATTATGTACTTATTACAGCGCCTTCTACTATAATTAGGATTAACCAAATGCAAAAATTAATCTTGTATCATGCATCCATCAAAACAAATATCATTTTGCAATATGAGATGCGTCCACTAGATAATTTATTTAAACGGTATCTAGCCGATCTTAATGACAGGTGAAGGTGCCAAGTGCCTATTCGACCATCTGTAAAAATACCAAACCCCTTACTAATCTCTTGTATTTGTACAACACGCGGTCTGGATATTGTCTTGCGATTGCTGCTTAGTATGAGATATTGTTCGCTTCTCTTCCTTAACGTTTTTTACTTTTGCACTGTAATGGCGACGTGCACTTGCAAATACACTATATGGTCTTACTAACTCTTGGCGACGATCCTCCTTCGATTGTTGTGGTCGGCTGACTGGGGCGAGAAGAGCTCTTCGTTTTGCGAACATCCTTTCTTCTCGGTTTTTTCTTCGTTCAGTTACAATTCTGTGCCGATTTGTTTTCCTCGGTGCTTATTTTGCTTCTTTCGGCGTGTGGTGTTGTCAAGGCGGCTCGTTCCATATTCCCCTGGTATGATCGACCCGCTACTTTGTTCACGTCGCGGAAAAATGCCAATTGAGTCATGACCGAATGACTGGCATGTCTTATTATTAAAATTTGTTATTCTCAATTTTCTCCACCTCAGCGTCATTCACCACTGCGACACTTTTCGCGCCACGACCCTTTCGCTTGAATGATCATGGTTACATTGGTTCATGGTTACTGTAGGAATCCTCACCTGGCGCACTGCAACGTGCAAAAGCCACGGTATTATGTCTTGCGTTGTCGAGGAGTCCCTTGATTAAATTTCTTTCACCTGGCACACTACAAGGTGTACTAGCGACGGTGTTTGCGATGGCAGCAGGGCGCCGCCGAGTGGAATATTTGAGCAGGTACTTTTTGAAATAAAAAACTGGTCCACTCCGGACGATGGTCGAGATGCAATTCAATTTATTGACAAGTGTTCATTTTGACTTATAGCTAAAATTCACAATAGTGCAATTACAAAGTGAGATAAGTGTTGCCCTAGTTGCTGTCAGTTTCATGTTCCGAGAATGCCTGACTCGACGAACTTTGACCTGCTAGTAAATAAGGAAATTTATAATATAGTAATAAATAAAATAAAGAATGTATAAATTTTTACTTTCAAAAACAAAGGAGTCGTCGACGCTTCTCGCCAAGCTCTCCTCTATCGTACCCTCCATATTTACGGTCCTATTATCTGCAAGCACAGCCTCGACATCCCGGTAAGGCTCCAATTCGAAGGGGATCCGCCGGATGCTCCCACGACTTTCTTCTCAGATCTGAAATTCACATATTATTGGTCAGTGCGATCTGAAAACCTATTCTTTAAGATTACATACCTATACTTCAAGCACAAATTTTTTATTTTCGTTTTAATCTCCTCAACGCTTACAGAGTAACCACTCTTGGAGAGGTCGTGCGCCATCTCTTGGTACACGTGGGAGTTTTTTCTTGCACCTCGGAGCTGTTGGATTTTTTCTTTCCAGAGGCTGACGAGGCACTTTTCCTCCTCCTCGCTCCACTGCATCCTTTTTTATACTTGCGTTTTTCTTCCATTGATTTTTCCGAGAACCGAAAAACTGAGCTAAGAACAATTATAAATGGCATAACCACACATAGGTGAAGTTGACATGCAGATCAGCTGATAGTATCGAAAAAAATATCGATTAAATATCGATATGATGGCAGTACTGCCATATTTTTCCACCGAAAAAGTCGTACTTTCGCCGAAAGTACAGACTTTCGATGACACATTTTGTATGAAGAATCGACTTACTTTCGACTGGATTTCAGTGCAAATACATCGAAAGTGCGATAAAGTGTCCGGTCTGAATAGGCTATAAGACTAAATTCACGTTTTTCCAATTCAAAATTCGAAACTCAAAATCAATGATCGCTACAGTTACCAACCTTAATTGGTAGTGGTTTAATTACTTGTGGTTGGCTCATGGGAATTTGCCATACCGAAACTGAACCTGAAAGAGTCAGTGGGGTTTACAAATTCGACCCAGGGCTGTTTGTACTCCGTGGCGGTGTGGAACGATCTTTCGAACGGCAGTCTTTTCTCCTTATTTCTGAATTTGCATGGCTGTGTAATCTTGAATGTTCCCAAACCAATCAAATTTACGGCGTAATGGGCTCCATTGTATGTGGTAGACAAAATAATTGGGTTTTTTTAGTTTTTACAACCATTGATTGCTGGCTATCATCTTGATGAAAACTCCTCCACCCAGCAAGTTCTCCACTAAACTCGCACATTGGTATAGGTAATTTTGTTGTGTTCGAGGCCTTGGCAGGACTATTTCGACTTGAAAAAGTCAAAATAGTCGAAAGGAAAAGGAAGGTTCGGGACAGAAGGGCCAATTCCACCTACGTCCGAATTGGTGGCTGAGTTTTAGCTGGGGCGACGCTCTTGCTGGCGGCCAGGACTAGCTACGGCAGTGTGGGGGGTACTTGCTTCAACTCAGACCATTAAACCCTTAGCCTGTACAACAAAAATTGTCAGCGCCGACTTATCCAAGGGAGTTGTAAAAATTGGGATTATTCTCCCAAAAGGTCGTGAAAGACCAAGAAGCGGTTGGATGGCGCGGCTCCGCGATTTGTCAGTGCGCTCTGGTGTTGTTGGCGCCCTGTTCTGCCCACCCTACCTCAGCCACGACTGTCCTTAAAACATTTTAGCGTCGTGGTCCCTTGTTGAGGTTCGGGGTAAAAGAGCTAGACGCTCGGGTTCATCTTTATAATGTGGCCTTTAGCCTATCAACATCTTTTCACCAAAGCTACAATATAACTCATAAGAAAACATACCGGAAATCCAAAGAATCAAAAGGATCGACGAACGCGGAAACAAATATAATAAGAATATATACAAAGTATAGAATATATACATAGTAAAAAAAATATAAAAATATGTCGGACTCACCCCATTTATTTGTGTTGATTCATCCTTTCTGTTCGATTCTTGTCCTACCTCGCCCTGTTTTTATGCCCTATCTTCCTATATTTTTTTTTTCTATCCTATTACCTGGTTGTATATTTAGAATCCCTGCTTCATGTATAATTGTCTAACCTATTCTTAAATTTGTGTATTTAGAATTCCTACTTCATGTATAATTTCCTAACCTATTCTTAAATTTGTGTATTTAGAATTCCTACTTCATTTAAAATTGTTTAACCTATTTTTACATTTTTTTTTTTTTTTTTTTTCTTTTTTTATTTTTCTTTAACTCAGCCTTTCGCCATTTCACGTTCGATTGCCAAATTCACACTTCGCTGTCCGACTAATTTTGCCAATTTAGCTTCACTTTTTCGACATTTTCAACTTCTAATAATTTAACTTGGCCTTTTCGCCATTTTTCCTTTTCGATTGTTCTTCAACTTCACACAACCGCCATTCCTTAATACTTTTATCCGGCAATCACCATTTTTTACAGATTTTCTTAGCTTTTCGCCACTTCACATTCGCGTTCCAAAAAAAAACATTCCACCCTCGCCATTCGGCCTAATCTTTAATTTCCACTTGTTTCTTTCTTCTTTTTTTCTTTCATTCGTTTTCAACCACAAATTTACAAAACCCCACCCGACTTCATTCCGTTTTCAAAAAAAACTCCTGTTCGCCCACAACAATTTTCCAAAAATTCAAATTTTTTGTTAAAGTCGCACAATCCGCTTTCTTCCATCACGCCGTATAAATAATTCCTTGTCATTAGTGTAACTTGAGATGATCCTTCAATGGCTTGAGAAAAAGTTGTAGCAAAACTAAAATCCAAAGTACGAATATTTCGAATTTCCGTTATCAACATAAACTGTTATAAAATCTGAATGTGCAGAACAAATTTGTGACTCCTAAAGAATGTACATATAATTGACCTTCAGATGGTCACATAAAGTTTGACGGAGTCTTACGGAGGTATATAACTTAATCAATTTTGATATTGTACCTATTATACCTTTTTAAATGTCCTAGCTTGTTCCAATGTTTGACTGCGGCCTCAATTGCGTTTTTCCTCGCTTTGGATGAGTAGCGTTCCACTACAGGATTTCATGCGGCTCCAGCTAATTTCGATGACGACACTCTTACTAACGCGCACTTAAAAAAGAAACTCTTATGCTGATGATGTCTTTGTCGGCTGATAGTGACTTCTTTATTCTCGTGTTCACCGCCGCTGTGCTGGTGTCTTTTTATTTTTAGCACTTCCGTGTCAGTGCTGCCAAAGCGGCTCGTCACACTTTTCCAAAAAATAGATCTCAAATTATACCAAAAATGTCGCACTGTGCGTCGGTGAGAACGAACCCGATCCCCTATTCACTTCTTCTAGATAAGAAGACAATTGAAATGAGGTAGGTCGTGATATTTATTTTTTGACTCCCTTGTTTATGATGTAAAGGGATTGGTCCAATATCATAAAGTTCTCAAAAATTGTAATTAATTTGCTGGAGTTTTTAGAAAATCCGGTGTCTTACTACTAACTGATATTAGGTCTTTAATAACTGCTACATAGCTACAGTTTTTGTCTTCTTTTCCTTGTCTGATTTCAAAAGTAAATATAAAATACTATCGACAAGCTCTGTGTTATATTCTTGTCCCTCTTAATATGATTGTATTTCACTACTTGCATATAAAACACTTCAGCTTTATAATTGTCGAGTTAAAAAATAATTGTACCAAATAACGTATTGTTGCGAGCAATGAGTTCGCCGGGATTTCAAGTAAAACACAATTCTTTTAAAATCAATAGAAATAATAACGTTTTAATCGCACCAAAAAACGTATTGTTGCGAGCTATGAGTTCGCCGAGATTTCAAGTAAAACACAATTCGTTTAAAATCAATAGAAATAATAAGGTTTTAATCGCACTGAGTCTTGCAAAAACACCTAAGTTTTTTCTCAGGGCTTTTCCTGGGCTCTCACTTGGTGGCGTTTCTGCCTTGCGGG
Source organism: Beris chalybata (assembly GCA_949128065.1). NCBI lineage: Eukaryota > Metazoa > Arthropoda > Insecta > Diptera > Stratiomyidae > Beris > Beris chalybata. The sequence continues at coordinate 26,035,287 of OX421896.1, read as the reverse complement.
GCAATACGCCGCACTGCCTAGTAGTACACTTAAAGAACAAAAAAAATGTTCACTAGGCGTTCGTAGGAGTTTAATTTGTTTTTATTTATACTACCGGCAACGCTGGTCGATTTTATATACAACTTGATCACTGCTCGGTTGCTGGTTCCAATCAAAATCGCTTTATTAATACAGCGCACGTTGAAAGTATTGTAAGATAACGAGCCTTTTCGTTATTGATTCTGCTAACTTCTTGTACTAATAAAAAAAAGCCTTTTCTCAAAATAATAAAAACGATATCTCCAATAGTAATATTGGAAGAATTATTTATTTTATGATATTTTGACTTTTCTAAGTCAAAATAATTGAAAGGAAAAGGAAGGTTCGGGACAGAAGGGCCAATTCCACCTACGTCCGAATTGGTGGCTGAGTTTTCGCTGGTGCGACGCTCTTGCTGGCGGCCGGGACTAGCTACGGCAGTGTGGGGGGGGGTACTTGCTCCAACTCAGACCATTAAACCCTTGGCCTATACAACAAATATTATCAGCGCCGACTTATCCAAGGGAATACAAAAAAAATTGGGATTATTTTCCCAATTGGTCGTGAAAGACCAAGAAGCGGTTGGATGGCGCGGCTCCGCGATTTGTCAGGGCGCTCTGGTGTTGTTGGCGCCCTGCTCTGCCCACCCTACCTCAGCCACGACTGTCCTCAAAACATTTTTCGTCGTGGCCCCTTATTGAGGTTCGGGGCCAGGGAGCTAAACGCTCGGGTTCATTTTCATATAATGGCCTTTAGCCTTGCATCCTTATCTCTTTAAAACCAAAAAAAATCGAGCCAAAAAAAATACATGTATAATAAAATATATATATAAGGAAATAAAGCGAAAAAATATAAAAAATTTATGTACTTACTCCATTTATCTGTGTTGTCTCATCCTTTTTCGTTTCATTTCATCCTAATATTTCCTATCTCATTCCTTCTTTAAATTTCCTATTTCATTCCTTCTTTAAATTTCCTATTTCATTCTTTCTTTAAATTTCCTATTTCATTCCTTCTTTAATTTTCCTATTTCCTTCCTTCTTTAAATTTCCTATTTCATTCCTTCTTTAAATTTCCTATTTCATTCTTTCTTTAAATTTCCTATTTCATTCCTTCTTTAAATTTCCTATTTCATTCCTTCTTTAAATTTCCTATTTCATTCTTTCTTTAAATTTCCTATTTCATTCCTTCATACTCGAATAACATTTCGAGGATCGAGTGGATCCACAGAAATGTTAACGAGATTGGTGTTACCAGCCAGCGGCGATTCAACAATATATAGAATGTCTTTATTGATCACTTGTATGAGTTCTTTGTATTAACTAAAAACTAAATTACATTTTGGTAAATGGTAAACGACGCCGAACCGGTGAGGGCAATACTATATAGTTGGCCCGTACATTCGGTAGGCGTCGCCTTACCTATGTATAGGGAAAATCCTGTACTCCGTTCAACCTAAATTAAATTGTAAAAACTCTTTATTTATCTAAGAAAAGAGGTCAGAAACAGATGTGCAGCATTTTCCCGTCTTCATAGCTCATGCCGTAAACACAAGAACCTAAATACCATTTTACCCTTAATCAGTTCCTGGATTTATGTTACAAAAGCTTATGCTATGACGTAACAATTAGCAATGAATGTGCAAACACTGTCTAGGTCCTCGAGTCGATTCGTAATGAGGTAATCTTTAAGAGTCTCAACACATGACACGGAATTATAGCTCAACACTCACTACACGTATAGCTCTGGAAGGATGTGATACAATCAGTATGAAAACTGCGTTCACAAATTCCATCGCATATAATGTTATTATTATCACCAATAGCCTTAGCGCAGAGTAGTAAGAACTACACCAATCTTTTTAGCATTACGCCAGTACAGAACAGCAATACTGAAGTGAGGTCAAAATAAATGGAAATAGTGTTGTTGTATGTACCACGGCCGTTTAGACCAGCTGGTATGGTCTTTGGAAATTAGGTCAGATAAACCACTAAATCTGCTTGTTCTGATTGGTTCTTTCGGAATGAGGTTATTTGCTTGTGTTACGGTAGAAATAATAAAACGCACGGTTTCAACAATATTAGTTTATTCACCAGTTCTATTACAGGCCTGATCAAAAAGTACACTGTTACGCCTGCTCGCCAGAATGCAACTCTGCCCGCCATTACATCAGCATCGCCCAGCATGTACTCTTACCTTCACACAGTACTCGCACTTAGTGCCCTTTTATGATGCCAGCGCCATCTCGCCGTAGGTGTAACACTTGTTTTTTTAGAGAGATGGGAGTGTAAGTGGGATAGCTATTGTAGTTGGTTTCGATGCGGTTGACTTATTGAATCGCAATGTAGTTTAGTTCGAAAAGGTGCGGCCCGACGAAATGGGAAGCTCATTCGAGCTGTACTCAATGATACAGAGGAGCCCAATGGGCTATACTCCAAATGTATGCTATACTCTAAGACAGAGGAGCCCCGATGGGCTATACTTCAAAAATAAACTAGAGGAGCCCGGTGGGCTATGCTCTAAGAAAGAGGGGCCCGAAATAAGCTAGAGAAGCCAGAGGGCTATACTCCAAAATTAAACCAGACCTTTTGACGGTGAAAACACAATTGAGCTTTATTATGACTTAACAACTAATTTATAATAATTAAATGCTTACATTGCTAATTCACTTATTCTACCTATGCTCAATCTACACTTATGCTTACGTTAGCAATTCAATACACCTGCGACAATTTCTTCGCGCATTTATGCTGACGCATTACCTTGAGCAGGTGCATTGTTTTAGCTAGGGATCGTATGGCGTTTATGCCAATTGGTGATTATGCTAGCCTTAGCATATTAATGCAACAATTTCTCCCTATGGTTATGCCTGACCTTGAGTCAGGTGTATTATTTACCTGCTAAAGATCGTATGGCATAGCATACGGGAATGCTGGGTTAGAGTATGCATTATAGGGGAGTGTGGTTTTTGGATTGAACTTCAATATTATTATACCTCACCTTCCCCCTAAAAAAAAATGGAATGTAAGTTTCTTTGTTTGTTTTTACCATGTGTTGTGTTTGAGGCCTTGGAAGAATTATTTTGACTTAGAAAAGTCAAAATAATTGAAAGGAAAAGGAAGGTTCGGGACAGAAGGGCCAATTCCACCTACGTCCGAATTGGTGGCTGAGTTTTCGCTGGTGCGACGCTCTTGCTGGCGGCCGGGACTAGCTACGGCAGTGTGGGGGGGGGGGGTACTTGCTCCAACTCAGACCATTAAACCCTTGGCCTATACAACAAATATTATCAGCGCCGACTTATCCAAGGGAATTGTCAAAATTGGGACTATTTTCCCAACAGGTCGTGAAAGACCAAGAAGCGGTTGGATGGCGCGGCTCCGCGATTTGTCAGGGCGCTCTGGTGTTGTTGGCGCTCTGTTCTGCCCACCCTACCTCAGCCACGACTGTCCTTGAAACATTTTTCGTCGTGGCCCCTTATAGAGGTTCGAGGTGAAGGTGCTAAACGATCGGGTTCATTCTAATGTGGCCTTTAGCCCTTCATCATTTTAGTATAAAAAAAGGAAACCAAAAGAGAACGTCTCAAAATATGCTCCAAAAGAGTCATACCATCACAAACTATACTGAAAAAAAAATCAAATGGAAACCAAAGAAAACAAAAAAATTAGAATAAAAGAAAAAACTTACCCCATTTATATATTTTTGTTTTTCTGCTCCACCAGCTTATATTATTTGTTTTTTTATTATTACTTTATTATTTATTATAAATTATTTCGTCCGTCGGTCCTGTCATGTCTTGTATTTAATAATTTATTGTAATTTAGTTTTAATTTGAATTCATTTAAATTTCAATTTGATCTGAAGTTTTAATTCATTTTAATTTAGTTTTTCTTCTTTTTTTCCATTCTTTTTATTTGTTTTTTTTTTTTTTTTAAATTTAATTTTCATATTTTTTATTATTTTAAAGTATTTCTTTAAGATTTACTTTTTAAATTCTTCTTTCTCAAGCCGTCAAACTTTAGTCGTGAAGTTGGCGGTTGCTTTCGAAGACAACCCAACACATGCTTCCAGTTTTATAATTTTGTATTTATATAGTGTATGATAATGTAATAAACAGGAAATCGGCATGTTTTTTGTTTTGTAGAGCCATGAAGGTGTGGATGAGAGGAAGTGAATATGCATCTTGCTCATGATTACATGTGCTTCGAACTGAACTGGTTTTTCTTTGCGACGATCTCATATGTTTCGTACTTGTTTTGGCGGAAAGCTTGTTAGTATCATGTGCTCTTGATTACATAGGCTTTGAACTGATTTTCTTTGCGACGATCTCACGTGTTTCGTACTTGTTCTTGTTGTAGTTAACCGGCGATAGATATTTTCTGCAGTATGGCTCTATAAAACAAGAACAGTACATTCTGCTGGAAAAGAATACCAGGAATATTTTATCTCGATATGATTTCGTATGTCGGTTTTTAATGATGCGTAGGTCTTAGGCTGGGATCTCGTGAATGAGGTGTCTTAGGCTGGGAACTCGTGAATGAGGTTGAAAATTAAACCAATTCTTTTAGACTTAAAATCTCTTATTAAAAATTCTATTTCTATTGTGTCTCTCTATTTTTTTTTACACAAAACGTAGTTTGATGAACCCACCACGAGAATCATCTTTACTATCGTATATGAGGTAATGATTCGGTGTCTGATTCAACTCCTTTGCATGACGCTGCGTCTTTATTTTCTCGGTATATCGTGGCGGTAGGAAGCAAAACTGCCCATCCTCAAGTAATGCTGCCAAACGGGTTGTAACGATCTGGTCCGCAGAACGTCCGGTTGGCAATTGTCATTACCGAAATTTTGGACGTAAGCCTGGCGGACTGAAAGTCATCCTCCATCTATCGGAAGAAATCGTCATTTCTTCACCAAAATGAAGGATAACTTTCATATGGTATCGTTGACTATGTTGTCATTGGACAACATTAGTCTCACGGATGGTCAATGAAACGACGGAGAATCTAGTATAAAAGTACGTGCTAGCTTGTCGGACGCAGTGGATTCGATCCGTGAACCGGTAAATTATGCTCGCTTGGGCCGACGGATGGGTTTGAGAACTCCCATTCTATCTGTCGGGGGGCTGGAATGGACATTCTCGTTATACACCGTTAAAAAAATGACGTTATCCGTTTGGGAACTAATTTTGTGTTTCTTTTTCTTCTTTTTATGGCTAAGCGTCTTAACACTATGACAGTTCGGCACTGACTGGGGCGAGGCGAGAGGAAGTGCTCGATCTCCGATCAGCCCTCCTTCTCGGTTTTATTTCAACGCCGGTTTGTTTACGGCGGTGCTTTGTAACTTATCTGACGTATTGTGTTGCCAATTATATTTAGTCTTCATTAGTTTGAAGGTGAAGATTTTATACTCCGCACCTTCAACCAAAGAAGCCCATGATGTAAGGGTTCCGGTGTTTCCCTTGGCAATCGCGTTCAACGTGCTGGAATTCTGTTGTTGGAAAATTCAAAGCTAAAATTCAAATTGAAAATTATCATTTGATAAAAAAGACTTACCATTGCGTAGGATCTCCCACTGTACGAAAAGTTGAGATTGTTATGATTCTATCCATGCCTTGTTCTGTTTTACGCCTTGGAAGGACTATTTTGACTTGAAAAAGTCATATCTGTCCTAAACAAATCTCGCGATATGGCCCCTTTTAGAGGTTAGGGGCGAAGGAGCTTATACGCTCGGGTTCATTTTATAAAAATTGGCCTTTAGCCGTTCATCATTATACCGACCAAAAGAAACCCAAAATTCAAAAGATCATCTTACAAAAAAAAATATCAATAAACCGAAAAAATTAAAATAGCAAATATTTATGAAAAAAATAAAAAAAAAGAAAACTCACCCATTTATTTTTGCAGCTTCCTTTTTTAGTTAAATTAATATTTCTTCTTTTTTTTTGTATTTATTAAATTTTAGTTCTGTCCGTTCAGTCCAGTCATTCTTGTCATAATTAATTTTTATTTATTTTATTTAATTTATGTGTTTTTAACTTAATTCATTTATTAACCGAAATAATTTTTCTCTTTTAAAACTCATTTTATATATTTTGGTATGTTTTTAATTTTAAAAAAAATTCATTTATTTTGGGTATTTATTTAATTTACTTTTATATTTTTCCATTTCATTCACTTTTCTTTTTCTTGCACGTTTTCTCTTTAATTACTTATGTGTGGTGGTTCGAAACTTTTGCGAGCCACTTTATCTGGCTATTTCATTAACAGCCTTTGACCGATTTATATACAATCTCTAGAGTAAAGTTGCTTGCTTTTTCCAATAGAAATTTTCCTCTATGCAATGCAATGCAATGTTTTGAGTATGTAAGAATATTAAATTTAAGGTATCACTCGATTACACCTTTCCGATAAGTAAAAGATGCAATTTACCACAGTAGAAGAATTCAATGAAGAGAGTAATTAATATATTAGACTAATTAACATGAAGTACGATTATGCTGACCAAAAAAATCACGAAATGCATTTTGATTTGAACGCCCATTTTCGTAAAAGGCTTCAACAACCTTAACGCGCTGCTCAATTGTGTACCTCTCCATTATTGAATTTGTCAAACACTGAAACAAAGAAATGTCAAATTAAGTTGGGCGAAAAACTTGACGTTAAGGTGTGATTCACAATTAACATCGTGCATTATGGTTGGACCACCCTTTAGTTTTGAATTACGTTATCAGAACATACAGTCGTAAGTTCTTGTCGGGTTCACCCCAAGCACTTGCTATGTTCTTTTACTGGGCACAATTCACATGGACACGGCGTCTTTATCTGTCTGCTGTGTACATGAGAGCTTCCCATACGATTTTCAGTTGTTTATTCGTGAAAGCTCAAGTGAATATTTCAAGTCAGTTTGAAGAAGTCCTGCTTTCCAACTACTCCCGACAGAGGCATTCCGGTACTTAGTGAGACACAAAAGCTGGAATCAGCTGACTCGACATGTCAGTATGTCATTGGGCCGCAAAAATTAACTCGAACCGTTCGCAACTAGTTTTAAGTTACAAAGTGATCGTTTCTTAGTGAATTGTTTCTGTTTTGTGTGCGTGTTATCGTTGATTGGCGGCCACGAAAGTCTCCCGTGAAGAAGGAAAAAAACCTCGGCATCATCAGAGTAATAGCTAGAGCGAAGAAAAGTACAGCGGCCGGCTTCTGTCAAACAAACGCGTCCGAATTGAAATTGAAAGTTCTCCGCTCGTTTTTGTATTTAAGGTTTGACCGAAAGCGTGGAGGTTGGAAGGCGCTCCGCTACCATCACATCAGGGCCCGCCGCCGCCTTTGGCAAGGGAACTCAATCACCTACTCAACAAAAAAAACCAAATCGAAATCCGATCGAAAATACCGCTGTACGACATGCAACTGTGCAAAATCGGCATCATTTTTAACATTTTATTCCGATTTTATGTGAAAAAAACCGTTTCCTGAAGAGACATATCCTCAGATTTTCACGTGTCGCATGTGAGACTACCATCTACTCAGCAAAACTAACAGAATCGAAATTCTGTTAAAATTGACTCGGTACGGCATGCAAACGTGAAAAATCCGACTCATTTTTCGACGTCTGCTCCATACAAAATATACCCGCCGTGGCACATATCAAAACGAGAGTGCATTAAAGTGCTTGTGGATAGGCGGGTGCTTATCTCCACCCCTAATCCAAACAATCACGTAGCGCTCATTGAAAAAAAACATTCGAATCCGGGCCAACATCCGAATCCAGTCCCCCATCCAAGTACTGCGCTGCTTTCTTAGCTGCTTCACTTAGCTCTTTGATAATCAGCCGGAAAACGCGCCGTTCACTACTTTTCCACAGTACGTTCACATCGAGCGATAGCTGCCAAGCGCTGAAAACGCAAAAGACGTCTCAAATCTTCTATATAATCAGTCGGAGAAAGATTTCTTGATGGTCATGGTAAGCTTGGGAAAGGGTTTCTCCTTTTTGATCGTCCGCAGACGCTGAATGTGCTCTGCGTAACAAAAGTGCGCGATGGAACCGAACAATTGGAGTATCATGGCAGTGATATCCACGGCACAATTTACAGAGATTTACACTCAATTTACGAGTATCTGACCGGTAAGCTGTTTCAAAAGGCCAAAGAAACTGAACTGCAGAGCGGTTCCTTGACGCGAAGCTATTCCATGGACGGTGGTTTGCTTTACGGCGGCTTCATTACTGGCCCGGAGTCACATGAAAATTCAACCAAGGCTCCGAAGGTTTTCATATACAACGGAATGGAGATGCGGTCTTATTTTATGGTAGTTTATAGGGCTGTTGAGTTCGGGAATCGACGAAGATGGTGAGCGAAGAAAGAATAGAAAACTTACCAGATTAGCAGCTGGTACTGCGTATGGGGCTGGCACAATTGCCGAAGGTATGACCAAAGAAGACAATTATAAGTTTTTGTTGAGGCGTGTCGCCAAGCGTAAACTTTATTGAATTTTGAACACTAGTCCAATCACCAATAAAACACTTTCACCAATAAGAAGAGATGTTGCTTCGTTGTTTGATTTCACCTATCTGTGCAATTTCAGCGAATGATCGGTCCTTATAAGCATTTTTGTTCGTTGCTTTGGTCAATGCAAGCAGGATATTTGATGCGCTGGAAAACTGCGCAACAGGTAATAAGGACCAGAATTTTATGAGGTATTTTTCACTGGGTTTTACGCAGCGAATTGATTTTTCATTCGCTGAATTAAGCTCTTTGTTCTGTTTTTTTCGTCAAATATTTTTGGCAGTTTTACTTTTCCAGTTTTGGTTCTTTCAGCATTTTTTGGCAAATTTTTGAAAGAAGCAAAACTGGAAAAGTAATTTTGGAATTGTGTTTTTAATTTAAGTGAAAAGTAAAAGGCAGTGAAAACTGTTCAAGTTCTGCCCTGATTGCAGTTTCTTCCCAGGATTTTTGTTTTGTTGAATTAAGTAAAGTTTTTTTGGTCAAATTTTTGAGCATTTTTTAAACAAGTTGAACTAAAAAATAGCTCAGCAGCAGAAGTGTTTTGATTTTTGTAAAAACTAAAGCCAGTGAAAAAATCGGCAATTTCTTATCTAGGGGGAAAATTCCGACAGGTACCACCTGTTGTTGTTGTTGGAAAATCCTCGAGAGAGAGAGAAAAAAGAGAGTGTTCGATTTCTAAGAGGGATCTGATTTCAAGAAAAAAATCACAGGCCCAATCAAAGTTCTACGTCGTTTTTGAATCTTTCAAACAATCAAAAACGATTTTGACTAATCAAAATTTTCAAAATAGCATTTTGATCAAAAAAAAAAAAAAAAAAAATGAAAAAAATTTCTATATCTTACCTTAAAGACGATTAAAATGTTTTTTTCACCGAAAATGAAAATTTTATAAACGAATAAAAGCAAAAACACTATATAAAAATTTAAAAAATAATTTCAACACCTCAATCACTGCCACTTTCTTTTCCAATGAAGAAATCAAACGTAAAACATTTTTCCGGAATTTTTCCAATCGATAAGATGTTGTTCCGTCCGTTGGTACCACTTATCTGCGGAATATTATCGCATGACGAGTCCTTATACTTTTGCTTGAAACCATACGTTTGCACTTCACAAAAAACAAAAGGTTTCGTAACTGTAAAAATAAATTAAAAATAGGCTTCCGCATTTTGAAGTGTGCAAAACAATAGCAACTTTTTATAAATGGTAGCTGATTACTCAGTACTTGTATAATAGCCCTTTTTTTTGATAACTTCAGCACATCTCCGTGGCATAGATGCTATTAAATTTGTAATTATACCCTCAGGTATATTTTCCCACTGTTTTTCAAGGTTTCCATTAGTTCTGTTTTATTTCGGGAACGTTGGAACCCAACTCGTCGTTTGAGGATTGGGATTCAAGTCTGGAGATTGGGCCGGCCAATCAAGAACTTGAACCCTATTTTCATTAATCCATTCTTTTACTAACTTCGATTCTTTAAGATTTTTTTAAGAAATTACGCCTCCGCTTGCATAGCAATTTTGCTTCGGCACTAGCTCAATTCTAAAAAACATCACGCACAACAATTGACACTTTTTCTTTCCCTTCGGTTTATACTGTAATAACTCTTGTTACGAGTTCCACTCGTAAACAACACGTAAGTAGTATGGATATGCCGTTTCTGGGCCAGGGTGGATGGGGTGGAAGCTTTTGTATGGATGACGTCATAGTCTTGTATGAAGCTGATAAGGAATTTACACCCCGAGCTTTTTTTGACGGTGGAGCTTTTTTTCGTTTTCGGTTGCATAAAATTGGGCGTTTTTTTTTGGGGGCTTTTTTTCTGTCGGTTGTTGAGAGCTTTGCTTTTTTTCGTTTTCCGTTGCATAAAATTGGGCGTTTTTTTTTTTTTTTTCGGGGCTTTGAGCTTTTTTACATTTATCGGTTGGAGTGATCTGATTAGTCGGATAGATCCTGGAGTGGGGATAAAGCTTATTTGATTGGTAGGATAAATCCTGGAGTGGGGATGGACTTGGTTGGATAAGTCCTGGGGGGGGGGATAGACTTGATTTGACTGTTAGAGTGGGGATGAGTCATGCTCTTAGCGGTTGGAGTGGGGATAAATCTTAGGCTAGCGGGGAGCGGGGGGAGGCTTAGATCGACAAGTTGAAACATGTTTTAGCATATTTCTTACATAATGTTGTGAAATTAAGCTAAGTCGAGGAGTGGGGATGAGTCATGCTCTGATCTGATTGGTTGGATAAATTCTGGAGTGGGGATAGACTTGGTTGGATAAGTCGTGGAGTGGGGGGTTCGCAATCGTCTATAAATATTCAAACATTTCTCAAAAAATTATTAGTTGCCGAGTAAAATTTAAAAGAAAAACAAGTTAAGAAATAGTGAAAGTGAAGTGAAAAAAAGTGAAAGGGAAGTGAAAGTGAAAATAATTAAAAAAAAATAATGAAAGTAAAGTGAACTTAAAAAAATAGTGAAAGTCAAATAATAAGTGCTAAATAATTAAGTGAATTGAAAAATAGTGAAGTGAACTTACAAAAAAAATAGGGAAAGTGAAAATAATTAAAAATAAATAGTAAAATTAAAGCGAACTTAAAATAGTGAAAGTAAAATAAAGTGAATTGCAAAGTGAAGTGAACTTGTAAAAAATTGTGAAAGTAAAATAATAAGTGCTAAATATTAAAAATGTGTTGTGAAAACGTTCTTCTTAACTATACCTACCATCTGGATGACTCTCTAATACGGAGCTACACCTGTCAACAAAACCGAAACGTTGTAATTGGATTTGATTCGTTAACGTTTGAATCGATAATAATATTTGACAATCATGGAGGACTCCCTATATCAACAAACTACACCGGTTGGGTTTTACTATACAATCATCTCACACAGATGAAGAGTGAAGTAGGTCCTGAATTTCCAGAGAATCAGCTCGGATTGTTAGAGGAATACAGAATACCTGTAGGAAAAGATAGTATTACATTGTTACATCTCGATCTATACCGTTTGTTCGATATGATGGAATTCTTCAATATAGTTATGTTCCATAATAACAACGCTTCGAAAAGTGTAAAGACATACTATAAACAATATGTTGATATATGTAAGGAGAAGGATGTATTCAAACTATCAACCGACGACTTTTTCAAACCAACCGATAATTCTTATAATATAATAAATTACTTTAGACTTTTTTATGAAATTCCTATCTTTTGTGAAATTATAAAAAATCTTTTGTAAAATTGTAAAAAAAAAAAAAAAAATGTTGATAGATTAAGAATAAAAACTTATCAAATATATTTAAAAAAAACTAATGATTGTTGTTATTTGAAAAAAAAAAAAAAAAAAAAAAAAAAAAAAAAAAAAAAAGCTAGCGGGGCCTTAGGCTGAACGAAAACTTAGGCTAGCGGGGAGCTAGGGACTTAGGCTATCCGAAACTTATGCTAGCGGGGGGCTTAGGCTAGCGGGGGGGCTTAGGCTAATGTTTATGAAAAGGCATAGTGGGTGGTGAGTCAGCATATTTCTTTTGTTTATGAAAAAGCATAGTGGGTGGTCGTCATATTTCTTTGTTTATGTATGAGTCAGCATATTTTCAATCACCGGAAAAAGCATATCAAATTTCATCAGGTTGAAACATGTTTATGGATGAGTCAGCCTATTTCTTGCAGGTGGTCCAAAGTTGAGCAGTAGGCTAACAATGTTTATGAAAAAGCATAGTGATGAGTCAGCATATTTCTTACAGGTGGCCCAATGTTGTGAAATTGAGTAGTAGGCTATTGTTTTATTGATGAGTCAGCATATTTCTTACAGGTGGTTGTGAAATTGAGAACACATTCTTTTTTAAACTTCAAATCTTTTATTAAAAATTCTTTCTCTATGCTCATTACATAATATTAAATCTAATATTTTCGATAAATCTGAAATTCTTTTTTGAAATCTGGCTCTGTCTCGGGCATACATTTCCCATATTCCTTTTCGACTACTGCGATATGCGAAACTCCATACAACAAGGTGTTTGATGACAGGCGTATCGTTAAACCTTACTCGTTTTTGCATGACTTATCAAAGCTTTTAAGCTCTTCTTCTATTCGTTGGATTTTAGCATCTATTTCTCCAATACCTTTAAAATTTTCTTCTTCCTTCGTTATTTTTCTTTTCTGCTTAGACAAAGATTTAGTTATTTTTCTTTTTTCTTTTAAATCTGCAAGCTCTCGTTCCACTCGTTTGATTTCGTTGTCTATTTTTATATAAGGATGAAGAGCTCCATTCCTACGAAAAACTTCCTTCAAGTGTTCCTCCTCATCTGCCGACGTTTTCCAATCACTATCATCACCAAACGGGCAACCTCTCGGAAAAATTTTGTTTGCTCTGTAACCACTAAAGCCAGGTAAAACATTTCCAGCTATAGTAATTTCACCACCTAAAGTAAAAGAAACTATTAGCAACAATTAATTTTACTAAAAAAATATTTACATACCGAATACTTCGATTTTAACATGCTGCCAAGTTTGGAATGAAAATGCAAAGTCCAAATTTCTGCAATCTTCGCCATTTCTTAATCGTAGTACAAGACATCTCGTTCCATCTTCCGGGGTTAAAAACACTTCCAGTAGATTTGCGTAAATTCTCGCATTCACTATCTTGAAATTTAACCAAATTGCTTCACAAATACAATATTTACACTTGTGTGATATCTGCTCAATCCAAAACATTCTGACTGTTCTACTTGAAATACACGAAATAACTAACATACAATTCAGCTGAACAAACTAAAATCACTAGAATTTCCTCTCCTCTCTTCTCCCCTCCCCTTTCCTTTTTCACCAAACCTTTCCCCTTCCCAACAAAACTGAAAGAACGTGAGTATTGTTTGAACCGTACACCAGTAAACATGGAATACAAGCGCTTCGTTGACGAGCACAACGATTTTATTTTGGAGGAGCACTTTGAGATATTAACAAAATATTTTAAATTTGTGGAAAAGTACAATCAAATGGAGCAGAAAATAACCCGATTCGGAAAGCATTACATTAACTGTCCTTGGGCTTATGATGATGCAACATGTGGACCAGATACTTGTGAATGCTGTGATGAGCAGTGGATATTATGTGAAATAAAAAACTTGTAACTTTTTACATAAGATTATTAAATAATTAAATTTGTATTTCATTTATATTTATCCAAGAATTGTGTTTTGATGAAAATCCTAACCACTTAACAAACCTTGTCTCCATTTTTTCCACTAGATACAACGATGGGTTTTTAGATTCAGCTTCATAAAAAAATTGTAACGTTAAGTAATGAGATTCAAAGCAGGTCTAAGAAAGTGATATTCTTAGTTAGGAAATTCTTCTGAAGTGGATTGAAAGGATATACCAAAGTAAAACATCAGTTTCGCTAAATCAATTTTAACATTTATTCGTTTTTTATTAATCTCAAGCACAGAATTTTTGTTTAACATTTATTAATAATAAAAATAATTTCTAATTTACATTCCTTCGACGGTTGCGTAGTTGGTGGCACGGTTGAAGGTTGCGTAGTCGGTAGCACGGTTGACGGTTGCGTAGTCGGTTGCACAGTTGACGGTTGCACTTGATTACTACACTTTTCATGATGTTTATCTTTTCGTGGATATATTTTTGCACAAAATTCACATTTAGAACACTCCTTTGGATGCATATTTCTTATATGTCTATTTAAACTATCGTTGCGTGAACAGCTTAGACCGCAATATTCACAAATAATTGATTTCATCTTTGACACTTACTCCACAAAACTTTTAAACGAACTGAGAGTGCAACGAAAAACTTTCTGCCTTATATAGCTCCCCACTACATCATAGTTGTTAGAACTGCACACCGATATTAGCGTCTTATACCTATCCTGTTCTAGCATTAACTGCTTTTTGACCTGATCTTTTCTGATATTAACAGCTTTTTGACCTGACCTGTTCTGATATTAACAGCTTTTTGACCTGACCTGTTCTGATATTAAATGCTTATTGTCCTGACCTTTTCTGATATTAACAGCTTTTGACCTGACCTGTTCTGATATTAACTACTTTTTGAACTGATCTTTTCTGATATTAACAGCTTTTTGACCTGACCTGTTCTGATATTAACAGCTTTTTGACCTGACCTGTTCTGATATTAACAGCTTTTTGAACAGCTCTGAACAGGTATTAACAGCTTTTTGAACAGCTCTGAACAGGTATTAACAGCTTTTTGACCTGACCTGTTCTGATATTAACAGCTTTTTGACCTGACCTGTTCTGATATTAAATGCTTATTGTCCTGACCTTTTCTGATATTAACAGCTTTTGACCTGACCTGTTCTGATATTAACTACTTTTTGAACTGATCTTTTCTGATATTAACAGCTTTTTGACCTGACCTGTTCTGATATTAACAGCTTTTTGACCTGACCTGTTCTGATATTAACAGCTTTTTGAACAGCTCTGAACAGGTATTAACAGCTTTTTGAACAGCTCTGAACAGGTATTAACAGCTTTTTGAACAGCTCTGATCAGGTATTAACAGCGTTTTGAACAGCTCTGAGCAGGTATTAACAGCTTCTTGAACAGCTCTGATTAGGTATTAACAGCTTTTTGAACAGCTCTGAACAGGTATTAACAGCTTTTTGAACAGCTCTGATCAGGTATTAACAGCTTCTTGAACAGGTATTAACAGCTTTTTGAACAGCTCTGAACAGGTATTAACAGCTTTTTGACCTGACCTGTTCTGATATTAACTGCTTATTGACCTGACCTGTTCTGATATTAACTGCTTATTGGCCTGACCTGTTCTCTTTTAGATCTGACCTGTTCTGATATTAACTGCTTTTCGACCTGACCTGATCCGATATTAACAGCTTTTTGACCTGATCTGATATTAACTGCTTTTCGACCTGACCTGTTCTCTTTTAGACCTGACCTGTTCTGATATTAACAGCTTTTTGACCTGACCTGTTCTGATATTAACTGCTTTTTGACCTACCTGTTCTCTTTTAGACCTGACCTGTTCTGATATTAACAGCTTTTTGACCTGACCTGTTCTAATATTAACTGTTCGAACTGTTCTTATCTTAATATACAGAAATGCTGAAGCTAATGAATATCGAAGTTGACAATAGAATAAGGGAAATAGAAAAAAAATTCAGTTTGCAATGAAAACACTTGAAAGAGATATTATAATACATTTAGAGGATTTTTTCTGAAAAATAAATAAAAAGAACTTATGTGATAATATTACTTTTTTTATTTAGTTCAACATATGTGACATTATTACTTTTTTTTATTAGTTCAACATATTAGAAAATTGAATATTAAAAGATTGCCCAATTCTCCCTTTATACAAAAAAGCTAATTTTCCCTCGTTGAATTCGGCGATTATTGTGTCCGACAGGTTTTTGTATCGGCTGGGGAGGAACACTTGCTTCGTATGGTCAAGCACAACCACGATCGATTGTCCGTAAATGGTCTCAACCCTTCTTCCTCCAGTGATTTGATACAGCTTATCAACCTCCAAGTCGGAAACCTTAAAAAAAAAAATTTTTAATTATATATACTAGATTTATTCATAAAAAAAAAAGTTCTTACCTTAATATACTCGGGGATCGCTAAAGTTTCTAATTCTTGAATTGAACTCATCTTTTCGGTTTAAGTTTTACTCGTCAACTAATAATTTTTAGAAAAATGTTTGCGTATTTATAGTGAGAGAGACATTCATACACAAGAAGATACATAGATAGAAACACACATACACAGATAGAGAGATAGAGAGAGACATACATATATAGAGAGAGGGAGAGACATACACAGATAGAAACATACATATACAGATAGATAGAGACATACACAGATAGAAACATACATACATACATGCATAGATAGAGACATACATACATACATGTATACATACACACATACACAGATAGAAACATGCATATACAGATAGGGACATACATACAAAGATAGAGAGACATACATACATACACAGATAGAGAGAGACATACATACATATACAGAGAGAGGAAGAGAGAGACATACATATATACACAGAGAGAGGAAGAAAGAGACAGAGATAGATACATACATACATATACAGAAAGAAAGAGAATTTCACAACATTATGTAATAACGCAAACTGAAACATGACGAATCAAGTTTTTATTCAGGTCGGACTTTTTCCGGAAATATGATGACTCATCACAACTTCGGACCACCATCATGTCTAAACTTGTCGAATCTGCTCACAACTTGCGTCACCTAAATCTCATTCTTTTTTTAAATAACAACAATCAATCATTTTTTTATTTTTTTTTTATTCATTAATTTAATTACAATACTTAATTATTTTCTATCTTATAGTGCCCCAAGCATAAGTTTCTACCCCATTACCCCTTATATAGCGCTTATCATCCTTATAACTTAATGATATCTTATTAACTAATTGGGTATAAATACAATGAATCTTAGATCTAAACATAAACATATTTCCGTAAAATATTTTCTTACTATATAAACATGTTTTATAATCTACTAAACTTAAATTATTCAATGCACTTCTTTTTACACCTTTAGCTTTCTTAATGGTATTAGAATTTTCCACATTTATACAATACATTTTAGAACGAAGCCCTATAAACTCTCTCATAATATTACCATTGCATTCATCTTTCATCATTCCTAATACTTTTTTATTAACAAGCGGAAGATTAAATCTATTATTAGCAGAATAATCAGATGTATCGAATCGGGAATCAATGTCATTTAAAATATCATTATAAAAATCGTCTGTTTTAATCGTATAAATAAAGGAATCGGTATCCATATAATTTAAAGTGATATTTTCGCAAAATTTAGGCTTCATGTAATCATAGTGGAAGTCATACATTTTCCATTTTGATAATTCGAGTACCGTGAAGCCTACATATGTTGGTTTATTGTATGTCGTAAGTACTCGTTGCATTTGTATGGCCAACATATTTTCTTTAAATTGTGTTACGCTATGAAAATTTGGTTTCGCGATTAAGGCCCGAGCTCCTAAACGTCTTCCATAACTTTCCCAACCTTGAACAATTTTTACATCTTTCCGTTTATCCACGTTCTCCATTGTTTTACCATAAACCGCATTATTTAATAATTTAAAGAAGTTCTTTTCAAATTCATTTTTCGCCAATGTACGGTGATGGGTATTCAAATCAATATATTCTTTCAACCAACAGGACTGTTTAAATTTTAAAATTCGATGTATTTGAGTCAATTTCATACCGTTTTGAATACATTGTTGAAGATTGTTGTAATGAATAATATATTTTGATTTATTTGTCAAATCTGGAATTAATTTTGGAAAATTGGATCCGGGACTTTTTTTATTCTCTGCGCAAAATGGTAAATCGTTATGGAGATCGTGCATGTCTTCTGGATACTCTAAATCTACTTCTAATATATAGCCATATTCAGAATTTAAAGGAATATTGAAGACCTCAAAATCGGAAACTGATTCTAACCATGTGAATTCACCATAAGGAAGGGGTTGCGACATAGCCCATCCATATAAATTATTGGCGTCAAGATACATAAGATATTCTGATGGTTTACTTTCATCATAGTCAGACATGTATTTGTTGTTAGCTACGGAATTTCTATTTGAGCATTGAACTATACCCCCTCTGATACCTCGTTGAATGAAAGTATGCATATTTATATCTGTTAAAAGTTCAAGAGTTATTTTAGTCGTTTTTAGCATAGCATCCCATGATAGCCCATATTATATAATAAGTTACCTTGAAATGTTTTTGATCCAGACGTAATGTGTCTTTTCTTCGTCTTGCAGTAGTAAAATGTTTATATGTGTAAGTCTTTCCTCTTTCCTTGTATAGTATGGTCCAACTATAGCATTTCCCTCCTTCTCAAATCCGAACACGTTAACACTTATATCTGGATTGATTTCTTCGAATATTTTAACTGCATCAATTTTTAGTGGAAATTGTAATTGGCCGAATTTAACAGTTTTTCCGTTTTTCAAAATGATGTCACTTTTTTTTATATTGTCAATTTGATAGCTTGCGGTTCTATAATTATGTTCTCCATAATCTACCGGGCTCAAGGCTGATATTATGCACCATTTAAAGCAATACTCGTCATAGTTCTTCACATTGACACAAGCATGTTTATCTTTTAAAAATTTCGGAAGTTCTATGTACTGCGAACCTCTTAACGGCTTATACTGATTAATGTTAATTTCAAGGTGGGTTATTTCCACTATTGTCCAGCCACTATCACGCTCTTGAAACTCTTCACTTTTAACAGAAATTTCGTCCATCATTGATCTGTAGATAGAGACTATTTCTTCTTCACTCTGCACATTACGCATTCTTGTTTGAAAAGATTTTATATCGTACACTACGTCAATATTATCGCCATTATTGTTTTTAGTATATTTTATATATACAGCAAATAATTCTAGATTGAACTTGAAGGCTGTATGCTTCACTAAATGTTCTTTCAAGATTTCAATTACTAGATTTTCACATGTGACTAAAAACTGTTTCGGCACTATTATTTCGAGATTCTTATTTTCCAAAATTAATGTTTCGATTCTTTCTTCAAAAGAACTCTTTAAAACTTTAAAATTTTCATTAATCGGGACGGCAGTGTTTCTTTTATGTAAATTTGTTCGAACGTGATAGTTCCAGTCTTTATTCATCACTTCTAACTTACATGAGTTACATTTCTTTGATGGTGATGTAGTTGGTATTGCTGGTTGCGCTATAGTTGATGATGTTGATGGTTGTACTTGATTATTATTACTACACTTTTTAAGATGTTCTAATAGTTTATCTTTCCGTGTGTATATTTTCGAACAAAATTGGCATTTATTACTATCATCCCCTAGATGCATACTTCTGATGTGCCTATTCAAACTATCACTACGTGAACAGCTTAGGCCGCAGTATTCGCATATAAAGGATTTCATTGTAACTTCACTTTTTTTTAAAGTTTACTTGATTATTTTCACTTTCACAATTTTTTTAAATATTTATTTTCTTATAAGCTCACTTTGCTTAATTATTTATCACTTATTCTTTTACTTTCACTATTTTTTAAGTTCACTATTTTTTTTTTTTTAATTATTTCCCTTTCACTATTTTTGTAACTCCTTTAACTCCCTCCGGATGCGCAGGCTGGGTTCCATTAAACAAGTCTCCATGAGTACAGCCTGTGCTATACATGCTTTTAAGACCGTAAAAGATCTCAACTCGAGTAATAAATCGATCAGGTTTAATAGAAGCACACAGTTGTCGTCAAGCTCGTCCATAGGATGAAAATGTGACAGCATATTGAATGTATACGCAAACTCTCTTAGTTCACTAACGAATGTAAGCATCTGAAAAAACAAAAAAAGTTTATATTAATATCATCAAAATTGTTTTAATAGTCTACGTACATCTTACCTTTATAAAATTTCCTTTCCAAATAGTTTCCTTGAGAATTTGATGCACTATTTTATACTAATTTTCTTATCATTTTAACAGTTAAATGAAATTCAATATCAAAACATCTAATCGATAATTCGATTTTTGAAATTTAATAAACAAAATATATGTTGAAAAGTCGTATGCATAAATATTCTGTTAAGAAATTTTTTCTTATGATAGCATATCCTTAACGGCTCACTTAATGTTGTTTTAGATAAGAAACATAGCCTCAAATTTAACTTGTTTATAAACACTACGAATAGAAGTTCAAAAAAGGCAACAAGGTAGCAAAAAAAAAAAAAAAAACATTGAACTGAATTGGGTTGTAGTCAAATTGTATGAAACTGATATTCTAAGCAGAATATATGCCTCTGAAGAAATGTGTTTATAAAATTTTATTAACTCAAATGAATCATGTATAAACCAAAGCAAAAATAACCCTTCAATAAGTCCATCTAAACAATAAACCAAGAAATTTGCAAGAACAAAACTGAAACACCAAACAATTTCGATTTTTGAAATTTAATAAACAAAATATATGTTGAAAAGTCGTATACATAAATATTCTGTTAAGAAATTTTTTCTTATGATAGCATATCCTTAACGACTCACTTAATGTTGTTTTAGATAAGAAACATAGCCTCAAATTTAACTTGTTTATAAACACTACGAATAGAAGTTCAAAAAAGGCAACAAGGTAGCAAAAAAAAAAAAAAAAACATTAAACTGAATTGGGTTGTAGTCAAATTGTATGAAACTGATAGTCTAAGCAGAATATATACCTCTGAAGAAATGTGTTTATAAAATTTTATTAACTCAAATGAATCATGTATAAACCAAAGCAAAAATAACCCTTCAATAAGTCCATCTAAACAATAAACCAAGAAATTTGCAAGAACAAAACTGAAACACCAAACAATCAAGAATCTTATAATAACATAACTAATCAATATTTCTGGATAGAACACATGCATTCGAAGAAATATGATATGCCTGTGATAGGAACTATAGACTTGTATCAACTCGAAATAAACTAAGATAAACATAACATAACTCTTCGATAAAACATTCTGTGAATTGTGTCATATACTAAAATGAAAGAACGAGAGTTATTAATTTAACATATTTTTAGAAGATAAATTGGGGTAAATCCAACTTTTTTTTTTTAGGTGTTAAGGGGAAGCGTTTTAAATGAATAATTTTGTTATCTAGCACATACTGTTATTTATCTGTTAGTTAGCAACCAATAATATTGATATGAATCTAGTTCATAAATACTTTTCTCAAATACATCAGTTAGCTATGATACACCTGTTTTCAAATATAAGTGAAGGTAGTCTGTAATGAAACTTTTATTCAAACCTTTAGGCGGAACATTCAAAATTTTTCGTGAGAAGGACATTAAGAGTCATCCAATCGTTCAAATGAATAAGTAAATACATCCTTCTGTGTAAGTTTTCGTTTAGCCTAAGCCCCCCGCTAGCCTAAGCCCCCCGCTAGCAGAAGTTTCGGATAGCATAAGTCCCCCGCTAGCCTAAGTTTCGGATAGCATAAGTCCCTCGCTAGCCTAACTTTTCGTTTAGCCTAAGTCCCCGCTCCCCGCTAGCCTAAGTTTTCGTTTAGCCTAAGTACCCGCTCCCGACTAACCTAAGTTTCAGATAGCCTAAGTTTCGGATAGCCTAAGTCCTCCGCTAGCCTAAGTTTCAGATAGCCTAAGTCCCTGCCAACAACCGCGAAAAAAGACCCGAAAAAAAACGCCCAATTTTATACAAAACAAGAAAAACGCCCAATTTTATACAACGGAAAAGTTTCAGATATCCTAAGTCCCTCGCTAGCCTAAGTCCCTGACAACCGCGAAAAAAACCCCGGAAAAAACTCCCAATTTTATGCAAAAAAAAAAAAAACGCCCAATTTTATGCAACGGAAAAAATCAAAGCTCTACCGTCAAAAGCTCGGGGTGTAAATTCCTTATCAGCTTCATACAAGACTATGACGTCATCCATACAAAAGCTTCCACCCCATCTTACACCCTTACACCCTGGCCCAGAAACGGCATATCCATACTACTCACGTAGCTGGAAAGAAAAGGGCAATCGTAAGTTTCCGTTGTTAGTATAATTGAAACAAAATGAAATTACCTGTTAAGCAAACAACGATGCGCTAGTTATTATTTCCACTCCACAATCGTTCGGGTACCTAAAAAGACAGTTGTACACAATCATTACTCATGAATATTTAATGAGTCAAACTTTGGTAAACACACGGAGAAGAGGCGGAAAGACGAAGGAATTAGGATTACGAATGTAACGATAGGGTAATTTGAGTTAGATTTAGCATTAGGAATCAAGAATAGTTAGTAGTTAATAGTAGGTTTAGAATAGTTAGTAGTTAGTAGTTAATAGTAGGTTTAGAATAGTTAGTATACGGAACCGTATCCAAAACACACTGCGCCAAACATTTTATTCCGGCGCGGACCAAAATATTTTTTTAAAAGCATAAATAAAAAAACAAATAAAAAGAACCAATAAAATAAACATTAAAAATTATAAAAATTAAAAATTGCACTGAAAACTGCAATCATTTTGCCACTTTCTTTGAACACTAGTCCAATCACCAATAAAACACTTTCACCAATAAGATGAGATGTTGCTCCGTTGTTTGATTTCACCTATCTGTGCAATTTCAGCGAATGATCGGTCCTTATAAGCATTTTTGTTCGTTGCTTTGGTCAATGCAAGCAGGATTTTTGATGCGCTGGAAAACTGCGCAACAGGTAATAAGGACCAGAATTTTATGAGGTATTTTTCACTGGGTTTTACGCAGCGAATTGATTTTTCATTCGCTGAATTAAGCTCTTTGTTCTGTTTTTTTCGTCAAATATTTTTGGCAGTTTTTTTAGCATTGGATGCTAGTACTTTTACTGATCTGATGTCATCATGGATACTGTTTAGCTTGCTTGTAACCACATTCCCGTCCGAAAGTGACACGTTATCAGGGCACGCAGAAAAACCGTCCGCTAGGAGTCTGCCTGTGTCCACTTTTTTGTTAGTTTTGCCGAGACGTGTTGGATAATATTACAACATGATTGAATCTTGTCCAGCTGAGATCCATACTCACGAAACTCGTCAACACATTCACTCAAGTTCGTTACGTTATCAACAAGATTATTGATTTTGTTCGCGATGAATGTGCAAACACTTTTAAGGTCCTCTATTGCAGTGTTGCTCGAGTCAATTCGCAATGATGCAATATTTAAAAGTCTCAATACATGACATGGCTTGATAGCGCAACACTCACTACATGTAAAGCTTTGCGAGGATGGTATACAGTCAGTATGAAAACTGCATCATATATATCATATTATTGTCACCAATAGCCTTAGCGCAAACACCACATAACTCATTAGACAGTAGCGAAGACATATTATTAGAATTTTAATTTTCGTTGAGAGTTCAGATAGGGCAGAAAAACACCAAATATGCGTCAATGATGATGGAGAAAATGTTTCTTTAGAATAAAACATAAAAAAAAAAATTTTTTTTTTAGAGTCGATTGAGACTAGGTCAAGGTACAATTTATTAATGGGCCACTGATCACACAAATCGATAGTCTTCAAAAACGACACAGTAAGCGGTTCGCACTACAGAAGAAACGGCAACGTAAGCGCAATATGACAATAATAACGCACAACACCGAGCAAATTATCGATATTTATATTGTTGATATTGCTACGGAATATTAAACTATGTGTGGAAATTGAATAAAATAAAGACGCGGAGCTAAACGATAACACGTCCGTACTGTTCGAATGCTGATTACTAATTGATTGATTCGGCGAATGAATCTCCGGTTTTGAGGTTGGCATCTGATGGTGCCGGTGGAGCTGGTATCGGACGTGATGCTGGCTTAGCTAATTTTGGTTTAGAGTTTAGTTTTGGTTTAGGTTGGTGAGCGTTGACAGCTTTAGCGTCTCGCTGGTTTTTTGGCTTTCTCAAATAAACTCGATTGTCTTCCATTAGCTAGAAGAATTTTATTTTTGTTTAGAAATATAAAATTCTTGGTTGTTTTGTTTTACAAAAATTCTTTTGCAGTGGTGGTTTGAGTACTACTCAACAGCAAATGATAAAATCAAATCGTCGGACGGGGTGGATTTGTCGTTTCGATCCGTGAACCGATAAATTATGCTCGCTTGTGCCGACGGATGGGTTTGAGAACTCCCATTCTATCTGTCGGCGGGCTGGAATGGACATTCTCGTTATACACCGTTAAAAAAATGACGTTATCCGTTTGGGAACCAATTTTGTGTTTCTTTTTCTTCTTTTTATGGCTAAGCGTCTTAACACTATGACAGTTCGGCACTGACTGGGGCGAGGCGAGAGGAAGTGCTCGATCTCCGATCAGCCCTCCTTCTCGGTTTTATTTCAACGCCGGTTTGTTTACGGCCGTGCTTTGTAACTTTGTTGTGTTTAAGGCCTTGGAAGGACTATTTCGACTTGAAAAAGTCAAAATAGTCGAAAGGAAAAAGAAGGTTCGGGACAGAAGGGCCAATTCCACCTAAGTCCGAATTGGTGTCTGAGTTCAGCTGGTGCGACGCTCTTGCTGGCGGCCGGGACTAGCTACGGCAGTGTGGGGTGGGGGGGTACTTGCTTGAACTCAGGCAATTAAACCCTAGGCCTGTACAACAAAAATTGTAAGCGCCGACTTATCCAAGGGTAGGTAAAAATTGGGATTATTTTCCCAATTGGTCGTGAAAGACCAAGAAGCGGTTGGATGGCGCGGCTCCGCGATTTGTCAGGGCGCTCTGGTGTTAATAGCGCCCTGCTCTGCCCACCCTACCTCAGCCACGACTGTCCTAAAAACATTTTAGCGTCGTGGCCCCTTATTGAGGTTTGGGGCGAAGGAGCTAACCGCTCGGGTTCATTTTATAATTGGCCTATTAGCCGTTAATCTTCATCTTACCAATCAACTCAAGGTATAGAGAAAAAAAAAAACCGATCAAGAAAAAAAAATCTGCAAAAACATACACCAAAACAACAACAAATGGAGTGTAATCAAAGAAAAGAAAATAAAGATAACAAAAAAATTAGACTCACCCCATTATCTGTGTTGTTTCATCCTTTACTGCTCCATTTCATCCTAACTCATTCTTGTTGTGTAGTATTTCTATCTATCTTCCTAATTCATTCTTGTTGCATAATAATTCTATCTATTTTCCTAATTCATTCTTGTTGCATAATATTTCTATCTATTTTCCTAATTCATTCTTGTTGCATAATAATTCTATCTATTTTCCTAATTCATTCTTGTTGCATAATAATTCTATCTATTTTCCTAATTCATTCTTGTTGCATAATATTTCTAATTTAATGTATCCTATTTAAATTTAACCTAGCATATATCGACTGAATCAGATTAATCACGCATAAAACTCAAACTAACTGAACACTTCATTCAATCCAAGGATCTTATTTTCCGAATTTTGCCTGGATTTTCAAAACTTTCATCCGGTTTTAATCCGAGCTTTTGAACACTTCTTTTTGAACGATCACGACGAGATAATTTCAGCGGTTCAGTCCAATTTTCAATTTTTCTTTCCTCCTCGGATCGGTTCGAAATTAGTTTTTCTGGGGCCTTGCACTCAAAACGCACAATTTTCGATATTTTTCGCACGAAACGATCGTCCCGTCAATAAACTGGAGGGCGATACTTCCTCGGCCTTTCGCCCGGACCCGCGCAATCGAACCAAACTCGCGCTAGTTTGAATTTATACTTTCAAATTTTGGAAATTATCATTCAAATCGATCGAATTTAAAATGAGAAACCAACACAACAACTAAAAGACCCGTGCACTTTCCTTTTGTCATCCGCGCAGGATTTATGTTAATCAACATCTGTTAAATGCACATACGAGCGAGGTTTTCAAATAAAATCCGGTCCAAAAACTCGCGCGACCCAAGAATTCTTCCCGTCTCGTTCGAACCCCGGCTTCTATCTCCTAGCGGTACCCTTCCCGTCGCCAAGCCGGTTTCCAGTCGTTCCCTTGAACGACGCGCGCTTCAAAAAAAAACCCACCTCGTCGCGCCTTCCAGCCGGCATCTATCTCCTAGCGGTGCCCTTCCCGTCGCCAAGCCGGTTTCGTTTTGTTCGTTCCAGTGCCTACAAGTGCGCTCGGTACTTTATTAAGTATCGAAAGCACCTGTAAGCACCGGAAACGAAATTCCGGCGGCACTCAACAACTTATCTGACGTATTGTGTTGCCAATTATATTTGGTCTTCATTAGTTTGAAGGTGAAGATTTTATACTCCGCACCTTCAACCAAAGAAGCCCATGATGTGAGGGTTCCGGTGTTTCCCTTGGCAATCGCGTTCAACGTGCTGGAATTCTGTTGTTAGAAAATTCAAAGCTATCGGGTTGCCCCAAAAGAAACCGGCGATTTTTTTAAAAGAAAGTAAATACATTTTTTTAAATTTTAGAATGAACTTTAATCAATTATATATTTTCCATTTTGTTGGATGACCTTTCGCCATCTTTCCGGCAACATCATTATTCCACGCTCATAGAACTTCTGGCCTTTATCTGCAAAAAACTGAACCAAGTACGATTTTATAGCCTCGTCATTATCGAAAGTTTTACCATTTAAGGAGTTTTGCAAAGACCGAAACAAATGGTAGTCTGACGGTGCAAGGTCAGGGCTATATGGTGGATGCATCAAAAGTTCCCAGCCAAGCTCTCTCAGTTTTTGGCGAGTGACCAAAGATGTATGCGGTCTAGCGTTGTCCTGGTGGAATATGACACCTTTACGATTGACCAATTCTGGCCGCTTCTCGTTGATGGCTGTATTCAATTTGTCCAGTTGTTGACAGTAGACATCCGAATTAATCGTTTGGTTCCTTGGAAGAAGCTCAAAATATACCACACCCTTCCAATCCCACCAAACTGACAGCATAATCTTCTTTTGGTGAATATCAGCCTTTGAGGTGGTTTGTGACGCTTCATCATACTTGGACCATGATCGTTTTCGATTGACGTTATTGTAAACAATCCATTTTTTATCTCCAGTTATGATTTGTTTCAAAAACGGATCATATTCATTGCGTTTAAGATGCATATCACAAGCGTTGAAGCGGTTTGTTAAATGAATTTCTTTCAATTCATGTGGTACCCAAATATCAAGTTTTTTTACCAGTCCAAGACGTCGAATATGATTATGAACGGTTGATTTTGGTATATTTAACTTCTCTCCAATCTCACGCTCAGTTACATGACGATTCGATTAAAGCCTTGATATCATCATCATCAACTTCACTTGACCGACCTGAACGTGGCTTATCTTTGAGTGAAAAATCTCCCGAACGGAATTTGACAAACCAACTTCGACACTGTGTTTCTTTTAAGGCTTTATCACCATACAAATCACGCAACTTTTTAGCAACCTGCGCTGCGTTTTTTCCTTTACGGAAATAATAAAGTAAAATATGTCGAAAATGCTCGTTTGTGGGCTCCATATTAAAATTGACGTCAAACAAACAAATATAAATAAAATTACGCGCACTTTTTTTCTAAAGCAAGCTAAAAGTGGCAGCTTATAACTGACAAAAAAAAAATACAATTAAATAGTCACCAGCTGTTCAAAAAAATTGTCAACGCCATCTGTATGAAAAATCGCCGGTTTCTTTTGGGGCAACCCAATAAAATTCAAATTGAAAATAATCATTTCATAAAAAAGAGCTGACTTCGTAAAAGTGATAAGATTAAAAAAGCCTTTCGAACTCCAAACTGTGCCCTCAGACGAAAATAAAAGGCATGAAAAAAAATAAAGTTTGTTTCTCCTATCACAACCAGATAGCCATTTATACCTTTCATAATTTTCAACTGTAAAGTGCCGGACCTCTTTCCTTCGTAACGGTCATCAAACCGGGAAGTGGTATTTTTGAACGTCCATTTCTAATAACATCACTCTTCTCAGAAAAATTTTAAGAACCATATGACTGCAGGAACAAGCTGCAATTGATGCAAATGCAGGACTCCATTTAGAAAAAAAAAAAAAAAAAAAAAACAAATTGTGTTCAGAGATTACAAATATAAATGTGTGAAAAGGAAATGAATTTTCACCAGCTTAGGGACTGTTATTGAAAATACGATATTTCACCAGCTTAGCACAGTAAGCTATATATAATAATTATAATAATGTCGTAAGAAAATATAATTTAATTAATAAGGCAAACCAAACGCCAAAGTTTAATACACCTCAGGACACTATAGAATTCACAAATGAAACACAATAGGTACGATAGGTACTATATCAGTTAGAAATAAAACTGAAAACTATTCACGCAAATGATATGTCAATTTTTCTTCCAGAAGAAAACCGCATAGATGAAGCGCAAATTTCTAGCGCTTGCCAGACCGAAGAAAAGTGCGAAGGTTTTTATTTTTTTCGGTGTGCTTTTGTTCTAGGTTTCGTCTCGTAGCATAGCGCTAAAAAGTTGCGATACCATCCATGGAATGGTTAAATTATGTGCTTTTTTCTTACCGGCTAGTTTGCGGTACTGAGACCATTGTCGCGTATTTTGAACCGTGATACTCTACATACCTGTTTTTTGCTTGCACGGTGTTTTTAAGTTGCTCTAGTTTCCTTTTGGAAATTCTGTTGTAAAGGGTTTTCCAATAAGGA
Organism: Beris chalybata; assembly: GCA_949128065.1. Classification (NCBI taxonomy): domain Eukaryota; kingdom Metazoa; phylum Arthropoda; class Insecta; order Diptera; family Stratiomyidae; genus Beris; species Beris chalybata. Next base: position 26,006,619 of record OX421896.1, on the reverse strand, counting down.
CTTGACAACTTTTTTTCAAAATAAAATGCAAACCATTTGAGATATTTCAAAAACTTTATTATCGGGTTGAAGTACAATCAAAACATTTATGAATGGAACTCGACTTCGTTCATATGGCCACCGCGGGCACGTTTGCAGCGGTCGATTCGTTGGACCCAATTTTCGATGACTCGGCCACACATTTCGGCCGAAACGGCTGCTATTTCGTGTTCAATGCTGGCTCTGAGCTCTTCCAACGTCGTCGGCTTGTTGGCATAGACCAACGACTTGACGTGGCCCCAAAGAAAAAAGTCCAGAGGCGTTAAATCGCACGAACGAGGCGGCCAATCGACTGGTCCATTTCTTGAGATAACACGCTCATCAAACTTACTCTTCAATAAATCGATTGTAACGTGTGCTGTGTGGCTTGTGGCACCGTCCTGTTGAAACCACATGTTGTCCAAGTCCATATCTTCCAATTCGGGCCAAAAATAATCGGTAATCATGGCGCGATAACGATTACTATTCACAGTAACGTGACGATCATTATCGTCGACGAAAAAATATGGCCCTATGACGCCGCCGGCATGCAAACCGCACCAAACAGTTATTTTTTGTGGATGAAGTGGTCTTTCATGAAGCACATGTGGATTTTCACCAGACCAATAACGCATATTTTGCTTATTGACGAACCCACTGAGCCAAAAATGAGCTTCGTCACTGAAGATGATTTTGCGATGAAATTGATCATCTTGGCGCATCTTTTCCAGAGCCCAATCGGAGAACGTACGTCGCTTCAAATGGTCCATCGGCTTCAATTCTTGAGTCAGCTTGATCTTGTATGGGTGTAAACCAAGATCCTTACGCAAAATTCGCCATAACGTGGTCTGGGCGATGCCCAACTCTTGAGAACGCCGTGGAATTGACTGATTTGGATCATTTGCTACGGACGTTTCAACGGCAGCGATATTTTCGACACTTCGACCAACCCGTTGTCTCACTGGCACGGCAACATCACACAACGAATATGTAGACTCAAATTTTTGCACTAAACTTGTTACTGCCTGTCCACTAGGGCGAGAATTACGACCGAAAATCGGAGTTAACGCTCTTAAAGTAGCGGTCACCGACTCCGAATTTCTGTAGTAAATTTTTATAATTTGCAGACGTTGTTCCTTCGTGTACTTTACCATGATAAAAATGTTAAGTTTACTGAATAAATTGACAGTGACAGTTCGATGATTAGTGAAAGGGTGCGTTCACAAATTGAATTCAAAGTTTGTTTATTTTGTCACACTCCGTTGTTTCGGTCACGAGATCCAAAAACGTTTTGTGGCTTGGTGATCAAGCGGCGACTTGTTCGCGGTGATCTACAAATACCAGAACATTTCCCTTGCACTTGTGGCGCTGGTACGCACCTCTTTCTCTATTCTTTCCCTTGCACTGGATTCTGTCTCTGTTTGTGTTGTACTGTAAAAGATCACTCCTATTATCTTTTTAATTCTTCTGGGAGTGATCGGCCAAGCGCGCTGATGACTGGAGTAACCTTTTGTTTGAATTACTTTACTAGGAAACACTGATAAAGCGAGAATGCAATTAAGCACGACTCAGCTAAATCAGAGTGACTTCGTAATCAATGATAATTAAAAGACGTTGTGTGTTGTTTAAGATACAATTATCGACTGTCCCGTTTATTGACAAAGTTATGCTTAAATACTAATTTCTCACCATTAAAGACAATGTCAATAAATTATGACCCAGATCGTAAACATATGACATGAATGACTATGCATGCCCGACCTAGATCATAATTCATTGCTTACTCTATGACATAACAAAAAATGCAAGCAGTGACCCAAATAAATTACATATCGATCACCACTTGCATTCTCATGTTTATTTTCTTTAAAAAGCAACACCGAGTTGGACTCGTGAATGTGAAACAGATGTCTCACATTACACGTACATGAATGTCACTCGGACTGCACAAGTTGCGAGCTATTCAACTTGGGTAGGTGTGGCTAACTCCATGCACAATTCTAAAAAATGGAGTACGGTGTTCAATCTGTTTCTAATTGGTAGTTCGTTTTATTGTACTAGATTGAACACCGTGCAAGTGCACTACAGTACAACTCCGTCATCGTACGTATAATGTACACAAGCATGTTCTTGAAGCCGTGATGCTGTAGAGATTTGGGGCGCCATATTATGACCTAAATCACAACATAGGATCCGTCCATCCAAACCATCACTCAACATCACGACCCAAGTAATCCTCTTAGCCGTCAGCATAAGCGTTGTTGTGTTTGAGGCCTTGGAAAAATTATTTTGACTTGAAAAAGTCAAAATAATTGAAGGATGGGTAAAGGTTCGGGACAGAAGGGCCAATTCCTCCTGCGTCTGAATTGGTGGCTGAAGTAGAACGGAAGCGACACGCTTGCTGGCGGCCGGGACTAGCTATGGCAGTGTGGGGTGGTTCTTGTTCTACCTCAGACCTTAAACCCTAGGCCTGGACAACAAAAATTTCGTGTCGGCTTATTTCAGGGTATTTAAAATTGGGACTATTTTCCCAATAGGTCGGGAAAGACCAGGAAGCGGCGGAGTTGCGCGACTTCGCGATTTGTCAGGGCGCTTAGGTGTAAGTAGCGCCCTGTTCTGCCCACCCTACCTCAGCCATATATGTCCTAAAACAAATTTCTCGATATGGCCCCTTATTGAGGTTCGGGGCAAGGAGCTTATACGTTCGGGTTCATATTAATGGCTTTACTAGCTTCTCATCTTACCAAATCAAAGAATCGAACAACCAAAAAAAAAAACGCGATCAAAAGGTACCTTCAAAACAACCAATGAAAAAATACTGAAAGTAAAAAAAAACCCATAAAAAAAGAAATAGATAAAAGGTAATAAAAAAAAACTTACCCCATAATTCTTTTCTGCAAGTATTTAATTCTGATTTTAAATTTAATTATTTTTTAATTATGTCTGTCCTCGTCTGTCATTTTATTATATTATTTTATATTTATGGTAATTTAATTCATTCTCTCTCATATTTTTATTTTAAATTTAATTTTGCTACGAATAGCTTTTTGTATCAATCATTCTTATTTATTCATGTTTAAAATTTTTCGTAATTCATTTTGTTCGGGTAGGTAGTTAATTTTGATGTATTTATAATTTTTTTTTTTTTGTTTTAAATTTTTGTTTAATTCATTTTTTATATATCATATTCCTTCTTGATTTTTGGTTTTTTAATTTTGTATTTCATTTGTTTATTCATTCGTTTTGTACATCAATTTGTTCTTTTTCTTCATTTAACTTTGACAATTGTCATTTGCGCGTATCGTATACACAAGAGCTGTGTTTTTTATTCCCGGTTAACTATAAAGCTCGAAAAAATTGCACGGCAAAACAACAACAGTACGTGTTTGAACTTCAAATACATTACATTGAAATTACACATCAAATTTGAAATTCAAACATACGCGCGTAAACGCTACTCACCACGGCGTGAACTTGATGCACAATTTCACATGCCACTGTGGTCCAGTAGAGTTGGCGCCGGTTATCCGTCGAAAGGATAAACGGTGCATAAAGCTAACCGGCCCTATAAAAGGCCCGGCCGCCGTTGATTCGGGCTCTAGTCGATTATTCAATCACTATTAAAATTTGGAGAAGCGTTCCGCTCGGCTGATTTCAGCATTTCATTTTTAAAGGTATAACCGTTTTCATTGCGGAATCTCATTAGGGATTGTTGTTTTTGCTGTTGCAGCAGAAAACAATTTCTCATGAGAAATACGCATTGCATTTATTATTTGTACCAGCCAAGCTGGTTGAACGGTCTGGCATCCTGTAATTGCCTCTTTCAAAAAGAAAAATAATTCTGCGAACCCCGGCGTGTCATCGAAGTACTTTTATTTCGGTGGCAATTATTTTTTTTTGTTATTTTCTCTTTTCTTCAACCATTTCTTCTTTCTGTTTTCTGATTTAGCGTCACCAGCACACATTCCACAATTCTTACCTTCGCAACCTCGTTGCATCCACCCCTTCCGCAATTCCTATATTGCATAAAAAATCACATTCGTGTTCAGTATGGTTACGTTGAGCGCCCGATAATCCCCGCAAGGCGCCAACTTCCGTCCTTTTTGCGGGCCATATGAAGTGGTGAAGCCCAAGGACTATCAGATGGTCTGCAAATGCCGCGATCCACCATTTTGCCAAACTCAGCTTTAGCAATCGATAAACGATTGGGCGAAAGACGTCGTGGTTTAGAAAATGTTGGTCGCCGTTCCGTGGTAATGAAATGCCGGACTGTATGCATCTTAAGTGTATTTTCTGTGCTTGAGTGTAAAATGTTTTGATGTTTGTTAAGAAGTGCTGAAACCCGAGGGTTTTCGTGCGAGGCTGCTAGAACATATAATTTTGTAGAAGGTCCCTTTAAAACTTGACCTATGGTTGAACTGACGTTAGTGAGTGGATCTATTAGACAGCGTTGTCTGAGATCAACAACCAAACCAAAATGTCCTAGTATTGGTCGGTCAACGTCAGCGACGATAAAATTCCATCGAAGTTTGAGTGAAACTTTATGAGTCTTAAGACCATATGTCTTAATTTTAGTGCAGTTCACTGCAGCCAGAACCAAGTTTGGATTCGCAGTACTGTGATTGTCACGATGCCTGGGGACAACCGAAATATCAGCACCGGTATCTATAAGAAATCGTAATTTAGATGTCGCGTCCAAAATAATAGTTTGGAAATGTGCTGGAAGTCGCCATTTCCAACACTTGATTTAGTTTTTTGCGTGCGGATGTTTGCACGGTTTGCGACATTTATAAGCTTTGTCACCAAAACGTTCGTGGTAGAAGCAATAACCATTTTCTGAAGTGCTTCTGGATGGACCGCGTGATTTGCTTCTATTACCGCGTTGTGTGTCGGATTGCCGTTCCGAATTTCGACTCTGTCTAGTGATCTGAGCGAGATCGCCGACAGTACTTGTTGTGTTTAAGGCCTTGGAAGGACTATTTCGACTTGAAAAAGTCAAAATAGTCGAAAGGAAAAGGAAGGTTCGGGACAGAAGGGCCAATTCCACCTAAGTCCGAATTGGTGTCTGAGTTCAGCTGGTGCGACGCTCTTGCTGGCGGCCGGGACTAGCTACTAATTAATTGTTATTTTATTTATTTATATTTAATTCGTCCCGTCCTAGTCATCGTCTTGTCATTTAATATTGATTTTCTAATATTACCGTTGTTGATTTTATTCCCGTTTTAATTTGAATTTAGTTTTATTTATTTTTATTTCTATTGCGTTTGTATAATTCATTTTATTTTATTTTGACGTTTATATTTATTCTATTGCGTTTGTATAATTCATTTTATTTTATTTTGACGTTTATATTTATTCTATTGCGTTTGTATAATTCATTTTATTTTATTTTGACGTTTATATTTATTCTATTGCGTTTGTATAATTCATTTTATTTTATTTTGACGTTTATATTTATTCTATTGCGTTTGTATAATTCATTTCCTCGTCTAATTTGTAAGCATCCTAAATCATTTCTTTTATATATTTCGATTCCTAATGTATAATTAACCTACTTCATTTTCGTTTGTATAATTTTTTCCTCGTCTAATTTGTAAGCATCCTAAATCATTTCTTTTATATTTTTTTCTTTTTGCTTTGTTATCACAATCAATATTTCGCCATTTTCATTTTTTTATTTCGCACTTTTCGCCATTTTCATTTTTTTATTTCGCACTTTTCGCCATTTTTTTTTTTTTTTTAAAGAATCGACATTTCACTCGCTCATTTCACAATTATTTTTTTTTTTTTTTTTTAATTTCCAGTGCCCACAAGTGCGCTCGGTACTTTATTAAGTATCGAAAGCACCTGTAAGCACCGGAAACGAAATTCCGGCGGCACTCAACATACTTGCTAACTCAGCAATTTGTTTTTGAAGTGCTTCTAAACCAAACTGCTGCGTGTTTGACGATGTGGTTGTAGAAGCACTAGCAATCTGCGAGTGAGCCGTCGCGACAGCTATCTTATCGGCAATCTCACTCTCTCACGTTTCAATTTGGCGTCCTCGGATTCCCCGTATCGCTTAACCATCGAGTCGTTAAAGTAAGTGTATTTAGTGTCTGCTGAAATATTTTCGATAATATCCATTGCCTGCTCATATTCCACCGAAGTTAACATACTTAACGCGTGGTTAAACTTTGTTAACTCAGCCACTATAGATGCAGCTGTAAACTGTGCATCCATAATGCGGAACCATGCGGCTGGGTTCGAGGTCTAAAAGGGCAACTTTTGGATCGCGACCGCAGCCAGTCGCGGAATAGGATTAACTGATGTTCCGATCAGTGGCGTGGCGTGATAATTCAACAAGGGGAAGCAATTGGTTAATATCCACAATTTTTTATTATTATTATTCTACCTATCAATTTACTGCATATTGATTGAACCTCCTCCATTAGCACACAGCAGGGATCTAGGAGGCTATTTAGCACGTTGGTGTTTAGGCTGTCTCATCATTAAACGCTTTCCGGACTTCTATCAAAAAAATTATAAAATTTCGATCATAGTACATATTGGCAGATTTTTTTTTTTTTTACGTATTTTTTGGAATAGAAGAGTCAATAGAAATAAATAATAATAATAAAATAATAAAATTTGATCTCATTAACCCTAAAAGTTTTTCAGAATTCGTTAAAAATGCTTATATCAGAGTGAATTAAATATCTCATTAGACCCAATATATAAAAATTCTTGAAAATGTACACAACCTTTTTACACACCCTGAGAGGTTGGATATCGAAAAATCAGAAAAAAATATTTCTAGGTGCTCGCAAAAGTAAAATTTATTTCGGCATGTCCAATATAAATATATAACGAAATCGTGGAAATGTGGAAAAATCCCTTTTCACGGACAATTGTTTTACTCAATGCTAATAAAAATCAATTTTTTTTCTTTAATTACTTCATATACGTACTAAGCTCCAACTTTCTTCTTCATAAGCCGTTTTTGAGACATAAAAAATCACCATACTTTAATTTTTTCTAGGATACCTCTTTATTAGCTCTATGTAGTAATTGTTTAACCTTTCTATGGTTTGTAGTTTTTCAAAAATAAAAATTGATGTTATTTCCTTTCCACGCACTCCCACTATCAGCCCCTTCACTAGTACCTCCAGAATTTGTTTTCCCAGTTAGAATTGTACTGGACCTAACTCCTGTAAAGTTTCTAAGATCATATATGGTACGGTTCTTGAAATAGAAAAATGAAATATTTTAAAAGTGGCCCCACTTTTGTGGTGTACTTCTCAGTTTTATATTCAATGAGCTTCTCCGCATATCCTATATACACAAACTAAATTATACCTTCCTGATTGATTCGAAAGATATTCTTATCCAAAGTTTTTTACCCCAACCCCTACTCACCACCTTTTGATTCAAAAATTTTAGCTCTTGATTAATCTGCTACCTATTATTTCTTAGAACAACTACAAGTTTCAATCTTCTGACATCAACCATTCAGAAGATACGAATTTTAGAATGTTTCAACCTCAACTTTCAAGCACTCCGAAGATATTGCTTTCCCTCCACTCACACACGCCACAAACCTTATCGTAAATTTTGCAGACAGGTCCACTATCATACTTTTATATAAGTTCCGAGTTTCAGCATCCTAACATACCATAAGTGGTTCCTGTGATCTAAAAACTAAATTAAATATGTACAATTGAACTATTTACAACAATTCAATTCAAAACTTCAATCAGAATTCCTATCCTACTTTGGTAGCACCAATTTCTGATCAGATCTCTGCTCGCTGCAAGCTTCTCCGCTGCAGCCAGAATGTGTTGTACCAAGTACGACCCGTGCAGATTGTGCAGCGATGCATAATCTGCATTGCTTCCTCCGAGCTATACCACCATGCAGCGTGTGTGTGACGTCACAGTGAGTTTGCTGCGAACTGATTTCAATGCTCATACATGCATTGCTTTTCCGCGGGGTGTTTTTCTGAGTTTCTGTTCGGTTGCCGTGGTGCTGCCAAGTCGGCTCTGTGCGATTTTCGCGTGTAGTTTCTTACGAACTTTTATTTAGACTGTGAAAATGTATGAAGTAAAATTTTTTTTTACGATTTTTCTGCGCGTGAACCATTTGATAACATGTACATTAGTAGTAATAGTTTGTGATTAGGCTTGTGTCTCTACAACAATGGTTGGAAACTTAAAGCTAACAATGACTGTATTGAAATAAAATTAGATTGGCTTGAAGGAAAAATGGTCAAGAAAAACGTATTTTAGATATACTATTTTTCAGCAAAGTGTAAGGGAAGCAATGCTTCCCTTGCTTCCATGGACGCCACGCCACTGGTTCCGATATCAAGTTGGATTGCTGTATCATCATTGGTTCGTACCAACGGATTTATTATGTCCTCGTTAGACATATTGTTAAAAATTATAATCAATTAAAAGTAATGATAATAATTCGCGAAATCAAAGTAACAGATAAATAAATAAAAATGTGATAGTACACTTTCAATGATTGTTAACACCACAATTCACATAAATTGTTTAACAAAGAAAATATATACCTATACCTATTATATATATATAGGTATGTTCCTTTACGAATGATGAGTTTGTTGCTTCGGGCTTGAAATAAGTTTGCGAATGATGAGTTTGTTGCGTAACCGCACTGTTGTTGTTTTGCCGTGCAATTTTTTCGAGTTTATGGTTAACCGGGAATAAAAAACACAGCTAAGGTAACACAGAATCCATGACCTTTTGTCTTTCGTTGGCTGCAAGTCCATACTCCAGAACAAAGAGGAAATAATGATCAGTGCCGAGAATGTCATAGGGACAAAGTCAGATCACTTTTCTAATCTATGAATGGAGGTATGTTTCTTATGTATTAATCACGTTTGATCACCATACTTCCTCCCAAATTAACACAACTCGTAACACAAGATCAATAACTTTTTTGTCTTTTGTTGGTTGCAAGTCCATACTCCAGATCATAGAAGAAAATAAAAGAAAAACTTTTATGTCTTTCGTTGGTTGCAAGTCCATACTCTATAACATAGAAGAAGATATGATAAGTGCCGGAATGTCACCGGGACAAAGTCAGTTCACTCATATAATCTTTCAACAAGAACATACCTAACGGAATGGACAAAATAAGTTAAGATTAGTCACACACGAGCTAACAAAAACTTTGTCATCAATAGTTATGAGTTTAAAAGTAATAATAGGTAAAGCTTGGAACATTCAACTCTAAAGAAAGGTTCTTCTCCTCATATTGCTAAATATCATAAAATTTGACTAACCAAAAGTAAAATACCTAATATTTTTACTTCACAACAAAAGCTCCTTTTAACGAGCATTTCACTTTATAAAATTAAAGATCAAGGTTTAATAACTATTCGTGTCTTAAATCTCTCCGAGGCAAACTTAATTTATATAAACACTAGCCAAAAGAAAACCGCTGACACATTTTCTTCAACGTGGCACAAGAAAAGAAAGAGAAAACAGGCATTAAGGCAAGGTTAATCAACATAATAAAATTGAAATTAAGGTAAAATAAATAAATAAATGAAATTGGAAGTTTAGGGAAGTGTTAGTATCCAGGTTAAGTCAGAATGTTTAAATGATTGTATTGTTTTTCTGTTCTAAAACTTTGACTAAACCCTATGTTCTTCAATTGTGGGTTAAGCCCTCTAATACAAACGCGAATGTATCTGATGCTACGATATGGGATTGTGCGAACTCCCCCAAATTGCATTCGAAGCCTTGCCGCCATTATAGGAGTTGGAACACCATACTTGGCAAAGGGACAAGATACTGTGGGGGTAGGTCTTATTGCCGTTAAATTAAGGGAGACTTAATTTTAATAAAAAATACTGATATTTATTACACTTTTGATAATCAAGTTCTTATCGCGCAGAATAGTTTTTGCTGGCGTCTACAAGCGTAGGTAAGCGTCTTCTGGTGGATCAGCGGAAGTGCTGCCAGATTTAAAAGTTAAGCCGGTCAGTTGTCGGCGTCGCTGTTACCCGATGAGTTGCGATCGGGTGCTGCCTGATGGGTTGCGGTCACCACATGCTTCCCCCCAAGTCACTGGGTGATGAGTCGCGCAGGGAATGTTACCTTTCTTCGGAATACGTAACGTATTTCGCCCAGAGGCATATCAACAATATATGTACAACCATAAACTCTTCTATCAGATGAAATATCGTCAATATTTCGACACTAAAAATCTACTAATATCAATTGACTTCTTATATTACGTACTTGAAACGATTCTAAACTCTAACGCGTTTCTAATGCTCTTACACGAACGATTAAAAAGTTACGCTCAATTTGTAGCAATATTCTACATATGAATTAATAATAGCCCAGCACAACAGGTGATGTGGATAAACTTTTCATCAACTCGTTGGTGAGTAGTGAACAACAATAAATATGAACAAAGCAAACTTGACAAACCAATGAAAAACTTAAAATAAAACATGGAAATATTTGAATTCCAAGCCATTACATCACGAAACTTGACAAATAAATGCAAAGTTCAAAACAAAACTTGACAATCACCAAACCGGGAAGAATTACTTGGAAATTTCCAAGTCAATTTAAATACAGCAACTTTAGAGCGAACAATACCACCAATCTGTGAAAAAATTATCACATTGCCGAAATATTGCCGTAACTAGCATGATATTGCCCTGTATTGCTCAATTAATCGCTCCACTACACAGAAAGAATTGAATAGGCGATTCACCTAAAATATAGGTCTTTCATCTAGAAAAAATGATCGATTTTCAGCCTTCTAATTAAATTAGTTGATGATTAGGTAATTTTCCGAAAAAAAAGTAGATAACACAATCGAAACACTTTTGCCTAAAGTATTCGGTAAAGCATCTAATGCAAATTGATGTTTTTATAAAATATTCTTCTATTTAAAATAGATGATTCACCGTTGGCTATTAGGCTATAGTTCGAAGTTATTACCTATTAAAGTAGCGGATTTTTATAAAATGGTTTAGGTGGGTTCTCTACAATAAGTAGGCACATTATGATATTTCATCTAATTTGCAGTCGAATATATTTTATTTTATTTTGTTTTAATGTGCTTCATTCCTAGATTTCATATCCTCCATATGCATCGATCCTACTTCGTAAAATACGCTGAAAGGTGTGTGGGCCTTCTTCATAAATTCATACAACCGGTTAAATTTAAAAAAAATAATTTATTCTCATTAACAAAGAAAACATTTTTATTTATTTCACAATGTATGTATGGTTAATAGATTATTAGATATTATTTATTTAAATGGTGGTTTTAATTTCACAACACTTGCTTTGTCAGACATATGCATAGGTGGGTGCATAGGTGGGTGCATAGGTGGGTGTTTTATGTCCCTGCTATCAATAAGAATGTTTTTATTGTTACAATCACTTACAAGAACGTTGCAATCGAAATGATTGTCAAATCTTTTTATATTTAGTTTTTTACCAACGAAATAAAAAATATTTTCTTTAAACAAAATATGTTTTATGGCAAAGAAATTAAAATTGCCTACATTATTAATCACTATTACATTTTCTTTTTCATATGTGCTACCGTAAATTATTATTTCTTCTAATGACAGTATGTTTTTGTAATCATTTTCGACAAAATTCATTTTTGTGTTATTAATAATGTCAATTTCACTTAAATCAATCATTATTCCATTATTTTTATTACAATAGTAGTTACTTGTAATACTTTTGTTTACATTTAATTCAGCAGCAAAACTGAATTGGGTCTTAAAAGCTAAACTTAACATTACATTTCTCCTCGAAGTTATAACCTTGGCATAATTTTTTAATACCTTGTGTTTGCCTTCAAACCTCATTGTCCAGAGTTTTTTCAGAGGACCTAGTTTTTTAATGGTTCTTGGGTAGTGTGAGATAATGTGATGCTTCGGAGTCAAAAAGGAATTAAATAATATAAAATAAGATAATTTTTATGGTGTTTCCTTATAGTATTTGTCAGATCATCTATGGTTTCATCCGTGAACGAAGGCATTGAACAACAAAAAATTAAAAAAAAAATTAACTTATTGAGTATTCCAAACAGTGTCTTGTTGAGGAACAAAATCACCAATTAACAGTGAGAGGTAATGTGAAAAATACATCATTTCTGCAACAGACAATTTCAGTTTAAAATTTTTCAAATGTTTGGTTTCAATTGGAGACAAATTTGCAGTATCTGATTTCGCGTAACGAAAAGTTCTTATCTTATTATTCAATACTTCTAACGAAAAATATTTTTTTTCATATATAAAATAGTTAATAATATGACATATTTCGACATGACAAATTCCTTCAAAAATGTCATGCATCAAATCAACAGCTACATTGTCGGTTACACTTGTAATGTACTCGAGTCGTTTTTCAATTACATTTCTGTAATCGAAATAATTATCATCGCCATGTGTGTATAACCACTGGCCAAGTTCGTATAAACCGGCTAAGATAATTGTCGACCAGTGACAAAGTCACAATTGGGTGACTTATGCCCTATGGATTGCCTGAAGGTAGCGTGCATCTAGCATATAGCACGTGCGTAGCTCGTCGGAAGGGGCGTGGGGTGCTACCTGTATCCATAGACATCGTATATATATTATGCACGATATGGGCTGAGAAGTACGGTTTGAGAAGTCCGTACTCTATCCTCAGCGGGCTGGGTAGGTATAGGAAGAAGGAAAGTAGGAAGTCAGACTAGGAAAAGGATTGGTAGAGATGGTAAAGGAAATGAAGGCGGAGAGTACAAAGATGGAGACTTTCGGCGGGAAGGCCAAGGCAGTAACCATATAGATGTTATTGTGGTTTTGGTAAGTTTGCATATATGCATATATATATATGCATATGAATTTTTCTTGTAAGCGAACAATTACAGTATTTTGGCTTCACCTTGTGGCGCAAGCGTTTAGCTTAGGATAATCAGCGGCGTAGGCGAATTTCCGACAAACCTTTGGCATCCCCCTTCACTGCCAGGATCTACTGCTCTGAAATATTCAAAAAAACTAACAGAATAGTAAATTCATGTCGGCTCCGGTGTGTAAATTTGCGATCCAACACTTCCGCTTCCCGTCGTATTCCAAAGTCCTCACGCGCTTTTTGGTATTCAACAAGAAAAAAAAACTGCTGTTCTCGATGGAGCACATTCTTACAATTCTAACGACCGCTGAAAAAAAGGAATTTGCACAGACAAAATAAAATATGAAAGGGGCATATGGTCGGAGAAATTGTACCCACGCGGTTACGCGTCACCCACACCTCGTGGAAAATTAAACGGTACCTATGGGTAAGAACCCGTTTCTTTTCATATCGAATACCGCTAACGTAACGGTAAGAACACTTTTCGCCACCGCGTGTTTTCATATAATTTCCGATTCGAAACTGCCTTCAAATGTCGAACATTTAAGCACAATTTCATAATTTCCACCGACAAGGGGACTTTCTATACTTAACCTAGCCACTAGATTTTACTTTCAACCCAAAAAAAATAAAGGCTTTTGGGGCTCCGTGGTCGAAGCACGGAGATCATACATGCATAGCATGCAAAAATGGAGAATTTTTATCTGGCCCAAAATTCATTTGGGGGACACCAAATTAATCGCGGAAAAGGGTCTTATGCACTACCACTCACGGAGAGGGATGGCATGCATCCTAATTGGGCGATTCAAACCCACACAAATCACGCACTTTACCACGCTGTGGCAAGAAGGGGGCCGTCGGATGCCACCGATCTTTTGTCACTCGACACGTGCTAAAATTGACCGCACCGAACACAAAGGGGCCTTAGGGGCACCGTGGGCGAAGCACGGATCAGTTGCCGGGGCTCTCGTAGCCATGAAACTAAAAAAAAAAAAAAACGAGACCATTGTAAGGATAACATTCGCGGACAAGAAGCCATAGTACGACACACAAAAAAAAATAATCAAGCTTTTATATATAGCACAGAAACGTTATAATTTTCATAATAAAAGAATTCTTCATTTTTTTTTTTCTTTTTTTTTTCATATTCGGACTTCAATTATTTTATAAAAATTTAATCGTAATAAAAGTTACGAGCCAAGCTCTCATACCGTGTTAATAGTTGTTTTTTCCTTCAAATCTTCCTCTAAATCCTCTCGTCCTCTGCTTGTTCCGCGTTGTTTTCTTTTTGTCGTTTTCCCCGATCCGACGAAGGGATCTCTGTCCAGCTCTTTTTTTCCTCGTTCTTCCACGATCCGGCGAAGGGATGTAGGGTAGATTTTTCCTCTTTCCTTTTTTTTTCTTCTTGTGTTTTTTTTCCACCGTCACTGTTTGAAAGTTCAACTAACACTCCTCGATTTTTGCTTGTCACTCTCCTTGTCACCTTTCCTCCACGGATATCCACCTTTTGATCTTCGATTTCGTGGTGAGTATCAGTCTGGTGGTGGCGTAATGACAGTCTGTGCAGAAAGTATTTACCAGCAGGTAAATCGTTGTTATTTGTTGGGCCTTACATTACACACTGAATGAAGGTATATCATTGCAAACACATAATTCCATAACTCCAGTACTAGACACGTTTTCAGCTGCTACATCTTTAATATAATTTTCCTCAGTTCTTAAATTATTTTCATCCTCAACAATCTGATTTCTCATAACGTTTTTACTGCATTTGCAAATCCTACAATAATAATTAGCCGAAAATGATTTTGTGAATCCCATAACGGTATTTAAGCCCAAATTATCTCCGATTAATGCTCCCATTATTAAGTAAACCTTTTTGGTTCCTTCTTTAGTCATAATATTTAAACCTTTCTTTTCCAAATGTATCAATTCTTCGCATAAGTTCTTATAATTAGATCTAGCACCATAAGATAAACTAGCTGATTTCGTAATACTACATAATAAAATTGTATCTAATTTTGAAATATTGTTCAATAATGGAAATTGTAAATAAAAAAGAGATAGTTTATCTTTTCCTCTTTTTGACCCAAGAGGGTTATTCACCTCAAAGTCGTCCTGATAAAGCAAATACGGTATAGTAATATCATCAGCATTGAATGATTTAGTTTTTCCTTTCCAGATAGTACCTTGGACAATGTTCGAAATTTTCAAATCGTTTTGAAGTAATACTTTTGAATTCATTATCGTTAAATTAAGGTTTTCTCCAATTTCTAAAAAGCGCCTTAAATTATCACGAATAGGAAGCAAAACACCTTTAGTTTCAGATTTACCAATACGATCTACAGTGACGGAGCGATCAATGTGAAATTCTTTTGGTTCGGAGTAAAGATCATTAGCTTTAAAGTACTTTTTAAATTTAAATTCTGAATTAATAGTGGAAAGAAACGTGTTTAAATTATTTAAATGATCAGAAACAGTAGATAATTGAGACTGAAGATTATTTTCAATAATTGACTTTTGAATAACATTTATTATCGGATTAAGAATATTATTTTGAGCATCACTAATTATTTGAGTGGCAATTTTTCGAGCCAAAGACACGTTTCCATATAATGTTAATGCAAAACTTATTATGTTCTGTCTTACTGAATTGTAGTCATTTATATTAGGCACATCAGGACGGCTTGTGGCTAATGGTGCGATATTGATTTCATTTGCGGTTTTCGTTTGCTTTAGGATGTTAGTAGAACAATGTGCCGACTCTGTTTCGACATCTACCGTATTAGCTATCTTAGAATTATGGCGTAAGATATGCTTTTTAAAGGAATAAATAGACTGAAATACTTGAGGACAAAAATTACATTCAAAAGTAGACGTGCTAGACATTTTATGCACAAATTTTAAATGCGACATTTACAAATTTATGTCTGACATTTCTGACAAACACTTAAAACATAAAAAGTTCATACCTCCTTTTTAAGCTTTAAGTTCAGAAAGTAAAATAATCAAATCATTTGATGGACTCGAACATGGCAAATCATAAAAATATTTTTCGGCAAAAAGCCATATTTGCCTACATTCTACTGCATATTCAAGATTTAAGACTTGATGCAGTTGAAATAAAATCGACAGAGCTTTTAAAAAGGTATCTACATTATATGTTATGTCATTAAAAAATATATTGTACTTTACTATTGATGTAACACTTGGGCCAATTGCAATGATGAAAGGTTGCAATTTCGATTATTGTTTAAACAGTCTTCCCTTTTTTTATTAATTAATGTTAGAATATGCGAATCGTCCTGAAAGTAAAAATATGACAATTAGTCGAACAAATGATGTAAATAATTGGCATCATCATACTCACCACTACATGTGATACTAATGCCGATTGGCAGTCGGCTATTGACGGCTTCCAGTGCTCACCACGTTTTGGGCCCTTAATTGTTTGTGGGGGAAGTATTGATGGCATAAGAAAAAAACTTAAATAATCCTTGACATCTATAAAGATAGAAGTGCATTATATTCGTTGGTTTGCTATTAAGTATTTATAAACTATATTCTTACCATCTCTTAAATCTGTTTCCAATATTGATAATAATTTCTTATTATATTGATCCTTGGTATCTCTTTTAAAAATAGTTATAATTTCTTTTAAAAATTCGGGCCATTTGCCGAACAATTTAGCTCCTTTTTGTGGAAATAGCCTTTCGAAATCTAACTCAATCTAGTTAATAAAATAAAAGAAAATCATAAATTTTGTAACAACGACTTATTTACAACAGTACCAGAGATGGTCCAATTTTTTGCTTTAAAATTGGCCAATCAGAAAGTAAATTGTCTGTTCTATTCAGAATCTGGTCCCTACGTAAGCTGAATGTGTCGTTCCACTTGACGATCACCAGGGACTCAGGAGTTATATTGGCTTTCAGCCAAAGGAAATCTTCTTGCGAAGTAACAGATGTTGCTAAAGTACAATTGCATATTAATAATATTTTTTTATTCCTACCTATGTATTTACCAGTCACGTTTGAATCATGTTGCTTTGTTGTTTCAGTTGGAGGGACCAAAGGCGAAAATCGTTTAAGTTTGTAGCGGCTTTTTATAATACCCTGCTTTTGAAACTTCTTGCTGAGAGTATAATACTTCTCAGCAAGTTTTCCCCGTCTACCTGGAATACTTTTGTAGGGAATCTGCATTTAAGAAAAGAAACCATTTGGAGTTTTAAAAAATATATGTATGTATATAAATTTATAGGTTCCAGAACGTACGTCAGATTCAGATGGAAATAGCCATGTTATCTGTTGTATTGCTTCGTCGTAGTCCTTGGGTAGTAATCGTATTGACTGTCGAAGCCAATTTTCGCAGATAGCATTTATGACTTCTCTCCTTTCACTTTTAGACAATTTGTTTGTAGTTTTGTAATTATCAATAAGTGATCTCCTAGATGTTGAGTTTTGAAGTAGATTTTCTAAATTCAGTAATTCAAAAAATATTAATAAAAGCAGCAAAAGTACATTTGGCTTTCTCACAAGTAATTGTGTGTCCGGCGAAGGAGGTGCTGGTGAGGTTGGTGAGTTATTGTCAATAGAGTTAATGAAATATGATAATGAACTTGAGTTAGTCAATGTATCCGCCAAGGGAGTACAGAAGCCCTTAAATTGTTTTAATTTATTAATATAGGTATATTGAAATGTTAGCAATGTTTTAATTACGTTTTGATACCGCCACTCAAAAAGTTTAGTTCGGAATTTTATCCGTAAGCCAAATTTTTCGATCGGTATGTGATTGTTAATATCGTCGACAGTTAGCTGCTTAAAAACTTCAATATCAATATTTTTTACTGAAATTATAAACATTGTAAAACTGTTTGTGAATCAAAGAGACTTGGTACCCTTAAAATCTTCTGTCAATTCCTCCATTGACCACTGATGCAATAAGCTACTGACAGGATCAGTTAATTCCGGCAGGTCCAAAACATAAATGTCCATCTTGGTAATTTTTTAGTAAACCTTAATTGGTAAATTTATAAATATTCGTATTAGTTGCGGCAAAGAATTTTTTTAGGGCTCCGCACACGAAAGGGTGATCGTTCAATCTTTTAGTACAAAACTGGTGTGGTTTCATTTGGTCCGTACCAAAATCAATACCGACTCTGGTTCGGTTTGTTTAAGAAAAATGAAAATTCTTATTGGAAAATGGATTCGGTCGAGTACAATGTGTACAACGCCTTACCGACTCCTTACGGCGAATTCCGTAGTTTGTAACAGAACCCGATATTGTCGTCTATCCCCTTTGATTTCTTAGATCCGTGATCCATAGATATAAATATTAAAAAAACAATAGTACTCACTTTCAAGTTTTTAATAGCACCACATGAAACACATAACACAACAAACAAAGATTGCTACTCAAAACAACGGACTTTAATATTATATTACTCGAAATTAACAATTTACACTCCCGATTAACTCCAACGTTGAAGTCGCAATGCCGTCATTCCCAAATGAAGTGTCTATCGCTCAAAATTTCTATTTCTAAGAAATTAACAAATACTTTAGGCATTTTTTTCTATTTTGATTAGGTGAAAATATTTTCACCGAAATTTTTAGAGAAAATATCAAAAACAATTGGGTTATTTGTCGATTTTCAAAGCAGCCAGTCATTAATAGAAGAATCTTCTACTTTAATAGTCAAACCTCCAAGAAATGATAGAGAAAACGTCTAATACGTATATGTAGACAATAATTCTAAATATATTTTATCTATTTGTCTTTAGGTGATATTTCTAATTGAATTTTTTCAGTGTAGTTTCGGCAATAATCGTCGGCAATTAATTGCACCTTAATGAAATTATAATTGTTAAGTGATTAAATTTATTTCAATCTTCATTTGAATTAATATCTTTCTCTGGTATCTGTCATATAAACACACACCCGCATTATTCTGCTATAAATCTAGAATATTTAAAAATTAGGAGGTGTTTTCCGCATAGTTTTGTGGATTATCGTGACTGCTGTGTTGTTTTATTAACTTTTATTAACTGGTAAATATCGTTTATTGAAAATCAAAATCCTAGTTAAGTAAGGGGCGCGCTCTGAATGTAAAAAACCAACAATATTATGGTCTTACTGTCTTTTAAGCGAAAAATTGTTTAACATTTCTTTTGTATAAAATCAATGTAACAACATTTTGTTATTCTCTGTACAAACTCTATTATTTTTATTGCAAACAAATAATGAAGTAAAATTAGTAAATAAAAAAAAAGTTAAATATAAAAGAGCTAAACGAAATGTTAAAATGGAGAGCCATTAGTAAACGTAAAAATAAAATATATGTACTTCTCCAGAAATACAAAATAATTATAATATTAGAATAATACTATATGTACTTTATCACATCCCCCTATAATTAAATAAAAATGTATTAATTTCTGTATTCATATTTTGGTTTTAAACTATTACAAGTCACTAAATAAAATTAAACAAGAAAGAGAGAAAAAATAATGAAAATTTGTGGTAAATAACTGTTCAGATTTTTTTTGATGAGTTTAAAGCAAACTTAATTTTGTCTAGGCTATTCCAAAATTATTGTGGGTACATGAATTCAACCCAATTATTATAATTGTTGTATATAGTTGTAAGACGTTTGTTTTTTAATTGGAACTAGTTTTTTTAGTAGTATTTCAGTTAATTTTTTTTTTGTAAATATTTTGTGTCATGGATTTCAGCTTTTCTCACACGTATATTATAATAAATAAATGAAAATGTAAAACTGTTTTTACTTTATTATTTCAATTGTATTGTGATCGAATTTAAAAGTTCCTTCTCTGATATTTCGTATTTTTATAATAAGTTTTAGGACTTAGCAGGTCTCATAACTGAAAAAAAAAAAAAATTTCAGTCCATCTGTTCGCCGCTTTAGGGAAGTCAATGGCGTACGGTGTGGTGTGGTATGGTAACTTTAGATAACGATATTTCATGAGCTAATTACACCGGAGAAATGAATTTGGTTTGTGTATAAAATATTTAAAGGAGGTAATTGGGTAAGAAAAATGTCCATTAAAAATGAGATTGCTTTTTTTTCGTGAATCTCGTAATATTAATCGGTTGGGTTTTTTAGGTGTTGTATATTATTCCACGAATTCCGCCATATCCCTTAGGTTTTTTTGAATGTCGAATAAGTTTTTATTTCAACGGTCTTTCGGTATATCAAAATTAATTTCAGTATTTTTAGATATTCGACCAACAAAGAAGTATAGGGGTTGCATACGAATTCTTGCGTATCTGTTAGATCTGATGGAATATTGAATTGATTGTTACGTCTTCAGGCTTTCTATATAATCGAGTAAATTTCAGTATTCTTGAATGTTTAAACCCCAAGTGTGTATAGGGTGGCACCTGTTTTTGCAATTATTACCTTGTTTCTTAGATTTGATGAGAATATTTATTCATACCACTGACTTTCTATATAATCATCTACCAACTGATTCCCGGATTTGTATATATTCAAAGTTTTTATGAATTTCAACATACCTCTTAGATCTGATAAGATTATCGCATTCGTTGTACTTTTTCGGGCTTCCTATGTAATCACCTAAATATTAATTTCAAGTTTTTTAGATACTTTGTTTAGGTTCATCTTAATAGAGCAGGTTGAGATTCCAGAGAAAGGTCCACTTGGGCGAACATCGGATTCTTCTCTTGTCTACTATTGATAGGTATGCAGTATTACGAACGTATCCAATATTTAGTCCGCCTCCCCTAGTGGCTCTTTCTGAATCCACGCTACTCTCATTAGCAGCGTTAAGCATTTATTTTTTCGCAAAAGATAGGTTTCGTTGAAAATAAGGTCATTTATAAAACTATATGTGGAAAACACGAAGATACAAGAAAAAGAAGGTGTACATACGAAGCTGGAATGCGAGACTAAATGTAAGTTCACGTTGTACCTACCAAAAACTTTAAACGCGTTTCTCTCGAAACTCTGTTTTCAGCCAGTGTCGGCACGATAACTCAGTCCATTTTCAATATTTTTCAACTTTTTTTTTTAATTTTGATAACTATATTCTCTATGGAGTGACGAGCGGTTTTTTTAATTTTTTGGTTGGACAATATATTAAAAATTACTAGCCGCGTACCGCGGCTACGCTTACGTTGTTCCATCGCCAACTGTTACTCCCGTTTATCCATTGGTCCTGTTTCTCCCGTTGATACATTACACCCGTTTCGGGTACACTTTTTCAGCTCAAGGAACTGGAGACATTAATGCCAGTTTTCACTTTTCATTTTTCTCCATCCCCCAACCACCCACCATCCTCCATTCTCTATCCACTATCCTCTATCCACCACCTTTTCCATTTAGTAATAGGAACGCGTAACTTATACACCGAAAACGAACTAACTTCCGCTAAATCATATGAAAAACACTCGAATGTTGAAATAACTCGCGAACCACCAATTTCGGGAATATATAATTATGTTCTCGACCTGTCCGGTAGTCTCGAGAATGTCCATTCAAAATTTGGAAGAGAACGGTTTACAGGTGTAGATTTCAATCCAAATCGACCAAAAAACTGACTTATTTTTATATAACTATTAGATTAAACGCAAAATCCCTCTGTCACCTTAGAACTACTATGTACATTATTTTACAAAATTCTTTCTTATTTTCGCAAATTGAATTATTTTTGGTTAAGTTATGATGCCGACGAGGAGACGCCATGGTTTTCATCAGTAGTCTATTTATACCAGTAAAAAACAATGTTAATATTAAAAAATATATATTTTTTTTGTTATAGTTGAATAGTTAATAAGATATTTGAACGCAACCATTTAATTTTCTTAACCTTTATAATAATTGTTCAAATGTACTCTTACTCGTTCAGCACCCTCAGGGATATAGGTATAAACCCTTAAAACATATTTTTTACATTACTACATAATTAATTAAAATCATTTCAAATTTATTATACATATATTCCTATCGATATAAAGTTTATTTACATTTTATGTTAGTAGAATATTAAAATAATATACTAAAAAAATTAATTGAATCCGCATTCATTATTTTATTATACTGTTTTCTTCGTCAAATTTAATAAAACAAAATTATATCGTTAATGATATGCAATAACAATTTTTTTTATATGATAGAACACCTTGGTCGGCAATGGGCTCATTAATGTGCGGTCGGTATAAGAAAAGAGTTGTTTTTGTGGTCGGAAATAGGTAGATTACCATCATTACGAAATTAATTATTTCCAAAAGTGTTTTATATAAATATATTGTAACAAAATTTAATTTTTTGAGTATCGCTAGTATGTTATGAATCCGTAAAAAAATAGGTAATTTTGCACATGTTACACATTTATTTAGAGGGCCTGAGGTGTCAATATGGGACCAGCTTAAAATATGAGTCCAGCTTAAAATCTTTAAAAAAAACAATAGTTCATAAAAATATTTTTATTAAAAATGCTCAGTTAAACTTAACGCTTTAACCATAGTTTAATCGGATAACTTAACCCGCTTTATTACATTGGGGACAACAGTTAGGATAGGGCTTACGAAAATCTCCAGGGCTTCTGACACATCCTTCATTGCTATTGACAGGACACCTGTAATGTAATAAAAAATGGAAGTCTTGCTTTTTATTAGTCGTAGCTCTGAATATTATTACGTGATAGCAAGTCGCTGCCCTTGAGCATCGCAACGTATTGTTACACACTGTCCAATCGGATTGTAAGTAGTTCCAGGAGCCCAATAATGATTTGTTGGTTTATCGTAGCATTGATTACCTAATTTTAATTTTAAAAGAAATATATTAAAATTACCATTTTAAAGAAATATGTTTTTTTTTTTAAATAAAAAGGTGTTTGTCGCCGGATTAGATCAAACAGACAACCACCACTGCTAGTGTATCTTTCGGCGTTAAATAATAAGAACACCAAGTTGAAAAATTAATCAAAATTAAATATAAACAATAACAAATTTAGTCTACGCACCTGTTGCTGCAGAAGTGGTGTATTCAAAATACAGGACCAGAAGTATCACCGCTAAGTGAAATGATTTCATACTGATGTTTATTCTAAACTTTATTGAACGAATCGTGTAACTAAACTAAAATAAAATTTAAAATTCATTGCGAAAATATTGAACGAAAGTTGTTTTTTATTTCCTTTACGCGATTACAAAGTTTACATTTATGGATCATTAATAATAAGACGATTAAAAGAGATAACTGCGTGAATAATCGCGAACTTGTTTGTAAATTTAAACGTAATATTTATATTCTCGATTGATTAAAATAGAAAAAAATAAAGCTTGGGACCAACTCTATTATATACTCGTAAAACATTTTTTATTTTTTATTATCTAACTTTATTTCCATGTAGTTAACGTCCTCTAAATTATTAACGATTTTTTTTAGAGCGACGATAACACCACATAAAATATTTTCAATAAGGATTGCTCTTAAGGTCTGAGCTCTTAACGACGATACGTTCCAAATTTTTGTAGCGGAGAAACTCGATCAAAAGAAAAGAGTAACGAGAATTTTATGAAAATAAACGAACTGAAGAGGTTATTAAGAATATGCTCTGATCTGCGTTCTCTTAGTGCTGCCAACTGATTTTTAATTTTTTTTTTGTTTGGGTGCAGGAAGGTGAAAATCTTGAAAGACACTAAGCTACCCGTGCGAACATCTTAGTAGTGTGGGATCCACCCCTACTAAAAACACCTCCCACACTGACCTCGCAAAGTAATTTGAGGTATAGGGTTGCGTTAATTCAACGGTGAGCTACCGGGTATTATTGACAGATAGAGGTAGTTTAACACATGTACAAGAGGGAGCGCTTATTGTAATCACTTTGGGACCAACCAAAAACAATAACATTAACCGGTTTATAACAATAGACGAATGAAAAACGAACGTTTGTGGAGAATGGGACCCAACAGTTTTGATAACAAAATCCGGATTATAACATTATCCGGGATTACAATAAGCGGTATATTAGTTAATTTTATATCGAGACGTATACGTTTTAAGTGAAAGATTACCGGTTAATGCTACGGCGGACTTAACCAGTAAATTTCTTACTGGGCATATTCAATTCCTAATAGTGTATTAATTTAATATATCACCGGCCGGCATACCTATGCATGTAAATACAAAGCGGATATAAATCGAAGGCAAAATTTATACAACGGATATGGAGTTAGGTACCCAATCCAGTTCTTAAAACATCCAGTTGCGCAATCAATAATAATAAAGAAATTCTAAAATACATGAATGCCGTCGTCGTTTTCTTGTCCATAAAGTTTTGTTTACATTCATCTTTAAACTGGGCTTTATATTTATTTGGACAGAAAAAAATTTCAAGTGGTGAAGCGTCCAAAGAAGATGTCAAGGGTAACTAAATCAAATAGAAATATACTAAACAAACAATTTGTCGAAAATGGTCGAGCGACATTGGCACTTGAGTTCAGATTATTTACGATCCTATACATATAAGATTTTTTATTTCATATTTTTCATACGATCTGTCTTGAAGATTATAACGTCTCGAGAAGATCATCTAAAGTCGCCACGCCACACGATCTATGACGCGGATCACATAAAATTTTTCATCTTATGATGGTATAAAAATGATAGTTTGTTGTGTATCTGGCTAGCGCTCCTACGAACAACATCCAACTTTATAAATTTTTTGTGTGCAGGTAATAATTGAATATTTATTAAATTTATTCTTTTAATTAAATTGATCAATTGAAATCTGTGATGAATTAAATAAAAGTTTGCTCGAATAATTTAAAAGGGGTTCTGTGCAGGAGTGAAATTGATGAACTAATAACCAAAAAAAAAAAAAAATTAAAGTGAATCAATTTCTATCAATTATTAATAATTTGTTCCATGATATTTAAAGTTATTAGTTTTTTTTTTATTCAAGTGAAAATTAAATGATTTGTGCTATTTTGACAATAAAAGTTCTGAATATATTTACTACACTGTTAATATTTGATAGTTCTGTACGAATGTACCTAAATTTGTATGTCGATGTTGGCAATGTACTCAAATGTACAATGTACTTAAATTGCGACCGTATGCATGTTTTTGTTACTGTTTGTGTTTAGTGCTTTTGATCGTTGAAACGTTTGAATTCTATAAAAACCTTCAATGAAATTTCTAGCTAAATTAATTACTTACTAAAAGTATTCAATTGTTTTAGATAAACCAATTATGAAACTTATTGCGGCTTTAGTTGTGCTGTTTGCAGCGGTTACGTTTGCTGACGATGTACCGGCAGGTTCAATAAGTAAGTTATAAAATTTATTTTATGTTTAACATTGCCATTGCGATAAAAAAAATGATTGAGATTTAGAAAAACATACCCCTCAATTAGTCTCGATAGGCGGTAGGCCAATTCAATGCCGTGCTTACTAAATAGGGCGCATCTTCATTTACATATTTATACTCTAGATGAAATCTAAGAGTGTTATAGGTTTTATCCAGCTCTAAAGTTTGTAACGCATAGAACGGAACCTCGGACGAAAATAAATTATAAATTATTTTTTTGTTTATTTGGGCCCAGAACCTCCAAATCCGCTCCCCGTCCGTCTGTCTGTCCGTTAGCATGACAACTCAAGAACGTTTTGACCTAGGATCATGTTTTGAGAGCTTAAGGCTCCATTTGCACGTTAAATGCGATTTTGATGATTTATGACTGTTTTCTTACCAATATTTCACGATAATGGCAACAAAAAAACAAAATAAAATTCACCACTTTATTAGCTGGTATGTAAACTAGGTCATACATAGAGAAAAAATTCAAAACTGTATTTGGAAAAAATGCTATTAGAACTACAACCCTTGAACATTTTTTAAAATGCGTACATTCGAGTTTTTAAACGCATATTACCTATTTCTTGAATAATTAACATGTAATTTTTATTAATATAATATTAGAAAAAATCTTAAAGAAGGTCTTCTATAAATCAAATTTTAAAAAATTTTCATTTCTGTTAATAATATATGAAGTCAAACTGAAGCAATTTTTCACGATTTTCATGGCAATAATTACATAAGAAGATCACATTTCATTGAAAAGAAAAAAAAAATAACAGGGACAAAAAATTGTCGTACCGGACCCATGGTGGGACTATACTAATACACTACACATATATGACAAATATTTGACCAACCAATATCTCAACAAATCTATTCTGTCAAAATAGAGTAAGAAATTGACATGCGATGAAAATTCTGAGTTCTTCTATATGATACCAATTAACGAAGAAGAGCAGTCCGCACAGCACTCTTTATGTGAATGTTCAGACGACCGGCCACATTAGGTGGGTGCTAACTCCATAAAGAGCGAGGAGCTCAGAGATCCTAGATCAACCCAAGGTGTTTACCTTAATCAAGATATATTCGAAATGTTTCAGTCAAAAACTGAAAGGACTCCTTAAATCGAGAACCCACCTGTGGAAGAAGAAGCAGCCGCTTAGCAATTACGCTTGTCTACCAGGAAAATAGGAACTAAGAATCTGGAGGATGGAAGAACTCCGTTCTCGCTCCCTACCTGAGCTCTTGAAATTCGTGAGAAGGACGAAAAGGCTCGGATAGATACTGCGGTATTCCATGTTGTCCTGAATGCTCAAGATGTTCTGCTTTGCCGCATGTCTTCACCTACACCAAAAAACAACAAGAATCTGGAACCAGCCAAGGAGAATTTCGAAGGAAATCGAACGAGTTTGGGAAGGAAGAAGCATCTATTATTTTCCGTTTACATCATGAGAATCGACCTGGACCTAACCACGGTGTACACTTCGCTTAGTGGTTGGTAAAGGAATGGAAAACTTGATGTATGCTTGATTTTGACGAAGGTGGAGCTAACAGTCAGGATCCAGTCAGGGTACAGATTTCGTAAGAGATCAAAACAGCTAGGGTCGGAAAATGTGTAGTTGCACAGTTAAGTTTCTTAACGAAACAGGTATATCTTGCGTGGCCCAAGTGTCGACATCCTTGCCGTACTAGTGGTAGCCTTCATCATCTTCACATTTATAGGTAAAAGCCATGTTTCAACTCCTGAGTGTTTTGGATATAGATCTTTCTTTTCAACTTGAGATTATTTTTCACACAAACATAGTACTCGTATAATACAGGTGCACAAAATGTTAACACATGTTTTTTTCTAAAGTTTTGAAGTCGTCTATACTATAAATAATTCAACAAAAAATTTTTCATTTCAGAATGTTATGATTTAAAAACAAATCATAAATGGTCCAATGGAGAAGATTATAATCCAATCGGACAGTGTGTGACTATGAAATGTCTGGAAGGAGGTTCCATACTTGGAAAAACGTAAGTTATTAGCATAAATGTACTTACACATAGCTTTAGTTACGAGTATTAATTTTTGTACGAGTATGCTCTAAGTTTCCGATAAAATCATTAAATTGGTAGGTACACCAATTCACCAATTTAATGATTCTCTTCTCGCAAAATTTCTTTCACTACTTGCTTAGACATTTTTGCATTATTTACACTATTCGGTATAATGACTTAGATTAGTTTGAACAGTTGAGCTTCGACGTTTTTTTTTTATTCAATTATATATTTTATTTTTACAGATGTCCCGAGGAAGAAGCAATAGGATGTGAAAAATTACCACAAGATCTATCAAAACCATATCCAGAATGTTGTCCTAAATTTGATTGCGCATAAATTTAATTAAGTGATTAAAAAAACAAATAAAAAAATTTTGCGGTATTTTTTGCGTTTATGTTTTATTAAATTTTTAAGACCACTAGGATTGATCGAAATTGTAAAGATATGTTCGTTGACGGGCAAATTGTCCTACTCCTTTGGATAGTTGCCATACGAAAAGTTCTTAGGATAACGTGTTCAAGGAAATTAATCAATAAGTTTAGAACAACTTAATCTACAACTTTGAAATTTTGTTTGAAAATGAAAAGGTTCGCATAAGTCCTTCGAGTAGCTGCCATACAAAAATTATGTAAAAATATCCTGATTGAGTTTACTGAACTCGCTGTTAGCCCTGTTCACATGATCACAGTGATAGTTTTGTGCGATAGCCCATAGTACTTTCGCGAGAGCATAGTTCGATAGTGTGATAGTGCGACAGTCTGCTGTACACACGGCGCGATAGTACGACAGTGAAATTAGGCAATAGTTGCATTGTTTATGTTGTCAAACATTGCGGTATCGTTATGAAAAATGTTTCAAGTTGAGCTGTTTACTGCTGGAATCAGTGGTGAAGCTGTTTAAAATAAAATACAAAGCGGGGTATTGGTCTGTATTTTAGTCGACTTAGGCCGAAAAGCGTAATTCCACAGGAATTAAAATCAGTTTCCATCTACTGGAGCGCCCCGTGTTAAATACTTACTTTTTTCGGGTTGGTTTCACTACATACCAAACAATAAATAAATAGTAAACAAATAAAATAAAATAAGTTTATTCTATTACATCTTTATTACTTTGTTTCTCTTAGTTTCAACTGAATTTTGTTCATCAATTTGTGTTTTTTCCTTACTTTCTTTTTCATCTAAGAAAAATAATGATAAATTGGTGGTTTACAATTAAAGTTGTCTTCCTTTTAAAAGACCTACTTCCTCCATTTTCTTTTAAAAATAATATTGCGTGGCGGAATTTGATAAATATTATTTAGCGAACATCAAAATAAAATTCCTGGTCAATGTCAAAATAAAATTATCGCGATAGTGCATCAACTATTTCGTCATGATAGTGCGAAAGTAACTATCGAGAAGTTTACATGATGATATTATAGCTATGATGATAGTGATTATCATGACATCAACTATCGCAAACAGTATCACCGAGTAAACGGAGCTTAACTCATAGAGATATACATACTGGAGACGACAAAAAAACGTTTTACATTAAGACATTTGGGCGTGAGAAAAATAAATGCCCTATGTCAAATTGATGATGATTTAAAAAAAAATCTTTAGTCGGTTCTGAGAGCTCCCATACAAACAGTCCTTAAAACATGTGTTCAAGAATATTGGCCGACAACTTAAGAATGGTTAAGCATAAGCTAAACCTTTTGGAGTCAATTCATCAATTTCGGGCGATAACTTCAGAACGCTTCAAGATAACACTTTGAAATTTTGTCCAAAATAATATTACAATGGTTGGAGACATAGGGATTAGTAAGAAAAATATCCAATAAGTCCGTTGTGATGCTTCCTTACAAAGTATCCTCAAAACTTTGTTCATTCAGCTCCTTGAGGCAGGAAGTCGAAATTAGATTTGAGACAAACGTAAGGGTAGCT
The DNA here is from genome assembly GCA_949128065.1 of Beris chalybata. Lineage (NCBI taxonomy): Eukaryota > Metazoa > Arthropoda > Insecta > Diptera > Stratiomyidae > Beris > Beris chalybata. The sequence goes on along the minus strand of OX421896.1, from coordinate 25,977,395 downwards.
CACATAAAAAAGTACTTCAAACACGTGTCTAGTCGAGTATTGACCGTTAACTAAATAATGCTGGAAGCAGGGAATTTTAAAGTTTGTTCACATTAATTTCTTAATAGTACCATGTAATTTAAAATGATAAATTTTCTAAAAATGAGTGAGTTCTTCATGTGCATGTCTTTCGCCTTCGAGTAACTATCCAAAGAATGTTTGTTCTTAAAAAGGGCAAACTTTAGACTCTTTATTCTGCTTTTTCTCCAACTACAATATAAATCAAAATCCAAGTTTCTCATCTAGGGTATGATACGATTTGCTTGCTGCCTGCAGTAGTCTTGGCGCTCTGGATATGTGGAAAATAATTTTGTCACAGCTAATATCAATATTTTTAGTTTCTTGAAGTTGTGAAAAGGTATGATTCCCCTTTACCATATTAATTAAAAAAGCATAGCACATTGTGTAAGTAATTTCGTCTAGAATATGTATAAAATACACACGTTGAATCTACCTGTACTAGTTCTACATTGCTGTACTCCATTGTTACTAAAGTTACAAAATTTCGATCGATTAAGGTCGGTCATAATACCTTACATTTTATTGTTAATAAATTTAAATGACATGGGCTTCAAATAAAGCAGTTATTACAATACGAATAATTTATTTAAATTGATAATATTCAATTGTAACTAGGAAATGCACAAAATAAAAAGCTGATAAGAAACGATAAATACGAATGCAGGTGGTATTTTTAATAACAATTAACGAATAATATTCAGTATACTTGAATAAACTTAAAAATTATATTGTATATATAAAAGGCACAGCTGATAAATTATCAATTCACTAACTCTTTCGACTCTGAAGTGTTAACAATAAGTTTACAATGAAAATTGTTGGAATATCAATTATCTGGCTGTTAATTGCAGTAAGTGCACAGGAATCGTATATTCCGAATGCGAGACATCCAGGTGAGATTCACTTCTATTTCTATTTTAATTATCTAATAATTTCTGTTGATCTCTTCACCTACGTAGATGAGCCTAATAAATGCTATTTACGTGAAACCGGTGACTTGGTCGATTTCGGACAGACAATAACGCCGATTGGAACTTGTAGAAGACTGACATGTCGTGATGATTTTGTTTTTCTAGTTAATCAGTTAGTTTGCTTTTGCAATAATTCCATTAAATAACTGTTATTAGTCATTGATAACGAGATTTAAATATTATAAACATTACTTTCAGTTGCTCACGATATATGAAGCCTGAGAATTGTGAAACGATTCCAACGGACTTAACTAAACCGTATCCGAACTGTTGTGTTAAGTTAAGGTGTACTCTGGATGATGGAACTGTGGAAATAAGGAATACTGGTGCATAGAATTGATCCAAGTTTTGTGCAATTTGTTCCTACATAAAGCTTACTCACCTATGTATATTGGAACTTATAAAAATAAAATTATAAAATTTTATAAATCGCTTTTATTTTATGTAGTAGAATTGTGGAAACAGATTCAATCTTCACATTTGTTTGAAGGTATGGAATTCTTAGGAGGGAATAACACGTCTTAAGGTTACGCTGTCACTATACGATCCATATATGCCAAATTTCCAATGTCTTTTCTATGGTAGTTACTCGAACGAATTGCTTGGTTGTTCTAGCATTCACTGGTATTATTCCAGGTAATGTAGTAGTCAACTATCTGGTATTGATATCAACATTACCGGAAAGAGGTAGAGAATCATACGCATGTACACTAATATGAATTATATTAGTAACTCCTTCCCGGAGTTATATATGTATGTTTTTTCACCCTTATACCTTGTATGCACAAAACGGAGTGAGGCTCATTACGTACCGACTTCTAACTGCTGAGCAAAGAAAACAGACTTTGCGAGAGACCTTAGCTCGGGTAATATTATACCGAGATACAACCTTAAAATACAATTCAAAGTAGTGTTCTCACCTCGCAAATACTGGGAAATTCACAGACCAGGAGCCTTATTACTGAATACGATACGATCAAAATCAATCGTAAATTCTATATTTCAGTATGCCGAATTTAGGAGTTCACGATTGATTTTGATCGTATCGTAGTCAGTAATAAGGTCCCTGAATTGGAATTGAATTGGTCACGAAACAAATGACGGATTTGGAGAAGGAGTATATGATCACAGACCAAGGGTCGAAATATAGATCCCAGCGGTGACAAGTCAAATACGATCTTCCAAGCAAAACTTCATGTAATAATAATCAATGGCGCAACGGCCCAAATCGGACCTAGGCCCTGAAGTAATGCTAGACTTACTTCATTGCGAGACCAACTAGGAGGTGAAGTGGTCGGCTACACGCTCGTCCCTGATTATTACCCCGATTTTAACTCAGGTACTCATTTACAGCTAAGTGAACTGGTAGTCCGGCACCCAATCTCATTCTTGAAAATTACTTGTCGCCAAGCAGATTCGAACCTCGTTCCAGATGCACCGAAGGCAAGTGCTCTAGCCACTAAGCCACCCAGACTACTAAACGGGAGACCACCTCCTATGCTATTTCGATAATTTTTTTTTATCTAGAATGTCTTGATGGAAAAATGAGTAAGAAAACCATCAAAAATGAAAGATTGAACAGTGAATGAATAATACAAGAGTAAAATAATATAAATGAAGTAATTAAACTAAAAAATAAGGCTGATATTACATGATAAGAATGAATGTTTAATTAGGGGGTTGTCTATAAATTAGTTTATTTATGAAATTCTTATTTTGAAAAAATCCACAACTTTTTAAAAATTGTTAGTAAAAAAGAAAATAAAATGACTATGAAATGGAAAAAGTTAACCAAATAGCTGCAAATGGAAAAATGAAGAGAATGGAAGGGCATATGCCTAAAAGAGTACTTTCTTATCCTTTTTAGAGTATACGATTGGTTACCCTATTCACCCTTCTTAAAGAAGTGTTCACTATAAATGTATACTTACTCATTCATTTTGATCAACGCAGTACGTTAGTTCGAAGGTTCTATCACACTAACATTTGAGTCAAACTCATTTTTACTGTGGTACCTTATATCGTCCCTGGAGCGCGATAATGCATAACTAATAAAATCTAGGTTGTATATAAATTTCTATCTATTTGCTTATTATTATTGCTAATCGCTCATTAGCATGTGTTATATATTAGTCTTGACAGTAAGTTCAGATAGTAAATATGCATATCAAGTTTCAACTTTCTATCATGAAAGTGGCCTTTTAGGCCTCTATCAGTGTAAACAGTTGGCTATTGGGAGTAAACTAAATCGGAAATTACTCATGAGATTTTCAAATGCGTTTTACTAGTTCTTAACCTACAAGTATTGAAGAAAACTAAAAAAAGTGTTGAAACCAAAATTCTATAAAATATACCAAAATAATATTGTCGAAATCATTAAGTAACTGAACCTGCTGATAATGTGGCAACACGTATTGATGACATAATAAAACAAGATTTCAATACAATCGCAAACTGGTAATCATATCAACTAAGAAGTGTACATACTTACATGCTATTCTTTAATAAAAATAACCACAACCAGAAAAAGTATTTTTAAATATAATAACTGGAAAACAAAATATCTAAAAACGAATTAGTCGTTCGGTATAAAAGCAAACTCAACTTGCTAAATTTATTATTCATAGACTAAACGTGTTGAAATAAGAAATTAATAATGAAAATTATAGTGACATCAGTAGTATGCTTGTTGGTATTAGTAGTAGTAAGTGCATACGAATCGTACTTACCGAATTCAAAACATCCCGGTAAAGTTGTTAAGCTGCTGTATTAAATTTATTAAATGGGCTAATAATATTATTAATTTTTGCACTTAGATGAGCCTACCAAATGCTACTTAAATCAAACTGGCGAATTGATGGATTTCGGTCAGGTTTCGAAGCCGGTTGGGATTTGTACGAAATTTTTATGTCGCGATGATTTCGTTATTCGAGTTGATCAGTAAGTTTGTTTGAATAGTAATTAGTATTGAATATACCTATTTATGCATGTGTTACTGAATAATTTATAATTTTATTCTTTTTCTAGTTGCCCTCGGTACACGAAGCCTGCGGATTGCGAAGTGATTGCTAAGGACTTGACTAAATCTTTTCCAGATTGTTGTGAAAAACTGAAGTGTATCGATGATACCGGTAAAGAAGTCATTAGGGACATTGCTTAATATACCTAAATGTTTTAATAAAGACTATTTTGTGTCGATTTGTATACGTAAACTGTGGAGGATTAATTAAATTTAATACTTTAATACTATACATGATATCTATTGAGTTTTTATTATAAGTTTTATTCAGACCAAATAATTTGAACCGCATTTTTCTACCACACACAGTATTATAATTTTACAGAATTTTTTTTACATCCTTGCTACATTCCTGGCCAGCAAGAACTTCACCAGTTAGCTTTGTGCTATAGCTCGGAGATATCAATCATGGTTAAACTTTTAGTTAAAACATATTCACCTTGGGTCAGGACAAAATTCACTTAGGTAATTCACGACGGTGTACATGCATGTGATTCTCCTTCAATACTGCCACCTTTTCACTTCTCGTTAACGATACCCTATAGTTCACTGCTAAATTGCCTGGAGTACTTCTAGCATCTGTATCCTATACCCTATAGTTATAGAATGCGATTATAACTGTTTTTGGTGTTATTTTCAAGTGGCTTTAACTCCAAGTTGTTCTATTTTTTAACAAAAAAGTTAAACGCAAAGTACGGACAACTATTAACTACAGATACAGTACAAATTATTTATTTTATATTATTTATGTATTATTCTCAGAGAAGGGAATTTAGTGAGTAAAGGCAATTTAGTGCCTACTCTGAAAGTAGTAAAATTACTATTGTAAAATTTATTTACGCAATCTCGTGATTTTTACTATTTACGCAATCTCGTGATTTTTACTATTTACGCTGAAACACATATATGCGGAAATTCACACATATGTACGTATGTAGATAAGTGTGGAAATCAATCGCTAAAAACATGTAAATTTACTGCTGCACTGTGAATATTTTCCTTTAAATATTACTATGTGGTATGTGCCCATAATGCGGTTGAACTATAATAATATTGTCCAGAACCTTACAATACAAATATGAAATAATCATATTTCACCAATGAATGTTTACTAGGGGCCACAGTAAAATCAGATTTCCAACAATTTAATATTGGGCAGAAATAATGTTCACTATTAAAAAGAATAAAAATTACTAGTACCTATATGAGTAGCTAATGATTTTCACTGAAGCGCCATTGTAAAATTTACTATTAATCATTTCAATTTAAGCTGGGATTAATTTTTTAATTTTTTTTATTTATAGCCCCCAATTCAGGACCGAGTCACAAGTCACAAAGTAGGCCGATAGTCTCAATTTTGTATGAATTTTGAATTAATTGAGACTTTTTTGATATAAGACTCTGATCCTGAATAGGGGGATAATTTTAGTTCTAACCTTTTTAAATATGAGTTGGCGCTATAATACATTTTCCTATAGTATATTTAATTTTCATTCATATACTGTAGCTAATCTCACTCACAACTGAAATTACCATGTGCCATAATATAATCTTGTGGTGAGTAAATAAAGTTCACCAATTACTTGCACCATAGTAAAAAGTGTTATTCCTACAAAGCAAAAATTATCAGAAAATTTTCACAGTGTGGTCTAATTTTACTTTCCAACCAGTAAATTTACGACGAAAATGTAAAAATACATATTCGATATTGTTAAGTTTAATGAAAATTTCTAAATTTACTACATAAATTCGGAATATGTTACTACTTTATCTTCACAAAAAGTTTTCACCATTTAGTCCTTTTTATAATTTCAAGTTTTTTGAGGATTAATATTATTGGTTTATATCTAAAAAATTAATTATTGCGACTTACGATAGTGAAGTTAATCTAAGATTTCACCTTCTGACTTCGAAATGTATTCCTAAGAAATTAAAATTACATAATAAATAATTATTTTATTTAATTGCGTTTGTACTATGAAAACTCTTTGTTATTCCGTTGATGCTATGAATTTTATATATTAAATATTTATTTTCCATTCATCTGGAAACATCTTTTCATTCTGAATTATTTTATTATATAGTTGCATCATCAAAAGACATTGCTTTCAATCTGTTATCATTTTATTTGGAACAGACGTTTAAGTTTGGTTGTTATCGCCTGAATGTTTAATATATTTTTTTCTCATATATTTTCCATAACTAGAGGTCAATTTAAAAGCATCTCTCATATAAATACTAATCAACATTTTTCATGTATTTTAGTCTATTTGAATTAAATCATCGTAGCGAAATGAAGGGTCTCCTTTTCAGTATAATATTATTATTCGTTGTAAAATTAACTACATGTGCAACATGGATGGAGAATGCAAGCGATATTCGTAAGTTTGTTTATTATTTACCTCATCGAGATTAGTGTTAAATTGAAAAAAATACACTTAATAATAAATAATTTCGTACAGGGCATCCAGGAAGGTGTTCAACAAATGGAATTCTTTTATCAGCTGGTGAGGAATACGATCCGAAGGACCAGTGCATTAAACTAATTTGCGGCGAAGGAAGTGTGGTCACAGGATTTAAGTAATTTTTTATTTTTATATATCACAATAATTGGAGATCGTTTAATTAAATTAAAATTTTTTTTAATTATTAAATTTAAAAAAATGTCAATGTATTTCAGTTGTGGTTCGCGTTCGATGAGTAATTGCGAAGATTTGGGTTATTCCGATGTATCGAAACCGTATCCAGATTGTTGCGTGAAGAAATTTAAGTGTGAAAAAAATGATAAGGAGCACATTGTTTTGCTGTAGTGAATAAAAGAATGACATCAGTTAATTAAATTTGTCGTATGTTTTCTTTTGCTATGTTTTTAGTATCATGCAAAGTTAAGTGCTTGAAAATCCGGAGTGGAAAACATAAACACTATTTTTTTTTCAATTTGTTCTTATGTGTCGCTTTTTATATATTCATTTCGTTAGTTTCATAAGGTTTCTTTGTATTTTTTATAGACCGATAAAAGTTGTTTATAGACCGATAAAATTCTGTGATCGATTACTACATCAAAGAGATTGTTCATCAACGGAAAAAAAAACTTTATATGGGAATAGCATTGAAAGCTTATAGTCACAACATTACATGTATTACCATATGTTTAATGTTTTCATAGTTAGTTTTAAATGAAAAAACATACTGCAGTCACGATCGGCTGTAAGCCAATCGTATGATACTCAAGATGAATACTGAACTCCGATTTATATTGTACTTAGTTGGGGATGTAGTAGAATATGGTGTATATGTAAATACTATGAAATTAACGACTGCCATTAGGTTGCTACTCAAAACTTAAAGACAATATTCAGTGTTTAATTGCGTATCTTGAACTGGGTAAGTCATCGAAAAGGACTTTCAAAAATCGAGTGATATAATTAAGTCCTTTATTGAACATAGTGAACTTTACAGCTTACTACAACTTGTTTGAATGTACATGACAGTCTCTAAAAAAATTAAGTAAAATAAGCCTTGAATAAGGTAAATGAAAATTATATTTCTTACAATATTTTTTGTTTTATTTGTTGTTTAACGAGAGAGGATTTTTTACGTGGTAAAGATACTTAATTTTTTTTTAATTCAATATTGTTTGTTGTTTTTTTTTTCGTCAGGGTAGTGTTTTGTGCGAACACCACAGAAAAATATAATAATAATCAGTAGTCTGGGTAGCTTAGTGGTTAGAGCGCTTGTCTTCGGTGCACCTGGTACCAGGTTCGAATCTGCATGGCGACAAGTAATTTTCGAGAATGGGATTGGGTGACAGACTACCAGTTCACTCAGCTGTTGTAAATGAGTACTTGACTTGTCAAATAGGGGTTATAATCACGGACGAGAGTATGGCTGACCACTTTACCTCCTAACTCTAGCATTACTTCAAGGTCTAGGCCAGAACTGTGCAGAAAAATGTCACTGATTCAGTAAGGGACCTCTAAAGATACGCTTTTAATTAATACGAGGAGTTTTCAAATAATCGGTTTATTGGCTACTTCCTCCTGCGGACATGCCCATGTTAAAAGGAAATGGAGTGACATGGAAGTGTCATGCATCCACGCCTTTCAAGGAAAGTTTCCAACATGCATGGCTGTATGCTTCCATTTCCCGCTGGGCCATTACATAAATCTCAGATGTTCAAAAAGGACAAACAATACCGGCTCAGATTTTGGACTTACTGTAGTGACATTTAACGATATATGTATGTTTTCGCCACTGTTAATTCAACCAAAATTTCAGACGACTTTGTTAATTTTTCGCTACAATCTAAATCGTCACCGAATTCATTTCTTAAATAAATGAATTCGATTTTCATTAGTTTAATTTAGACATCGAATTGAATCGCATCTAACCATACAATTAATTCATTATTAAATTTAATGAAAATATAGTTTTATCAATATTTATTTAACTCAAATCAATATAAAGATATTATCTAATAATTTATATTCTCTTGCGATTTCATTATATTTAACAGCTAACTGTATAATATTTTAAATTAATATTGTTCAATATTCAGTAATTTATTATTATTTGAATGAATTATAATTAACAATTTTATTAAATTGATTTTTATTACTCCTGTGTTAAATAAAATGTTTACATAAGATTTTAATCAGCCGTGAAGAATTTAAGAAGCGATCTGCATGTTGCTGACCCCTGAACTATATCCATCAGTAAATCTACGAAACTCAACATCTACAACCTCTAGATTACTACATATCACTTTTCCTTGTGAGAATATCAGCCTAGGATTATGCTAAAAAACAGAATCAATGCACCAACTTAGTCACAACAAATTATAATAGTGGTGATTTTAGTAGGCCATTTTATTGAGGAGAGTGCTAAAAATTTTGCTGCCCCTCGATTCTAATTTCATTTAAAACTCATCCCGAAAATACCTAAAAACTAATGGATTTGTGCCCAAACTATTGGCAGTTTATCCATGTAGGTATATAAATTGTCTTAAAGACATTATTTAAATTAAGACCTAAGATTAGGTATCTTTTTTGTTTAAAAGGAATCGTAGCTATTTATTTATACACAATTGTTCACCTTCTCAGAATGACTAACGAAATGTTCAAATAGCTTTCATAAACAATGGAGCTACGGCTCTAAAGAATTTCACACAACAATAGACAATAAATTAATATTTGGGTTCTTTATCATAAACTTTACGATTAAATTTACCGGATCGAAAGAATAGAAAAGTAAAACTGGATTCGCGTTCGAAATGACTCACGAAGCCTACAGGTCTAGAGTGCAGTGAACATTTAAGAACCGGTTAAAAGTTGCACTAAAACTTTAACCGAAAATTACTTTATTTAAATTAAAAACAGGTTCAGGATTGCAAAGCAAATCAATGTACGAGTAATATAAAAAGAACATCCTCTATTGAGTAGGTTTAGTTAATCGTTTATCCGTTTACCATCGTTTTATAGTTCTGTTCAAATTTATTGCTAACAATAAAAAAATTTACCAGAATATTTTACTAATGTACAAATTGCTTACGTGTGACCGCAGTAAAGTGAAATTATTTTTCAAAGTTATGATAATTATGAAATCAACTAACTGCGCTGTACTGCTATCTGTGATAGTTTTGTTCTTGGTGAAATTTGCATCTTCAGAATCCGGTCAGTATAGTGTTAAGTGAATAATTATCTTAATAATAATAATAATAATAATATTTATTCATTGATAATTTCGAATTTGTGTTATAAATAGCCAGAAAACAGACCATAGTCTGTACATCTTTGCTTTGCGGGGTATATTGATTACATACAAGTATTCCGAATTCTTATGAAATTGGTGTAACGGTGTGATAGGAAAATTCAGATAAAACCCTATTTCTCGAATAATTTTCTTATTGTGACGCTTATTCTGGAAAACGGCGGATTTTTTTTTATTCCTGTCAACAGTTCACATTCGAGTACATTCGATCATTGAAAACATTCGGAAACTGCTTTATCGATATGCTTTAAAGATGTCTTTTCCGGGTGTTTGAAACCGTATTTTAAGCAGAAATGTCCAAAATTATAATACCGTAAATGTGAGAAATGGACCATCTCAAATTGCTCTTTATTTAATGCCAATTACTTTCTGAAAAAAAAAATTGAAAGCGCGACTATTTCATTGCGGATTTCAACTGTCAAATCGTGAATCGGCCACGTGTTTTCAATAACCTAAAATTGGAGAAATAGCAGTTCACTTTCCTGCTGACTAGTTCCAGAATAAGGACCAATCAAATTTGTTTAATATGTCCATAATTCGAAATTATTTACAGAAGGAGCTTGCTATGATGATGAAACTGAACATCGTTGGGCAGTTGGAGAATCCTACAGTCCGATCGGACGATGCATAAGTATGAACTGCATGGGCGAGAATGGTGTATTCGATGCGTTACCGTACAGAATTAATATTTAATTTGCAAAAAAAAACATTTATCAAAATATTGATTTCAGATGCGCACAGTTTGATGTTCCAGCGGGAGGAGTTTGTGAAGTGATCGATGAAGATCTGACGAAACCTTATCCTGATTGTTGTTCTACCGTAAAATGTAACGAGAAAAATAAAAAGGGAACCGTGATACCGGAATAATTTACTATCGTAACGTTAACAATTGTGCATTCAAACTTATTTTTACATTAAATATTTAAAATTTGGAGATAAGCTTTTATTTTTATACTCTTAATAGAAACAAAGAGATTAAGACAAATTTTTGTCATACTACTTGTTGTTTGGTTAAAAAAGCATTAGGGTATTTTATGGAATTAATTTAATATTAAATATAAAGGGAGTAAACTCAAAGCAAGGACTAACCAATAGCTAACAACTAGTTTGTTTTAAAACATTTATAATTTAAGAAATATTTCATAAAGAATGCCATTCCAAACACAAATAAATAGAATAAAACTTATCGTCTCCCTTCAGGGTGCATAAACAATAAAACAAAACTATAAAAATATATCTGAAAAATACAATTTTACCAATTACTTTATTTAATTTCAATTTTTTATGTTAATTACTTTTTTATTTTAATATTATACATATAATAAAATAGTGTTTACGGTTAAAAAAAAATTTGCCATCCTGTAAAATATTTTTTTTTCATTTTTCATGACTAGTAAGCACCGAAAAGGGAGAAAAGTATCAGTCCGTCTGTCCGCCGTTTGCAAAATTTTTTAAAAGTGATTGTAGCTCACATTTGAGCTAATAAAAATAACTTGTTGTTTATTAATAGACTTGGTCAACTCCATACGGTGACCACATTTTGAAGGGTTGGGGTGGCGGGAAGAAATTGTCGAAATGGAAAAAATCTTAATTTTAATTTCTCGAAAACTGTTGAAGGTAGAATGCTAAACTGGGTGCTACTTTATTATTTTTTGGATAAAAGTTCGGAAAGCGTTACACAAGCATGCTGAGAAGCAGTGTAGATTACTTTGCCATTGATAAGCTAAAATGATTAAGGGGTTATATACAGTTGTACCGCGCAAAAAGATGAAATTTTCCCGATTTTTTTTTTGACACCATAAAAAATATTTATTCAAAATCTTTTGTCAACGTCGAATAGTACATGTTTCTAAGAACTTGTTGAAATTTATTCATCAAAATATATTAAATAATAAAAAAGTTATAGTCGAATTCCAGGAACGCCTTTTTTTCGACGTGACTTGCGGTGGACATCATATCTTGAGAACGGTTCATCGGAAATCAAAAATTTCAGAAAAATCCGTTAGTATTGTTTTCTAGACAATACAATAGTATTGTCTAGTAGATGAACGAAGGATTTGTAAAAATTTTGATTTAAAAAAAAATGGCGACGGTTGTAACAATAAACGTACTTTTTCAATGAAAAACATTTTTGATTTCTTTCAAATTAATTGAAAATCCTTCGTTCATCTACTAGCTATTATCATAATAAATAAGTGGTATAAATTTGGTGTTAATCGGATTGATAGTTTTCTAGTAATCCTGTCCACCGCAATGGTACTTTCGAAAAAATACGATTCTGAGATAATCGCGTTTAATGTTTGTCATGTTTGTTCCTCTCGCTGTGCAGGTAGTGTGCTATAAAAAGCTACAACTTCGGTTCTAATGTTCCGATCGTTATGAAATTTGGTGAGAGTATTCTTGAAATGCAATGAAAGAAAAATTGATTTTTTCGTCCATCACAACTGTATATAACCCCTTAAGGTCCAAAAAATAATCTTCTGGTTGTCATCATAGTAGCCTACACCGCATCTCAGAATAATGCGTTCAATAGTAGAGTTGTACCTAGATTGTTTGATATTTGTAACATTGCTAGTTTTATGTGGTTGATTTAAAAAAAAAAAAAAAAAGTTGGCGTAAAGGGTTTATGGTAAAAAATTTGACCTGCCGGAATTTGCCAATTGTGTACCTACCAAGTAATACTAGCTTTAGTTATAACGATAAATTAAAAAAATATACTACAAGAGGAAAAGGACGCGTAAATTATCGAAAACCTTTCTGTACAGCGTACAATTACCGACCAGTGAATGTATCGATTATAATTCCTAAATTAATAACGCTACATATAATATCTCTAGGAAAATTTAATGACGCAGAATAACAACTAATGTAAATGTAAACAAAACAGAATAAAAATACCAGTTAATTAGACAGGTTTTTTTTGGAACTAGACAGTACAAAATTTTCCATACTGAATAGCAAATATTCAGGATCATAGCAATATTTAATCTGTTTCATATAAAAAAAATTATCCACCAACAAATAAGCAATTTAACGGCTCAATTTTTAAACGGTGGAATGCCGACGTAATGCGATTTTTTTTTTCACCCTTATTTTTCCTGTGAAAACTCATTTCCAGATAAGAAGATTAGTTCAATTCTTATTTTTAAATATGTTCTTAAACTGTTTCATTTTGCTTTTGCTTAAAAAAATCTTGTACTTTAAGAGAAAATTTGGTTTTTAGCATCCAACACGAATGGGTTCTGTATGGAGCTGGTATTTGGTATGATTCCGGCAGTTACCGCCGACTTTGATATTATAAATACGAAATTTTGTCTGCTGGGTGAGTGCAATTTTAGAGCTCACTGTCGATTGTCTATCCTTTCTTCCGTTTGACAATTCACAATTCAGCTATTCAGCATGCCTCCTACATCATCTGACGTTAAAATCCATCACGAAAAGTGGATGTTTGGGGTTTTCCCCGAATTGGCAGTCTGTTGGATGGAGACGGAGCATTGCAACAAAAGTGACGAACAGAACGTCATACGTCAGTACGTGGTGTTCAAGTGTATAGTACTTCGCAGTGGGCTGTGGCTCCTGGTGTCATTGTTGTCAGCTCCGCAATTGTTTCTTCAGAGCTGAAATTTGTGCAGAATAATTAATTTGGTGAGTCCAAAAAATTTCTATTTATAAATTTATTCGTCAAAAAGCGGTAGAATTGTGTAATTCAATCAAATGATATCGATACCAAGGAAAATGTGCCAGAATTAGACTCAAGTCTTAAAACCGGCAGATTGGACTGGACTTACGTGGCCTTATCTTGTCGAATTGTCAACAATACGCGTGTAAAACAGTGAAAGTGAAGTTATCTCTTTGTTTACACCCAAAGGTTTGTATTTTACTAATTGCTCAGAAATTCCACTTCGCAGTTTAGTGTTCACTGTACAGGGATGGTGCAGGGCCGCGAAGTTGGCTTATCGCGAAACCGGGGAATAGTCCGTTTCCGGCGAGATTGCTATTATCTGTCGTCAGGAATTTGCTACTCGAACTTTCTGCTATACTCAAATATTCTTGTCGATTATTTCTCTTCGTCTGTAATCACCACTCCACCTCCAGTAGATATCAATGAGGTCGTGGAGTCAAATTGTGGATAGTTATAACCGGCTTATCACTCGTAGTTAGTCAAAAACTCATATACTTTAAAGGTACGCGTCCAGTGGCCGCATCGAAACAGTGCGGGATGGATTTTTGTTTCTACGTCCACTTGCCACTTAAGACGGATTACGGGAGACGGAAAATGTCGACCCCATCTGTTTCGCTGTGGCCACTGAGATGGGACGCGCCGGGGCGCCATTCGTCTCGAGAAGGAATCCGATCGCAAAGCGATCCGCCAGCTAAATCCGTCGCGCACCGATGCGGCTCACCTTCAGTGGTCGCGCTTCCATGACAATATATGGTATAGGCGGATTTTTGCAAAGCGGCCCGTCCGCCCTAGTGGACGCGTACTTTAAGCAGTAAGAACAGAATTACAGTGCAACCCGGTTATAACGTACCTTGAGGGGACCACAAAAGTAGAACGTTATAACCGATAGTACGTTATAACCAACATTTGTAAATGGGGAATGAAAACAGGTACGTTATAACCGAAAGTACGTTATAAAAGTGCACTTTATAAGCGGGTTGCACTGTATTTGGTCCGTTTTTTCCAGTTCGGAGAGAATAGGCCCCGCCATCCGAGACAAATAAAACTATGGTCCCTAGAGTCTAGATAAATAAAATTTTAGCTCGTCCCATACTGGACTGCTGCAAAACGATAATGAAGACAAAAACAGTATGCACAGGTTTCGGAAGACCGGAAAAAAGAGGACTATGTAGTCCAGGAATGGTTCCGTTCTTCGCAGCTGTCTAGTGGAAACAGTTTATCTTCCGCTATGCCATAATCCTGCACTTTCTGTCAGCGGATAACTCTAGATTGAACAATCTAACAACCTGTACCAAGGCTTGAAAGATGTATCCATCTTATAACTGAACTTTTAAACAAGATCAGGGGCCTTATTACTGAATACGATACGATCAAAATCAATCGTGAATGCCTAAATTCGGCATACTGAAATTTAGAATTTACGATTGATTTTGATCGTATCGTATTCAGTAATAAGGCCCCAGGCCACTCAGACCAACAGTCGTTAAATTGAATACGTGTGGCATTTAAAAGAGAATACCTGAGATTTTTTTTTTTTTTACAATTTTACTATAAACTAGTTAAGACACCGATAATTGAATTCAACTCACTACCAACCGAAGTTCGACAAGCAAAAAATGTATTGGAACGAAAAAAATTAGCAAAGACATTTTTCCAACAAGACGACACATAAGTGGATACTTTTAGTTGCTAATAATCTGGTAGAGAATTGCAGCGGATTCGGTTCGACACGCAGCATAGTTGTGTGAACTTGAACGAGCTCCTTAAATTCCTCCCCAAATTAAACAGCAACTACTTCCCCCTCGATATTCAGACGCATGGACATCCATCAGCTCTCTCCACGGATATAATATGATTATACTTTTAATGACAATTTTGATTATATTGTCGGTAAGGCTAACTCCGTCTGGGGCTTTGTGCGAAGATGGTGCAAGGACTTCAATGATCCGCATATTACAACAATGTTGTACTGCACTTTCGTCCGTTTTATTTTGGAATATGCCTGCCCGGTATGGGCTCCACACTATGAAGTTCACATATATAAATTGAATTGAGTCGGTTCGGAGAAGATTCTTGCGATTCGCACTTAAAGGTCTTCCTTGGCAAGATCCACTGCATCTGCCTCCTTACCATGAGCGTCTTAAGCTCCTGCCGATTGAGTCGTTGATTGATAGACGAGATGTCCTTAGAACTGTTTTTGCTTTCAAGATAATTTCTGGTGATATTAACTACCCGTCATTGCTGGAAGCCATTACTTTCCAAGTTTCATTTCGATACTTGAGAGACAATGTGTTGCTGGATATTCCATACCATCGGACAAATTACGGCCAACATCAACCAATCACATCTCTTTCACGCATTTTTAACTATAATTACAGTCAAATTGACTTTAATATTTCTGTTAAACAGTTAAAATCGGCTGTATCTAAGAAATAATGTATTGTATATTTTTTGTATATACATTCTTATTTTTCATGTTTTCTTATAATTTTATATTTTATATTTTCTTTTATTGTTATTATGAGTAATCAGTATTTGATGAATATGAATAAATAAATAAATAAAGCAAGCTTGTAACTATCTATGTAATTATAATTATGAATTTAATAAATTTATTTTATTTAAAAAAAAAATAAAAAATGGAACTGCTGCGCTGCTGCTCACAAAAAACTTTTGCAAATCATACAAAATAAAGCCTTAATATAATTTTGAAAATACAATGGCACTTCTAAACACGCAAACTACACGCTCAAAGAGTTAAAATGAATGGCCAGTAACACCAGTGCGTCTCAGGAAGTAGGCAAAGAGTATGACATAGTTAGACTCGCAGCATAGCCGGGAAAAATGCCACATAGTTATATGAGCTCCTCTTTTTTTTCGTACTAGGTTGTAATAAATAAGTAAAAGCCCAATTTGGGCTGTCGCACCTCTGATGTACTATATTAATGTTATGCAATTTTATATTTCTAGTATTGAAAATGGTTAAACATTTATCGTGGTTCGTGTCAAAGCGGACGAATCCTAAAGTATGCTACAGAGTAAATATCAAAGACGAAATTGATAAATTTAAGGAGTAAGTTCAGTATATTGTATATGTGATTAAATTATGTAATATTTTACTTTCTAACAGAAAAAATCCGGATCGGAAACCTGTAGTTATATTCGATTTCATCGGAACCATACCAATGCTGTTCGAGCACGAATTAGAAGCAAAATGTGCCGGCCGGCAAGGCGAATGTCTTCGTCGTGCCGAGATCATATTTAAAAAATTTCGTGAATTCGGCATTGAAATGTCGTTTTTTCTCGATGGACCTTTGAAAAAAGAAAAAATTTCCGAATGGTGTCGTCGACGAAACGGCCAATATGAAACCATTAGACCGGCTTTTCAAGATCTTAAGCATGGTGAACCGATTGCAATTTATTTCCAGAAATTCTTGAAATCCTACTACGAAAACTATTTACGTATAGCGAAAAAGTATGGAAAAATTTTCATATCATTCGAAAATGAATGCGATATTGATATAGCAGAATATGCCTCGAGAATTAGGCCATTGGCCGTATTTGCCTATGATTCTGATTTCCTGATAATGCCTGCCGACTGGCCTATTTGGCTACCGAGCACTTTAAAAATCGAAACATTTACGGTGAACGCTTGGAATAAGGGTATTTTAAGAAAAGCTCTGGGTTTGACACAATTTCAAATGCCGATTTTTGCAACACTAGCTGGGAATGATTGGATCGAACTTGAACACGTTCAGGTATAGGTTGAGCGCTTTGTTTTATTTTAATTATTGATTGCATTGCTTTTGTATTTCGTTTTAGCACATTCATGATAAGTCTAATGATGAAACTAAGTTATTATCATTGGCCAAACTTATCCGGGATAAGTTTCCAAAAAATGGTAAGAAAATTGACAGTAGAATTATTACCGATCTCATTTACAACGATGGAAAATGCAAACTAAAGCGCAACGAAGTTGACCGACTTGTTAAATTGAGTTTAAATTTCTATGATTATGTAAGTTTTTTTTTTTTTTTAATTTTAATTAATTCGAATTTTAATTAAGTCGACAGTTCACACATTTTACTTTGCTTACCTTTTTTACCCAAATTGAGTGAAATTTTATAATAATAATCTTGATTTTTTACATTTTAAAATCCGAGGTTTACTCAAGCTAGTTTTAAATGGAATTGATATTTCTATTTAGCCTGTGCTATGCTTAAAATATTTTCAATTCTCAAAGAATTCCTCAACCCAAACGTTTTGCACGAGTAAAGCGCTACTTTCCTTACTCATTCCTGGATATTAGGCTACCTATCCAAAATAAGACCCAGGTATTTTCCACTATTAATGAAAATTAAACTATCATCATCCAGAGAAGGATGTTCAATGTGAGGAGGTTTGTATTCCATGGTTAAGAGGAATAATTATGTCATGGGTAGGCTTACATCCAACCCGCATTCAGTTGCCCATTAGAATATTCTCTCTACGTAGAGAGAATATTCTTCTATGTATCACTCAGCGCATTAATGTGCTTTACCGAGACAATAATTGCAAAATTGTTTACATAAGCAATCACCCTAGAGCTCGCCCCTTCTAGGTTCAAAAGTAGTTTTTTGGACACTAAATTCAAAGAAGAAGGGAGAGTACGCGACCTTGTAATGTAGCTCGACTGGAAAACCTTCGAGCAAAGGATTAGCCCAACTTTGTGTTGACAATCTTACCTTCAAGTTAGAGAGCGCATATCGAAGTCAACACAAGAAATATTTGGCTATGGATGAGCTGGTAGTATTTGCATTCATTTTTCATCTTTTGATCCCATTTCGTCTCGAATAGAGTTACATGATAAGATCCGTTAACATAGAACAAAACATTCAGTCCGTCTGTTCGTCGTCCGACGTTCGTATAATGGTTTGAAGGCTCGTAGCTTCCCACTCTCTTTGAGGTATTGAGTTAAAATTTTTATTAGTGAAAAGATTCGGTGGACTTTCTTAAGATGCCACTTTTTGTGGACGGGGATGGAAAAAGAGTTTTAAATGAATAATTTTGATTTCAATAATTCAATAATTTTACATCCTACAATAAAACTGTAAAGTGTAAGACTGTTTCACCTATAAATCCTTAAACAGTTTGTCCATGGAAGACAAAATATTTTAACGTGCGGTCTACGTACGTTTTTTGTCACTAGATTAGATAAGATTTCATCGGAGGCGGAGGCATTCCTCCAAGCACCGCGACCAGTGGTCTATTGTGCTATACCTTATAGATCTTTCTTCAGTTTCAGTTGTTTATCAGTACCAAAAGGACATGAATAAGGAGGAGCTCACAGATGCTAAGATCTCAAATCGGCTCTGGGAAATTGAAAGGACTTCTTAAATAATGAACCGATCTAGGGAGGGAACGGAGTCCGGTAGCAATTGCAATTGCCTACTAGAAAGCTTGGAGTTATAAACATAGGTACAATCAAGGTGTAGCTAGGATGAAATCGGAGATTAGTCGCGGGACTCCAATGAGGGGAGTAAATGGTGTTGCACATAAAAGTGTTATAAATTACACAGGCCTTTAGAAAATAATCATTAGAACCATTAGACCATACAATGAGTCGCGGCAGTTGAATTTGCCTATTGACTGAAACGCAAAGCCGGCGGATCATTCGAGGCGTATTATTTATAATTTTACCTATTCAATTTAATTTCTTGACCATATTTCGACGGTATGAAGCGTTCGGAAGCTATTAATTTATTTTCATGCATATCCTATGATTGGTTTTGTTTTGATTACAAGTTCATTTCAAATTTACAGTCAAGCCGAAAAACCACAGCTATCACACCAGAATGGCTACGCGATCATATTTTCCAAACTGCTGCTTTAAATGTTTTCATAATGTACAACAAGCAAACGCTCCACATACCACAGCCATATATCGATCTCTCGAAAAATGATGTTTCTCCCTATGCTGATCTGGTTCTTCCACTACTCCGTCGTGAAATGGGTATCCTTAATGCCGCTAATCGTGATGATGAAATCGAATATGATGTATGCTTGAAACCGAGTGACGAAGAGCCGTACGAGATACGAAAATACACTCCAATCTACCCGGATTTCGATGTTCCGCCGCTTGAAGATATTTTAGATGACGACGAAGAGAATACATTAGTCCCGCTGGAGAAAAAAATTCAACTATTGGGATGGATTGTGTCACCGCCCCGAAAAACACCAAAACTAAAAATTATTTCGGATATATTGGAAACAATTTATATTATTCCGTCGATTATACTGAACTATTTGGTACAGGTATGTCGTTAATCTATTGTTAATACCCACATTTAACGAAAAATCTTTCTTCAGGCTCGACAAATATCGTTGGACGAGGCCGATATAGTCTTACTGACAATATATGAGACTTTAAAAATGCCTGATGATAAAGCAATGCGAATGACTCCTCCGGAGATTCTTCTGGAAAGGCCTTTTTGGCTATCGTTTACTTATACGAATATTGTGCGTCATTTCGAAGAAGCGATGACATTCTGTGGGTTATATGAATTCGTTCCGAATGCCTATTTCGATGGGTACATTTTTCATAAAATGTATTCCAAGTTTTTAGTAATGGAATTTGAAAAGAAAAAAGAAATATTGAAACCAGTTCTTGACTATCGTTTGTATGTTTTGTAGGTTGATTGCGAGCTCTGCTACATAAACTTTGAATTTATGTTTTAAAATGGATAAATTATTTACCCAGTATCACTTTTATGTACGTTTTTTGTATGTTATTACCGAAATTAAATATCATTCATTTATATTTTAAATTAATGTTTGTTTTTTGTTATTAACTAAATTTGAGGTATATTTTCACAGGAAAGATCAATCATTCGAGCTCAAATCAAATTAAAATGAGCAGTCTTCTGACTTCTATTCTAATGCCTTCCTTGCGTAAAATATTACTACTAATTTTTATCAAATTAATTAAATGAGGGCAAGTATGTTACTTAGTTTTAGCAAGTCAGTTTGATGTTTCCATTCGAATATGATAACATTTATAAAGTAACCTAATACCCTGTACAGACTATGCGTTTTATACGCGTTAAAATAGGAAAAATAAACGTGTTAAAAAAGTAGTGTTCAGACTAGGCAACACGTTTCATTTTGATGCATGATAGGTTGATGTGATTTGTTTTGACAAGTAGATATTCAGAGGTGTTTCATTAGCAAATTTATCCTTTCTAAATTATTTGAAACAAAAATGTTTGTATAGCAGTAATGAAAAGTGAATTAATTAGCTAATGCAGTCGTTGCACAAGCACAACATTGAGTTTCTACAGCATTCAATAGTTTCTTGCAAAGTTTATTTCGTTTTCCGCTAGGGTCGCATTAAGGCCGTCTTCTGGTCTAGAATTTAAAAAAAAAAAAATTTTTTTTTGCACATTTTCAATGTCTAGTCTTTCAAGAATATACCCTCCAAAGGAAGTTTCAAAATTCCAATTATTTGTGGGGTTACAGCAATCTAAGTGAGGTGGAAACTAAACTAAAGAGCGGATTCACCGCTCTGAACTTCGGACTTTTTAATGCTTCCAAGGAACCTCGAACTGCTCGTCTAGCACAAAAAACAGCAGAAAACTTTGATTTTGAAGTAACCGAAGGCGGATTGTATGGCCACTAATCGCCAATTAATAAAATTTAAGTATATGTACCATTATATGACTTAGACTGCCTGAAACTTCAAACGAATCTTTAAACGCGTTTTTCTCGAAACCACTTTTTTCGATACGGTTGACATGATATCTTAAGTTGTAATGAACCGATTTACTTGAAATTTTTTATGAACCTTCTCTATAACATGCACCCCTTTATAGTCCCGACCAAATTCATAGCGAAATTTTGTTTACAACTGTTTTTATAAAATTGAAAATCGTGAGAAAAAAAAGGAACAAAATGACTTTTTTTTAAGCAGCCGCCATTTTGCGAATTTTTTTTTTTTTTCTTTGCCTGAGGTAGGGACTATAATGACATCCTTACTAATTAAGAATCTGTTTTCATTTTTTTCTCAGATGACCAGGAGAGGCGCAATCGTGTCAAGGGGAGGCTGTTTTTTTTCCACCCCCCACTTTGACCGCTTGTAACTCGCAAAATTATGTTGTTGTTTTTTTACAAATTTTGTACATAATATTAAAGGATAAATAAATATGTGGTACAAAAATGGATATTAAAAATATCTGTTGTTTTTTTGTTATCACACCTCAAAAAAACCCCAAATTTCGGCTCTCTAGAACAAAAGACTGTCTTAACTAAACGAAAACGAAGCCACAATTAACTCAAAATTAATACAAAATTGTGACTCTCCACCTACTTTGTAACTTGTGACTCTGGCGCTGAATAAGCCTGCATATTATACTATGCAACTGGCACCCTAAAGAATAACCAGGAGGCTATTGAAATGATATTGTTAAGATTGTCAGTTGCATAGTAACGTTCATCACTTCACAGCACTAAATGCGTTTCGGACTTCTACCCAAGAAATAAAATTGTTGCGCCCAGACTGTTGGCAGATTTTTTTTTCTTTGATTCCTCTAGTAGCGCATCTATATATAACTTTTAAGTTTCAACTTTCTAGCATAAGCCGTTTCTAAGATATAAAAAACCACCCCTCAACCCTGTATCTTGCTACCCTATTAACATTTATAGTCAGTAAATTTTTATATGTATTTCTATTCATTTCGGTTTTTTTTAGAAATAAAAATCAAAATGTTTTCCTTTCTACTCCCATTCACCATTACCCTCAGCACCCACACCCTCAAAATTTACTTACTTACTCCAAATCCTGTAAAATTTTTAAGATCATATCTGTTACCGTTTTTGAGAAATGAAAATTAAATTTTTTAAAAAATTGTTACTCCTCCACTTTAGTGCCCCAGACACCAGTCGTTGTGGCTCACCCAATCCACCTACCATAAACATTTGAACTTTATACATCAACGGGTTTGTGAGCTACGCTCCTTCAAATGATTTTGCGGACAGTGGACAGACGGACATTTTTTTCCCAATTCCTGTATTTACTAGTAATTTCAGGATAGCAAATTTTTTTTAAAAATTTCACGTCGATCACAATACTTTTTTATTAAAAAAAATGAGATAGAAACAAAAAATTAAAATTAAATTTTTTAACACTAGTTCTTCAAGAACACAAATTTAAAGACAATCAAAAGAATCGACGATTGGAAGAATACGAATTTCGTAATTTTTGACGATTCTTGATCGAGTGACCCAATAAAGGGATAGTGGATAGCATGTTGATATCAAATTATTTAGGACTATCTTTCATGGGGTCAGTAGATACTTTAACAGATTTTAATCACTAACTTAACAACTTAGCATTAATCCCCTTAAAGTTATTGTAACTGGAATGGGATTAATACGTCTCCTATTCCAAATCGTCAACCTTACCGGAATAATGTATGGAATCGTTACTGTATACATATGAATTGAGATCTCGACATTTCAAGAATCCGTCTGCAAAGCATTAAAGATTTTAGTTTGATGGACTGGATCCGTACTTCGTTTTATGAATTTATCCATTATTCAGACGGAAGCAATGAGATTTTACTGCCTCCTCGGTATGGATGCCTGACGCCAGGACATTTCGCAAAATATTCGAATGAGAGGTAGACTATTATCTTTTCTTATGGCACACATAGCTACATACGAACAGGCCTACAAATGCTCGAGTAAGATTTTGTGGCTGCAAGGTTGATGGGCGGAATCGTCCAAAATGAAGTCAAGCTAAGAGGACAACAAGAAATTGTGTTGGACCCAAATCCGTGCATTACGAACAATGGTCGTGGATAAACGAGGGATTACTTTGTGGTAGAGTTAATCGCAGTTAATAACCATCTTAACTTGGCGATGTTCATAAAGTTTATTGCTGGCATCATGCAGAGATTATAAATATCCTGTCGTTTGTGCAGTATGTTACCGTATTTAAGTTGTAGGAAAGCAATATTTTTTTTCAACACAACCAGAACAGGATATGTAGGAATTAAACTCAGAGCACAAGTTTATCTAACATTAAAAGTTAATAACAATAAAAAAAACTGCGATATTACAACATAATGATGCTGCACAGCTGTGCTATTCTTCTCAATTACACACTAGTATATCGAACTACCCCCAATATTCAAGCAATCAAACATGAAATCGATGAAATGATGAACGAGATTGGGATCGTTGGCAGTAACATACTCGAACATACATTACATACCTATGTAGGTTAATTGGATTTGGTGACGATTAATTACTTCGCAACTGAATGTTTGATCGATTTTTTATGCTCAACGGTTCGAACATTTGGCGCAAATCATTCCACCAATAACGCAGCAAAGGTAATATCCGTGTGATCTGGTCTCGTTAATTTCATTATTTTTTCGTTGTCAAACATGTAAAATGAAAACGATAAATTTTTTTCGGTTTTTGCATTTATCACGATTCATTTAATTGGTACTTAGAAGTATGTTTGTTTTCGGTTTGCGTGAATTCGTCATAGGTCCAATAGTATAACTAGTAGTTAGGCTACAAAATCCTGGGTATTTCATATCAAGAACTAGGAAAGCAATTCGATGTTATTGTTGGAATTAACTAAGACATCTAAATATATAAAAATTTTGTTTTTACGTTTTAGGACTAGTAGAGGAACAATTTAATTCGGGAATGGGCACAGCGCAGAACCGCCATGTTCACTAGGGACCATACGGGCTTAAAGCGATTTTACTTTTTACTAGTCGCCCTCAAACACTCTTGATATTTCTGCAGAACATGACCAATTTATCATGAGCGAGCGATCTCAAATCCTCGATGTGTTCGATGAAATAACTACCCAGCCATCTCATTTGCCTTCTAGCAACCCCTGGGCATACACACAAGATGTGAGTGAAGTCCTCTAGCGCTTACAGACCGTGGCAGTTCCTGCATAAGTTTGTCTCAGTCTCAGCTAACCCTAAACGCATCGCACGCTTCCTCAGCATACGGTGCGCAGTCTGGTTCGACGAGCAACCGTAATTTTCATCTATCCCAAATGAATTCCTAGTCTTTTGACTATTTAGCATGGGTCCCAAAGCCCAAGAAATCCAGTAGTTCTGTTCAGATCTGGCAGCCTCTTTACAACGTTCACCGATTTGCCGTATCTATATATTTGGACAGACATTCTCCTCAACCCAACCGTTTGCGCTAGATCATCCGCATTTCGTTCCCTAGTATTTTACTATGTCCCGGAACCTAGGAAGTCAGTACTCTGTTCTGACTATAAGGAACCGCAATACTTCTCGACAGCAATTTACTTGATTTTATTTAAAGTGACCGATTCCAGCACCTTTATGGCCACTAGGCTGTCAATGTGCAGTGAGATATACTGACTGCATAATAATCAATGGCACAACAGCCCAAATCGGGCCTAGGCCTCTAAGTAATGCTAGAGTTACTTCATTGCGAGACCAAAGGAACACTGGGAGGTAAAGTGGTCAGCTACACGCTCGTCTGTGATTATTACCCCGATTTTAACACAGCTACTCATTTACAGCTGAGTGAACTGGTAGTCCGGCACCCAATCCCATTTTCGAAAATTACTTGTCGCCAAGCAGATTCGAACCTGATACTGACTGCATATCTTCCCCATTATCAGGATGTTTACTGCCGCACATTCAGAATCTCCGCTTGGAAAACACTGGCATCTGGCAGTTTCAACGTCTTCCTTACCTTCAGCTGCTCCGGGCAGACGCCTATAGACCTTAAAACTGGGAAAAAATTCAGTCCATTCGCCGTACATCGTACGCCAAATGCAAAATCGCTTGAAGGCTCATCGCTCGAGCCCAAGCTCGTTGAGCAATTAAATTCAAATTTATGTCATTATATACACTATACACATTATATTTATATACTTTAAGTTTCGATTTTTTGGAGGGGAGATGGGAGCGTTTTAGACGAAAAATTTGGTTTTATGTGTCAGGAGCAGCTTAGGATAAGAAGTTGAAACTAGGAACTTATAAAGAACTATGTATATGATAGTGGAGCTGTACGGAACATGCCACAAATTTGAAATATGGTGATTGGTTGCAAGTGTACTACGAGAATATATCGGAAATAAGAAAGGCGGGGGTGGGAGGGGTTTACTTGCATGAGTAGGTGATGGGTGAAAAACATTCAAGTACGATAATTTGCAGACTAATTACTTCAAAAACACAAAATTTGGTATCTGTACATTTGTGGGTTAGAGGAGTCGTTGAAAATGGGTGGAGGAGGTTCGGGGCGCATTTCGAGTTTGTAAAAGATTCACAGACAAACTGATATCTTCAAGATTCTAGCAGATCAACTGCGTAAGCTGTTCTTCAGTCTTGCAAATTCTATTTAACGAAATTTGAAGTGTCGAAGGAGGCACATAGACGTGCATGCATGCGTGTTATTCATGCATATCACGATACGTTTTTGCTCCGTCCATTATTCCGCATGATAGCAGACCCAACCATTCAAGTTTCATACCTATACACTCATGGAAGAATGACACGCATGCGTGTCCGTCTATGGTGCCCTTAAGTTAACGTGTTCTTGCGGTATCGTTATTTTGGCACAGGTGGTCAAAAAATTGATATTATTTTAGTGCGTTGATTATACGTAGAATAGGTACACATTTAGAGCGTAATAAAGAGCAGGTTGATAAACAAAATACATACTTTGTAGTTTTTGTTGTTGTTTTTATTTTTCTGCCTCCGTTTTTACATTTGATCAAACCTGTAACATTTTCTTTTTTTCATTAATATTTCGCTAAGTTCTTAACACCACCTAAGCTTCTAAGTTTTAAGAAAACTAAAGTGAATAAAGAGATTTGTTTTTATCCAGCTCAAGTCAGCCTTCGATTGACTGCAAAATGCCTGAAGCTCAAATGCAGCTACACGTATGTAATAAAAAATTAATAATACCAAATAGTGTTGCAGTAAAAATAAAGCTCAATTTTCCATTTACATTGTGACTTTTATTCGCCGATTAGCATCATCGAGTTTATTATCTTCAATAAGTAGAATATGTGTAACACTTCTGGATATTAAACTCCCGTGGTGATCGTACACCTTTCGTTCTTTGACCGATCCGTGATCGTACTCGCACTTATAGAGTGGACAGCATATCGGATACGGTTGATCCAAATTCGAATATTCCTGTACGCAATTCGCTTGGATATTAGGAATGTTGCATCTGAAACAGGTTAAAATATCCTGGTCTTACTATGGATGTTACAACAATACAAATTGCATCGCTAACTTATCCTCCCACAGCGAAAGATCGCCTAAACACTGCACGCGAACACATTGACCGGGGCGTTGAAAATTGTCCCCAATATACAACTCTCGTCTCGTCTTTTCGTCGTAGCACTTCCTATCAGCATCTTTTGTCAAATTTTTGAGAAAAATAAGAGTTATCTGTTGTAAGTAAAAAATTGCCAAAATAGAACTACCGTAAAAGTTGTTCGCTTGAAACGCTTTGCTCAGAACTAGGTCAATACCAAGGCTAAGCACTAAGACTTGACAATAAATCACAAAACGACTCATCATTGCACTCTAAAATCTGAAACTAATCTAAGACGTGGTGGTCAATGTGAGGGCTGAACTTGGATTTTTTTTTGCTGGTTTTATTTTTATTCATAAAATGCTTATCGTATTTTTGTTTTGGTTGGCAATTTTTATTCGGTTATCATGTGTAATTGCTATTTTTACTGCTGGCTTCTCTAAATGATATTCAGCTTCATTTATATTTAAAAGTTGTTGGCTATAGCTGATAATTATACCAAGAGCATAAAAATAACACGTTCTTTACATAATCGGATGTAAGCGTGCCCTTGATTAGAAGGGGAGTACTAACGAGTTGGTTGTCCATTTAAATGAATCACATAATATTACTATACTATAGTTGGAATCACTCGTATCGATGTCACGCGTGTATGTTTTTTGCTAATTTTATGAGTCAACTTACTTGGCCAGTATGCGATTTAGAAAAAATCCAAAGACAGATTAAAATACGCAGCAGACGATTGACGGAAAAAAATACACGTACGCCACTGCCAACATTAACACTTTTTTCACAAAGTTTATTTTGTTACTAGAATACCTACATCCTTGTTAGATACAACTTTCAATAGGTATCACCACTGGTCTTTTACAAACATTGACATAAGGAGAATGTATGCAGCCCCTTGACATCCTCTTATGGTTTCATGTGCACGTTAAATGCGATTTTGTTGATTTATGACTGTTTTCATGCGAATTTTTCACGTTAATAGCAAAAAAAAACAAAACAAAATTACACCATTTTATTAGCTGGTATGTAAACTAGGTCACTCATAGAGAAAAAATTCATAACTGTATTTGGAAAAATTGCTATTAGAACAACAAACCTTAAAATTTTTTTTAAATGCTTAAGTCCGGGTTGTTTAAGTGCATTTATTACCTATATCTTCAAAAATTAGCATGTCATTTTCATTAATATAATGCTAGAAAAAATCTTAAAGAATGTCCTCCATAGATCAAATTTGAAAAATTTTCATTTTTGTTAATAATCTATGAAGTCAAACTGAAGTAATTTTTCATGGGAGAAATTACATAAGAAAAACGCATTTCATTGAAAAGTATCATAGATAGTATAATTAATTGGTATATATAGAAGATAAATCAATAAAAAAATGCATCTTTATTATTTTATGGATAGAAGTCCGAAACGTGTTTAATGCTGATATCCGGTGTTGGGTACTATACGACTGACAACCAAGAACATAACGTTCCAAATAGCCTCCCGGTTATTCCTCTTGTTCCTAAAATTTCAATATTAAAAATGGAAATAACCAAATTCATATCTTATCAGAACTAAGAGATGGCAAAAATTGTGAAAACACATGCAAGCCCTTGGAAGTTGGATATCGGAAAATTGAGAAATGAATTTTTAGGTGATTATATAAAAAGTCTGTAGAAGTGAAATGGCCCTCTTTTATCTCACCAATCCTAAAAAATATGTCGAATCTTAGAAATGCATACAATAAGGGGGTTGTATGCACTTGCGATTAAATATCTAAAAATACTGAAATTGACTGGACTTGGAAACCTTAGGAAGTAAAAGTGATTTCGATATATCATCAGACCAGAAATCTGTGAGCTCCAACCTCCATACACTCACTTGGGGGTTGAATATCCAAAAATTCTGAAAAGAGTTAATAGATAAATATGAAGGTAGCACGAGAAAATTAAAACCAATTCAATTTCTTCTCACTCTAAAATAAATTACGAAATTCGTGAAAACGTGTTCAACCCTTTTAAACTCTCTTAGGGGATGAAGAAGGAAATAACTTAAAATCAGGTTTTAGGCGATTATTACGCAATCCCATGAAAGTGAAAAGATATCCGATATATTATCAGGCCTGAGGCATATGGCAGAATTTTCCAGCCCTTTAGAATTTCAAAAAGTCCTGTAAAAACTTTCTAGGTATTTATAAGAAAAAGCCGTAGAATAATAATGAATTAAATATTTTGGAAGACCTAATAGATATATTATGCACAGACGAGCGTGTAGCTGACCACTTCATCTGCAAGTGTTCCGTTGGTCTCGTAATGAAGTAACTCTAGCATTACTTCAAGGCCTAGATCCGATTTGGGCTGTTGCGTCATTGATAATTATTATTAATAGATATGACGAAAATCGTGAAAATATATGCATTCCATTTTCACTCATCATTTGTTTTGACCCCCTTTCAAACACTAATGAATATTTAAAAAATTTTTTTTATCTAAATTACTTTTCTAGTTGATTTACATATACATACGCACCGAGTATCAACTTTGTAGCATAAGTCGTTCTATAGTTAGGAAAACACCTCCCACACTCGTACTATTCTACCTCTATAAAAAAATCATATTTTCCCAACATTCCACTACTATACAGCTCTATCTAAATATCAATATTACATCTTTTAATCATTATAGGTTCCCGAGATATAAACTTCAGAACCTTTTCCTTTCACCCACCCACACCCGCACCCTCTACAGTCTACACCATCACTCTCAAAATTATTTCTGCTAGGGATCTATTAGGCCTACTTTTGGTAAAATTTTTAAGCATCTTGAGATATGAGACGTACATTTTTTAGAAAAATTTCTATCCGCTCCACTTCAATTCTCCACCGCCTTCTTAAAAATTTTTGCTTTCATCAGATTTTAATTGTCAATCTTTATACGGAAACCGAATTTTATTTTTCTAGTTCAATTGTTTCGTGAGATATCGAAATCTTAAGTTTTTCACCCCCAACCCCCGCACACCGCTGCCCCTACTAAAAAATTTCCGATCTGTTCTCCTAGTAGGTATATCTAGAAATGTTTCTTAAGTTTTAACTTCGTGACATTAACTGTTTAGGAGATATTAATTTTAGAATGTCTCAATCTCGCCTTTTTTGCGTTTCGAACGCATTATTTTCTCCCTTCACCCATATTAGAATTTTTTTGCAAATGAGTCCACTGAGTTTAACATACATATGTAAGTAGTTGCTGAGATCTAGAAACCAAAATGTTCCGTCTTAAACACTTCCCCCACCCCTGTCAACTTAAGGGAGTATACCTACTCTACCCACGAAAAATATTCAACCAAATAGCTCAAAGGGTTTGGGTGCTACGAGCCTTCAAACAATTATGAGTACACCGGTAGACGTACGGCGGACAGACGGACTGATCATTTTTATTGCTTTTTTCGTGTTTTCTAGTCATGAAACGTAAAAAAATATATTTCAGGGAATCAAATTTTATTCCTTTAAAAATCGATAACAATACTGTGTTATTAAAATAATAAAGTAACACAGAATAATTGAGATAATTTTCCAACGTTGCTCATTCGTGAACTTCACCGTGATGAAAATGTAAACATTGACTTCCGTTCTGACATTGACTGACCAGCAAAAAAATGTAAGTCTAACACAAACCTATTGAATAACCCTTTAGAAGATCTATTCTAAGAAAAGGTAATTATTGTGCGAAAATCATCCACTCTTTGCTTGATATACAAAAAACAGAAATTTTAATAAAACGTCATTTTATCCAAATATATCCATTCAACATTTTTATGTTTTATTCGTTTTTTTTTGTTTTGTAGATTTAATTTTAAATTGATTTTATTTGACTTTTCTTAATTACATTTCTTCCTGTCTTACTATGTGATATGTCGTATGAAAAATGTCTTTCTTTTAAACGTCTGTAGGTTTTTTTTATTATTATTTACTTATTGTTTTAAAAACGATTATATAATAATAAAGTACTGATTCGTACGACTATTTTATTAAGTTTATCATATTGCAATTTATAATGTTGAAAATGTCAATTTAAAACTGGAAATGCGAGCTCCTGTGTATCTAAATAATGTTAAATTACCATTTGCTCAGTTTCTTTTTGTATTTGTAGTTTATTTTTAATTTATTTTTAAGTTGCTTGCAAATTTTAAAAAGTGTTCCTTTAGTACGTGGTTTTTGTTGATTTCGTGTGTGTAATTAATTAAACAGACATAAAAGCACATTTTTAAATTAATAACGTTATTTAGGTGTATTTTATGATGAGTCTGCCCGTTGGTAGATGCGTGCGAAACGAATGTCCATTACCAGGTTGTAAGAGAAGTGGTATTTACCTGGTTATAGCAAGGTGCATGAACGTGGCGTGTACGTACCTAGACATAATTAATATCCTTTTTATTTCTCTTGACATTATTTACAATTTGCTTTTGTGTATTTTTTATTAAAAATTTTTTCTTCGCGTTTTTCTTGGCTTTGTATTGTAATCTATTCAGTAGCGATATTTATTTTGCTGCTAATTCTTGCAATGATTTCTCTTCATATAAAAGTATTTTTAAGTTCTATCGTGTTGAGTATGGAAGTGTGACAGTGTATTCTCCGTACAGTTCTTAATAATATTATTTTTACTATTTACAAGTTATTTTTCCAATATTTTAATTATTTATTTAATTAATTTATAATAAATTTCTATTAGTATTTCTATGCAATTTATTGTTTTTGTTTAGATCTATTTAAATAAAATGGAAAGAAACCGAAAATTTTAAATACACCACACAATTTAGGCTGCTTGATGTAAAACTAATAAGGATCTTATTAACGCACAAGGACACAAAAACCAATAGCTTATTACCCCTGGTGACATAGTTCCCGGGGCAGCATATTAGTCGCAACTGAAATATATAATCTGTCGCAAGAAATCAATTAACGATTTTTCATTTGAAATTCTTATTTCTATAAAAATAAAATCTTTAAAAATATTTTCAAAGAAAAAATGATTATCGTTTAAAAAAAACTGGTAAAATATATTTTAAACGAAAATAAATTGTGATATGTTGCATTTTTTCGGTTTGCCCAATGTCAATCGGAGCCATTTGCCACGACATGAAGGAGCCGCAAGCGCACTCCATCGTGTCGATCGTCCCGGAAGACCCTCTCCCCTACAACGATATTTTGGTGGTTGCGGTGTTGCCGCTATTGCGTTTTCTTCTTCGTCCAATATCGAAGAATTGTTTGTAATTTCAGTTTTATTATTGCTACTGCTATTGCCTGATGTATTATTGTTCGAGTCGTGAATTAAGGCTTCCAGGTCGCATCTTACTGTAACTCGATCGCCTGAAAAGGTAGAAAATAAATCTTGTAGAAAAGCAGCAGTTAAATCGAGAAAGTGTAGAATTTCACTTAATTTTCTTAATTCCGATTTGCGTTTTTGCTTAAATTCCTGTATTACTTCTAGATATACGAACTAACTCTCAACCTTCTAGTATAAGCTGTTTAAGAAATATTAAAAACCGCCTACCGTGCTACCACTATCAAAAAACCCTTGCGTGTTATTATTAGGGACATAATAATTTTGCATTTAAATAAAACACAGAATAATTGAGATCATTTTCAAACTTAATCATGATAAAAATGGAAACAATAAAGTTTAAGGGTGTATTTATATGTATTAAGATACAAAATTGTTAAAAAAAATTGCCTGGAAAATATCGACGCCTCACTGATAGAGTTACGGCCAAACTCCATCTATCCATTTTAGAGGAATCCGGATGTGGTTGTTTAAGAGAGCTATCTTCCGCCAAGAACTGATCAAGAAGAAGAGATCGTGGAACTTGCTAATCAACGACTGACAACCTAAAAATTATCTAGGACCTTTATTTTTTAGGTTGGTAATAGCATAGCAGAGTACACTAGGCTTGCGCATTCTAGTTCATCTTAGTGATTGCGAACGAACTAGTTCCCGAGTTGTCGCGAACCACTATCAACTACAGTTCCCGAGTCGTCGCGAACTAGTTCGTTCTTGTAGTTCGCAGTTCGCGAGAAAGAAATGATGGTGTAGGGAAATGTAATGATCTAAAAGAAAAAAAAGGTCCTCACTTCCCGCGCGAACCAACTAGTTCCTTTTTTTAAAGTCTGCAGTTCGCGAGATTGAATGTGACTACCGAAAAAAATAAAAGGTTTCGCGAGAATGGGATGACCTAAAAACGAACTAGTTCCCTTTTAAAGTTCACGAGACTTAATGTAAACTCCTAAAGGTCCGCACTTCCCTCGCGAACTGAACTAGTTTTTTCCTGAGGTTTTTTCTTTACGGGGTTGGTTGAAAGTAGTGGTAGTTTTGAACTACTCGTGGTAGGCGTGGAGATTCTTATTTATTTAAAAAAAATTGGTAGAACCCATACAATAGCGGTAAGGTGGCAACACTGACCAGAATGTTCACTTTCACATATTTCATTTCCATAGCTTTTCTACTAAAGATTCAAAAAATTATCACTCTAACTACAGGGGGGGGGGGGGGGCAAAAGTCACCATGGGGTTTAAAAATTTAATAGCTTTTTCGTTTATACCTATATTTTTTTTTTTTTCAGATTATAAAATATACAAAAAGGAATTTTTTTTACACTAAGTATGGAAGATAATGTCACTTAAATGACCCCGTTTTCAGCTTCGCAATGATGGGCTCGTTTTAAACCCCATGGTGACTTAACATAATAACAATAGTCATATAATTTAAAACTATCTTAGAATTAGAATATAGTCGAAAAACATTCTTAATTTATAACTAAACAAACAAAAACATACCTTCCAGCATTAAATTATATGGCGGTAATTTATGACACGGTTTTGATGCTTTCAAAACTTCAAATTCCAAGCAATATCTGAAAAATGAAAGGAAAAATTCAATTATTGCAAAATTCACAAACAAACTCATTTTGCTGAATTAAATTGAAAAAATATTAATATTTATTTTGATTGTTCCAGCGGTTACATTAAAA
Organism: Beris chalybata; assembly: GCA_949128065.1. NCBI lineage: Eukaryota > Metazoa > Arthropoda > Insecta > Diptera > Stratiomyidae > Beris > Beris chalybata. Next base: position 25,943,560 of record OX421896.1, on the reverse strand, counting down.
TCATTTCTACCATTCATCCTCGAATTCAATTTTATAAAAATAAATACGATTGACTCGGTACTGTTCGTCCCGAAAGGCATAAGGGTGAAATAAAAAGTCGTAAAATTTCTGTATAATATTTTCATCGCTGTGACTGGATACACTACCGAGGACGTCAATCCCGACCAAATTTACCGACTTCTTTCGGAATTTCATATTGGAAAAAACCGGCATTCAGGATCCGAACGATCGTACTTATATTCGTCGAAGTACCCATACCCATTATACATTTTTTTTTTATGGCTGGTTATCAAGGAATCGAATATTTGTTTGGATATATTTATGTGAATTTCGATGTTGATTATTTTCCCATATATGCGAGTTGATAGCTTTAAATTGCTTTTTACCTCTTCGGCAATCAGAAGTATGTTTGGTCTTGATTTCAATTTGCAGAAGAATATTTACTTAATTCGCAGAAGGTTGTGGTGGAAAGTGGGAATATATTTCATCTTTTTATTTATTTTTTTGTGATAAATTTGTAAGTACCATAAACTGTAAATAAAATCAAAATTTGGTAGATTCATAGCGTCCTGTGGTCCTTACAAATGCTTTGAGACCGAAAAATAAATGCCTGCAGACAGTTTTATCTTCGATGAAAAATGACATCTTTTAAGTTTATAAACTTAACAAAGGTACATTTTTAAAGAGAGTTCTTAAGGGGTAAATTAGTTTGTTACAGCTATACCCTGGCTACACGAACAATACATGATCAATGACACCAGGAAAAAATAACAACCTTGCACTATTCAACTTTTTTTTTTCTCGGTTGTTCTTTACTCCTGCACCAAAATTCCACACACACAATTGAATATGCTGGAAATCACTCGTCTCAACGCATGCAGTATATAATCCTTAGTAGCACCAATAGTCGTGTAGGAGTAGTACGAACGTTCTGCGAACTAGATCAGATCACTATACCTATAGTAATGCTTACTTTCGCGACTAGTAGAAAGAGCGGTGGTGTTATAGTTGTCAAAACCAATTTGCCAGTGCGGGCTTAGTACATAATATAGTACGTACCATCTCACTATAACCTGCAGCGTTACGAATAGTTGGGGGCTACGACTAACCAAAATGACGATGTGGTTGTGAGTGGAGCGCATGTGGTTCTTCGAATCATTTACGGACAATATGCGAACTATCTGCGAACTTTGTAGTAAAAAAGAGTAGCGATGATAAATCACGCACATACGCTATGGCTTACTCAAGCCAATTAAGAATACACAAATAAGATGTGAACTTCAATTGAAATATGAGTTGATGATAATTATTAATCTAGAACTAATTTTATGGGAAACATAATTTTTACTGTAAACATATGTGATGTATATATTTATAAGTAGGAACATAAGAATTTTGATGCAAAACATGTGTATCTTTTAAGTAAATTTTTGTGAAAAATGTTTAATTTAAATTGGAAGCCATGTCCATTTATGAAATATGGCGTCCTATTAAGTAGCAATGAACTACTATTTCGTAGCAATACACTTCTATTTAGTAGTAGTAGGCTCTTTCACACATTGGACTGCGTAACACGCTAAAATTAAAAAAACTTTAGTCGCCTTCCAATATTGATTGGTATTCTACCAGTACTTAAGAATTTAAGAAATTGGCGGGTGGTTGCAGGAGCCACACACGGACTTAGCAGTGAGAAGTATTATCAAGTTTTTCCGCAGTAGTTTGCATAACTATTGCACAACTACTTAAACGAACTAAAGGGTCGTACGACCGTATATTACTGACAATCATGGATGCAATAGTATAACTGGATCGGCTGTATTACGTAAAATTCCTATATGAGAGACTAATTCATTTCGGACAGTTGTTTCCATCTTTCAAAAAAATTTTGTACGGTTTAATGACAATCATTTTTGTCAATTGTTTTCACCACAGCGTCGGAGCAAAAAAATTTCCGGGGTACAGTACGTATTTGTCTATTTTGTACGCCGCCACTATACACTTACACTAACGTAAATAGACAACTAACACAACCAGAACCTATTAGGCAAAATTTCGCTTACTGCCGATCCAGTTATACTAATACATCCATGCTGATAATCGACCGTATTGTGATTGTCACGTCGCGTCACTTCGATGCCGATTCGATATCGACGCATTAAAAGGCGATTGTGAATGTCGATTGTAATCGACAGTTGCCACTTACAACTATTTCTGTCGATGACATTCCACATCCGTGACGCCTGAAGAAAATTAACGTCGATGCAAAATGTAAGTATAGATTTGACAAAAAGATGTTTCTTTCCTTATTTTGATGGATTCGCAGCAAGTAATCGCCAGAGGATTCATTAAAAGCGGTGTAGATCGACACACATTAAAGAAATATGGCTCGAAATTTGGCACGGTAAAATTCTTTGGGACTACCGTCACGAGAAGCAAGCAGAAGTGAGAGCCACAAATGGGCCGACCAAGATGTATAGCTTTTCCACTCTAGAAAAAAGCATTATGCGCATCTTAAATTTGAATGTAGCATTTGATATTGCAGAGAAATAACGTCATAGTTGTAAACGAAGGTATATATGAACTTAAATTCACAATTTACAGCTAATACACTAATTTACATACACATCAATATGGCAATGCCATTGAGTCGCGTCGATGGAGTTACACAATCGCTTTTTTCGATCGACGTGACACTTTGGATCGGCATCGAAGTGACGTGACCGCGACATTCGCAATACGGGTGAATACCTCCTTGTTCCCGGAATGTACAGCTCGTACAGTTTTCTATAGTTAAAACGAGACGATGGTCAGTTCTACGTGAAAATATTTGTAACGCAATTTTCATTAATAATGGCGTGAGCGATATCAAATTGGTGATTATTAAATGCAAAAAAATCATGCTCTGAAATTTTGATTATGTATTTAGAATCAAATTGTATTTTGCTAGCAACAATATTAAGTATTCAAAAAGTTATAGTTTTCTTTGATAAGTTATGAAGGTGAAGGTCTAGTCATTAGAAAAAATGTAGTACAAATGTTGACATGTATAAAAAAATATTGCAAACAGTCTGGGAATAACTTCATCATTTTTCAAGACACTTATGTTACATCTCGACAGTCCGGATTTTGTCCCGAAAAATAAAGTTTTATCCAGTTGGCAGACCTCGTTGATATATTCGAATAATATAGCATTCCTTGTATCTGGTTTTGTTAATGTAAATACTCACAATTGAACATGACGTTAATGGGTACAACGTCATTTCATGCGTTTACTACAAGCTGATAAGTTACTTTTGAAGTCGCAAACTTTCTATCAAATAACCTAAAGACGCTGAAGTACCAAACGAAATTTCGATGGGGAAAAATCTTCTCGATGAAAAGTGTTTGTAAAAGGAAAATCTACATCATGTTAATTATAATTGAAATTCACAATATTAATGGAAAATATTGAAAAATTTTCTTCCACAGCCACCTAATTATGACGACAATGTTCTGTATTGATTTCGTGGTGGATAATATCTTACCGAAATTTTCCGATTGAAGGTAAAGGTCGTGTTTCTACGTCAACTTTGATTGTCATTTATTGCCGTGATTGATTTCGGTTCAATCATACCTTTCCTATTTTTATTTTATGTGACAGACTAATAATGGTGACAAGCTTCATCTCGTATTATACAATTGTGGGACCCATCAAATCTATAAAAGTCAATAAGCTTCAAAAATTTGTAATTCTCCTTAATGACTTTTACAAGTTTTGATGGGACTTGAGCTGTCTGAAAACTGATTGCTACCTTTTCATGATTGTCGTCTTAAGGCATTAATTTCAAAAATATCGACAGTATTTCGGGGTATTTTGGAAGTAGGTAAGGTTTGGGCAAGACTTAAATTTGAGTGGAACTAAAAATTGCAGTGCCTATAATTTTTTTGTTGTTTTAATTCCAAGTATGTAATAGGATATTTGAACTAAATAGTTGCGGTCTTCAAATAATCAGCGTATCAATGACTCCAACCTTCAACCCGAGTTCTAACAACAGGTTGAGTACAACGTTGAAGTTAAAGACTTTCAGTAAAGGTATCCTTTTGTTATTTGCAAAGGTTAATATCCAATCTTCGCAGTGAGTTAATCGAATTCGTTACCTAGAATTCCAACATATTACCTATTTGATTTTCGATAATGCCATGGTGACTACCAGTCCTGATACAGGAAATTGAAACTTTGAAATTAGTTTAGTTTAAAATTATAATTTAATTAGAAGTTTCATATTGTCTCCTATGCCGGTTTATCCTTACCGCACTTCTCGGTTCTATAGAAAGCCATTACGTTAATTTGGTCGGGTATTTATTTCAGCCTGTTCCAAATTACTTTTTGCCGAAAAAAAAACATAAAGAACATCTTCTTTGAAATTAAAATCCTTGCTAAAGCTTCAGACCCACTTACCACAATTAACTTTTTCGCGAGAACACAGAAATAATTCGTGAAAATATGCACATCAACCAACCGCTGTGAGATCCCCAGAGAAATCCTCTTTACCTCAATATCTCAGTTATTTAATGAAGGTCTCGTGTAATTACTCAATTGCTCCATTCGCATTAAATACGAAATTACTTTAATCACAATCATTTCTGCACCAAATTTTCGCTAAACTTTACGTACTCAACGCCATACTCATGCCATTCTACTTCGTCTCCCTAATTCTTGCCTAATGACATCATATTATCCTGACCAACAAGGACGAATTTTTCTCCAAGTACCACCGTCTGATTGCTTGATAAAAGCCGGAATGACTTGTGAAAATATTTCTCATTAATCCGACAGGATAATATATTGTCCGTCGTCGTGGACGCTAGCGTTGAAGTGAAAAATATGTATAATATCTCGCGAAGGACGATCAGGAAAAAGCTGTCTGTGCCACGTTGTTCCCAAGGTTTTTTTTTTTGCGGAATTATGAAGATGAGTTTTAGCAGCATCTCGGCTTAGTATGACCTTAATTCACTTCTAATTGCTTAACACAGCTACCATTCCGCACTCTAATGAGTAAAAATGAAAAATTTATTTTTGTTCACATTTTTTCATATTTACCAAAATTTAACGCTATTTTCAGTACTGCTGATTTCCAATGTACGCTTTACTGTTAGCATCCTCTTTGTGAACTTAATTTAATTTTTAAAGAATCTTGACGAAATTAATTATTTGTTAACTGATTTTATTTAAGATGAAATATTTGAAGAGTCTGCGTATAAGTTTATTATATTCCGTGGAATTCGATTAAAGTCAAATACTGACAGAAGTTGTTATAAATACCATAGAAAATTTAGTTACATGCGTACCCAGGAAACCCCAACTATTAAATCGATTGTAGATCAGCGGCTGCAAACTTTTTTCACAAGTGGCGACATTAGTGCATTTAATTCACATAAGGCTTACAGAAGAATAACCTTAAAAAGCCTCATATAAAATATATGTAAAAAAAGTATAAACTTAATTTGACCATCGTCTCGGCTTTATTATTTTAAGATCAAAGTTTGAGAAGCGGCTAAAGTGGGAATGCGATAGGATCATTCTACGCCACTGCCACATTTAACACATGAGGAGGCGCGATCAACACCGAAATGTGTCAATGGTCGTTTAAAGACAAGAAGGTTTTTTGAAAAGATAATTTTGTCATATATAAAACGTATGCAACTCTTTTATAAAAAAAATAGTGTTTTAGTCGATTACACTAAAAGCCCATGGGTCATTCCATCAAGAATCGCCAAAATTGTAACCTTATCATCGCTGATTCTTTGGAAAATTTTTGTATGTACTTGAAGAACTAGCGAAAAAAATAATTGAAACTAAATTTGTTTCTATTTATATATTTATAGTTATAGTATGTTAAAGTTTTGGCAAAAATGAAAAATGGTGTCCGAGTCCTCTTTAAAAACCCATATCTCTGGTAATTTTTATCTTAGAATAATAAAGTAGGGCTTATTTTAAAGGGGGAGGTTGTCGCAACATACGATATAAAAAATACGAATACAAATTATCCTTAAACTTTTTTTTAAGATAAGGATTTTGTCCTTTATCCTAGAATATCTCAAAATACTTTTTTTTAATTTTTATTGTCTTAAATCTTATGGGTTATCCCGTTTTACAAAATATATCAAAAACTTAACTTGGGATCTAAATGGGATCGGGGTCAAACAAATCGAAGAACATCAGTACTTCTTAATTATGTTATTATACAATTTTTTTTTATATAACATATGTAATTGAGAAGCACTGATGTTCTTCGATTTTTTGACCCCGATTCCATTGAGATCCCAAGATAATTTTTTGATATGTTTTGAAAAACAGTATACTTAACTTACAAAACATAAAAAAATAAAAAAAAAACTATAAAAATAAATTCGATACCGCATCAAATCTTAGACATATAATATTTTGGAATTCGATAAAATGTGTGTATTATTATTATTATTATTAACCCTTTGGGGAATGAATGTGAGAAAATTCTAAATTCAGTTTGTAGGTGTTAAATACAAATGCTGTAGAAGTTAATGCTAATTTCATGTCTCATCAAACCTAAGACAAAAATCAAAAACTGTGAAAACGAATACAATCACCTTATATCCACTTGGGGGTTGGGTCCAAAAATACTGAAATCAATTTTTAGATGATTATAAGGAAAGTCAGAGGAAGTAAAAACTAATTCGATATCTATAATTTCTAGGAGATATGAGGTACTTCGTGAAACAATGTACTTTTTAAAGATGGCGCTTCGTTTCTTTAAGGTTTCAAAGAATAGGGTATCCTTTTATCACAAGCGAAATATTTGACAATTCAATATTTTCAACCGTTAGCTGTCAGTTAGGTTTGTTTGAGCTTCAGTTCAGTTGTGTGAGGTATATTTTTTTGCAGTGTGTGTCGGAATTGTAATTTCTTGTCAATATATAATTTTTTTTCGATTTGTTGCGCTTTTCTATTACTGACATCTACTAGCCAACTGTAGAATTTATTTCACTCTACTTCGAAGGTACCTCTTTGCTCGTTTTCATCAGAAAACTAAAAATTTTAATTGCGCCAAAGAGAGTCGTACCGCCGACGAGTTCAGCCGCGTCAACGAACAAGTATCGTCGCTGAAACCCTATTACGAAATTAATTCTTCAGTAAGTTTGCTGCACTGAGTTTTTTAACTAAGGAGACCTTGATTTGCTAGGTCAGAACTGACAATTCAAATTGAAAAGTTTTTTAATTTTTTTTAAGTTGTTGGCCATGGTGTTTGAAATTCGAAATTTTGAGAAGGAGCGAGAGGGTACGATTTCATCGGCTATTTTAATCGGTCATATCGTATAGAAAAATCAGGTGATAGGGTCTCCATTTTATACATCTCAGTGGCTTGTTGTTAACGATATTAGCAGACTCAAAACTAAACCATTATATATATACACACCATATATGCACATATCTAGTCAAATAAATGGCTTCTTCAGCATCAAACGAACAAAATCCGGTCAGCAAGTATTAGCTAAACTAGCGTTTGTAGCCAGCAGAGATTTAGTGATAACATGTCACGTATCATCCAACGTTATCTACTTAATATAAAGCATACAGGACAATCAGACAAATGCGAAAATTTCAAGCAAATACCCATACACATGTACATTTATGTGAGGTTATGTCAGTGGGAACATGTGTCCCTTACCAAGCATCAATTTATTATTATACATGGCCGCCAGGCGTACTATTGATAAGCACGTTCCCCAAAGGACATTCATCCTCAATCTGGGTCAACAAAAAGCTTCCTGACAAAACAATACACATAAGACTTTGAATATTATCTAAATATCTCAATACGACTATCGCATTGAAGTCAGCACACCAAAACGCTATAATCAATGGATAAGGATGTTTTCCCTTCGGTTTAGGCGAGGGTGAGGAAATTAGATGAATTGAATATAATGTTGCGTCTCGGTTTTTTTATGAATTTATGTCATGTAGTCGGTTTGTTGAACGGAAGTTTTGTATAAATAGGTACTTTGTAGCGTATTCGCTACTATTGGACACTGTGATTGTCAAATAGAACTGTATCTTGATTCGTTTCTATTACGTTTATGATTGTGGTAATTATTGACACTTACCAAAGAGAATATTGGATTGAAGGAAATGTTAGTAGTTTCAATATATGTAGACCCATTCAAGGGAATATTTGGGCCGTAACGTAATTTCAAAGTTGTAGTATGAAGCGTGCAGTGGGATCACAGCGAACCCAGATAACACTCTATTTTGGCATATTCGTTACACACCAGTGACTTGGCGTCCATAGAAGCAAGGGAAGCATTGCTTCCCTTACATTTTGCTGAAAAATATTTAAAATGCGTTTTCTAAATCACACAGAAAAATCGTGGAAAAAATTTTCAAACATTTTCTTTGGTACAGTCTAAATAAAAGTTCGTTATAAACTATTTGCGAATATCTCACACTGCCGAATTGGCAACACCACGAAAAATGTAAGCGAAAGAAGTCAACAAGAAGACACATAGAAGCAATTTGAAAGTTGGATCTAGAAGCGTTCATTTCATTCCGTAGAAAACCCACTGTGACGTTAAGAAAAATATTTTTATACACAGTACAGTGGATGCAATACGGTATTTGCTTCCATGGGCAAAAGAACACATTCCTGGCTACAGCGGAAAAGCTTTCATTAAGCACTCATCTGATAAGACATAAGTGATACCAGAGTCGGATAGGAACTGCATTCTGGTCCTCGTTTGTAATGAATTATCGGGCCAACGCCACTGTTACACACTAGCCTACCTAGCTAATGTGCCCCTCCATTAGCTTAAGAATCGTTACCCTTGAATCGCAAATGTGGTATAACGTCATCCAATAACTTCATCGCAATCCTTGAGTACCCTACTAACTAGACTCGAGGAAGGGTCCTCCAGGAGTATACACCGTCAACCAACACGGTTTGAAGATCACGTTTTCTAATTTGTCAAATTCAGCCAACTATTGCTGTCAAATCATCAATCTCGCACCATTCCTTGCTAGAAAAATTACAGTCTAAAGGAAATCAGCTCTGTTCCGAATGACTTTATTAGATTTGATTAAATTACATTTTTTTCCGATCAGTGTTATAATTTTTTACTGGTGCTCGGAAATACTTTCCATAGCTACGCGAGGTGTCTACATTAAAATGATTTTATTACATTTACAAGGATCAGAAAGGAATTGATTGAAACAATTTTTTCCTTTTTATCACTTCCTTAAAATCGGTTTATCTCAGATTTATTGGACTGGATTTGCGTTCTTTTCTTGCTTCTGTTGAAAGCCGGATGTGCTACACACGAACAATCTTTCGAAAGAGGAGCCTTCGAAGCTCCTAGGCTCTAGGCATTCGCATTGAATCTGATATTGTTATTTCAGATTGATTGATGATGACGACGGCCGTATGCCATAATCGGAAAGAAAAATCTCGGTTGCACGGATCTGTTTTTTTTTCTTTACCAAGCTCGCTTGCTTACTTAAGAGCTAATAAATTTTTATTTTATCCCCAACGGCATTTATGTGGATCCTGTAAGGATAGGAGCAATGTCTTCTGACTTCCATTAAAAAATGGCGCAAAAAACGAAAGCCAGAAAAGATTTTTTTTTTATCTAATCCACCTACCTATCATTTACAATGATTTTTTTTTTTATTCAAAGCAATGCGGGTAAGGCGAAGAAAGTTCCCTCGATTTTTTTCTTATATGTGTAGTTGGTTAAAGAAAGTAAGTACAACATGCCTCCCAAGGGCATCATCAAATTGAAAGGGAGGAGAATAAGCTGGAAAATGTTTAAGGCTATATCCAGAGAAATTTTTGGTGGCTTTATTTGGATGGAGTAAGTATACGGTATGGAGGGATGTGATAGATGTCAACTGATATGTAGGTACTATGTGTAAGCAAATTTTAACAACCGAAAAATTCATCTGTCTGTCGACATTGGGCTTTTAGACAGCCGGCTTGAAATGTCTTGCTACCGTTGTCTTGAATGTTATGTGAAGATTTTACCACCGATTTTCTGATTTCCTAACATCCTTTTTTGATTCGAAACGATGTGTTATTGAATTTCGTCTGCTACAAAGGATTCTTCTCGAGCTTCCTTTTCATGGACGAGTCTAGAACAGTTTTTTTTTTTCATCTGAATCCGTAGGTTTACTACCTAGAGATATAGGCGATATATCGATTTCCAGCAATGAAGTGGAAACTGTCGATAAAGCTGAAACTCTTTTGAAGGAATATGTCCTTCTTCCTTTTGAGCCATTGCTAGATAGATATTTTTATAACCACAGGCATGTGTTATACTTCCGATTGGATATCCTTTTCATAGCTTTATATTTTAACTTTCATAACAGAGCCGTATCGTATGGCGTTAGTGATATTAAGTTGCGTTTCTTTGGTGCTCTTATATTGATTAAAGTGGCGAGAAAACGTCTTGATACGATTTGCTGAGAACTTCATTTTCAAGAAAATATTTGAGTGAAATGGCACAAGTTTTGTATGAATTCAATCGCATTTCGACTTGTACATCTGGTGAAGTTGTAGTTTTCAACTGTTTATAATCCGCTTGGATTACCTTTGACATGGAAATTAATATAAAACTAAGTGCTGACGGAAATGGTTAAATCGCCGACTGACATTACCCCGAGACTGAACTTCAAGAAGGATTTCGTTGTGGGTTCAGTTATACATGAATTCGACACAGTCATATACACCGACAATGAAATATGAACTGCGGAGTACCTCCACCATTTTCCAGGTGGAGGTACTGGGGATTTGGGAGGCTTTTCGGACTTTGCAGCAAGAAGCTACGATAAAGGAACATTTTGTAGTCCTCACTGACAATCAAGCCGCAACCAAGAACTTAGATTCGGCAAACTCCAGATGGAGAGGATCTAGGAAGATATAGCCATGCTACAGTCAGAGCAAAACAGAGACGAATTTTTGAGCAGGAGCCGTGTAGAAGTCTCTAGAGTCGTAAGTTCCCTGCTTACAGATTGAGTATTCCCTTTAACATCAATTGCGGGGATGCAAATAAAAGGGAAACTGTTGTCCATCTTCTTGCGACCTTGTGAGTGTTTGGCCCTGGCTAGAGCCAGTCTTCGTGTATTAGGCAAGCCTTTTTCTGATAACCTTGATGAGATCTTGAAAAATAAGATGAAGCTGAAGATGAAGAATTGATTCTCTTTTTTAAATGTTCCGGATGGATATGATAATTCACTCCCAGGTTTCTGTAAAACTTAGTATCTACTTCATCAGCCCTTAACGACCAGGTTAAGCGAGTTGTGGTTTCAGAACGCCGCTAATGTGCTAATTGGACCCTGTTTCGTATGTCGCACCACCACGTATTCCAACGAACTATGTGCTGAAGCTACTGACACCTAGAGTCACTGTATAAGAACTAACACAAACATCCACTATCTTGAGTACGGACAATGACCGCTTTTGGTACCTTGTTAGTACTCTTGAACCCTGCGAACTCCAAAGTTCGCAGGTTTCTTAAATGGCATAGTTTTAGTGTGTATACGTGTAGCAGATGGATTTTGATTAACGTTTCACGGAATCGAGATACATATGTCTCATGAAATGTCAACTAAATACAGCGTTTATCCACTTTAGTGGAGATAAAAATGAAAAATCGGACAACTGCAAAAAAATTTCAAATGTACTGGTTTCAAATGAAACACACATTGTCCGTACTCAAGATAATGGATGTTTGTGTTAGTTCTTATACAGTGACTCTACTGACACCCATCAAACTTCAACTACATTTTTGAGTTATACCCAGATCAAAGTTGAAATACGGCACTGATGTTTCAAGACAAGGCGATTACAATAGCATCTTGCAAGATCGGCCACAACACCTTAATTCTCCTCACCTCCGTAAAGGTTGAATATCAAAAAATTTGGAAAACGGTTTATAGGCACTTATATGAAGAATCCACAGAAGTAAAATTATTTTGACACCTCAAAAGATCTAAAAGATATGACGAAAATCATGAAAATGTATGCAAACAACTTTCGTCCTTTTTTTATTTCACCTCCACACGCTAACCCAAATTTGAAGTTTTTTTTAAATTAAATTACTGGTGTTATACATCTACATACCAAATTTCAAGTTTCTAGGATAAGCCATTTCTACACTCGTTATTTGCTCACCTTTTAAGGTGCCCCTGTAAAGATATCAATTCTAAGCTTTAGGTTTTCGGGAAATAAAAATTATCTACCTTGTCCTAACCTCTCTACACTCTAAACGCCAACCACCAAATTCCACGAGTACTAACTATCTGCTGTATCCTCTATGTCCTCTGAGATATAAAATGAGTAATCGTTTTGAAAGGTTGTTGTCCTTCACTCTTCTGAGTTTTACCGCCACGTGGCGGTATGTAGGTATGTACTCCACAGGTGAGCTCATGTAGTACACATACTAAATTCATATCACTGAAATTACTGTTTCGAAACACAACATCATCATCATTTTTTTGAAAATGGGGCACCACTGTAGTAGCTCTACTTAAAACCAAAGTTCCAGTCTCTAAGCATAAGCGGTTTCTGAGATATAAGCCTAAAACGCTCCATCCCCCACCACCACTTTCCTTAAAAAAAAAGGTTCCCTAAAACACCATTGCCTGCGTACAGAATATACGGCATGCAAACGGAAATTTTTGTTTGGGTCTTTTGGTTTTAAAACGCGAAAATACAACACAAAGCCTGCTACAGACTTATCTCGTTTCGCCTATTTCGTTTCACTCGCGTTTGTCTCGTGAATAGTGTATAGAGGTTTTGTCGTGAGTTTCTCGCGATTCGTTATTCGCGATTCATGACTTTTCTCTACAGGAATCGTTTTTTACGACATCAAAGGGTTTTGCTTAACAAGACAGTGACGAAAAATGTGCGAGACGATTTTTTCGTGACTTTCTCACGAGTTTCATATGTTTCGTGAACCAAAACGAAAAACTCGTGAAATATGAAAACTAATGGTGATTTCTTTTCTCAAAAAAAATGTGACCCGTTTCTGCCCTCAATTTTTGTTCTAGCAGTTCCGCTGTTCTATTCTCAATTTTTTTTTGACCTGCTAGAAAAAGGGGTTTGAGTCCGTGGTTAAAATTGACCTGAAAAGTTGCATTTCTTACCCCGAAAATTTCGGCGGTGCAACTCCTTTAACCTCGAATGTGAGTAAGAAACGATGAAAATAAGAAAAAAATATCCTACGACACAGCGGCAAACGATTTAAAAGCCTAAATTAAACTGTCCAACGGGTCATACGGTAATTAGAAATCATACGGAGTGTAGTGAAAATTTATTTCAATTTTGATAATAGCTTTTTGACCTGAAAGCGTTCTATTGTAAATTGACCTGTCGGACGGAACTGTCAAAAAAGAGGGCAGAACTGCAATAATTTTGCATCTGTACAGGTCACATTTGTTTTGAGAAAAGAAATCACCATAAGTAAAACAGGAGAAGTCTGTAGTCGCACTCAAACTTTATTTTGAAAAAATAATGGAGTCAAATTGCCAGAAACGTAATATTTGCTTACTTTTTATCTACAGGAAATTAGTTTAAAATTAGTACACAGTTCTTCTCATATAAAAATCGTCGATCAATCGACCTTTTACATGTTAAGTACAGAATTAGGGGACTCCCCGTAAAAATACAATTCAAGAAAATGATTGAAAACTAAGTGAGATATATTCGAATAACGTTAACTCTGAACCACCTCCCAGTTCATTGATTAATTGGCTGTTATCATTTTACTTCTGCTTCATGAAAATGTATTTCCACTTTCTGAGCGAAGCAGTATGTGCATATGTAATATGGTATTTTACGATATAGCGATATCCTTTTAAGCCGAAACATTAAAAAAAAACGTTAAGTTGGCAGCCGTAAGGATAAACCAAAAGAAATTAAATAATCCTTTCTAACATTGACTCCCAATAACATTTCAAAGTCTTACGCAAATCTTTGAAATGGGCTCACATATACGCAATAAGGCTTTTCCCCGATCCGACCCGATGGGTGTAACATGTAATTGCGGAACGAGAATATTCAAAAAAAAGGGAAAAAGAAAAAGAAAAAGATTCGCATCTTCCTTCGACATTATAAGCTCTGGTAAAAGGATTTTCGCCTATTCAAGTGTGCACGTATGTACGTACTTTAGCAATTTGCTTTTAAGGACATAAGAAGCTGCGAGGTACACGAAATGTTTTGCCGTATTTTGGCATTCGTAGGCAAATTATGAACATGAGTCTCAAATATCGCGTGCAAGGATCGTTTCGAAAAAAAATGCCAATGGATTTATTATTTTTTTTTTTTTTTTCATTTTTAGCAATTTCATCAAAAATTGAACACCACCCTGTCGTGTCAATGTGTCTTCCAAGCTCGTAGCTTTTGTCTAGGCTCGCCCATTACAATTTCATATCAGGCCATAAAACCTCTTTATCACACATATGGCGGCTGAGATGAGAAGCCTTTTCGGGACACCCCAAGTATACACTAGCGTGGTATAAAATATAAACATTGTTACGATATAATGTAGTAATCCTGAGATTTAAAGCGATACGAGAAGCACTCGTCCTTAGGGCCATTTCAAAATTTTCATTCTTTCCCGCTTATAAAGTTTATCCTTTATTATTTGATCTACGGCATACACCAGCCGGGAATAATACGGCGAAATATATTCGACTATGTACAAGTGTCCTTAAAGCTGTGTCTACGTATAAAAGAGTGTGATACTTACTCATGGTCTCTATTATGTTTGAATGAATCCCTGTAGCGAAGTCGTAAATTACGTCGAATATCGCTACTGTCGTTTGCATGACGATTTTTTGATAGAGCTGCTGGCAGAAGTAGCGCCATCTCTATAAATAAACAAAAACGAATTATATTCATGAAATTACGGGTAAAAAAATCTTTAAAAGGATGTCTACCTATCCAACGGACAGGACGAAATAATGATGATGATGATGATGGAATGAAAATATGCCACGGCATGGACAAATGAAACGAGCTGAGATGGCAACCCCAAAATATAATTTTCATTTTAAATTATGCAGGACATGATTTACGGCTGGCTGTGGTCGGCCATCATTTCGCTCTGGCTGGACTCTGGATTCGATAGGATAAGGGATGATGATGAGGTGGTGGACGCGCGAGGAAGGAAGCACACAGAATAGTGTAGTTGTGGTGATTGAAGGCGACACGAACCGGATTTTTCGGTAAGCTTAACAATGATGAAAGGCATAGCCCATCCTCCACTCGATTACGTCATAAAAACAAAATTTATGAAAAATAAGGGTGGAAGTTTTGTACGGCGAATTACAGAGGTTTTTGCGGTTATTTAGATTCCCGGAGATTAGTCAATAAACATTTTTTTTTTACTTGTTGACTTGATTTAAATTTTATGGAATTTTTATTGATTAAGTTGTCGTTGGTGGTAAAATGTGCCCCGTGGACAGCCTGGAGGTAGCAGCTGTGAACGAAATTAACATTTCATCCTAACTACACTAAGGGATTTATTTATGAATTCCTTTCTCAAATTGCTCGACCAACTGTTAATTCAATTTGAATAAAGAAAAGAAGCACTGTGTACTTTTTATTAAAGACGATGGATCCTTAAATTTAAATCGAAACGTAATTTCATTTAATAAATGTAAAAGCGAAGAGATGGCAGAGCAATAAATAATTGAATAGTTGCTGGAAAAAATTAGTTGAAATTAATTTAAAATCACTAATTCATGATGTATTGTGAATTTGGTAACAATAAAAATAATTGAAACGTGCCAAAAATCTTGCCTGGGCCTCGTTGGGGATAGACCTTTTTTCACCGAATTTTTAATATGTGGAAACTATAATCCGGATAGAATATTGTGATCTTCTCAGAACTAGTTGACCGAATCTGACGATGTAAATCAGCTTTAAGAAACAGGCATATCAACCGTGTCATTCATAATGATTTGAGATTATATGAATCCTGGTTTGCAACATGAGGAAATCGAACCAATTCAAGTGGAAAAAAAATACTATGTCTGAAAACCAATCGCATGATACTTTGGATGAAATTCTTAACTCCGATTTATGTTGAAGTTGTGGAAAATTCAGAAGGCTGGGTGTAGTCCGGTGGTAGCGTACTAGGCTTGTAAACGCGATGTCGTGGGTTCAATTCCCACTCTACGCATAAATTATTTATAAGAATTTTTAAGATGTTATTGGCTTTGAAATTATTAATATAAATAGTGAACAGTGCGGAATGTTTAATAGGATCACTACTAAAGGATTTAACACAGAGCAGATGAGTTCTGTTTACATTCTTATCAGATTCGCTAGCACCACCAGAGATACCAGACAGTAGTTGATTTGTTATAGGCAACGTTGCTGTTCTGGTAGAACACATCATAGCCAAACAGCACTCAAAAATGATTAACACCAACTAGTACACTATCATACCCGGCCCGATTTCTGACCTCCCATCCCTAAGCTGACTGGATTGTACACTACAGTGTATTAAAGGCTAACCACCTAAGTCCAGTTCAGTATCCTTAAAAAAAAAAAATAAGGAGTTCGCATGTAGGTTGTTCTCCATTAAGGACTCACATTTGGTTGCTATTCGAAAGGAAAAGATAATACATATCTCCATTTCATCTCTAGAACTCGGTTAATCACCGATTTTTTTTTAAGGACTTTCATACGAGGGATGCAGGAGGGATTCAGTCGTTTTCTACCATATTTATCACTTTTAAGCATTTAAAAACTAACGTGTACCTACAAATTTCAAATTCTTACATTCAAGCGATCAAAAGCTGTCGACCAAAACTCGAGGACACGGGGATTTCCCTCGATTGCAAAACCTTTTCTTCTTCAAAAGTAAGTCCTATAAAATTTAGGCTTCCAAGCTCAACGATCTCTCGATCTTCAGTGTGGTTTGAAATTTGCTATACGAAGGACTCAAATAATTTTCTGCATACCAATTCCTTCATACCGTTTTATACAGTGTTTATACAGTAGAACCTCTATATAGTGACCACACAAGGGACTGTGCAAAACTGGTCATTTTACATCGGGACCATAAAAAATGGCAACTTTAGGCAAGTGGTCAAGATAGGACGGTGGTCATTCCTTCGGGTTATACATACTGTATATGCACGCACTGAAATATCAAATTGAAAATATTCAAATTTTTAGGGTAAAGCGTTCTGAAGCTATCGGTTAATATTCTTGACGAAGTCAATAAATCAATGAGCTCTTGCTTTTGACTTAAAGTTAATTCCTGGAAAACATTTACTTCCTGCCTTAACGCGTTCTTGTTATATAGTAGGTTCTATAACTATGTACATACATTTTTGAAGGACTTTTGGCACTATTCCGTTATCCTGGCGTGGGGTCTGCTTATGCCAGCTCTGGTGTCTTCAGTCCTTACATTCATCGTTATACCATACAATGCTATTCTGTCCGAACTGCGGTGGGTCCCTTTGCGCAGTTCTCTCTGTCGTAGACTATGAGGTTGAAAGTGACTTCGAAGCGATATCTCTTTGCCATATAGTCCACAGGTATGTCTAGATTTTAAATGCTACTACTAAGTCTGGACAGATTATTCATCATCAATGGCGCGACAGCCCAAATCGGGTCAGGGCCTGCAGGATACATTGTCTGAAGTCATCTCGGTTCGGCGCCCGCGTCCTCCAATTTGTGCATCTAAGAAGCGATTTGCAATCTGCGTCAACTGAGTCCAGGACAGATTATTAGGTGGATTAAACTTATAATGCTTTATGATTTCATCGAATCACACGTATTACATTGAATTTGGGACATTACAGTCGCCTTTTAGTTCGATTCCAGTTTTTTTGGTCAAAGGTTCTGAACGTGGGGTCTTTTTTTGGAAATATAATAGCATGTTAGCTTATTGTCGTACCCACGCGGAGAGGTGAATAGCTATGACAGTATAATTGAAATTGAAGTTTCGAGGAAAACATATTGGATAAAAAGGGAAGAAAATTGGGTATAAAAAAAGCTTAGGACCATCCCATTACGTCAAGGTTGACAGACAAGCACGCTCACGCCATGCTGTTGAGATCAAGGCTGAGTTAACCCCTTCATACCATCCTCCGGAGAACTTACTTCTGAAAAATTAGGAAATAAAGCCAATGTCCTTCTCTTGGGGATCTGGTCAAACATTAACTCCAAACCATGTTTGAAACTGAAAAGATATGAAAGATTCCCTATAACACAGCGGATTGTGTAGTTACCCTCATGCATAACATGCCCATTAATGTTTGTTTGGATGGCATTTATTAAGATGTTTACTAGATTGCGCAATTTTCTTCAGCTATTCCGTTTTCCTCCATTAATATTGTCTTCTTGGTTACTATAGCGCGCTCCTATAATACGGAGCACTAAAATTGCAGTGGCAAATAAAATTTTTAAGTTCATATTTGTATGCATGCCCATCTTCCTTCCAAAATGTCCGTATGAAGCCCCATCGGCACCAAATAGACACTTCACAAACTAATTGCTCATGAACAATAACTACCCTAGAAGTCCTTTTGCACTGTACTAGTACATTCAAGCCGCAGTGCAGTTGCAGCAGCATTACATGCTCACGCTAAATCGCCGATTACTCGTTCCGTTCATAAAATTCATCCATAACATTTTCATGAGCTCCTTTGGTTGCGCCGCTACAGGCTTCGCTTGTGCAACTTTCTAAGCATTTAAGCCTATAACTCATCCGGAATACGTTTCGGTATTTTGGTCAACTTGCTGGATGTCTCAAATTACTGAAAACGGTTTAGGGGAGTAAGTTAAAAAGGAAGCCCGGAACTGAGCATAAAATTTGCATTTCCGGACTATTTGCAAGACGGTATGTTGAGCATAATGGCATAGTAGTCAGGAACATGCAGAGTTGGTGTAGGATAACCAGGTGGGATGGAAATTAATTTTTCACACAATGCCGGCAAGTGGACGTGTAGGGGGAGGGTTTTTTTTAAGTTCTTCGCTATGTCGTTTCAATATCGTTTTGTTAGGGAGTATGTAGGACACTGTTTTCGCTGAAAAATAACAGGTAGATAACTTACCTCGCAGAACTCTCCGGTCCTTGTGGCCATGACAACGATATCCTTGGCAGCCCCGCTTTTGCGACAGAGAAGGACAATGTTTTCCTCCGTTTTGTGGCGCTTGTATTACAGCTCGCGTTCTTGTCATCATACCTGTCCCACATGTTGTATCACAATCACTCCACGTACCCCATTCACTAATTTGACAGTCCAGAACTGAAATAGAAGAAGAATATTTAGGATATCATTAAAATTTCACCTTTTTACGGTAAATATAAAAGTCACAGATTTAATTTTAATTGGAGCGCATTTTTCACATTACGTCGTTAATGAGTTATAAAGCATCCCCGCAAAATGAACACGGATAATGACAAAGGGTTGAAATTTAAATTACAGATAAAACTTGAAACCAGGTCATCCAGCCAGCTAACTCTGATGGAACAGAATAATGTATCCTAACCGAGCATCGAAGCGGATGAGCTCCTTACGTTTAAATGGGAGTTAAGGCTTTTTGACATACGTGGGTACTTGCCAGTCCCATGTTAAGTATATGCAACTTTGGAAAAAGTTTGAACTTTAGAAAATAAGTGCCTGAATACATTGTAGGAAGCGTCTAGTAAATATTTGTACCGAAAAAGAATCCAAATTGAAATTTCCGATACAGCACTCCTTGGCAGTAGTAAGTATTTTGTTCGATTTTCATATGAAACAACGCAGGGTACCTGTCAGCATTTGCATTATTTTTCTCGATATCTCAAACGTTGATATCGTAAAAAGTTCCGTCATATGATATGCTTATGCAATCTTCTTGAAACTCTAGAGATGATACACTAACGACGTGATATGTTTATCCTCTCAATATTCAGGAAAAGCTCTGATTTTGAATTTGAATTTAACTAAGTGGAATTGAAGATTGTTGAAGTGAATGAAATATGAAACAAGTAGAAATTGGATGAAGGACATGATATCATCTACCCGATGTGCTTTACTATAAATAAACCAAATATCTTGATCATTCACAAACGATGTACTCATATGTTGATGATGGTTTTTTTAATACTTGTAAGGGATGGTCACAATATTGGGTTGTTTCGAGAGCCATAATATGAAATGCAGGCCATCTTTGCTTTTACTTTGTTATTTCAATAGTATAATAAAGTTTTCTGATCGAATTAACACTAAAATCCCGAATTTTGTCTAAAGCCGGGCATTTTACTTACGTACTTCCCGGACCCGCTGTATTTTTTTCACAACTGAAATTATTTTGATCTTTTTCAAACAGGATAATTCCCGGATTTGTATGACAATGTGAGGTTTCGTGATTTCGAATAAAAACATATTTTTTTTGTCAAAATTCAAATTTGTAATTGGTGTGTTTTTTGCGCACGTATCCAGAACAGAGCAGGTTAGAATATTTATATAGGTACAAAATAACAACAGCCGTTTTAATGACTTTTATAACTTTTTTCCATACATACTTGCAGTAGGCTAGATTAGAAAATGTATCGCTATTCCTATTCAATATTCAAATCTAATTTTCTAACCTGTTCTGTTCTGATAAGTGCGCAGAAAAACACACCTAATGTGGTTGTTATTTTGTATATAAATTTTCTATCCTACTCTGTCCTGGATAAGTGCGCAAAAAACATACCTACTGCTAAATATTATTTATAGGTTTTATTTTACAAACAGAAAAATACTGAGTAATTCGTAATTGAGCCTTTTTTGAAATATAGTGAAATTAGTTCCTTGTTAAAATTTGTTGGGGCTCTGATAAACATCTGCTAAAATTATCCACTAGAAGGAGGACTAAGGCTTTACGAGAAGTTTTTTTTAACGAATTCTAGAAGAGACACACTCCATTATATCGTTCTTAATTGAGAGTACACTCATCTAGATCTTGAACTCATTCACTCGGAGAGATGCTGAACTTAATTGGGACAGATACCAAGGATGATGAAGAAGGCGAATTCCGGAATCAGATGGAAGACAGCGGATTCCTTGATGAAGGAAGCTCTAGGCAATGCCATCAACTATAACCTGGATGTTAGCCATTTTGGAGAGGTTTCTATATCATGCTTAGAAAGTGTATATCTTTTCACAATTTTCGAAATTCTTTCTTAGGAAATAGACACAATTTTGTATTACAACAACTTCTTTAATTAGCGATCAACTTATTTGTAGGTGGTGTTCTGAAGTCAAAGCTTCGCAAAGCAAGAAATTCTACAAATGTACCATTTATTCAGATCTATGTGTATCAGAATGCTTGAAGGAATTATTGGACTTGGACATTTTTATGAAAGTATAGAAAATGCTTGGACATTTGACATCATGACTTGCTCTAGACCAAATTAGTGTTTTGTTTTATCCTTCCTAGTCCACACTCGGCTCTATCTAAAATATTCGATATGAATTTTCGTATGAGACGGAGAAATGCTTTAACTTCGGAAAGATTTTTGGATTGATTTAACCAGGCCATATTGTACTATGTCCAAACCAGCGCCATCAGATAGAGTCTATAATGAGGCTTTTGTAAAATGCCTACAGGTGAATAATTTGAAGCTCGGTAGAAATTCAATTATCTAGAGATGACAAAAGGCTAAATTTAGAGCTGAAACGAATGGAAATAAACCGCTGAAAGCCAGACCATTAATATACTTTGCTACAAATTAGCGATTATAAATTCAAATCAGTATTCAGGACATAATTGATATTTGAATTTTCGGAAATTGAAATGCTAAAGTTATTAACGCATACATTATCAATGAAATAGTCTGGCACACAGTTGGGTTTTGTTAACTAATAGCGAAATGTGGCTAATTATTTCGTCTGAAATGAGAACGCAATTAAATTGTAATATCGGCAATGTTTTATTTGGAATCACTATGTTATAAAGAAATTATTGTTTTTCGATTAGTTTTGTTATTTTCATTTTAAAGTTTGGAAGGTACAGAATGAGGTTCTTTTTATACTCTAGACTAGATGAAATCTGATAGTACTGCGTTTGCTATATTATAAGTTTAATCCAGCCCCATGTTAAAGTTCTTGCTAAGAGATAATTTTTTTGAAGGAACATATATGAAATTAAACACTGACGATACTATTGTCTTTTAGTTTTGAGTAGCAATCAAATGGGATCCTTTAATAAAGGACATACTAAATGCACACTCCCTATTCTACTTTATCCCCAACTACAATATACATAAGTCGGAGTTCAATATTTCATCTAGAGTATCATACGATTGGCTTGAAGCCGATCGTGACTGCAACATGTTTTTAATCTGTGAATGCATTGATGCTAGAAAGTTGAAACTTGGTAAGGATGTGAAATTGTTTTTTTATTCATTTTTAGGAATTTCTACAGATATAATGAGATCTGTCGAGATATTGAATCAGTCATAATTCGGGTGGTTCTTTATATAAATGCCTACAATTTTTCGCCTAGACATTGGGAGTTTTTTTTTAAGAAGGTTTAAAGTTATTCTGCATGTTTTCACGAGTTCCGACATATTTCTTAACTCTAACATGATTCGAATTTGCTTTTACTTCTAAGTTTATGGTTTTACTTCGCTGGACTTTATATATTTATATTTTTATATAATAGAAATAAATTTTAGTGCTTTGCGTATAGTGTGTATTCTTACGAATTCCGGCATTTCTCTTAAATGTTTGCTGAGATATCGAATTATTTTCTTCTAATCTAACAGGTATTGCATATAATAAAGAATGGATTTCAGAATTTTGTTTCTCATCCCGATTTTAGTGAAATTGATAAGTCTAGACACAAGAATGAGGCGAGAGTGGTATGACAAATGAAGCATAGATAAGTTACAAAGCGGTGGACATGTATTTCATATGCATGCAGCGAATTTCGGCAATAAGCTCTTCATTCTTATCGGTTGTAGAGTAGTTGCACTAGATATCTAATATTGTTTCTGTTTTCTCAAGTCGCTAACCTGCTCTGCACGGGATAAGAGAGAAAATAATTTGTATTTTTCTGGGCTGTTCCAACAGCTTCGTCCGCACGTCTAATTATAGGCGTTTATAACGTCCGTGCATAAGAAGAGCTCCTCCCAATTAAATTCTGTCTTATGTCTAGATGCAGCTTGATTACCATTATGACAGCTGAGGAAGTCAAAGAGAGAGTAGATTTAATGGTTGCCATTACATTTATTTTTTAAATTTATAGCACATAGACATGAACGAAGGTTAGATACTATATTGGAACATGTTCTTACATTAAGTGTACGATAAAGTTGTTTCTTTTCAGTGTATCTAAAAAAATGGTCGGTGTGAAAATAAAAAGGTTGTATCGATTTCTTCGAAAGGTTTCTGACTCTCTGCCGTAAAAGATAAGGCTCATTACTTTCCTTTTCTATTTAAGTATATTATCACATTTATATAGAAAGGCAAACGATGAAACTTTCGATATCAGACCATAACAAGAAGCTAGGTAACTCACCTGAACCTGAACCAAAGAAATACATGGAAGTTTAAGACGACAATAAAAACAGCGAACTTTTATTGCATAAATTTTGCGATCTCGATTCATTACAGCACTGCTACTAAAACTCTATTATGATGCTAACTAGGACATTAATTTTATTGGTCTTACGGTACATAAATCTTAATTAAAAAAATAGAAACACATCTCCTTAAAATACGCCATGTTCTATTCTGAAACGGAAAAATTTTTTACGAGCAAAATTCCATTAAAAGCTGCCAGGACTACGACATAGCTTATTCTTGTCTCATCCTTTTTTTCGTTCTAAAATAAAAATTCTGCATTGTGGTCAAAAGTTCTCTTCCATTTCATGGCCAATTAATTCCGAGAAAATATTGAGAAAAGATACTTTGTCTTGATATCCATCGATTAGATAAATTTTTCTCCAAGGAGGAAAAATACGAAAAAAAAGGAGGTACCGAATTAGCCGTTAAGGTGGTGAAGTTTCGATCCGAAAAGGGAAGTTAGTCACTCGTTACTCGTGCACTTAGCATATGCTATCATGCGAAATGTCATATTTAGGAAATGATTGTAGCAATTACGGTGTGTTTCTTTTAGTTCTATGACCGCAGTATTAGCTCAAGGTGAATCGAAGGTATACACGCGAGGCCATTACCGTCAGTCACGGACCCAACTTGCCAGGCTCACCACAAATCTTACGATTGCGAGTCACAACTAATATCGCGTTATTTTCCATATGACAGGAAGACATATAATCCGACAAAAGGTAGCTATAAATTCCGCCATTGAATTGAAGGAGGGTATCCTGAAAGCGGTTCACTTCGGGTGATTTTTCTTAATCTTATAACACTTCTTAGCCTACCCCAAACCCCATAATTTCCACCGTCGTCATCTGCTTCACAATATACCTTTGAAGATTGGATCTTGGGCGTCATAATTTATCCATTTCGAAGACATTCGGTTTTTGCGGTTTAGTAACCCTGGGGCTGCCGGCATTACCGCAGCAGGAGTTTAACGCTGGACCACAAGATTTACAAGTTCTCCAAAATGAAGTCGGGCACATACGATAAATGTGGACGACTTTTTTTTGAACTCCTCTTCAGGAACGAAAACAAAGAAAAAAACGAATACCTTTCTCTTGCTTCTGTCCAGAACACGTTTAAAATTTTGTCCGCGTGTTCAATGTATAATACACTATACATTATATATTTTGGTGTTTTTTTAGCCTATCCTTTAAGCGGATTACCGCTGACCATCGACCGCCAGGAAGGTTGTTTTCACAATTTCTTTGCATTCTTATTTAAACCTTTCTGTACAGAGATCGTCTGGTTCAAATTCCGAGAATGTGATGCTGTTTTTTGGCCCTCACCTTAGCAGTCGTAAGGTGCTAATGTGTAACATGCAGGTTGAAAAACGTTCTGTACTGGTGATAATATTGGACATTCAGAAACATTCTCACACACAATTAAGTCAAAATTTAACCATGGAATTTTAATTTCTTTTCCTCGGCCAGAGTCGCACTCAGAATTGGAAACACTCTCTTCAAAGAAAAAACCAAAGTGAATATGTAAATATTCAGAAAATGCAACAACTTTGGAGGTACCACATCATATTCTCTTTTGTATTTGATGACAGTGGCTGTAGAAGCCTGCTTCTAAAACAATGACCACTCCCTTTAGAATGGAGATAATTTTACTCAGGTGAGTTATCGATAGCTTCTCCCTGGTAACAGTAAATCCACCGAGAGTCTGCCTTCTTGATCTGGCCACTGCATCACAGTGGCGTGGCGTGGCGTGATAATTCAACAAGGAGAAGCAATTGGTGAATATCAAAATTTTTTAAGTACTAGCCGCATACCGTGCCTACGCTCACGATTGTTTGGTGCTATACTCTCGTAACTCCCGTTGCTTGCATTGCTCTGTTGCTCCCGTTCTTTCCGTTGATGCCGTTGATCCTGTTGCTCCCATTTTTCCCGTTGCTACCCGTTGCTTCAATTTCTCCCGTTAGTTCCGTTGCTCCATCCGCTACTTCCATTGCTCCGTTTCTTCTTGCTCCGTTGCTTCCGTTGCTCCCGTTGATTCCGTTGCTCTTTAATCGGATGAAAGGTATAGGAAAGCGTACGTGACAAACAAACAAGGAATTAGAGCAGCAGGTTACTAAAATCGCGAAAAAAAATTTAAAAATGAAAAAAAAAAATTGATTTTCATACGATCGGTACTAAACTTCACAGGCACCATCCTGAACAATTCTACATGTTCTCTGAAATTTGATCAAAATCGGTTGATCTCTGTGTGTAACACGGAAAACTTTTTAAGACGGAACCATTTCTTGGTCCCTTGAGGTTTCGTCTTAGATATACGAACCAAATTTCGGGAATATAATTATGTTCTCAATCTGTCCGGTAGTCTCTAGAATGTACACGCAAAATTTAGAGGGGACCGGTTCACAGGTGTAGACTTCCATTCGACCCAAGCATTGACTGTTTTTTTATATATTAGATTAATTAATTGAACCGCTCCCATTAGCTAATCAAATTTTATTTTCCTGGTGTAATTGATTCGGAAAGTATTCTAATCCAAATGTCTTAGTTTATTGGTATTACCGGGAAGAGGAGTGCCGCAGCTTTCAAACTCCGCGCCGGTCTGTATACATACAAACATGGTCCTACCAGTTACTCAGTTATGGTTCGAATCTCGGAACTTACTTGTCGCACTATAATGTAGTTCTAAATATAGTAAGTTCCAAGTTTCAGCCTCCGAGCGCAAGAGGTTCCTTAGATCTAAGACCCAAATTAAATATAATCAACTATTTACCGCACATATCCATAACATATCAATTCAATGCCAAACTTTGGTCAGAATTGAATTCCTATCCTACTCTGGCAACTCTTCTTAGATTTCGCTTCCTTTGTTGAAAAGTACTCTGTTACAGCCAAGAATTTTTTCTACTATCCGTGGAAGCAAATTCTTCATTGTTTCCAACGCCTGTGTTCGAAAATTTGTTTTCATAATGCCAGTGTGGACTTACAAACGCTCATAGAGGCAACTTTCAAATTGCTTCCTTGTGTCTTTTTTTTGATTTATTTTCGGATGCCTTTTTCGTGGTGTACTATTACCAATTCGTGTGTGTGAGATATTCGCGACGAGTTTCATGCGAACATTTATTTAGACTGTGTCAAAGAAATTGCTTGAAACATAATTTTTTTTCACGATTTTTCTGCGCGATTTAGAAGAAATACATTTTAGATATTTTTCAGCCAAGTGTAAGGAAAGCAATGATTCCCTTCCATGACGCCACGCCACTGCTGCATACCAATCACACAGAATGTGTGCTGTAGTTTCAGATGTGGCTTCACAGAATCGGCATGCAGCTAGTGATACTTTATCGATGATCTTCAGGTAATAATTAAGGAAATAATGTTCTGAAAAATATCCCATTAAGACCCTCGTATTATACCTGGTTAAGGAAAGAAATTCTGCCGCACTCCTACTTTAGAAAGTCAGGAATTTCTTTGACTGTCTAAGTCCTGAAAGTGAGTTCCAAATAATCTTCCCCTGAAGATTTACCAACTCTAATGGAACCTTTAACTCCTCTCCACAGAATGGTTCCGGGCCATACGCGATATAGGAAGACCTTAAGTGTGTATCCGAATTTATTCCATAGCCACTGTACATAAATGATTTGTTCACTTAAATTCGAATGAAATTCAGACATATTCATCGACTCTCTCCTAAGTTTTTGTGCTAATGTTGCAAGCATTACAGTTTTTTAATTGCCAACAATGGTTTAGAGAGGCCCCATGAGTCCGGTACGATAATTTTTTATCCCTGTTTGATTTTTCTTTCTTGAGAGGATTTTAATCGATTGAAATCGTTTTTCGTTCTTGTAGTTTGGCGTGGACAATACGTCTGAATCGTTCGCTTTCTGTCAGCGAACTAATTTGGATTTTACAGAAAAAAATAGTGTTATAGGTCTTCAAATTATTTGAAACTATTAAAAATCAATAATTTTTTCATTGATTTATCTTCTAGAAATACCAATTAAATATACTATCTATGATACTTTTCAATGAAATGCGGTTATGTAATTCTTGCCATGAAAATCGTGAAAAATTGCTTCAGTTTGACTTCATATATTATTAGCAAAAAGGAAAAATTTTTTAAATTTGATTTATGAAAGACCTTCTTTAAGATTTTTTCTAGCATTATATTAATGAAAATGACATGTTAATTATTTAAGAAATAGGTAATATGCGTTTAAAAAACTCGAATTTACGCATTTTAACAAATGTTCAAGGGTTGTTGTTCTAATAGCATTTTTTCCAAATATTGTTTTGAATTTTTTCTCTATGGGTTACTTAGTTTACATACCAGCTAATAAAGTGGTGTAATTTTATTATGTTTTTTTGTTGCCATTAACGTGAAATATTGGTAAGAAAACAGTCATAAATCATCAAAATTTCATTTAACGTGCACATGGAGCCTTAAGTAGACTTAATTTTCTCGTTCTTTTCTTACGGTGTGACATAATATAGATTTCAGCTTAAATGGATGTCATAAGTAATGATACAAATTCGTCCTTACATTTGCAGAGCTTCGTCTTATGCCACTGTCACCACCAATGAATCTAAATCTTGTTTGTTGAGGCCGCTCGGGAGAATCACGCCGCGTCTTAAGTGGCCCATACACAGGCGAGCATGTTGGCGCAAACATAGGCTTGCGCAAACTTTAGTCTTAGCGCATACACCGGCGAGCATGTTGGCGAGCCTCAGTTGCTTATTGGATTCCGCCATGGCAACAACTTGTGCTTGTCTGGTTTTATTTCCACTTGCACACATGATATGCCTTTTTTGCAATTGCAGGTTTCTTGCCTATCTCTAATTTTACTCGCCATGTTTCAGGCTTACTCTCATAGAGTTCGAGGAACTCTACCCAAAACTCCGATTTTATAAATCGTGACATTATTGACTTCTTCCAACGACTGCAGTTGAACAACTGAACACTGAAGTTTGCGCAAACATCACCATACACGTGAAAACATACGCCAACACCAACATGTTGGCGCTGAAAACTCAAAATATTTTGATTTTTGGGCGAGCATGTTTGTGCAAACGGCCAACAATGCCATACACGAGCGAATTGGCTTGCGCAAACCCATGTTTGCGCCAACATGCTCGCCTGTGTATGGGCCCTATTAAGTACGGACCTGTCCTCGACGGATGGTATAAGCCATGCATTGGAATTTACCCAACAACCGAAACTTGTCATGGATTTCTGTAATTTCCGGCATATATCTTCCGACTGACAACATAAAATCTGATCACATTGCACAAGATAGGTACAAACTGAAAGAAGCCAGGGAAAGAAACGAAATAAAGAGAAAATATCGATATCGACGTCGTTGCTCGTTCGGTGGCCTGTTCGTTTCGATGTTGCACAACGGCACCGATTTTCTTCGGTTTTAATTAAATTTCGAAATACCAATTTTTATCCCAATGGGAATCCTAAGAGCTTTCACCATGACACCGCCAGCTCACTGTCCGTATCAATTAATTTCGGTTGTTAATTAGAAAGAACGGTAGAGCTATGGTCGTACTTTGGTCGTTTGAGCTATTTAGCGGCCAGCTTAGAGCCCTTAGTTTGAATAAAATTTCATCGTAGTGGTTAGTGGTGACCCAAAACACAGTATACAGTACGTTCGAGGTTCATATACCGTCTGTATTAAAACTCGGGAGTATTCACATTCCTTATCAGACACGCGGAGAAGACTCAAGCTTCTAATGGAGCCCGTTCCTGGAAAGCCACCCGGAAGAATTGTGAACATTCTAAAATTAATGCAAATGCGATTTACCGACGGTAGAACACTTTCCGTTAATGGTTATGACCACAGCATCCGTAAGCATCCTCTTTTGTTGGATTTATCTAAATTGTTTCCTGTTTATCTACTCCAACCTACCGGTTGATGATGTGTTTTTATGGATCTTTGAATGAACTTAAGTAGTCATTGATTGTCGTCACTTAGTTTCGACTGGATGTTTTCTTCAATTCAGCAGCATTTCGATCGCTCTAAACGCCTCATAGTTGAAAGACCTCCTCGGTAGAGTAGTTGGTTGAGTGGTTTCGTTTGACGAATGAGTAGAGCGTATCTTAATTTGATGGAAATCGTAGAACAAGAAAATCGTATGACACACTCAATTACGGGTATCATCCTATCGAATACTGCATAGGTACTAATTGCATAGTATTAGCAACGTAATCACCTTGTTCAATTAAATGCATTAGCTCGGAAAGTGCACAATCGATTTGATAGAGCTGTCAATGGACTTGTATATATGTATGTATACCATATCATATAATCAAGAAATTACTGAAATCCGATGTCTATTAGGCGATGGAATTGAATCTATTGCGGCTTCCGTTGATGAAGTTGAGCAATAGGCAAGTGAAGCATGTAATTGCACCTTGTGATCAAATAATTTCCATGGTTTGCGGATGAAAATGGTCCGTGATTGTTTCCATCGCATTATTAGATTTAGTTTGACACTTAATAATGAGCTGAATGTTGTGTCAAGATGTTTAGCTTATTTTATAATGACCTAAATCCATGCTGGGCCAAAGTAGGCTAGCGGCCAGCGCGAAGTCCGATAAATCTACATAGTCCACACGTTAGTGGTAAGCTTCAGTTGTCAATTGTCAGCTGGTCAGTGGCAAACCGTTTGACTTGTGGTCAAAAAACCGACACAGCATCGAATTTGCACCAGGGTGATAGCTAACGCAAAAAGTAGACTATCCATATGTTGGCGATTGACTGCATTTGCATTGGTTGGTCCAACATGTAGGTATTCGAGAATAAAATTTTTACCATTTTTAATGATGGAAATTTGTCCTGCAGCAGTAGAAATCAAGAAATAAAATTATTTAAATCCAATACTTCCATTTCGAACAAGTAATTTGAAAAAATTGTTTGAAATATGTGACAGTGAATAGTGTGGAGAAATGTAAATGCTGTAAAAGAAAAATTTCAGGACTGTCCAGACTTTCAGTAGACATTTTGCTGTAATCTCGCGATTTGGAAATCTCAGTCCTGTATGGATACTGCATTAGATTTGCGTTTAGATTTGACAAATCGCGAGATTTCGAGGCGGTGGAAACATAGTAATATTCTGGAACCTTCCGGAGAGAAAGTTAACTGCGATTTCCGAATTTGTATTATAGAAGTGTTGAGCATGAAGTTAATGCAGCGATCTGTAAACAAAGTTTGCTCCAGTGGTTCGATCTCGATCTCTTGTACTCGATACCATGACTGGTTGAAAGACGACAAGTTCTACCCTACGTATCTGAAGAGTAGGGTCACTATAGTCCCGAGTTCCAAGTAACTGAATAATATGGTAATCCTGACCAGAGGTTCATTTTCCGGTACCACGAGAGTCGAAATGCCGATGGATGGATCTTTTATCCATGACTCTGCATAGGCCCCTAGAGGAGCAAGATTGTGGCGGTATGTCCAAGCGGGCAGATTTCTTTGTGAACTTGAGTTACGTATTAACCAGCCACGACAGAAAGGTAAAAATTTATTATAGATAGATCTCGCTTCCATCAGTAAGTATGTAAAAGCTTGCACTCTTATATAGACTGATACCTTTATTATTATGGAGAAGCGCTGTTTGTCCTCACAATATCATTTCGTGTCCGAAGAGGACCATGTACATAAACATACTTAAGACCTGATTATGGTAATGTCACTTCTAAGATGTAACGGATCCATTGAGGCCTATAAGATTGAACATTTTTGTGCATCCAAATGCGCATCAATTTCACGACACCATTACGGCCAACGTACAAAAAATTTAAAAAAATAATTGTCCTCATTTCAAGTTCGCGCAAGTACCCATTCCTTCAGTTCCCTATTTATTGGATGAGGGTGTTAATCATTTCTCCCTATGTCTAAATACACTAACTAGTTACCGAAACTATGAACTGTTAGGTTACTGTTGTGCTGTTATTGTTATGAATGCTTACTAAGCTACTGTACTATGTTCGCGATAAAATTGAAATTAAAAATGATACTCACATATTAATGTGTAGCTTCGAGTCCTTCCTACTACCACGAAACGTTTTTAAATATTTTCTAGGGTAATGAAATCACTGTAATATTATCGGAACAACTGCCTACTTACTATAAGCACAACACATACCTACCTACTAAACATTCGAAAGCATAATTTATATGCCCAACTTCGGTCGGAATAAATGCCAATATCTGTCCAATTAGGACAATGAAGTTTCCCGCAAAAGGAAATTGTAAAAGACATGTAAAACCACTTTGCAACTGTAATAAAGGCCCTCTCGGATTTAGGATTAGTCCTTAATTACTTAATTAACTACCCGAGGGGTCATTAGAATCAAATAAATATCCATCGGTTGCCGATAAACTTTTATTCTAATCCACTCCGATCAATTGAATTGTAATTAGACGGAAGCGTCCTTTTTGTTGGAAAAAAATACGAAAATCTCTTCAACTTACGCCCAATTGTTTAGCCGCTGGTCATTTGCATATTAGGGCGAAGTTCTAAACCAGTTGAGTGCAAGTTTGGGAAACCGAAAAACCGGATCGAGTTTAATCTGCGGTCAATCATCCGGGTCCGCTTCATACCTCTAAGGACGGTACTTTGGCTTAGGGTAGATATCGATATACGATAGCGGACGATTAATCCATCACATTCGAATGGGGGCGACCACGTACCTCATAGTAGCGGAGTAGCAGTTTGATAGCTCATCTCACATGACTGACTCCTGGGATAAAAGCCATATCGATCGACTCAAGGTAGGTAGCAACCTTCAGCTGTCTTTTGGGTTGACACTGACACCCGTGTTGGGAATACAAGCCATCGAAGCATTGTGACGGCATTCTGGACGGATAACACGATTCGGTCTCTTTAAATTTCTCCATGTGGGGGATATCTTTTCCACATTCTGAGCCTATCGATGAATTTTAACTTACAGCTCGACCGCACAGTGGATTTGTCGTCCTGCTATTGGGGAGGACGAGAAGTCAGAATGAAATGGAGCAAACTAATTTTATTGGAATGACAGCACCGACGCCGTACGGATCTGACGCGGGACAACCAAGACACGGGCTAACGTCCTCCAAGCTCCAGTTCAATAGCTCTGCAGGTTGTTCTGTGGCCAGCTTCCAATATGCGATAGTGTCGTTGTCAATCCATTTCTGTGTCCACTCGTCGGACACATCTTCGATATTCGAGACCAATATAACGCCATCCGAGTATCCATTACCGGTCGGCCTGGTCAGATATTAGATTGTATAGATACGTCACGTTGCGATGTGAACGCCTGTCTGGATGATTATCGTCGTCCAGGTCTGGTTCATCGAATTGAATTTCATTTCAAGACGCCGCTAAGGAGTGGTCAGTATTTTTCAAGGTAGCCATCGTCCGATAACTGTGCGTTGGCGATGTGACTTTGTAAATGTTATGAATATGATTACACGTGTTATTTTGGTTACTTCGCCGTATGTTGTTCTTTGAATTCCGAGGTGAATGTGTGCTGATTGGTTTCGATACAGAGGCCAAGGCAAGACAATGACCACATGTAACACCCACGGCTGCTGTACGATTCTGATATGATAGTCGCAGCTACTTGATATTATAATTAAAATCGGATTTCTTTGAAATTCCCTTGAGGGTATGTCATGAAAGCTAATGAAATTCATGACCGTTATTACTTTTCGAATTTTGCATTATATCGAATACCTAGATTAATGTGAATGGACAAAGGTTGAATCACGTAATTTCTTGTACTGTTGATTTCTGGTGAAACTTAGAGGCCTTACCTTTGGTGTAATAAAGATTGTTATTACGAAGTAGTCTGGAAATAGTAAATAGAGAAATACCTATGCAGATAATAAGGGGACCTGTTGTCCTTGGGTCACTCTGGAGTGAATTGTTCCAAAAGAACACTTATTTCAAGTGAGTGGGTGAAGTAAAACACTCCTTTTGGTGAGCTGCAGTTCCATTGGACACGTGGCAAACAAAGTTAAACAACGAATGAACTAATTGAACGAACTAGTTCGCGAGCGAACGAAGAAGCGAAAACGAAGGGACGCCGGAACGAGTTCCAAAACTACGTTACTGAACTACTTCAATGAATTCGTTCCTTAAAGTGAGCGACTCTGAGTGAAGTAAAATACATCACTGAAAGGAACTGCTTTGACCATCTCTACTTTGAAATTTATTTTGCACAATGATAACGCTCGGGCACATGTTGAAAAACTGGTAAAAACCTACTAAGGAGCGCCGAAATGTGAAGTCCTACCACACCCGGTGTATTCATCAGACATTGCTCTCTTCGATTAGCAATTGTTTTGAAGTTGTCGAAAATGGCTCGATTCGTCAAAAACCTCAAAAAGTAGTTCTTTCGACAGGGTATTTTAAAGATGGGTGAATTCCAGGACCTGTGAAGGAAAGAACGGACTGGCGAATAAGATACAATTATGAGCTATATCTACTTTTTAAGGAGCCTGAAAGTTCGACCTTCATCACACTACGTAAACTGAGTGGGCTGGCCATGTAGAGCGGGTGGAAGACAGAAGAATCCCCAGACGTGCTCTTAAAGGTAAGTGGTAACTGACCAGTAGGCAAAACACGAAAGCGATGGGAAGACTCGGTTGATTAAGATAGCAAAGTCATCTTAAATACGGTGGACAGACGGAAATTTTTTTTTTAAGATACATAATTTCACGGAAGCAAATTTTTTGAAAATTTTAGGGCGATCACAAAAAAAAATCATAAAGTGAAATAGCAGCTAGAGGACTCGGTCTTCGGATCCAGATGATTGGAGCCTCATTCTTCAGGAGGAGTAGGGCCCGATTTGGGCTATCGTGCCATTGATGATGAGAAATATAGAAGAACTCAGTCGCTAGCGATTAGTCATACTTTCATGTCATTCCAAGTTCTTTACTATTTTTTTTTTATAAAGCATTCAGTTTCACGGAAAAACGGGTGAAGTTTATTGAAGTCCTTAATGGATATCTTGTGAAAAGGAAGCTAAGAAGTATCGTTTGATTCCCTTTTTTAATATTAACCAAAGTAAATCGATCATAAAATGATCGGATCAAATTATAAGAGTCTAGAATATTGAGAGCTAGAACAAGCTATGCAATTTACATACTGTGTACATACCTACAACCTGTGCAAGCCATTACCTAGGACTTGAATTAAGATGCATATTACGAATAATGCATTCATTATCTTTATGCATTTTTTAAATACAGTAGATACTAATTCAATTGCGAATTTTTATAACCTTGCATACACAATTTAGCACTTGAAAACTTTCCAGAAGGTGCCATATATCCATACATCCATTGTTCTGGGGTGTCGACCTCTCTTTCCATAAGCCCCCTACGTAAAGCTGTACTCCATTGATACGATTTCCACGTTTAAGTGCGACGAACTACCTTAGTGCATTGGCCCATAAGCGTAAAACCTTCAGGGTAAACAGAACGCTAAAGAATGCAATGTATCAGGGCCGAGAGTCTTTGCTCCTAATCATCGAGTCAATAAGGTCCCATAAAAAACGCTAAGAGCCTATACCACTCGTATAGCTAGGTGAGTCCCCGAGCCAGAAGATTCCTTAACAAGTTGCGGCAACAAATCAAATAAATTGGAAGTAATAGCGAAAAATAAGGTAGTAAAAAAGGTTGAAGGGGGACGAGAAGCCCCAAACGTAAAGAGTAAATTGTTGCAGAAGACGTTGTACCAGCGTCAAGACTAAGATGAATCTTCGATACAGGGATATTGAGGGCGGGCGGCTTGGCTAAGTCCACCTCAAGATCCCATTCATTTGCCGCTATATACGACGGTTGTGGTCTCAGTCTTAAAGGACAGACAGGATTTTTTTTCTTGAAGATGTTCGTTTTGTTCACGTACATAAATACTCGTTTATACCTGCAGTGAAGTTCGCACACTGAGCACTAAGGAGGTCGATTTTCACCTACAGTACGGCGCACTGTTTTGAAAAACGTTTCTCTTATGCCATCCGTATTTACTCTATCGATCGAACTTTGGTTTCTTGCCAGACTCGTACTTTTTTCTGTAACCGATTTTCGCTTCTTTTCCTTGCTCGCTTGCTCCGTCTTCGTTTTTTGTTAAGATTGCCCCGTAAGAAAATAAAGTTGCCCTCGACAACGACGGAACCATCCACCCAATTTACCCCAAACAGTTTACCTCAGTTTCTATACTTTTTCATCTTCATATTTTCTTAACATGATGCCACCAAGCTATTTGTTATGAAAATTGAAAAAAATATGACATCCGCATGAAATCCAAGGGTAAATAGCTACCACGAATCACTTCACGGATAAGGATAAGTAAGAAGCTGGGCCGGGTTTGAGGGCGGGTGAAGAAAGTTGAACGACCGTCAGGGTGGCGAGAGGCAAGGTCCACGAATATGTAATAAATTCAAAGAAATTCATATATGACAGTCAGCAGTCAGAGATTTATATGTCAAGGATTGAATTTCTTCTCAAGCATACGTAGAAGATGGAAGCGAAAAATACATCTTGATATTGATGATGAGCAAGAAGGATCCTAGACAGATTAGACGAGAAACAAAGGTTTCACCTGACAGATATAATGGACGTAACGTTAGATTGTGACATTACGCCATCTCTATTGTCGCGCTTCAGCCTGTGACCTTACATTCAAATTAGTTGGGAACGCTTCGAGGCGTGAAACGTGTGAAGTGAAGACAATAAATAGGGATTTTTTGGGCGCATTCCGTTGGGATTGCGAAAAGGAAAGGAATTATTTATCGCGAATGCTAAAAAATTGATCAAACATTTTTAGACCAATTTTCAACTGTATTCGAGTAGAGTACATCGATTCTGGTGTTTGGGTTATGTTTCATATAATACGTGTATGAGATCTACCCAAAGGACTGAAGAAATTTCGCTCATTCCTACCTTATTATTCTAGGATAAAAACTACCAGAGGCACGACACTATGTAGCAATTCAGTTTATGAACGACACGAAAGAAAATTTAACAAATAATTCAAAAGCTTAAAATAAAACTTGTAAATATTTGAATTCCAAGCCACGAAACTTGACAAATAAATGCAAAATTCAAACAAAACTTGGCAATTAAGTCACCGAACGAGGACAATTGCTCGAAATTTTCCAAGTCAGTGGAAATAAAGCAACTATAGGACCAACAATACCAGCAATCGTGAAAACATTGCCACATTGCCGAAATATTGCCGCAACTAGCATGCTATTAAATAATCGTCAAACAAAATCTGTTGGCAATTTTGTTTAAATAATTCCACTGCACTTAGATTGTAGATCAGGTTGCAACGAAACATGGAACTGAACAGAAGGGCAAAGAGAGAGTTCCAGCATCTCTAAAGAAGTGCGTGAGACCCCGTTCAATGCACTCCACAGTTTTCAAATGATTCCTTGTAAGTTACAAAGGAGATCTGATTTTACAGGATATGCGCTTGCAAAATGACCTGGAAATTAACTTTTGTAATAAGTATTCTACTTACGATATAACTTTTCTGTAAACCACCCCCCACCCTCGATATAATTTCCTGAGTTCGCGCCTGGCTTTTAACCTCACTAATTCGCAATAAAGGGATAGTTTCGATTTGTTAGCAATAGTCCAGATACATGTTGATCCATCGGGAATAGATTGCAGTGGTATTCGTAGACTGCACTAAAAATCACAAAAACCAATAGCCCTTACGTTTATTGATGAGCACTAATACAATATAATGCAGAGTGCTCTTATCAGTCCTTTGAAATTCAATAAGTCAAATAGATAAGGGCGGTAAAGCACGTGTATCTTGATCCAGATTATCGTTCACTGCCGGATCTATCGATAAAATTTGAAGGGCACTTATAAGTATTGTTTATTGCCCTATTTGTTTAACATTTCGGCTGTTCGTAATCTGCAACAACTTCGGTTGACTGCAATAAATATAGAAATACAAAAATTAATATAATCTCAATCTCTGTACCAATTTTATCGATTCGATTTTCAAGAGCGCTTCTAATATGTAGTTGACTACCTTGCTACTCGTAGATAAGCCAATCGATTTGTGTAAAGTACCTACTACTTGAAATAGATCTACTTTCCTTACTTGTCGGGGTATTATTTATATTCGATTTTGAACAGATATTAGTATGAAGAATGTACGATTCTTGTGGAGAGGAGTGGCAGTTGATTACCACATTAACATTAGCTTCTAGCTTGTGTACCTACATGACGTATTTATCATTCAAACCAAAGATCGATGAAACTGCAACGAAAGGTCAATGAAGATTTTCGAAAGATTTTGCTGAAAGAAAAGTATCATTTGGGAACCAATTCATTCACTTTTGCATGGGGTAGTAAACAGCACTCTTCTGATGTATTGATACACCACAGGTGATAAGTTGTGGTATGCAAAAAGTAATTATTCAATACTAAGTATTCGTTACTTGAAACGAGTACCGAATACCGAATACTACTTTTCAAAAGTATTCGATACTGATCGGAATAAAAGAATTCCCGGGTGTAAGGTGATAACCTTTTTTTTTAGCTTCTCACATTGTATCCGACGACATTCTTTCGCTGGATGTACACCACGAAGTACTCAATAAAGTAACGAATACTAAGTAACGAATACTAAATTGAAGTATTCAGTAATTATTCGTTACTCAAAAGTAATCGCATTGCACATCACTAGTGAGTGATATGTCAATGGAATATCAAAAAGGATCACGCCACTGATCTAAAATTAGGGGTTCGATTAGTTGAAAGAAAAACGGACACTTTAAATTTAATGAATTTATATTTTATTCTCACTAATTCTTGGAGTGTACAAGGTTTCAAAAGAATCGTTGGTGGTAGAGTCAAAAAAATTCCTAATTTTTGCCGATTTTGCAATACAAATTTATATTCGTAGCTTTAGTCCGAATTAATGCGGAAAAGCTAACCAAATTCTAGGAGTTGAGTGGAATTTAATAATAATAATAATCAATGGCGCAACAGCCCAAATCGGGC
The DNA here is from genome assembly GCA_949128065.1 of Beris chalybata. Lineage (NCBI taxonomy): Eukaryota > Metazoa > Arthropoda > Insecta > Diptera > Stratiomyidae > Beris > Beris chalybata. The sequence continues at coordinate 25,904,963 of OX421896.1, read as the reverse complement.
CTAGGCCTTAAAGTAACGCTAGAGTTACTTCATTACTAGACCAACGGAACATTAGGAGGTGAAGTGGTCAGCTACACGCTCGTCCGTGATTATTACCCCGATTTTATCTCAGGTACTCATTTACAGCTGAGTGAACTGGTAGTCCGGCACCCAATACCATTTTCGAAAACTACTTGTCACCAAGCAGATTCGAACCTGGTACCAGGTGCGCCGAAAGCAAGAGCTCTAGCCACTAAGCCACCCAGACTACTGAGTGGAATTTATCACCCATAAATTATATTTTTATAGAATTTCAGCTCTTTTCTGCTTTTTTCTTGGCATTATGCTTCCAATACTTCAGCGCTAAGCAAACACAAGCCAAATGATAACGTATGACGGTACTTATTATTTTCTATTCATTATTCAGGTATGTTGTATCTCAACACAATGCTGTAGCCGTAGTCTGTCGTTTCAAAACCATAAAAATAAGTCATTTTGAACATTAGACCGCAATTTTATGAGAAGTCCAGCACCTTTTCTATGTAAATTTCGATATTCATATTTATTTAGGTGTAGTATATACACTTGACTTGCATGGGTAATACAAGTATTCCGCTTTCCTATAGACGTACTATAAACCTGTCCAACGACCCTTGACTTCCATTCCATAACAACTGAAAATGAATTAGTTTCGTAATTGAAATGGAACAATAGCCATTAATCCCATACCTTTGCCGGTTCTAATCAAAAATAGACGGAATTCCCCGACAAAATAGTGCTCAGCACTTTCTTCACAAATTCGGTCTACATGGCGAAAATTAATTCAGGTGGCAAAGGTATTCTTCGGGGGGTTGGCATACGGCCGTAAATCGACCCGATTAAATAAGGATCCAAGTGAATGCTTTAATTATGAACGGGGTTCTTTTATTGTGTACAGGTGAGCGTAATAAGTAACCTGCACGTAGTACTCATTTTTTCTCAATCCTGGGCGTCTACGTCGAATGCATAAAATTTTCATAAATTCAACATTATTTCGCGATCATCAATCAAAAGGCTCGGTTCCAGCCTCCTCCACACCAAGGCTAGAAGTACCTCTTGATCTTTTGTGTTATGTTCAAACTGACACTTTACTAATTACATCCTATCATCCCAAGTCAAACAATCCGCACTTGAACGTACGTATAATTCCGTATAACTTCTTGTACCTCCCCATTAATATGCCATTAGATTAAAAGATGCTACGCACTGCTCAAGCAAGAGATAAATCTTTTGTGTTAAGACGTCGGTTGGGTTCGGTAATTCGCTTTTATTGCTCCTTAGATTTTATATACAATATGCTATAAAACTCGCTCCACTCGCTCGCGTCACAGCTCGCACTAATCGGTGGTCATGTGGCAGTACCCACTTCAATTCCTTCGCAGATGACGAGGCCTGAACAAAATTATTTACGAGCCATTAGAATTGAAATCGGGCGGCTACTGGAAGTGTGGGAGGGCTGAGAGCCTTGTATTTCCGAATATCACCCTCTTATTTTATTTTTTTTCGATATGGAAAAAAATATTCCGGTTTTATATAAAACCGAAATAACTACAAATCATCGGAGCAATAAATCATTGAAGAGTCAGCTGAAGGCCGCTGATATTGATGAACGGGCTCCACAACAAGAGAATTCATCAATCGTGCTTGGTCCTTTTTCATACCGGAAATATAACGTACCTCTATATATTATCATTGGATCAAAAGTGAGTAGTAAGTAGCCATGTGTCAAGTACATATACGGCAATTTCATTCGATAATTGAATAGATCCAAGGCGAACTGAGACGAGGCTACAATTTAAGATCATCCGCCATTTTTCAGATGTTACAATATTTTTCAGATGTTACAATATTCAACTGCACATGTTTCATGTTTTCTCAGAATAATGTTCAAGTCAACTAGTTCGTTATAAACCTAAATGAGTAACAGAGAAACTACTCGTTGGTACATTGTTCAACATTTATTTGAATCAAATTTCAAATTTTTGAATTTTTGGCAATGATTACAATCCCAAAATTTTTTAAAGTCAGTATAAAGTCTGTAGAATGTTATAAGCTTAATCTAAGCCCACAAGTGAAGCTAGTAATACACTGTCTGCCATACTGTCTAATATGATATTTGGCTAAACAAATTTTGACGAAACTTTAACACTTTTTGTCAAAATTTTTGACAATGCTATTTAAAGGGTCAACATTTCTGTGCCGGTCACCGATGACCACCATGGCATTGAACCTGTTAATTAAAATTTTTTCCATCAGAATAGTCTTTACGTTGAGTAAATAAAAAATTGTGACCATAGAGATATATGCCGAAGATGACAAGCAGCGATTGAGTTGAAGGCGGAACAACAATTGGCATAACACACCTTTTTTTTTCTCACTCACTCACACGCTGAAACAAAAACAATTTTATATAACTACCCTAATTTTTCTCACTTTTCACCATGTTTTCGGATTCAAAGCGCTTTGTACAAAACCGGTGGCTTGGCGTCTCCAGTAGAGTCACTTCATACGAACTAACACAAACATCCATTATCTTGAGTACGGACATTGTGTGTTTCATTTGAAACCAGTACATTTGAAATTTTTTTGCAGGTGTCTCGATTTTTCATTTAAAGGATCTTCACTAAACTGGATAAACGCTGTATTTAGTTGACATTTCATGAGACATATTTCGATTCCGTGAAACGTCCATCAAAATCCATCTGCTTCACGTATACACACTAAAACTATGCCATTTAAGAAACCTGCGATTTTTTAAATTCGCAGGTTTTTAGTACTAAATATGTACCAAAAGTGGTGATTGTCCGTAGTCATGATAGTGGATGTTTGTGTTAGTTCTTATACAGTGACTCTAGTCTCCAGTAGCTCTATGATTGTGAAAAACAAAACTTTGACGATTTCACTATTTGAATTTTGACAGCGAGTATAGTCAAATATTTGACATTGTGGAGTAAATACTAGCTCGAGCGATAAAAAATTATATGTATAGTTATTAATATACCCTAAATGTGGTTGAACCTCATTCATCTCCCACTCTTTCTATCCGTCCCACCACGGTATAGCTTGAGAAAGTAAGGTAATATAGTAATTGGTGAAATTCTTCCACTCTTTTTGTTTGCACCAATATGAAGAAAACTGAAAACTGTCAGGCGTCCCTTTAAATTTTGTCGGCACAAAGTCTGAGAAGCGGTGAAAGTGAAGGTGCGACAACCGTGACGACGCCAATGACACCCTTAAACACCAAAAAACACCACAAAGTCGAAATGTCATAGGGATTGCTTAGAGGCCCAAATCGTGCCTAGGCCTTGAAGTAATGCCAGAGTTACTTCATTGCGAGACCAACGGAACATTAGGAAGTGAAGTGGTCAGCTACACGCTCGTCCGTGATTATTACCCCGATGTTAACTCAGGTACTCATTTACAGCTGAGTGAACTGGTGTCCGGCACCCAATCCCATTCTCAAAAATTACTTGTCGCCAAGCAGATTCGAACCTGGTACCAGGTGCACCGAAGGCAAGTGCTCTAGCCACTAAGTCACCCAGACTACAGATACCCTTAAAAGCTAAAAATTAATTCTCATTAAAAGGTTTTTTATCACTAAAATATCTTCATGTCAGATACAACATTCGTTAGTGTTTCTCTATTTAAAAACAGATATACATATGTAAATAAGCAGTAGTAATAAACATATCGATTGGACTAAAAGCGGAATTTCGACATATCTTCATCGAAACGTTTTCAACCCATTTAAATTTCATGACGAAAGGATCAAGATCAAAATCATGCGTTTTACATTGAAACCAACAACACAGAGATGGCCCAAAATCATAATGGGATCAAAGTTGGATCAATTTTTCGCTCTAAGGCTTATTTAAATTTTCACTATTTCATTTTTTTCACAGATTGCGCCCTGGGACTCAGCTGATAATACACCATTTGTAGCAGGTATTGACACCTAGCATGCAGAACAGGCTTGAACGATGGTGATAGCAAGGTACAGGGGTAGGGGTGGTTTTACATATGTCGTTCCTAAAAACTGTATACGGGTGTTATATGACCTTTATACAGTCCCGTTTCGCCGTATACTATACGAAACTTTTCGTGCTGAGCAGCTGACAATTTATCCAAGGCATTTACCAATAGGATTGATAACCCAGCTAAATTAGCTTTACGGTTGAACCACATCGTTTTTTTTTCATTGTGATCTGATCCAATTGAAGGTACACACCTATTGAAAAATTGGGTTTTTAGGAAATATATGTATGACATCCAGCCCGTAGAAGTTAAAATCAATTCGTAACAATGTCACCTAAGAGATATGAAGACATTCGTGAAAATGCTACTCTTTTACGTCTGCTTAGGGGTTCAAAAGCAACAAATCCTGAATATGTTTTCATAGTTGGTTTACATTGCCTAATTTTGGAAACTAGAATTCAAAATCTCAAAAAGACTACATTAACCTGACGAAATTTGTTTGACATTTTAATTTTTAATAGTTGTGTCAACATTTTTAATTTATTTTGTTTTTACCAGTTTCAGTAATGGAAATTTGTCCTGCATTAGTAGAATTCAAAAAATCAAATTATATACTTTCAAATTGTTTGTTTTGACCAAATAATTTGAAAAATTTATTTGAAATGTAGGTATCACAGTGAATATTGCGATGACATGGTGAAACATAAATTTTAGGCCGATTTCAGTAGATTTGCAACTAGATTTTGTTAATATCTCGCAATTTGGAAGTGCCAATCTCGTATGGAGAATCTAGTAGACTTGCGAAATCTACATGGCATAACTTCCATGGAATCCATACTTATACTTGCTGTTTAAGTTTGTTCTATCGACTCTGAAGCATCTACATAGTTTTAATATTATTCAAGGGTCTTTCATAGTACACGATATTAGTACGGTTACGTTGAACAATCTGTTCACGCTATTGCCAATGTTAGTGAAAAAGGTGATGGAGCATAAATTTTGCCATTGCAACGAACTCCTCCATGAAAAAAAGTTGGGATTATGTCCTCACCAGAAGTCAAACAGCTTGTTATCAAAGAGATTTTTGCTGATATAAAACACTTGATACTAACTGCTCTCATTATATCCGTCTTCTTATACGAAGCTTCTCAAGTGATCCCCTCGTCGCAATCAGTTCAAGACTATAAGCTCGGGACCCCTTAGATCAATATTCATGTGATATAAGAACACTCAGGCTTTGAGATAGCCCACGTTCAAATACGTCACACTACTCAAAAGGCATAAGACCTCTACAAAGACTGCGAGAATACTTGCATAACTTGACCCTCGAAAGCTTCTTAAACTTCTTGATAAATCGACTGAAACCCCAAAAGATGATAAGCGAACTTATGAGCATAGAAAGATAATCCGAACAAATAAGTTGTGGAGTTTGAAATGAAAGGAAAAGGATATTAGTTGGTCGCAAGTTTGGTCGGGCGAGCGAAATGGTTCCGAGGAAAGGCAAAAATAAGAACCATCTTATCCCTTGTCATCCATTGTCCATAATACATCTTTCGGAAGAGAAAAAAAAAACCACTTGACCATAATCATGACGAAGCTCTCTGGCACTCGAGCACCATTCTGAATCCGATACTCTGTCTGAAGGTTTCATACTTTTGTGGTTTCCTCTTCCGGAAGAACACTGCCGCATCGCTAAGCCGCATTTGACCATCAGCACTATCAGCTCTCTTCCGGGCCATCCAACGTTCAAATCAGACTTACGTGTAGTGCATTAAGGACCGGGTGTACCTACCTGGACAGGTGAAACCGGTCTCGGCGAACTGAAAACAAAGACACCTCCGGTAAGGTGCCATCATAATTAGTCACTTCTCGCACTCTTCGTGTCGATCTTTTATATTGCGAAGCAGACACCATTCATCCGTTGTAGCGATACTTAAAAATTATAAATAGGTTCACTGTACGCTATGGCACGGTCCATTAGGTCGCTATGGGTGAAAAGGGTAATTTCACGGGTTCAAATCACGGCATATGAGCGTCTTCGAAGACACCTTGCATCTTAAGAAACATTACTTGTTTCCTTACAGAATTCGTTCCGGTACTGTTGATCCCGTCCGAACATTTCTCTCCTATTATGTAGCGAAATGGGTTTGTTTTGTTTATTGGGGTCAAGCTTTTTTCCTTTACATGTATAACATTTACAAACTAAGGACGTGGTGTATGAAGCTACTTACATAAAGCCAGTGTACTCGTACCGACATTATTGTACGTGGCTGCCTTTGAAAGTTAAGAACACTCTTTTAAAATTTTAATGCCTAAGGGACGTAGGTATAGAGAGTGGCCTTTGTTCGGGTGGGCCATTTAGTTGCCTGTCGGGAACATAATGGAGACCTGCATATGAAATGGGCAGGAATTATACAAGACTTCTGGCTTCATTAGTTCCTATTATATATGGAAAAATAGGATGGATAAGGAGTTTTTCTTGAAATTTGTTGTATTATTAGAGTTATCCGTTCGAATAATGTGCCACATGTTGGATATGTTACAAGACTAACGATGGTATTATAAATCAATAAATTTCAAAGCAACGTTTCACAGCATTGCAAGAGTAAAATTTTAGATTGAGTTAATGTAGAGGAAGTTAAAGAAAGATTAGTTTCTTGCTTTATATATGTACATATAAAGCATTCACGAAATTGTGATTAATATTTTCCAATGGTCTACCTCATAGCAGTTTTCGCTAATCGTTTTGCCGCATTGAAAATTGCATATGATTGCCGTACTTATTTTCAGTACTGAATACCTTCGGAAAGAAATGAAATGTGAATTTGAATTTTTTTTCTGTTGAGCACCTTTAGTCTCCGATGTAGTTTGAAATTGCACTTTGGAATTTCTTGTTGAGGTAGTCTAATTCAACAGGTCAGAAAATACCAACAGTAATGGGGGTTGCTATCCAAATTACCAAATTAGTGTGAATTATTTCGATAGCCTAATTTTACATGGTTGGCAACTTTTAAGGGGTGATTCTGATTATATTTTGAGAAAAAGTATTCTACAGAGTTGGTCAATTTTTAAAATTTGCAGAGATACAGCCCAGGATGCTAAGGAAAAGTCTGTCCGACATGTGCCTCCCTGTATCCGCCAATTACTCGTTCCAGTAGCTCCCTTACAAAAAATCACTACAACATTTGTTCAACAGTATTCCAATAACTCCAGAATACTTTTAGCTAGGAATTTGAAGAAATTTCTATAATAAAATCGACGAAGTTCTTTGAAAAATAATTGTATTAATTTTTCGGAATACACTAAACTGAAAAAATAGCTGATCTAGGATTTCTGAATTTTACTAGAAGTAGTTTTGAGTTAATATAGTAAGATCGAGTTTTCTATTGAGCAAAATCCTTTAAGTATCCTTCCATACAAAAGTGGGTAAAACATGCGAATTGAAAGCTATTTTCAAAACGCTTCAAGCTAAAAGTTTGAAAGTTTGTACAGGTTAATTTTTCGGTGGTACAGCGGTCAATATACTGAAAAGTAGTCTCCTTGCAACCTAGCACCTTGCACTGCTCAACCGAAGTCAACCACTTTATTTGCTTTATTGTTGGCTCCACTGTTATAGCTCTAGACCAAGTTTTAACATTCTAGCATAAGCGGATCCTGAGATATACATATACCTACCCATTTTTTAAGTGGACTGCGGATCATGACAGTGAAGGGGATAACATTTTTCAAAAAAATCACGTCTCATATCTCAAGAACAGTTTAAGGTAGATGCTTAAAATTTTTACCACAAGTAGGCCTAATAGACTGCTAGCAAAGAGAAAAATTTTGGTGGTGTGGGTGTAGAGGGTGAGAGTGGGGGAGGGTAAAAAGGAAAAGGTTCCAATTTTTATATCTCGAGAACCTATAGTGAAGTCATGCTTAAACTTGGTATATAGATAGAACTATAGTAGTAGGAGTAACATGTTGAAATTTTTTTTTTATAGGGTACAGGGTACCAAAGTACTTACTCCAGGACGGGGGTGGGGATACTTTTCCTATCTATAGAACGGCTTATGCTACAAAGTTGAGACTTGGTATGTATATGTAAATCAACTAGAAAAGTAATTTAGATTAAAAAAATTAAAATATGTATTGAAATTCGGAAGGGGACAAAAAACAGTGAAAATGGAATGCATGCATATGCTTTCACGATATTGCGTCTTATCTACTAGGTCTTCCCAAATATTTAATTCAATTTTATTCTACGGCTTCTTCATATAAATACCTAAAAAGTGTTTTCAGGAGTTTTCGAAATTCGACCTATAAGAGGCTGTAAAAGTATCTACTTTTTCACGAATTCTGCCATATCCCCTGATCAGATATCGAATATCTTTCCACTTTCGCGGGCTTGAATAATAAAATAAATGAATACAAAATAAAATGAATGTAAAAACATTTTTTCCATTTTCATCCCTTAGGAGGGTATAAAAGGGTTGAACACGTTTTCATGATTTCAGTCATATCTTTTTGATGTGATAAGTAAGTTAATTGGTTTCAGATGAATCGCAAATATGAATATTTAAAAATTATCAATTTAAATTTCTTGGAATAACGATTAATAGATACGAAAATTATGTCATTACTCGAGCTCTTGAAGAACCAAGCCATGAACTTAAGCTATGGAACATATACAGGAAAACAGGTACCATTATTGTACCTTGAAAAGTACTACACGAACGGTACCAGTACCAGTGAGTGGGACGTACAAATCTGGAATAGCCACCACAATTTAAAAACTCTTTCTATGACTATTCGGAATTTATCTTTAATAAATTACCTACTAAAGAGCACCGATGAATGCAATTAGCAGTCAGGTGTAAGCATAAAGTATTTTATTATAGTATCAACAAAGCCGCTAAATCGATGTTCATAAAATGAAACAGACTTGATTACAATAATTCCGAATTAAACAAGTACTGAAACAGGACTGAATTTATTCCTATTTCAAGTTTCGTCAATAAAACCGAGCTCACAGTTATCTAGTTTACTAGCTACTAATAATTTTATGCCGAAACAAGTTCTCCGATAATCTTTATATCGTATCGTTGTCAGCCATAAAATCTGATGCATTTTCGAAAAATAATCAGCCCGAAATCATTGATCAGATTACTCGGAAATTGTCATTTCACCTGACCATCAAAATATTTCAACTCATCTAATCTCTGACCTCGACAAGAATCGTGTAAGCCGCTAATGGTTTATCCGCGCTGCGATAGGTTTCCGATGGGGATTTATCCAATTAAGACATCCCATCGTAAAATCTTTCGGAAACGCTTCTCAAGAACGCGGGAATTCTGCAGATTCCACTAATGGACCAACTGCTACTAATCGTTCATTCCGTCGAAGAAGTCAATCTTCGCTAAGGTTAAGCCCCGCGGCTACATAATTTGTAGATGTCCGATATGAAAAAATATTGCCTTTCAAGTAACCTCTCAACCCACACGTAGTCCAATACATCCGAAAGATTATGACAGATTTTGGTCCAATAAATAATTGTTGATATCAACGAACGGGTTTCGGTAACCGTGGAAAAGACAAACAAAAAAATGGTTCGTCTAAGATATCAGTTCTTGAACTGTGGTTGTACAGTCGAGACAGTATCCATTAAATGCTTTATTGATGTCACTCCGAGTTCAAAGTACCTCACGGCTCAAATCCCTAGGCTGCCAGTCCCCCCCCCCCCCCCTCCCAAAAAAAAGCAAAATGACAAATTAATCTATCAGCTAACCTGTCATTGACTGTCTTCGGGAAATCTCTTTGATGGGCGCTAGAAAGGCTGACATTGTTCCGTTGAATTTCAGGTAAATGTGATACAATGGGATTACGTACGCGTGACAAATTGGATCTATTTAACACGGTAGAGACTTAGCACGTGATCAGTCCCACTTAGTTGTCGCCGATATCTAAATATGTCGCCCACTAATGTGCGGTACTTGCTTATATGGTACTCCTGGTATCCATATCACACGTATCCCTGGGACCTGGGATATGGGCTGCTATTTTCGGCAACACCGAATTATCCGAAAAATAAAATGAAAATACCGAAGGATTTCCGTTCTCGTACCGCAACATATCGTGGTAGGTAGCTTCACACCATAGTACCATAACAATAAATTAGCGAAAAATGTTGGCATTCTGATGAAAGCAAAATACTTATGCTAGCTGCAGGGGTGCGGTCTGTTTGTGAGGTTTTACAGGACATTGTTGTTTGTTTTGCGTGTAAAATTCATCCAGCTATGCTTCGGTTTAATGCTCGATGTGGGAGATGAATTTTATTGAAAAGCATAACTTTATGGTGGAACGTCGAGGGTAGTTCGAAATAAAACACAGACTTTGTTGTCAAACAAAACCAATCACCCAGCACTGAATCTGAACCAACAATTCCACACACTTCTGTCATGTACTGGGACTGGGACCGAGACCCAGCTTGTTAGTTGACAACGTCGACGAAGAAATTATGTACTGAGAAAATATGAACGTCAAATGGTTTCGATACAGAGAAGGAAAATAAATTAAAGTTTGTGTGGTGAAAACCGCATTTCCTGCAGCAAGCAGACTTAATTTTGAACGTGTCTTTCAATCGAACAGCTCAAAACGGAAGTATTTGCACTAGACAAAGGATTTTTTATTGAGAGCACTCGATTTTTATTAAATTTAAAGTGTACAAGATGTTTCGTTTGCATCTAACCTTGTTCAATCAAGCGGAGGATCTGAAAAAAAAACACTAAAAATACAGAAAACCTCGAATATCTTCTGGCGTTGTTCTGATTGTAAATTCTTGGAAACCCCGATTGATAGATCTGAAAGATACACCCACATTTGATTTTTCTTGCTTTAATATTGCTAAATTGACTAAAGGTGGTTCCAAGAAATAGGAACAAACGAGTAGACTTCACGCTAACGGCTTTTACTTTATTATTTTAATAATAAAAAATTTAAGAAGGATAAATTTGCTACCTGAAACAATTTTTTACGTTATAAAAATTTTCAGTCCGTCTGTACGCCCGCCACCCGTACGTAAAATCGTTTGAAGGCTGGTAGCTCAAATAATTCTTTGAGATCTTACGCTAATTTTTTTGTGAATGTACTAAGTAACTTTTTTAAGTGTTCACCTTATGAGTTGTTGGGGTAGGATGAGGGTGGGCGGAAGAGTGGTGTTAAGTAGAGTGTTTTAGACGAATAATTTAGGTTTGTAGTTCTCACCCAACTACCAAACAAACTTCGTATTTTGATTTTCCCTAGGCTATAACTTCGACAAAACTTTGGTAAGACTGTTGAGCGCAGGTTGTGAACTCTTATTTTCGATAAAGCTTCCGTAAGACTTGCGATCGGAAATTGAACATTCAAAAGCAATAGCTGCGGTAGTAGCCTCTGTAAGACCTTATGGAAATAAATACCAATAGTATTATGGACGTTTCATCATCAATATGCGACAGCCCAAATCGGGCCAGGGCCTGCAGGATACATTGTCTGAAGTCATCTCGGTTCAGCGCCCGCGTCCTCCAATTTGTGCATCTAAGAAGCGATTTGCAATCTGCGTCAACTGAATCCTCGTATCTTTTTCGCGGTTTTCCCACCGGTCGCTTGCCATGGGCTCTACCTTTCAATGTTCGCTTGGGAATTCTTCCGTCCTCCATTCGCTCCACATGACCTGCCCATTGCAGCTTACGGAATTTTATAAGAGTCGATGCGGCTGGGTCGTCATAGATGTTATACAACTCGTTGTTGTACCGAATACGCCATTCAGTGCCTTCTCTTACTGGTCCCAAAATTCTTCGAAAAATTCGTCGTTCAAAAGCGTCTATTGATTTTTCAGACGCTTGGGTGAGAGTCCACGTTTCACTTGCATATAGTAGCACAGGTCTTATTATGGTCTTGTATATGCGAAGTTTGCTCAGCCTGTGCACTTTTTTCGATTTATTATGGACGTTTGTCGACTTTTAACTTCGATGAAGCTTTCGTAAGACTTATGAGCGGAAGTTTGCAAGCGTGATTCGGCTTCAACCCTATTACAACAATATTTCAGATTGACCTAGTGTTTAGCGTAGCGGACTAATGTGTGACGGGACCGTGGTTCGAATGCGAGAGTGCATAAGGTCAATTCGCATTTTTCAAACAAAAAATAATAATTTACATGTAAATCAATTCGTAGTTGAAAGAAAATAAAAGTAAATAACTCGTGAATATGTATTAGTTAGATCTGCTGAGATAAGGAATTGATTTTTACTTCCTGAGGTTTCCTATATAATCGTCAAAAAGAATTTCAGGATTTTTAGATACTCAGCCCTAAAGCGTATAAGAGAGTTGTAGACTGTTCATAGTTTTGATGAGATAACAGATTGGTTTTTACTTTCACGGATTTATCTATAATAGCCTGCAAAGTAATTTGACGGTATTTTAATATTCAACCCCCAAGGTGGTGTAATATTTGAATTATGGTAAATACTAAATTAAATGAATGTGACGGATTTCGTGAACACTTTTTCACCACCTTCTTAGAGTTGAGAAAACTGTTTTCTGGCGATTATATAAAAATTGATAAATATTATTACATGGCCTACTGCATTAGGAAATCCCTTATACATTTTTTATATTTTGATGGACGTTCAGTGTTATTTTCCAATAACGAATTTGTCGTTCGGAAGCCTTTTTTTTCTATTCACCCTCGATAACATTACCTTCTTCATCCTATTTATCAGCATAATTCCGTGGAAAACACTCGATGTCATTTTCAAACAAATTACAGAGAAAACAGCTCGCAGCAACAATTTTTTGTGGTCAGTCTGGTCCATAATACAATGTACTTTTCACGTATTGCCATTACGAACACATTATACAGAAAACAAATACATATTGATTATTTCTTATTTAAAATAAATTTATTTTAAATTTAAAATAAATTGCTTTTTGTCAATTTGATTTTTAACAATTATCATACGACATCTTTAGATAACGTTCACGGAGTAATTTCACAGCGGAATGAGCGCAGTGAGAGGTAAGCAAAATTTCGGATAAACAGTAGAGATATGATGAAAATCGTAAAATATGTTTAATATACATTTTAATTTTTTTACTACAATTATTTGTATGTACACGTCAAGATCAAAATTTCCGGCACAAGTTGTTCCCCAATTGGGAAACACTTCTCCTATACCATACTATGTCTATTAAAACTAGAATTTTTATAATGTGTCACCCCTATACGTAAGTTTCAAGTTTCAACTATTCAAGACTAGCTGTTTTCGTTATTTAAAACTCCCTAACGTAATCCCAAAGTGTACGGCATAAAGTGAATGGCGGATAGAGTAACTAAATTTATTTTTAAAGTTTTTAGGTTTCCTAGTCAAGGATCACAGGATGCTTACTATAAATGTTTTTTGCCAATGTTTTGATCAAGTTTAATATTCCATAAATTTACATGTAATAAAATAAACTCGCACTATAAGAAACAACAATTGCGAACCGATTATTGCAAGTGCCTCGAACCTAAGTTATTTCTAGAAATCGAAAGTGTCTGCTAAGATTTGTATGCTTATGCAAACGAAAACATCGCCTGTGAAAATTTCCTAACAATTGCACTTATAATTTATACATGTTTCGAATTTACTAAAGGCATTAATCAAATTCGTATCCAAATTTAGAGTCAGCGCCACTTTAGGTATTTTTATGTGAACTAGATGAGGAAATCGGGCTCAGCACTACTATACAGTTTTTTTTCTTTTCTTTTCTTTTATTTATTTACCACAAATCACTAATTTCAAGAGTTCTGTAGGAGTGATTTTGCGTAGGTGTTACAATCATTGGCTAACAACATAAAAAAAAAATTTGCCTTGATCTTATTTCCTTGAAACCGAGAATAGACTTCGGCACTATGCAAATCGGAAATTTCCTATAAGATGTTTATGATTTATAGTACAAGGCGTCGCTACGCCACCAAGTGAGAACTTACCGCCGCAGTGCTGCTTAAAATCCTCGCAGCAATCGCCTAATTTGAGACACGCGTGATCGCAATAGCACGGCTTATCGCTGAGATCCTCGATAATCGCATTGATCGGTGCCTTTTGTACGACACACGACGAGTCGCGTCCGTTGCAGCATAGCTGCGCCTCGCGACATGATCCAGCCAGGACATCGGAGCTAATCCAAAATAAATGCAGGACAATTGTGCACGGGATAATTCCAAATCGGGCGCTCATTTTTCAAAAGTTTACACTTCACTTTTTCAGATCAAATTTTGAATTTTGAATTTTGAATTTGAACCAGTTGAAGAACTAATCAGCACTACCACGTTGAACTCACTCACCGTCCAGCGGTTGGATTAATTTCGGGCACGAATAGACCTAGAAATTAATTGAACCCGAAAGCGGATAAACACGGAACTAAATTGAACCGAAAAACGAAAGAAACGTGTTTGGGGAAAAAAAGCCCCAAAACAGCCAGCAGGACTACGAAGGACGCTCCTGGCGCACTGAAAACTACCGAAATTTTAGTATTCTAAACGGAAGAACCTAAACTCCGGAAATGTTCTTCGTTTTTGGGTCACTTGTTACCGGTCCCGTTCGAAGGCGGCTAGAATCCTCGATGGGCGAAGGACAAGGATCGGAAGTAGCCACCAGAATTTAATTCAAAAAGTCCATCGAACAACTACCGGGGACACCTACAATTTATCTTATACGGCAATAGGTGAAGTACGCCAGAGTTCGTTAGCGAGACGAGTGTGTATGCGTTCCAACGTAACCACGAAAAATCGAACCGAAACGCACGGCAACCGTACGACGAATGACCAAAACAGCTTCGAAGTCAGGCACTTTAAACGTTTCGAAACAGTCGCGACCAGGAATAGTGTCGGATGGATGGTGGACTTCGGTGGCCCAGAGTGCCAGCACGCGGACAAAATTCCGCCAGCTCGGTACTTACTGGCTATAGTGTTCGGTTGGGGCGCAACTCCATCTCAAAGTTGAAAATCCAAGTCGTTCCTGGGGAAGACGGTGTTTGCGTGGTATGCGCAGAATCCACCACTGGAGATGTTTCTTGTGTTGATTCAGTGCTGGATGTTGTGCAGACGGAATTCGTCACTGTTTCCGTTCTGGCCAAGATTCTGTAGTCCCTTGTCTGAAACATTTCGAATACCCTTCACGTGATGCATTCTTGACCTTGGTAACGAGTTGTTAAGAAGCGGGCATCATGTGGATCTTGCAGCATTGCTCATCTGAAGCAATGGGTAATATCCCAGTCATGAGGTATCCATAAAATCTGAAGATAAAGTGAAAGGGAACAATGAACTTAAATTTTATTTATTTATTATCAGGTGTTTTATATGAATTAATAAGTGATAAGACCACACATAAAATACTGTCTGCAATCCAATAAATTGAAGTTATGTTTTATTGAAAAATATGTTGATTTATTTATAAGTTGACCAAACGAAAAAACCTGTTCCAAATAAGCCTCCTGGTTATTTCCGATTATAATTAAAGTCTTTAGAAGTAAGAGCGAACTCGATATTTAATTAGACCTAAGAAATATTTCGGAATTCGTGAAAATATAGTCGGAGTTCGTGAAAATACCTCCTTACGTGTAGGATATCAAACAAATTTGGGGAAGTGTTAATAGGGTATTTGTATAAAGAATGCGCAGGAGTAAAACTTATTTGGTACCTCTACGTACCTAAAAGATATTACGAATTTTTGATGAATGTTTTCACAGTACATTTCGAATTGAAAATACAAGGTTTTCCAGTGAATACAGTTTGATAAAGAACTCAGTCGAGTCCGAAACGTCACACAAAATAAATTTAACAGTATTCACCGGAAAACCTTGTATTTTCAGATATTACGAAATTTGTGAAAATGGGGGAAAAAACCCTTTCTCGAATGGGCACAGCTTTTACTTCACACTTTGTACGCCAATGAAATTCTGCACTTTTTTTATGCTTTACTTGCTTAACTGTAGAATACCTCCATACAAGTACTAAGTAAGATACAAAAAACCACCTCATTTCGGTCATACCTTGTGTTTGGGGTAAGGAGATCAGTGATGAACAGAATTTGATGAATATCATTATTTGAGTATAGAGCGTTAAATGTGGTATAGTTCATTGCAAAACAAAAGTTGATTCAATTCTGAGTTATGCTTATTTTTTCTGCAGGGAACTAATCATACCATGCATTTTGGGCCTAGCGATTGTTCGAGATTAGACATTTTAGGTCACAATAGTGAGCGGTCATTTCCGCTTCCCAAACCGTTGCGAACTAGTTCGTTCTTTTAGTTCATGGAAGTTTGATGATAAAAGAACGTTGAGCAAAATATGATGACCTGAAAAAAATCGCCAGTGTACAAGTATACGGCAACGTATTCATTCGTCGAACTAGGAGGGGGACACACTGCGAACTAATTCGTTTATTTCACTTATGCGACCGCTCTTTCGAACTAGTTCGTTCGCGAACTACACAAGCCTAGTTGAGATGTGGTCCGATTAATGTAACTAATATCTGTGACTAAAATCTTAAAACATTTCCTGCATAGTTATGTTTTTTTTTTAATTCATATCATATGCACATGGTGAATAATCAAACCTTGCGTCTCGGACTCCTCGATGATTTTGGTGTAGCAAAATCAGACCTTTCATCTTTTCCCTCGGAAAGATATGATTCATATCATACACGTACATATATTAAATGCCATAGCTTTGGGACCTAACAAATACGTCAAACTGAAGTCTGATTTTGGTGTGTTCAAATCAGACCTTAAGACTTTTCCGAGATCATGATGTGATTCATACCATATGAATATGCTGAATAATCAGACATGCATCTCGGACTTATCGTCTATTTTTCCAGCAGGTTTTGTTTTGGAGTGATTAAAATCATATCGTTTAGTTTTTCATCGAAAGTGGTATGATTAATATCATACACGTCCGGCGAATGTCGTACATGCCTTTTGGACCTATGGGTAGGCCGAAAATTGTTCTGACTTTGGTATTAATTAAATGAGGCCTTAAGAATTTTCCTGAAGCGAATCTGTTTTTTTCGGTTTCCCAGAAATAAAAATCTGAATTTTTTCTTTTCTACTTTTAATAAAATTTGAACTCCGAACTCCGAACTCTCGTTTAATGGTTTGTACTCCTTATGTGAAGTGGTCAATAATTCGATAGTGGGTCAGTTAACTGTTTTAAAATAATAATAATAATCAATGGCGCAACAGCCCAAATCAGTCCTAGAAGTAATTCTAGAGTTACTTCATTGCGAGACCAACGGAACACTAGGAGGTGAAGTGGTCAGCTACACGCTCGTCCTCTTTTAAAATCCAGAACAATATAAGCGTTGAGCTTCATATATCCTAGCGAACAACCAAAAATTCCACCTAATTGGTTGAAATATTGGCTGATCTGAGGTGCCACCCAAATGTAGTATCTTGCGGCGGCAAGATTTTCGCTTCAATATAACGCGCAATGATGAAATTGGTTTCAACAGCGCCTAATTAATTCTTAATAATAACAATAATATATATAATATTTCTAAGCAATACCACTAGTTGTAAGAGTGTTTCGAATAGTAAGCATGATACACACTCTGACGAGTCTATGTCAACCGATAGCGAAACAGCTCCTTCGGACCAAGTCCAGCACAGTCTTATAAACTGGTCTATCCAGTGAATGTTTTCCAACTGTCATGTCCTCAAGAACAGCGATTAATTAACAGTCGGCGATTTCGCCGAAAAACAAGAAATATCTCTTCAATATAAGTTCGTATTATTTTCAGAGCATGAGATGTCTATCATTGTCTAAACAATTAATCTGACCTAGGAATACTCGAAGGAGATCACACACTTAAGGTAAAAGTGGATGTGGAGTAACAGTATCTACAAAGAAACCAACTCAAAACAATAATGTCTTCCTCTGATCGGATTTCCCGGCAGTAAAAGAACAACGAAGTTCAATTTTTATTTTATCTAATTCCTACCCCGAGTTCAAACCAATAACCCTAAACTTTAACCATAAATTACCGCAACACCTCATAACAATTATTTGCAGTAAATTCCGACCATTAAGTCTTTGCCAGAATCAGATTAGTCGCCCGGTATACAATAAATTCCATTTCCAATGTAAAAAAAAACCAACGTGGTGCTCTTATCCTGGCGCTTCCCTAATCCTCACATACCTCCGTATACCTACACGAATCTAATCAGAACATCTCGGCTGTGAGTAATTTATGTCTATACGTTCAAGGAAAATCGTATCTTAGTACCGGAATATCTACAGGCTTGGGTCGAGACGTTGCGCAAAAAAGCCATACTGCACAACCAATACAAAAGAGTTGCTCAAAGCAAAAGGATAAGATCATCACAAATAGGGATACACGCATTGCACAACCACACATACTCTATAAGGCAGAGAGGATTCTATTCACATACTCGGTTGAGTGCGACTACAAAGGGCGGTTAAGCCAACAAAACAAGACAATAGACAGACACCTCTCCTTTTTTCTAGGACTCGAACCGACAAAGGCAGTATCGTTTTCTATTAAACTCGGGCGAATCACACGAGTAGAAAAAAGACCATCCTGGGGGGTAGTTGTCCTACTTACCTGTAGTCAAAAATCACCTCAACAGGATTCCGTTGTTATTATATTTTTTTTCTTCTCTTATTTCTTTCTCGTCTTATTTTTAAGGTAAACCGGACGACATGATAAGTGCGTACAACACGAAAGTAGCAACGACAAGGGGATGAAATTTGAAAAGGTGATACGAAAAAAAAAATGGACAATGGCTCCAGTCAGGATTTGTCAATAGACAACTTGCTGACCTTTCCGGACTATTAAGATATCGATCGTTTACTCTGAGGAGTTTCATTTAAGGCCGGAATTTTTAGATTAACCTGAGGCAATACCTTGTGACGTTATATGCGATTAATTGAACCAGGTAGATTTTTCGTAAAATAATGAATTGGTTTTTCTTTTGAAGGTTCATTAGATGATGTTTAGCTAAATTACACATTGTATTTTTAGGAGGGAGGTATTTTTTGTCACTTAAATGATTTTTCTAGTAAATCCACGAAAACCTACCAAGTTTTAAATGTCTAGCCTAAGATGTTCAGGGTTTTTTCGGGATTTTATGATACGAAAAATTTCTTGGATCTGATAAGATATTAAGGGTTTACAAAACAAACCCCTCGCGCGCTGAAAATCGAGTAAATTTTAAAAATTATTATAAAGGCTATAAAAAAAATTAAATTTCTGAGCTCAAATATCTTCTTAACTATTAAACTAATAACAAAAAGTTATTTTTTTTTTTTATATTAACATTATTTTTTACGGGTATAAACCATGGCGCCTTTTTGTTGGCATCATAACATCACCAAAAATAATTCAATTTGTAAAAATAAAAAAGAATTTAATAAAATAATATGGTGGGTCTAGTCTGACGGAGAAGATTTTTTTTTTTTTAAAATAAAGAAGTTACAGTATCTCAAAGTTTAGAAATCAGGTTTTAAAGAAAAAAATTATTGAAGATTCACTGAGTTATCGCGCCGACACTGTCAAAAAACGCGTTTAAAATTTCTGACAGGTACATACAACGGCTTCAGCTCCGTTCCAGCTTCGTACTGTACACCTTCTTTGCCTTGTATCTTCCTATAGTAATAATAATCAATGGCGCAATAGCCCAACTTGGGTCTTGGCCTTAAAGTAATGCTAGAACTACTTCATTATGAGACTGTTGAGGCTGCTGCGCCATTGATTATACAGAAGGGTTGCACAATACGATCAGTGAAAATTTAAATGTAAATGTTATGTTATCAGGCCCGTGCGCACGGGGGGGGGGGGTTTTGGGGGTTCAAACCCCCCCCATTGGCCTATTTTCATAGGGAAGTGAGTACCTTTTTTTTTTTTTTTTAAGTTCATCACATTTAGTATGGGTGAACTTGATAAAAACCCCCCCCCCCCCCCCCCCCATCATACTTTCCTGCGCACGGGCCTGTATGTTATGTTATATTTTATCCTAAGTCTTGTGATGTTAGCCGTTGTTTTTGAAAGCGGAATAAGTCCAATAAAAAAAAAATTATATTTTTATTAAAAAGTAATAGAAACAGCAATTTTGTTGTTGTTTTGCTTATAAGTTTTCTAATCTGCTCTGATGCACAAAAAAACACGCCTATTGTAACGATGCTTTATACAACACGAAGCAACTTTCTGATAATCTAGTGATGCAATTGTTTCATCTTAACAAATACATATGTAGGTACAAGTATATTTTCCCGAAAGTTGTCATGAATATTTTTAAACATGTTTAAATGAATGTCGATTTAAAAACAAAATGGACTTACTCCACTTTCGAAATCAACGGCTCAGATATTGAACTAATTTTTATTCAGCGGACTCTTCACATAAATGCCTAGTGAGAATTTCTTGATTTTTCTAAATTAAACCTTATGGTGTTGTAAAAGGGTTGAATACGTTTTCACGAATTTCGTCATATCTCTTAGGAGTGATATGACATCGGATTTGAGTGGGTGGGAGGGGGTTGCATACACGTTCAGAGTTTTTGATTTCTGTTAAGTGTACTGACACCAGGCCCGCGTGCAGGATTGTATGAAGGGGGGGGGGGAGGAGGTTCACAATAAATTATCAAGTTTTAAGAATTTGTTTATATTCAACCGCTCAAACGGCCTAAAGATGTAAATCTTTTATTTAGGAAATTGCTAATTTTTGTATGCATCATTTGTTTGAAGCAAAAAAACTTAATGTGAAGAGGAAACGTTCTTAGGAAACGTCCTTAGTGCAACCGATGTACTTAAGCTAAAAGTTTGAATACTTCTTGAGGTAGTTCTCGAGGAACTGCATTAAAACCTATGGTACGTTATTAGAGCTTAGTATTTCGTCTAGAATATCGTATATTTGCGCTGTTTTTACTAAACTACTTCGAGTGGTGCATGTTCTGAAAGCATATTTAAGTTCCGAAGAACACACCGCCAAAGACCAAATCTGTTCATAACTGCAATCGATTAGCTTGTA
This sequence comes from Beris chalybata, assembly GCA_949128065.1. Taxonomy (NCBI): domain Eukaryota; kingdom Metazoa; phylum Arthropoda; class Insecta; order Diptera; family Stratiomyidae; genus Beris; species Beris chalybata. The sequence continues at coordinate 25,883,922 of OX421896.1, read as the reverse complement.
CAACAATTTTGCTTATCTGGTTGAAGTTTTCTATGTGAACTCATCAGCGCAATTATTAGTTGTTAAATATCGTATCAGTTGATAAAAGGAGATACTAACATTCGAGAAACACGGCCGTATTAAGGCCTTTTGTAATGAACATAAGTGTAATCGGTCCTAATTAGATTACGCTCAATTTAGATATAAATTCAGCCTTTAATATACTCGTATCCCGCCATTATGTACATTATTTAGTTAAGTACTGCAGACTTCCTCGGTTAGTTTCATTTTGCGTTCTAAGCGAAACGAGAAGATCACGCCGCAATGATCCGTGCGCTACCTTTAATTATTTCCGCTTGCCTACAGGTTACCTTACCAAATCGTATCCTGGAGGGAACGACAAGCACCCTTCAACCGAACGATTCATTCGACTATAAATTTCCATACATGGTAATTACATTTTCGGTATTACACTGCAAGTGTGCAATTGACCCAAAAACGTTACCTTCCTCTCAACAGGTTTCGATCCGAAGAGCCGAATTGGATGAGTTATTGGGCTTTAGCCAGCACATTTGCGGTGGATCACTAATCAATAACAGAACAGTGGTGACAGCAGCCCATTGCTTGTTCGACAAATTGTAAGTAAATCCTGAAAGTGTAATGTCCAAGCTGGACGTACACTGAAACTACTGGAGTAATTATTTCAAGTGACATGTTAATATTTGCAGTGATAACTACCTGGGAAATGAGAATACCTTTACTGTGGTGGCCGGAATGAAGTTTAATAGTACCGACATGACAGGGAGCGTGAATAGGAAAGCCAAAAGGATTGTGGCGAATCCCAAGTATTCGATGTTCAGTCCTGACGGCGACATAGCAGTTTTGATTCTCGACAAAGAGCTGGTCGTTGACGGTATCTGCATAGGAGTAATAGAACATGCTTCTAGGCAAGCTCCCGAGGGGAGTGTGTGTGGAACTCTTGGGTGGAGCAACATATTTGCAGTGAGTAAAATTTGTTTTACATCTAGCAATGTTTTTTAAAAAAAAAAAAAAAATATTTAAGAATTCTTCACCAATTCTGCAAACCAACAAAACGATCATCGCAAATAAACATGCATGTGTCGCGAAGTATGGAACTTTGGGAGTAAATGTGACCAAAAATCATATCTGTGCATGTAAATTTGGAAAAAAAATACTGAATTATTATTTTTATTATATTTATGGTTCCTATTACAGTTCCTGCATCAATTCCGAATTCAGCTAAAAATTGCAGAGACGGTGAATTCGCTCTAGGCAGGAAAAACTCCGGCGAAATTCTCATTTGTAATGGCAAACTTATTGGAATTTCTTCGTTCGGAAACGAATGTAATTTAGACCATTATCCGCAAGTATTTACGGATATTACGAGCTATCGGAATTTCCTTCTTGATCCGGAAAATGATACATATTTGCCACACGAACTCGTGAGTCCAGATGACGGAATTGCAGGAGGTTCGTTTTGCTTAAAAGGAAATTTCATAGTTGGTTTAGTGTTCTTGCTGGTTTTAAGCATTTTTTAAAAATTTGTATATTTATAAAAACAATTTGCTGTCCATGACAGTAAATATTAAAAAAAAGTTTAAATTAATAAATTTATTCGTAATTTTCAACAAACTACTGCACAGTTTTCTAAATTTACTTTGAAATTTTTCAATAATAGTTACAGTGCTGTGATCAATTAAATTTCAAATAATTTTGATACCCTTAAATTTTTATTTCCTCGTCTTACGGCTAATTAATCTAAAGTAGAAAAAATACTGTCATACTCTCGCTGCATTCACAGTATTCCCGTTATAAAATGTAGAATATGTGTGTCCTTATTGTGGTACAATGTAGGTAAAATTAATTATCAAAATCGCTTGACAAACACTTTCGCCTAGAACTGACTGCCGTCTAGTTTTCACAGTAGGAAAACTGATGCCGTGATAAGCTTTGTGGCGCTTAAATACATTTTCAGGATATTCGAAGTTTGTGCAAGTTTATAAAGATGTGAATAGTTTTCTTCGTTTTTGTTATTAGCTATTGCAAGGTTTTTGTCTTTCTCTCGATACTGATGTTATGATAAATGAGTTATGCGGGTTGCCAAGATTCGATTGTAATAGTACGCATTAATTCGAATAACGAGCACAATTAAACTCAGTTTATTTAGAAACTATACACATATAAGTAAAGAATGTTTTTGATATACCAAATTATTTTTTTTAAGGATTTGAATCAAATATTTTTGGAAAATCGGTCTATGATATTGTATATATAACATCTTTGGAACCCATTCTTTGGACCCATTCCTGGTGAAGGTTTAAATTGTGAATATTATCGCCCTAAAGCCTTCATATACGCACCGAAAGAAAATCTTTGGTAAAATCAAACAAAACCGTTGTTTAAATTTGCTTCAAGCAATGAAATAGGTAACACGGTACTCTTAGAACACGATTTCGATATAGCACGGTACTGTAGTTGCGTCAACCCTCGTATAACACGGTACACTTAGAACACACTGTTTCAGTTGATATAAACAGGTAATTCCCCTGTTTGAACATACACAAATGGTGTTTTTTCTCTATCCTTCATCTTTATCAGCGATTCGTTATGCGACGTCTGAGCAAGTGCATCGCTGTGAAATTTATTCAGTACACCAGGCGCGAACGCAGGGCGGGTTTTGGGGGCTCAAACCCCAACGGGACGCATTGGCGTAATTTGTATTACTTCCATGTTTTGATTAACACGGTTTTGATATAACACGGTACGCTGTTTTGATATAACACGGTACGCATTGGCGTAATTTGTACTACTTCCATTTTTCGCTTAACACGTTTTCGATATAACACGGTACGTATCCATCGTGTTATACGAGGGTTGCCTGTATTAAATAAGTGTAAATAGTAGAAACTACGAAAAAATATTTGTAGAGATTCGTAAAAATGTTTTATTACCATTTTTGTTAGTTACTTAACAGTCTAGTTTGATTAAATAGTAATAAGTTAACTTTTCATAATGTTACCCCAACAATTCCAGAAGTTTCCCTAATAATAATACAGTACCTATTTCAAGCTCGCTTCCAATCTGTGTGTTGAATCTTTCTCTCTTCGTATGTAGACAAGTAGATGTACACTGGCTCTTCATACTTCTTGAATAAAATCTTAAAACTGTATTAAAACATAAATTTCAATTGGTACTCTAAGAAAAATATTTATTTACTATAACTTTAAAAGAAATATTAATGTAAAAGTATTGTAATTGAATAAACACTTGGATAACATTAGGAATAAATATATGTGTACATCGTATCAATACATAAATACTAATCTAGTTTATTTACTTAAGTAATTTGAAAGATTGACGAAAAGTAATTAATAAAAATATATTTATAAAAAACACTTCCAATCTATTCATACATATATTTTGATTAATGTCAACGTACAATATTGCAGCTACTAAATAATAAGAATTATGTTGCGAGCAAAAGCGTTTTATATCAAGTATTTCTTTCCACTTGATCTGCTATTATAACCCAGAAAGTGAGCAATGTAGCGAGCTGAAAACATTTGGGTTGAACTATAGCAATCAAAGACAGCAAATCATTTATGAATGAATTCACCATTTATGAATGAATTTCCTGATGCCAGATATATGAATTTTTTTTTTAAATTAGCAGTAAAGAGTTTACATATCTTCACATAAGAAAACAACTAAATATACTTACGTTTTTTAGGAACTTCAAAAATGGAAATATATTATTCCAATTTACTTGTAACTCTACGAGTACATATGACTATACTTTACTGCACGTGTTATTTCTTTGCAAAATGACAACGATATAACAATCACTAACATACCCACCGCTTCTTTGACTACGATCCTTGTTCAAATTGAATACTACAAACAATATCAGTGTTTGAATCACTACTAATCATTGTTCAATTTGACAACCTTATTCGTGGTTTTTACTATTCACAATGTCAGATAACAATTTCGTAGTTACCTAAAAACATAATTAAAAAATCAAACAATATCGTCAACTATTCTTCTGCTTTATTGTGGAACGTTTTTTAAATATTTAATTTAACTATTTCTTAGTTGTTTGGTTCAAATATTAAACTATTTGATCATACTATTTCAATTGAAATTGAAAGAATAGCTCTTGACTACGCAAAATAGTTAATCTAACCAATGAAATTTTTTTACGTGCGTGCTTGCTATAATATATGTAACTTTATTGACGGAGTTCTCTACACCTTGAGAAATCGCTTTGCCACGAAGTCGAAATTTTGGACAAATTAGTTTTAAGTGAAAGTGAAGTTCGAGCTTTCTAGTGAACGAAATCCTTTTATTACTTCGGGTAGCTAACATACGAAAAGGGCCTTGAAGACATGTTCAAGAATTTCAAAACGCTTCAATCTTGAATTTTTTTCGAAATTGGCATATATGATGGTGGCATATAGAGGAATTGGCACGAAGAAACCCGTTTGTGTCTTTCGTGTAGCTGCCATACATCCCGGAGAATATGTGCATTCAATTTTCGAAGCTTCGAAAATCGTTGTGCTTGGAATTCTTAATTTTATAGGAGTTCGTTCTGAGCTGGAACTAGGATCGGTTTTGCTATTGCGCGAAATTCTCTCAGTTCTTCGAATGCCATCTATGCAAAAGTTCTTAAAACATATGAACAGAACAACACCGGACTTCCCATAAAAACCAAACTAAATACGCACTCTTTCGTCTGCTTCATCCCCAACTACAATATAAATTGGAGTTCAGAGTTTCAACTAGAATATGATTGGCACAACCTTGATGGCTGTTGCCTCTGGGGCCTTAATTGCGAATATCTCTGTCGGAACGACGCGTAATTAACACATCAACAATCAAATGACTTCAATCTGAATTTAAGTGGCCTCAATATCAGACCTACTCACTATCTATTAAAATAGAAAGAATCTAAAAGCAGCCACTATTACGAAACTTGCAAATTTCATTTAGGCACAATAAGAAATTCGAAACAGCCATTATAACACGATCTACGACTTGGGCTTAAAACTTTTCAACAATTCACGCATTCGAACAATTGACTCGACTCTGGAACCGATTCATGTAAAATTCACAATGATTGATTGATCACCCCTAAAATTGGATAACCGAAACGACTTCCATACCCGTGGTACGGTCACCGCACAACAACCATTCCATGTTGATTTTATTTTCGTATAACGTCTCATGTAATTCGCTACTGCCTTCGGGAAGATTAATGACGGAATGTTAAAACAATGGCATGTGGAGACAAAAACAATTTTCCGTAAAGAACTATCGACTATAGTACATAACGCTCATAAGTACGGCATGTCCAGACAATTTCCAAGCTTTGATTAATCATTAAAATATAATTTTTGGGCTACAGCTTACCCTGACCAATAAATTGGTTACCTAACCTATTGGCTTTACAATAACTTGTGAACTTATTGCTAGCAAGAAATGAACACACCACCTATACAGACCAGACCAATCTGATCCAGAGGAGGTCATAGTGAAACCTCAAACACAATTTTCATACCAAAAAGCAACGAATTAGGGTCATCCAAGTAAACCACGAATTACATGCAAAATTTCTGACCAGTAAATTAATTTCGTTCGTTTGAACTACACACCTCCAGGATCTGATGAACGAGTATAACAAGCCTCTAGAAGAGAGGGTACTTGAAACTTCTTGCCAGATTGTATTCTATCCTAAAGCGTTGGACACCAGCATATGCGTCCCAATTTGAACAGTAGATTTGGCACTGGTCAGCCAAAGTGAACCGGCCTAGGCTCTTGTGTAGGCCATAATAGTGGTGTTCACTGACCATGTAAGTTTATCGGTCCCGACTCTATAGGAATAGGAAGTAAGGAGCTGACATGCTTTCGGTAATTAATCTCGTTGTATACTGGACTGTCGGGTTAATAACAGAAATTTGTTGTCCATTTAGGATACTGTAGACAATATGGCCAGAGAGTTAGTGACAAATTTATGGCCGATAGACGACTAAATTTATGCATACGTTGGACTGGAAGCGACTCTATAACGAGTAGGCTCAGTTGGGACAATTATATGGATGGTTAGTTTAGCAGGGATTTTATTTTAATATCAAGGATTTACTTTCATAAATTTGGTTTTATGATAATAATCTGTTTCTGTTGAAATAATCGTGAGTAATTATCCAACCACATTTATTTGTAAACAATTGAAATGTATGATTACTGCGAGAATATTTGGATAGGCAAAAGTCAATTAAACTTCGACAACTATTTCAGTTGAAAATAGAAACAATCTGTATTTAATTTTTATGCGATATGTATTTTTACCTATTACATACTTCTAAAATGTTAATCCTAACACATTATATGTATGTATGCATCTTTTGTAGGTAATACTACAGTTCATAAAAAATAAAAACGAGTTATAATAATCTGCCTTGTGATTATTCGCTTTTAAGATATAACGTTTTAAGGGGGTTAGTGACTTGGATACGAAAAAACTATCAATTTTTTTTTATATATTTTATTATTTTTCTGCATTCAATTCCACACAAAATAAAGCAAACTGCAGATTTTTCCGATCGGTAAAAGTGGTCAAAAAGTCAGTTCAAAGTGGGAAAGTTCGGTAATATTTTGGTATTATGTATACATTTTTATATGTATTTTGTATTATATTTCAAATGAAAAACAACACATAATCTGATAAAAAACAGAAAAAGGTTTGAAAACAGAACCAATGCCATCTGTTGGATTTGTATTAACAATATAAATAAAAAAAAATTTAAATTCAGAGAGAAAACTATTGAAAAGAGATTAAAAAAACGGTTTTAGTTTTTCCGCTCTCCTGAACAATTTTTATCCCCCCATTTTTTACATAAATGTTCCTTTTTCTAGAAACTGATAACAGATATCAATATGATTTTTTTTCGCTTAAAGATAAAAACATGGTATTTATACTGAATGAAGGAATTTTTAAAAAGTTCGAATAATATAGACAACACCAGACCAGGCCCAGGCTGTGATCCAAAATATCAAACTAAACCAAAACCTATTTAATAAGGAATGTACTAGAAAATTCGCATAGACTACAAGGATTCTTGGTAAAATCCTTCCATCATAAAAAATCAAATAGTTTTTAATATTGCGATTTCATTAATAAATTTCAGATTTGTATGACTGGCAACGAAGCAACATAGGTACTCGTACTTGTATTTTTGCAATAAATCTTTGAATTTTCGGTGTACTTCAAGGCTTAGGCAAAAAAAAAAACAAATACCTAATTTGAATAGATTTCGCCACAAAACTTGGCAATGAGTTTTTTATGCTTCTTAAATTTTTTAAATTTTTTTAACTACAATTATTTCGAAATGTAACAATATAAATAGACGTGGAATCAAACAATTTACCATGATCTCAAACACCACTTACAGTCATAAATTCCAATTTAAGAGTGTCTACATACATCTTGTCATTTTTGTAATAAATATGTTGAAAAGCAATCAAGTTGTTTTCAACATGCCACGAATATACAAGAGTATAGTACAACAATACGAGTGTGTACTATAGTACTACTTGTACTTATATATACTATACAGTGCGGTGTACTGCGATTTGATGGATGATTGAGCATTTAATTCAATACTATCATTGATGACTATGCAGACGAAGTCTGCGCGCTATACCGGTATTATATCATCGTCACGCCGAACGAGAGAAAAACAAAATTGGTAATTATGTCCTCCTAATTAATAAAAAGAGTAATTTATCATTTTGTGACAGTTTAATTTTCTGTTTCATATGCGGGCTGTGGACGATAAAGAATTGATTTAACGTAAAACGAATTTGATCCAACGGAATTTCGTTAAAAATTTTCTGTTCATTAAATTCATTAAATTTATCCACTATGTAAAAGTTAACGGCCTCTGGTCCCGATAGTATGATCACAATATACTTTATTTTTTAAATACCTTAAAGTATTTTGAACGATAGAAAACAATTTGCACCTTTTTGGTGGGTACATTTGAAAGAGGGGAGTGGTTCGTGTGAAACATTTTAGTTTCTATATTTCAGGTATCACTTAAGATACTTGGAATTTACAAAGATGATTGAGAGTGGAGCTAATAGCAAAAAAAATCAACGTGGGCTGTGAAGAACGGTAGTGGGTGGAAAAACAATGTGTCTATTAGTCTATGCGTCTGGTTATTCTAAAATCCATATCTTCTTAACCATTCATACCACAACGTTCAGACTTGTTGACTGTTTCTGAGTAAACTTCACTGTTTTCATAAAAAGTTCAATCCAGTTTTACCACTTTATTTGTAGTAAATGTACACAATCACTTTCTCACGAAATATCATCAAAAAATTATTCATGCACTTTTGACCTGAACTATACATTCTACATTAAACGGCTCAGAAAACTATACACTACCAGTTCGTGTAAAATTAACATTATTTATATGTGGAGTGAAAATTGTGATATTTTTCAATTTGTAGTTTGAGATGGAAAAACTTTAATATTTGAATAGCAAGTGGAAAATATACAAAGCTAAGCTTGGGTTTTTCTTTAATTAAAAAAAAATACTTTACTTCGGTTTTTAGGGGATTGCATGATGTAGGAAAATCGCCATCTCCTCTTTATTTCATAATGAATGGTAATATGTTTTTGGTAACGATTATATAATAATAAAGGTAAATAACTTTATGATCATAAGTGCAATAGTTAATTTAAAATATTAAAGTGTGTATTTTACTAAAATTTATATTATGAACTATAGTACAAAAGTCCGTAAAATTAACTGTTTGTTAATTAAAGTTCAAGATCGTAGGAAATCAATTTTAAGTAAAAATGAAAATTATTAATAAATTAGCACTAGTACTTGAATTAACATGTAAATCCAAAAGAATACCCAGTAAAGTTGCTGGTTATAAATTTTAAATTTATTGCTTGGAAAATGAAAATTACTGACCGAAAATTTAAAATTACGTGCAAAAGAAAGTCTATTTGAAAAGGTCTGACATATTTCCACAAACATGTAAATTTCAATGCATTTTTTTATTATGCTATCTCAGGGTGTTTCGGATAGTACGCATGATAAACCCCTGAAAAGTCTATGCCTTCCGATGACGGAACAGCTCCTTCGGACCTAGTCCAACAAAATCTTATAAAACCTGCCTATCCAGTGAAGCTTTTCCAATTGTCATGTCCGCAAGAATAGCGATTAATCAACAATCGGGGATTTCGTGTTAGAGTTTCACTCTACTGACACCTGAAAAACAACTAACATTTAATCAAAAATTACTTTTTGCTCTGCTTTCATTGTTTCTTTTTTTATATTTAATTAAGTAAATAAGTTTTTCATTATAATATTAATCTTACACTAAGATGAATATCACATCCAAATGTTCTGCCTTTGAGTTTGATCCTGAAACAAATACCAGGTCATGTGAAGCTTTTCAGACCAGGAAATCTGACAGGTAATGAGATTGGTAGTGAACGCAATTAGGGGATAATCGAAAAACATTCAACTAGAGATGGCCAGCTTACCCCAAAGGTGCTGAAGGGTCGAATATACTTTCACTTTCTTATAAACGCAATGTAGGGAAGACCATAGAGATATATGTACTGGAAATGACGAGCAGCGACGGTTTTATAGCCGGACGATTCCTCGCAAAGGATACTATACTATGCAACTATTAGCATCTTATACCCATCTATGTTATACTCCGGTCCTGAACAAAAAAAAGGCAAATATTTGAATACTAGGCTACTATTTGTATTTCACTGCCACCTGACATTAAACGCTCCATACAAAAACGTTCAATTTTGCTTCAAAATGCTTCAAAGTACTTTCAACAAAAAGGCGTCTTGTCGTCTTCAGTATTTATATTTCCATGGCGCCAGCGGTCTGTTGGATAATTTGTATTTTTGTGGTCTTTTAGTTCTAAGACAACCAACTTTAATTTAACCAACGAGTAACTTTAATGTCAAAAATGTTACGAAAAAGTTAAATTTAGATTTAATAAGTAAGTAAATCATAACAAACAATTTTAAACATGAAACTCTCATCTCTGAGCAAAGTAAGACAATAAATTTTTTTTCTTCAGATTTTAATGCCCCACGGTACAATGTACAATTACAACTGAGTCAACTTAACAGTCGTAAATAACTGAACAAAAAGCTCTCTGACCTCTATCGTAAAATCTTTCTTTCATCTTTTCTTCTTAATAGCACCCGATATGCTCGTACTTCGAAAATATGAAGGTAGCTAGTGAGATATGTAGTATACTTTACACACAATAAATAAGGACACAAGTCTCGACCCTTGTTGTAGCTTTAGTGTCTTTCTCTAATACACCTTATAGCATCTCTACAATGTCGCCTATGCGTCAAAAAGGCGATGGGAGTGGTGGATCCTTGGTTTTGCCCATCAGTAAAAGAAAAACTGAAAGACACAAACTTATTTGTATTCTGCCACGAAGAAAATTTTATCTAGTGCTTTGAAGTGGTAAGCCCAAGAAGGAACCCACGAAGGACTTCTTTCGTCTTGCCAGACACTTTTCTCTGTCTGTGTCAAATTCCAAAAAAAGTTTCTCACAACTTTCTAATAGAATTGTTTTGGTTGTTTCTTGTATTCAAGACAGCGGGATAAGTAAAAGAACTCAGATCTCGGTTGAGAGGAGCTTCAACAACGGCAATGTCTGACGATACTTTCGTTTTTAGAGAGAAGGTAAAACTTTCCTAGAGCAGCCATCCGTCGAAAATGTGGTCTGAGGTCAAAAGTTGTGCTCCTTTGTGAAGTACCAACTTGATTTTGGTTCGGTTTTGTGGGTTTTTGGGACCTGTAATAAATACATGACCTGTACTAAGTTACGGCAATTGTAACTTTTCTTTAAGCGTATTAAAGGACACTGCGCCTCTAGCAAATGTCATCCGTTCGAATAAATCACATCATTTCGGAGGGTTCACATACCCGCGAGGACAAAGATTCGTTTACAAAACGCCCTCTTAATGTGGAGAATAGTCTTAAATTGAATTGATAAGAATAACTTGGGGGATAATAGAAAAAGTATAGATACCTACTGTTGGAGCTATGGGGAATATAGGAGACTCTGTAAAGAGTATCATGATGATGTGCGCTTCCCGGGAGGGAACCTAATTTAATGACGCTTTTCATTCCCCGGTATATTTTCAAAAGGCTCGAAACTCTTGTCTTGTCAGGGCTTTCATACCTGTTCAACTTCGCAGTTAAAATGAGTTTTGGTCGTCATAACGACAGTAAAATTCATATCCTTTCTGGCAGGATACATACAGCGACACCCTTACTTCGGATGTTGTTTGGTTTAACAGACGGGATACATGCAGTCCTGTAACGCTTCTGTACAACGTTCCCTCATATCTGAAATATTTCCGAGCGTTGATAGTACGGGAAGACAACAAGGTTAAAATTAAATTTTCATTGCGATATTATCATAGTCGAAAGTGAAGATAGCGCATAGAGGAGACCTAGCGTAATGAAATTTCTACTTCTCCTTGTCACCGTTCATTATGCACTCTTGGCGTGGAAGAATTTCAGAGCTTCAATGAACAATTGTAAGGTAAACCATGAAAACATAATACTACCTACGGAGGTACCTACAGCTTTAATTTAAATCTCGTTGAAGTATAGGGTGCTTTTGGTTGCGGGCAATAATTGACACAATTTATTTTTAATGTAAATAAAGCTGGCTGCTGCCACCTATAACAGGTCTATATGAAGGAAGTGAAACTCGAAAATTTTTGGTATGTTAAGTATTTTAAGACTTTGGATAATTCTCTGTAAAACAGCCTCGTAGTCAAGTGAAAAATTGTTGACAATTTTGTGACAACATTTTTTGGATTGTCGACAACATTGCTGACAAAATGGTTAGCAAATATTTAACAATAGGCATAATGATTTCCGCTATTATTATGTCAAAATTGTTTATTGTCGACAAAACTGGAGACAAATAGCGCAAAAAATTTCGGTATATGGTAAGTATCCAGAATAACACCACAAAATACAATACAGAAATAAAATTAAATAAATCTAAGATCAAATTTTCACTGTTTAACTGTGATCCTGAGTTAAAAGAAGCATTGCCAATAAAAAAATTAATCCACCGGCTCGCATTCATAAATTACGTTGAAACTTGGAGTAATTGAATTTTGCGTCAATTGTGCGTCAATTTTTGCGCCAACTCCACTCTTTAGTGCCTACTCTAATAGACGGTGACTAATAAACTTACCCCCCCCCCCTGGGTGGCTTAGTGGCTAAAGCACTTGCCGTCGGTGCACCGGGTACCAGGTTCGAATCTGCTTGGCGACAAGTAATTTTCGAAAATGGGATTGGGTGCCGGACTACCAGTTTACTCAGCTGAAAATGAGTACCTGAATTAAAATCGGGGTAATAATCACGGACGAGCGTGTAGCTGACCACTTCACCTCCTAGTGTTCCGTTGGTCTCGCAATCATGTATTTACAAAAGTAACAAACGATATGAAACTAAACAGTAACAATATATTAAATCTTTTTTGAGTTTTATGCTAATGAAAAACAATAGAAAATATTAAATAATAGTATGTAATTCAATGGTTTTACAAGTTTTGATAATTCAACGGATGTTAAAATTTTGAAATTCTATTGCAAATTTGAATGTTACTTGCTGTCTGCTTGCAGCTCGAACCCTTTCTGATTGCAGCAAGATAATTTGAATGTATTAAGATTTGTGACCATGAATTCAAGCTAAAGAGGCATAACAATCTGGTGCATTTCTCGCTATAAGCTCGTGGTGCAATGCTATCGGTACTGACCAGATGAATATATATATTTTTTTTAAATAAATAATGGCAAATAAAAAACTAGCGCTTTACTAAAATACACCTTAGACTACACGATGTACTAAAATTAATTTTATTTTTGGCAAAGCTAACAAATATGAGGAAATTCGTGAAATTTTATACACACCACGTTCACAGAAATTCGTTTTGGCTCAGCTCTGTAGTACAAAGCAAAATTGCATTTTTTCTGGTCGTGTTACTTTTCTGGGATATGTATACATACATATATGGTAGATATAAAGTTAAAATTTTATAGCATTAGCCGGTTTTGATTTGGGGAAAAAATTAAGACTTTCCTAGAACTTGTTACATTATGGCACCATACCTATACTTTCAGCTTTTTATAGTTAGCGGTTCTTGACATACGAAAAAAAAAAAAAATTTTACTTTATTAATTTTTAATAATAAAATATCGATCGATTTGAAATTTCAAAATTACTCTGAAATTTTGTATTTACAAGTTTTAGGACTAGTAAGCACAAAAAAAAAAAAATGTCCGTCTGTACGCCGTCCGCAAAATCATTTGAGGGGGGAGCTTACAAGCTCGTTGATATATTAAGTTAATATTTTCTATGGTAGATAGATTGGGCGAACCCCTATGACTGGGACCTTTGGGGGAGGGGGGTGTGAAAGGGTTGAGGGTGGAGCGTTTTAGACACAAGAAAATTGGTTTTTAGATCTCAGGAACCACTTACGATAGGAAGTTAAAACTTGAATCTTATGTAGAACAATAATGGTAGACCCATTTCCAAAAAAATGTTTGATATAGGTGAATTGGTGTGGGAGTGGGTAGAAAAATAATGAGTCTGAAACGCTTGAAAGCCGAGATTGAAACATGATAAAATTCGTATCTCCTGAACGTTTTATGTCAGAAGGTTGAAACTTTGTGGTTGTCCTTAGGGATATTTCGACAAGAGCTAAAATATTTAAAGGGTTTGGTGAAGTCTGGGGGTGGGGAGTAAAAACTTTAGATCACAATATCTTACGAACCAAATATAAAATTAAACAAATAAAATTTGGTTTCTGTATATGGGATCACAAGTGGAGTCTACTATTGCGGCAAATTATGTTATACTAATGAGTCAACCAACAATTTCAAGAAACATACAAAAAAATTTTAATATGATTTTAAGATCCAATATGAATGTAGTGCCATTTCCTAGAACTGAACAACAAAAAGCAATAAAAAAATTAAGGTACACAATTTGTCTCCAACTGTGTGAGAAATTATTGTGATCTTTCTTGTGACTGCAGCGCCAAAATGCGAAAAAACTATTCCATCACAAGCGCAGTCACAAAGTTTTAGTCATATCAGGTTATGGCCTGTGATAGGTCACAGTTAGTAGGGCCGTATGTTTATAAAAAATACTCAAAGCGATTTTTGGTCCTTTTTCTGAACATCTAAAAGTAAAATTAATTTAATATTTCATAAGAGTTACATCGATATATGTAAAAATACGTGCACCCCATTTTAAACGAATATTTTTTTATATATTTTTTACCTAAATTACATTTGTAGCAAAACTATTTCCACTAAGTTTCAAGTTTTTAGCATATTAAAAAACGTGTAAGCACTATTAATGTTTCAACTTTTAAATTTAGATCATTAGCAGCTCTAGAGAAAGATCGGAATTTTACCAACTGCCGCTATCTAAACCACTTACACCTTCACACCCAAAATTTGTTAAAATATCATTATGTACTAAATTGTTCATCCCAGTTAGCACGCCATTAACCACTCTCCAAAATTGTAATTTAGTTATTCTCCAAATTTGTAAAACTTCCTCCCCTCCCTCATTTCCGTCCTACATCTTAACCTCCAAAATCATCGCTCTATCTATCGAAAAGAAATATAATTTTTAAAGTTTTTGATGCATGTTTTCACAGTACATTTCGAATTTTTAAAGCTCAACGAGTTTGAAAGATACGCGTTTGCTTACTGGGGGCGTTCGGTGGACATACGGACTGAAATTAATTGTTATAGTTTGAAGTGTACTGGTTCAAAGAGGTTAAAATACTAAAATATGAGAGTGGCAATTTATATTTTAAATTCGATTAAATTACTGTATTATTGAATTAAAAACACTCCGGAAACAGATATACATATGTTTTATGGGAATTCTCAGTCTTTGAAATCGTACAAACTGTGGCACTGGCACTACTATGGCTCTCTTTGACTATGTGCGAGCACTAAATTCGTATTTAGTGACACAATTCACATAAATAAGCAGGCCCGACTCAAAAGCAAGTTGCTACTCTATTCAATTTGTTCGGCTCAGCGGCTTCACCTCTCCAAGGATCCTTGTCGGAACTTAATTACCCTTTGTAGAATTTTATTTGGCTATTTCGTCGTAACCAACTAATTAGTAATTTAAATATCAAAGGGAAACTATCGTAGAATTAGAGCAATTACTTTGTGAGCCTTGCAGCACTATAATATTTCTGGTTTAAATCCTTTTTAAGGAAAATAATTAAAACGAAGGTTTCATTCTATTTTCCGTTTCGGTTAACAGCGATGCGCATTTCAAATGAATCTTTTTGTTGTGTATACAAAGAAAGTTTTATACTTCCCGTCATTAATGACAATCGCCTGGATACTAGGTGGTACATTGTTGGTGCAAGAGCTATAAACGTAATTTCGAAAAATTATTAATATATGGCTCGCATTTGAAAGGTGAGCCAACTGGTTGCTCACCAGCAAGGAGAGTCCGGTCACATCCATTTGAATGAGACAATTAAAATCGACGCGAGTAATCGATTCGCAGGCGATATACGCTATAAATCACTAAGTGATCAATAGCAAATACATGGTGAAAGCTATGGACGCGTATTTCACGCTTAGAAAGCTAAAGTGTCATTGAGAGGTTTACGGTGGAGGTATTAATCGAATGCAATGCACGTAGTGAATATTGTGGTGCAACGGACCAAACGGCACGGCTGAAAGTCTATTTCAGTACGTGGCATACCTGTGGGACTGATCTAGGAACTCCAGTGGGAATCAACGCCACCTACGAAGCGTTCCTATATCCGCGATTGATGGCTGGACAATTGAAAGTAACGTCAATCCGATGGCCATTATTTCGTCGTTGTGATTCAACTGTTTGTCCGGTGAGACATTACGCTTACGCGTTTCACCCGGTGATGACACTTTCATCAGCAGCTACATATATGAAGACAAAGTTTATTAATTGGGTTTTAAAATCGGTCTAAAAATACCTGCCTACATTACAATTAACCACCAGGGGGGCATTTAATTTTGAAATATCTCATCTGAAGTACAAGTTAATGCGGGAAATATTGAATCTTTGGATTTACCTCGGGTTTTTTGATGCGATGAATTGCGCAACTTTATTCAAAAATATCACTCCAAGTTCCCGGCTCTACAGTGTTTTATATTCATTCAGTGGAACGATAACTTCCGTAATTTTATTTACTTTGCAGTTATGGATTTAATCGGTGAACAATGAGTTTCATTGATGAGACAGATTCGTACATTCACGCGAGAATAGCAATAAAATACTTTATCCAAATTAGTGCTATCTGATAAACTCTGCATTGGATTGAGGATTGATAAGAGAATCCTTTTCTCCTTCTTAAACTTTAAATCGATACCATAGAAAGAAGAAGTAATTCCGTCTGATACGAACCACGAACCATTCAAACTACATATTTTGAAAGAAGCATTTCAAATAGGTTCAGATGGAGAAATGCATATACCTTAAGCTTAAGTATGGGAAACGGTTTCTAGACATTTATCTAGAAATAGAAAAATAAAATATTATTTCAGAAAACCTAAGAGATAATATGACGAAACTCGCGTAAATTTCAGAACCCCATATTCATTGATCGGCAGAAAAATTTGCCAGGAGGCTATTCGGAAAGTTACGTTGACTGAATCGTCATACCTAGTACGTACATATTTAAAATTTTCGGAACTTACCTGACTATGGCCCAAAAATGAAATTGATGTTTTACGGTTCGCAGTAGCTAAAACACTTCTGTCAGACCCGGATTTAAACTACTTCCTGACTCAGGCTTTTGACACAATTTCATTTTATTATTTCTTAATAATAAAATATTGCGACCGACCGGAAATTCCAAAAAATTGATACTCTGAAATTTTGTATTATCACGTTTTACGACTTGCCCCAAAAAAGTGAAAATATCTCTGTCCGCCATGAGAGGAGTTTTTTTTCCAAATTTTCACGAATATTTTTACACCTTTTAGGCATGACACGTTATCAAATTAATTTTTCTGCTGCAGCCTCTTTCTCATAAGCATCTAGAAACCTTCTGTCAATTTTTTTAAGAGAACTAGATTAAGCACGTAGGGACGTTATTAGACGGGTGAGGGGGGCGACAGGCAGGGCATTTGCCACATTTGTTTATATAATATATGAAAATACCAAATTCCCCCCTCCCCCCCACAAATGACGTTCCTGAGTGCTTAATCTCGTTCTCTTAATCGTGAGATTACGAGGCAGTGGAAACATGGCATTAAGTGGATGTAAAGTTGTAGTGTACATTTTCACGAATTCCGATATATTTCTTAGGTTTAATGAGATATGAAATTCGCTTGCACTTCTAAATGCTTTAAATATAATCGGTAAAATGAATTCTAGCGTTTTTTGATATTGTGCCGAAGGGTGTGTAGTTCTATTCAAGTTTTCTTGAACTCCGATACATCTTTTAGGCTTAATGAGACCGAATTCACTCTTACTTCCATGGGATTTTAATACAATCTTCATTCAGGATCTTAAATCCAAATTCTTTACGCTACCATACTCCAAACGGCAATCTGAATTTAAATTCCGTATTTCATTATAGTACGACTAGCTTACTTTCTATAGTGACTGTGACATTTTGTTTATACATATTTAACCACTAAGATTATAGAGGATGATAACAATTTTTCACGAATTTTCCATATCTATTTGAGGTTTTATGAGATATCGAATTAGGATTTTCTTCCCCGAGCTTCCCAAATAATCACGTAACAATCCTTTCATAATTTTTTGATATTCAATCCTGGTAACTGTTTGGTGTAAAAGGATTGTATACTAGGCTTGCGCATTTTAGTTCACCTTAGTGATCGCGAACGAACTCGTTCTCGAGCCCTCGCGAACTAGTTCGTTGTTGTAGATGTAGAAATGATAAATGGTGTTGGGAATGTGATAACCTAAAAAAAGAGAAAAAAATGGTTCTCACTTCTAATTTCATTTTTTTTTTAAATCGCAGTTCGAGACTGAAATGAAAATTGATGTACGTAAATGTGAATATCTAAAAAAAAGTATTCACTTCCCTACCGAACTGAACCAGTTCCTTCTTTTAGTTCCCACTTCGCTGTACGCAAATGTGATGACGAACTACTAAACCAACTAGGGCTGGAATTCACTGCGAACTAGTTCGTTCATTTCACTTATGGGAACGCTCTTCCGAACTAGTTCGTACATGAACTACACAAGCCTAGTGTACACGTTTTCACGAATTTCGTCATATCTTTTAGATCTGATAAGATATCAAACTAGTTTTAAATTCTACGGCTGTTTATTTTTACTCTTTCAAAATAAAATTTGTACATGAACGTTTAGAGTTCTATCTTACAAGGAGCTATTGTTGTGAAATAATTATTATAATTTTCCAACATTGAGATTTTTACTGAACTGCTAAACTTCTTTCACAATTCTGGTTTAACCACTTCCCAATTTTGTCCTAATAGCGAAGTTGGACCCACATTGTTGTCAGAATTTTGCCAGTTTCATTTCGACAGCGAATTTTTTTTTTGTGGTACAATTTGTTGCTCACATGTATTTTAAAATTCAATAAATTAAAAATTTTAATTTTTATGAAAAAAAAATTAAGTTAAAGTTAAAGAAGAAATCTCAAAAAATCAAAATCTCTCATTTGTTACAAATGAAATGTATCAAAATCTTTAAACATAATTTTTATGACAGAAAGGGGCAATGAATTCCGAATTAATTTCAACTCTTGATCATCTTTTTAGTTGTCCCGTCGCGTATATAATAATTGCCCTGTCAGAAATATTAAGAAACGTCCGTCAAAAAAGAATCTCAAATCTCTAGAGCTCTGCGGAATAAAAATTGTCTGAAGTTAAGACAGATACAGGTCAGTCTTTAAGAATAATACTCATATTCACCACAAATTAACGCCGTTCACATTAAAGTGATCCAATTATTTAGCCAACCTAAAGCAACTTGTATCATGGCAATTAAACTTTCTCTCGACTCAGTTTGAATATAGGGCTCCCTTCAACTAATTTTTAGATTTTTACAGTCATTAGAGCGTTGTATAACATGAATCCGTACATGTAACGATCAATCTATTTTGTTGTCGCTCCCTATTCTGAAATCTGTATCTGATCTGCTTTAGTCCTTAGACAGACCTTGCAGTCAACTCAAAATTCCTTCAAGCCATTTATGTACATACATACCATCTTATCTGCTTGTCTTTCTAGTTCATCAAAATCATAGACTTGTCCAATCGCCCTCTCGACGAATCGAGCTATCTAAACTGAAGTTCGGTGTATACCTAAGTTTAGCTTCATTTTTATTACAGGGTGCCCCGAAGGGTTCATTAATCAACTTCAAAGGCGAAACGTATAGACACAAACTTTTCAAATGTTCTTGAGCGCAAAAGTGGAAGAAAACTGGACAGTTGAATCCCGAAAAACTGAAGTGCCGGAGTTTATAGTTCAATTCGTATTCGAGTCAAAATCTTGATGCTTGTCGAAAAAGTTAACATCTTGATGCCGGAAACTATTATATGAACTAAACGCTAATAGTGCTAAAAAGTTGCGAAATGAACACGAAGAAACTATCAAAGTCCCTGAGGACTGTTAGTGTTACTCGGCACTTTGACTTGTCTATCTGTCGCCCCGAAATTGAAGTTCATCGAAGCTAAAACTTGAGCAAGTTTCTTGAAAGTCCTACGGCAAGAATACGGTAGGAATTGGAACATTCTTAAGAGAGTTTGGGAAACAATAAAAGCAACTTTTTGGATTTTCTATCGAATTTTCAGCTAATAAACTGATTGAAGAAAAGCTGGTACGTGAGCTCCTAGCGTTTTCTGTTTTTAAGTCTTCATTATTTTGAACTTTCTCGTTTATTTTATGTTTTTAACGACGTTGGAATCGTCGTAGGTGGCTATAAAAACGCAAGAAATTTCAAGACACAACAAAAATATTTAAATCATTTCATTCCGATTAATTGATGGACATTCCTCCTGTTAAATTTTGCAGGCATACCATACATAGTCAGTGTAGTCATTTAAATTAACGATTTTGGATTCTAGATCTCAGGAAATGCTTGTTCTATGTGGTTGAAACTTGGTATTTCGCGATCTGATTGTCAAATAAACATTGTGTACGTTTTCACGAATTTCGACATATTTTTTGGGTGTAATGAGATATCGAATTTGCTTCAGTTTCTAAGAGGCTTTAATATTTTATAATATAAAATGATAGTATCGCCAAAAAAACCATTTAAACATGTGTCGATATTCAACCCCCAAGGTGGTTAAAGAGTGTTGTGTAAATACAAATTAAGGCAAATATTTGAGGTTTAATAAGATTTTTGCTTTTATTTCTATTTAATTTGAATATAATCTTCTAAAAATTAACTTCAGCATTTTGTGATATGCAGTCTTGTGGAGGTGGAAAATGATTAAATATGTTTTCACGAATATCGACATATCTCTTAGGTCGAATAAGATATCGAATTCCTTTTTACTCTAATGGACTTTCAATCAGTTTCAGATTTTTTTATATTTTGGGCCTAGGTAGGTAGATTTGGATATTAGAATATAGCATTGGATTTTCGCAACTTCAATTTCGACAAGATTACTGAGACTGTTGAAGAAGTAGGCACCTAGAAGTAGGCACTTAGATCCTAGTGGATAGAGCTGGAGAGGTACTGAGAAGATAAAGGACTGTCTCCTCCTCCTCCTGATCTGGGCAGCTTCTACAGAAATCATTTGAAAAGTGGCTGAGTCTCTTTCAGCATTCTGGACTATAAGACAGTATTCGGTAGAGATGAGAAATTCGGATCTTTTCAATGAAGCGGCTCACTGGATCTCGCTCTTTTCAAAGATCCGGCTTTTTGAGCCGGTTCAAAAGATCTAGGTGGATTGCACTGCCGTTCTAAAGGGGTATTCCATGCTCAATCTTCCATCCTTCATCCTCAATCTTCCAAAATTCATCCACCATCCTTCATCCTCAATCCTCCATCTTCCATGGTCCATCCTCCATCCTCTATCCTCCGTCTTCCATTTTCCACCTTTAATCCTTCATCATCAGAATCGGTTCTTGACTTATAAAAATTAACCTTTTTGAATAATTTTATTGCCTCTTAGTACCTATAAGCCGATTCTCAGATCTAGAAGCCATAATTTTCGTCTAAAACGCTTCAAAGCTGACGATAAATTTTGTTCGCACTTTCGAGATAAAGTTAAGCTCGATGTAATGGATGTTAAGGTTGCATTACCCGATAGTTTCACAAATCTGCATAAATCGTGCCCATTACTCTCAATCTTATCGAAGTAATTCTATTCTAAAGCGCCACACCTGTGTACGTGTTCATAAAAGATTTTGTCACCAATATCCTACAAATCACAGCCAAACAATACTCACGACTTCTGTTTCCTCTGTGCGCTATTGACTGGCGCCACTATCAATGCCATTTATTTTCTAGAACAGCTCACATAAATTCCAACGGAAGTGAACCGATGCAAAAATTTTATTTACTCAGCCCGTAGAACGTAGAACCCCATGTTATGCTACCTTAAAGACATAATCCAACAATTTAAGAAGCAGCCGAGAACCTTGTTAATATTCTGCTCAATAAATCACCGAGTTTTCGTTATTCGACTGAACAGAAAATAAAAGGAGAGCCTCCGATTTCAGAATTACTCGACTTTTAAGGCAACTCGCTTTTTCGAGTTTGGGTGGAAACATGCGTCTCCGTCCAAATAGTAGTTTCTGGAGGTGGGTTCAAAATTTTGGAAAGAGTATACCTATAGCAAGTTTCTTTTCGCAACGTTCTTAGCAACTCAATTAACAGGTTTATTGCACACTAGTGACAACATCTTACGTGCAGCATAACGTGCTCTACGTTTTTTTTTTTCGATGAAATTTATGGTGCGGTTGCCGGTGCGTGCGAAGTATCCGATAAGGATAAATAGCAGCCATCGATAAATTTATGAGTCCCGAAGGAAATTTTTAAATTATAAGAATAAGATGTCTCGTTTTAATTGTTGTGAGGCGATTTCAGATCGGTTAAAATTTATTAAACTGGTTCGTTGGCAAGATAATAACAATGAAATTGTACATTGGTCTGCCCCTTGTAGCATGTTCGAAATAAATTTTCCCTAGGTATGAACAGGACAAATTGATGAAGGATTGAAACGCTGACTAAAACACTGATACGAACCTATGCCCATTTTTGTACAGTCTTCGAGATACATATTTCAAAGATTTATTGCTGTTCCTTTCCTTTATTTTAAAAACTTCAGTACTGCTAAAGCCACTTAAATAGTTTTTAGACTTAGGCGCTATACACATTGCACACGGACGAACGAATTTTCCGATACGAATTTTCGTTTTTCTGCTTAATGTCAAGTTTTTTGATACTAGAAAATTGGTTGAAATCGTTAATAATAGCATTTTTAAGAATATCACAAGAGAAAATTTCAAGAGATTTGCATTTTGATTGATAATATTAAAATAAAGTCAGTTTGTCGGTACGAATATTTTTAGTCGTACGACGATTTCATTTCTTTTTTTTTTATCAATTAAAACTACAAATTCTTGGAGATTTTCTTTCATAATATTTTTGGAAATGTTATAATTTACGATTATAACCAAATTTTCATTAACTTAAGATTTCACAATAGGTCGAAAAACGAAAAATCGGATCGGGAAATTCATTTGGTCGTATGCAATGTGTACAGCGCCTTAGGGCCCTTATTAGGACCTTCAGTCAAAATTTAACCAGAACTATGACTGCAAGTTCCAGTTAGAACGTTATTGACGATCGTAGGAACGGGCCTTATTTGGTAACTAAATCCAAACTGGTCGAATATAAAAGATTTTTCAGATTGTTGGTCTGATTAATACTCTGAAAATCTCTCGGAACTCTGGTCCTTGGAAATGAAAAAAGCTCACCAGAAGACGGTCTTGGGAGCATAGAGATAGATGTACGTAGGTATACATTTTCATATGTACTTTTTAATATATTTCAAACAAAAAACAAAACATAATTTGACAAAAAACTGAAGAAGGTTGGAAAATAAAACCAATGCCATCTCTATGTCAAAGAAGTTAGGATGACCAAATTGGAATTTTAACAAATAACTTATGCCATAATTAAAAGCTAATAAAAGGCTAATTTAGTGCTCCAAAAAAAACTCTGCGTCTCCACCTCTAATGGTAGAACCGTATGGTCGTTCTAACTTCCATGGAAGCTAGAACCGATGTTAAACGTAAGTGCAAAAAAGTTCTAATTATACAGTAATGAACGGCTATTTCAAGGCTTTCGAATAAGCCTGATTTCTTTAAGTTTGGTTCACCCTGTCCCGAAATATGCACCACTGTGAATAAAAACTCAACCCCCGTACAAGTATGTTCGTATATCTAGGCAAATAGAACAATTTTGCAATTAGTTCCCAAACTAATAACAACTAAATGCTTAGTTGTTCTCACAGTCCCTGACTTTATCGCTCCACTTCCTCCTCCAAAACCCACTCCTTGTTTAGCCATTTTTGCGAATCTGGGCATACAGAGAAGCTATACGAGTCTGTAATATGTCTTAAAACTTCTACTGAATGAACGGCTCGCGATTCCCAATGCTCCCGAATGAACTGCTCCAGCCCTTATCCAAGACCCACCATCTACATATGTATAATAGACATTTTTGCGAATCTGGCCATACAATCAGGCCAAACCATGATATAGGTAAAAAAGAGTAAAAAGTATAAAACACTGTACCTATATGTTTATTACATGAATTTATTAGTTTGAAAACCACAAACTTCACATACAATAAACATTATTCTCTTTTTAAATTTTTAAGCACGCCTTACATATAACCACAAGCAAGTTAATTGAACCATAAAGCGGTCAAGTTATTATTATACGAGTATCACAAGAAACAAACGCCGGAAGTATCAAAACTACATGCAAAATGCGTAATTTTACACAGAATGATCAATTTTACACATTAAATGTGAAAAATTATATGCCGAGTAGTCCGTAAATTCATGAATTAATGTGTAAAAATACAGAGTTTCAAGAATTACTCTCAATTTTGTTAAATTTAATGAAAATTTGTAAATTTATTACATCAATGCGGAATATTTTACCGCTTTAAGGAAAGTAATTTTTACAAAAAAATTTACTGTATATTTAATAGATATTACATTTTTTTTTTGCTTCTTGCATAATTTTATCATAAAAGCCGAATTCAAAATTACAGAACAGTAATCTTGTAAGTAACAACTTCTTTGGTGCAAGAGAAGTAATCTCTCTGAGAAATTGACATACTCTTTAAAGCAGTTTCGTACGCTCTCGAGGCGTTGTTGTGACTCCCGTGTAGAATTTGTATGCTGGAGTGATACAACGAAGTTGTGGGAATACACATATACTGCCTCCAGTGGCCTGCTCCACAATCTTCCTATCCGTTATAAGAGTAATCGTCCTCAACTGATATATCGGAAATTTGTTGCCACAAATAATAAAGTAGTGACAAAACAGTTCCCCGGACCTAGTCCAACATAGTATAAAATTGGCTTCACCAGTGAAGGGTTTTCATTTGTCATATCCTCAAGGTAGCGATCAATCCCAGTCTAAATGTTCGTGAAAGTGTTTCACACAGGAACCTCCTCTTACTCTAACAAACAATCTAAAAACTCCTACACCTAGTTTCCATGGTAGCTTTATCTTGAATAAATTCCATTTTCAAAAAACTAGTCCTTATATTCATGGTACTGTCTTCAAATAACAAATTCCAGCTGCTAATATCATATTAGAGCATGGGTTTTAATATTGCATAGTTCCAAAAAGCATATCCACCCCGTTATCAATTCGCTGAATACCAAAAGGATGGATACACCAACTTTAATTCGGCAAATGTCGAACTCCTGCCAAGTACTGGATTTAATAGAGTTAGTAGCAATCAATATTGTAACCAAGCAGATGGTATTTAGCCGTGTGCGATTGCGATATCTTTCGCCGCAAGCTAGTCACCTATCGAGTGTTGGATAAATTCAGAGCAAATATATTTTCAGCTAACAAACTTTTGCCTCGCTTTACCCGAAGCGTAGATACAGCAGCGTTATGAGAAGATGGAAACTCCCAATTAACTGATTCGTATCTACGGTAGAGAGGAGCGTAGTCTGATACGTTATCGATTGCTCACGATGTTTAGTTCGTTCTGCTACGAATAGTTGGATATGTGGTGCATGTAGATATATGCCAAGGTGAAATAACCACTTTAATGCTTTCAGGATCAGATGTTCTTAAGCGAATAAAAAGTGATGATTAATAATGACGATGTGCGAACACATCTTGCATTATTCATATGATGAGGTTCTGTGAATTTGTATTGCTTGCCATCTATCTAACCTTCAAATGGCTCAAACGACGACAAGCACTGTCCTTTTGCATGAAGAATTTCGTAAATGATATCAAATCTAGCCTTTAATCGCCCCCGTCTCCTAAAAAGTTGGGCCGTTAAAATGCTTTTGCCTGCCCTACAAAGCACCAAAAAGCAAATGATTTCCTCGCTCAATCTACTTTCAATTTTGTGCTGCTTCTGACCCTGGTATTCCCTGGCAGAGAGTGCGAGACCAATTTCAATTTACTAATGTAAAAAGTCGATTTTCAAAAAAAAAACGGCTCCACCAAAGTGGAACCAGATGCCATCAAGGTTTTCAGTTCATTGGGTCTCAAGTGCTGTTTACTGTACTCACAGTCGATTTCATCGGCAGACATTTCTACAGATCGAAAGTAATTAGAATTTAAAGGTGCAATTGGTAATTTAACACGAGTAATCGATGGAAACCCCACGCGTTCTGTAAGGTCTGTGGTATATTGAACCGTTCCGCCAAATTATTATCGAAGCTTTAAATTCCTTGACGTCCTCGTATATCGAAGCCAGTCCTTTATATCGTCCAGAACAGAGCAATCAATCAACTCGACCCAGAATTCTTTGCTTCCTTAGTTTATTCATTGAGTCGGAGTGAAAATAACGCCCTTTTATTTCTCATGTCGAACAGGGAAATAAATGGAAAGTGGCTTTAAAAAGTGATTTACCCAGTACGGGTGGGATTGATTTCCTGATAGGTTTCATTCTAGAGCAAATGGAAAAAAAGCGGGTAGAACGTCTGGCAAGGACGAGTGTGGGGCGGGGTGGCTTCAAAGATAAGGTTGAAAATCGGGTTCTAAGAAGATTTATTGAAGTAATGTAGTCAGGTGAATGTAATTATCCAAATTGCGGGGAAGGGTTGTACGGAAAATTCGATTAAAATCGTGCTCGTATGTAGTTCGAGAATAATGGTCGTTTTTTTCAACTTTCAAATGCTGGTAGGTATGTCTGATTATTTTAATGTAATGCAATTTCTTTAAGTTCAGCTTCTTAACAGATAGTTTTTTTAGTCCTTGTCTAGGCTGTTAGGTCGTTTCCGAATACCTTGCTTCGTCTACGTCTACGTCTAGTTATAACAGTTAATAACGTCAGACGTAGCAAAGCTGTGTCTTAATTCCGTTTCGGCTCATGTCTTGACTATTTTTACGACAGCTGGTCTGATATATCGGATATATCATAAATATATATATGACGGCTTACCTGATATATCAGTGAATCTTAACAAACGTAAACAAATTCAAAGTTTTCAATAGCCTTTGACTTAATTTTTTATTTATGATGCTTATTTGAGCATCAGCTGAGCCATTTTGACTGTTTAGACAAGCTTTTTATAAACTGTTAAAATAGCAATAATATGCTGTGTCGTCAACATAGATGTAGACGAAGCAAGGAATTCAGAAACGACCTTAATTTTTCTTAAGACAAACACAAAGTTTTAAAAGAAGATGCATCTTACATGATTTTTCCCCCAAGTTCCACACCCCAGGAGCCTGGGGTTTATAAAAATAAAATTACACCACTTTATTAGCAGTATGTATACTAGGTCGTCCATAGAGAAAAAATTCAAAACTGTATTTGCAAAAATTGCTACTAGAACAAAAACACTTGAACATTTTTTTAAATGCTTAAGTTCGAGTTTTTTAAGTGCATTTATTACCTATTTTTTGAATAATTAACATTCATTTTCATTAATATAATGCTAGAAAAATTCTTAAAGAATGTCTTCCATAGATTTAAAACATTTTCATTTTTGTTAATAACATATGAAGTCAAACTGAAGCAATTTTTCACGCTTTTCATGGCAGGAATTACTTAAGAAGACCGCATTTCATTGAAAAGTATCATAGATAGTATATTTAATTGGTATTTCTAGAAGATAAATCAATGAAAAAATTATTGATTTGTAATAATCATGCGTTTAAAATAATTTGAAAACCCTTAACACTATTTATTCTGTAAATTCAAAGTTAGATCGCTGATAGACAGTGAACGATGCAGACGTATTGCCCACGCCAAATTACAAAAACGATTTAAATCGATTAAAATCGTCTCAATAAAGAAATATCAAAATGGGATAAAAAAAATGTCGCATCGGACTCAGGCGGCCTTAAGAAATCCTATTATTTGGAAGGAATAAAGAAGTTAGAAAAACGCTGAACTAAAAGTATTGAACTAAAAGGAGATGTTTAAGAAACAAAACTCTTATTTGCTAAAAAAATATTTTTTTGTTCAAAAAATCAATTACTTAACAAGTTAAACACTAGAACCTCTATATAGTGACCACCAAAGGGATTGTGAAAAACTGGTCACTGGACTAATCGAATAGGTCAGATTATAAAAATAATTTAACAAATAAAATTCGTTTCTGATTTATATCGGGACCTTAAAAAAATAGGTACCTTAGGTAAGTGGTCAAGATACGAAGGGGATCACTTCTTCAGATTCTACAGTATATAAGTTTTAGCCTCCTAGCAAAAGCAGTTCCTCAGATCTAGAAACCAAAATTGTTCGTCTAAAATCATCAAGAAGAAAAAATTAAGTGAACCCTTCATGTAGCTACCATATACAGCTCCTTCAAAAATTTGTGGATCAGTTTTTCAAAACCCAATATACCTATATCGAGAAATGGTTGAGCCAGGAAGTCAAAATTTTACTGGCATTTGTTTTAAGTTAAAAAGTAAGCTCGAGTTTGTTATGCCTGCACTCCATCGAATAGGTCACAAGATTAAACTCCGTAAGAATCGTGGTATCTTCAGAATTGTTACAAGCTAGAAATTTGAAAATTTGTACACATTGATTTTCCGTATTTTTTATTAAAGAGATTTTTTGCTACAGCCCTATGTAAAAGCCGTTGAAGAAGAACATTTTTTGAAACGAAGTTGAGTTTAAAGTTTCTGGTATGTAATTGAAACAATGTCCCTTGCCTTCGAGTATCAACTAAACTACAGTCCCTGAGAAAGGATGATCTATAAGTAAATTAGAGTTTAGTATTTCATCTAAAGATCCACACAGATTTGCTTACAGCCTGTCGTAACTGCGTTATGTTTCATAGTTTAAAAATATGGTAAAAAAAATAAGTACAATCAAGGTAGTCCTACAGATTTACCAACTATGAAAAGATTATTGAAAAATGAGTCCTTCAATCGCATGGCGGCAACTATTCGTTTTATATATGATTCAGTGTGGAGCAAAATTTGAGAGTGGGTAGTGTGGGCTGACACATAAATACCCTAAAAGTTTGAAGCTAAAGTAATAAGAAACTTATCGCTATATTATGCGGATAGGGTTTGATGAAAAAGGTCACCTGTAATATTAAGTGCGTTGATCAATTTTTTCCCCGATATTTTTGAAATGATTACTTTCTTCAACCAACAAACTTTACTGCTCAATCGTTCAAAATTCACTCCTTGACAGTTACATTTCATTTCGATTCAATTAGGGCAGTCTTTCTAAAATATTCAATGAGTCGTCTTCACTGGTGATTGAAGGAAACACAAAATCGCTCTTTACTTAGCAACTTGCTCTGATCCAAATGAAAATAAGTCCTTGGCTGAACTGAAATCCATCAGAAGTCAGTTCCACCGACCTTTGCGATTCGAGGATAAACTTGAAGGGAACTCAGTATAATTGGCATGAGACAGCCCCCTTTCCTTAATCATTTTACATATGTGAATATATGTATGTGTAAAGAGAATTAAATTATTAACTGCAAAGGTCGCAACGATATTGAGTAATCCTTGGTGCCAGACCACAGTTTCTGCTCCGTGAATATGCAAACAGTTCTCGTAAATTATGGCAAAGTAGAATTTTGCATGTGGTGATGAGCCTGGATTGTAAATTCGAGATAATTCCAGAGTATTATCAAGAACTCCTAACTCCACGACTACGGAGCTATACATCGTCTGAGACGGAAACGTTGGCAGGAAGCGGTTAACAGAGTCACGGAGATCCTTCGACAAACTCTTAATTAAAGTCAAAAGTTTCGAAATTACAGCATTTGAATTATTGAGATGAACTAGACCTCCGTCAGCGAATAGCATCGTCGTAATTTTTCGAATATCACTTAAGGAGTTTTTGGAACGAGAATTATTTATTCGCGGAAATAACAGACGTTCTTTATTAGAATGGTGGATTTTAATTAAATAGTAAAATCAGAAGCGGCGTTAGTTCAAGTTCAAGAATACTTTCAAAATTATAATTCCTTATTTTATCGAAGTTATTAAGGTATATGAGCATCTCGTAAAAGAGAGAAACTGTAGAAAAATCCTTTAGTTACAATAGGCAATATACAGAAATACAATAATAGGCTCTTACGTATATAGTCAGGGCCTGCGTTTGAACTTGATGTGTGAAGAAGACTTTCTGCCTTCTCCAAGAACACGCATACTTAACTTTTCTTAACAGTTAACACCAAACCACATGCATGTACAGTGTGTACGTACATGGTTGAGATGTTTTAATGGCTGATTCCTTCATGAGTTCATTCCAACAATAGTTGATGACTCCAAACAACGCCATTTCTGTGGACGTTTGATGTATTCACCAAGTGAAATTAAGATTGATCGCTTCTTAGAAGCACAAACGCGGGCGCTAAACCGATATGACTTCAGGCAATGTACTATCCCACAGGACCTGGCCCGATTCCGGGCTGCACAATTGATGATGACAACCACAGGAATGAGTTTTTCTCACGAATTTCGTCATATCTCTTAGGTATTCTAAAATTATGAGTTAATTTTCATTCGACAAATTCTTCACATAAATGCCTAGAAAGCGTTTTCAGGTTTGTATACATTTTCATGAATTCCGCCGTATCCCTCTGGTCTTTGCACTTCCAAAGGCTTATTCACCTAAAACTCGTTTTCATGTTTTTCGTTTTTCAACGCCTAAGAGGGTATACACAGGTTGTAAACTTATTCACGAATTCCGTCATATCTCTTTTTATCTTATCTTTATCTTTATTGCCTTCAATTCTATTTTGACTTAACGCTAATATATTATATTATTATATTATATTATTATATTAAGAATTCAGTGATGCAGTGGATCGATTTAGGATCATCTCTAATAGATTGGGAGGACGTATGTTGAAATCCTGAATGGGAATTTAAGAAATGGATCAGTCTTAATAAATGATAAAATCAGATACCCAAATGCGTATCTTGATGTAAGATTAAGTATCTTAGTGAACCTCTATAACACTGAACACTCTACAATAATAACAACTACCGATAAATTTATAGATTTCAAGGATTTAACATTGTTTTTATACAAAATGCTAGAGAGGGAATAAAAAAAAAGTTCGGCCTCTGAAACTGTCTGAAAATAGTTTGTTGAGAAAATTGAAAAGTTCTAACGTAACTATAATAAAACTTTTCTCTTGAAAAACTTGGCTTCGGAAAAACTAAATTCAATTTACAACGTCGAAGATGGACAACTACAAATGGCATCCATAATGGATGCGTTGAGGACAGAATAGAATTGCGCTAGGAAACGTTGTAGTTGGTCGAAATGGTATTGTTGCTTTTCGGTGATTTATTTAGCATTGGAAATTATACGTCCAGGATTCGGTTCCAGACTCCTTTGTGTATAGTAATAGAAGCAGTGATGTAGGGATGATAATAAAGTTAAGGGATTTGTAATGTATTTCGAAAGTTTTGTGAAGCATCCGGTCCGATTATTTTAATGCTTCCGGTCGGCCATAACAAGTTCTCTCGACGTCGGAGCGAATTGAAAGAGCTTGCAATCGAGCGCCCCGATTGCAACGACTCATTCCTTGCAGACCATTAATATTTATTAAAATTGTGTAATATTTATAGGCTGTTTTATTCTGTAATATTACTTTACTTTTTTTTCTATCCTGAATAAATGTTCTTTATTCTAGATTCATCATTGTTGGTATAAAAGGGATCATACCTCTGCAGCACCTTGTACACTATTTATACCACTGTTGTCACGCAACTCCAAAACTATGAACTTGTAGACTAAGACCCGCTCGCCGGGATTTCAAGTAAAACAAAATTCGTTTAAAATCGATAGAAATAACGTTCTTTTTATTCACGTCCAATAATCATACTAGTACTAACAACACTGCTCGATTGTACGTACTATTTACTTCCTCACTGTTCGATAGCTCCTTTCAATCCAAATTGCTTTACAAATACTTCCACGTAGCACTCACTGCCGTGTATGGTCTTGCTATACCGTAGCAAAAACTGTTCTTGGCTGCAAGCTTTGTCGTGCTTATGTACTGCATGTGTTAGGTCGAGAGCTTTTCAGAATATTCGGTGGTATGAGTGAGTGGTATATTCGTGAGGCTTAGAGAACATCCAAGGAAAGAGCGATAATGGGAGTATTTGAGATTTATACAGAAATTTACCAGTTTTTCAGTCATCTTCACACTTCAGCTAAAGCTGTAGCCATCAACTCAAATGTAGGAGGATTTGTAGTACTTCATCAAACACACTCATCCATTTCTTCGGTTGTTTTGAATCATTCAAGCCTATCTGAAAAGAAGGCATCAGTGAAGAAATCACGCTAAAAATAG
The DNA here is from genome assembly GCA_949128065.1 of Beris chalybata. Lineage (NCBI taxonomy): Eukaryota > Metazoa > Arthropoda > Insecta > Diptera > Stratiomyidae > Beris > Beris chalybata. The sequence continues at coordinate 25,851,838 of OX421896.1, read as the reverse complement.
AGCCTGTCCTGGCAGCAACAAGAGCTCAACTACGAAATTACGTCCAGAGTAGAAGCACATTTGATGTCTTAAATAAATTCATCATACAAAATACTTACAAAGCACTACTCTCCCACAAAAAGGAAAGAAGGAATTGTCTGATCGAGTTAAAAACTTTGGGAGAAACCTTCATTTTGTTCATCTGCTTGTAGGTACACAAAGGTATACATATATTTGTTGAATTTAGTAGTCAAATGCATTCATTAGCAAAACTCTCGAAACTAACTAAATCTAACTTTTAGTTGCGAAACAAAGTTAGGGCTAGCAAGTACCAAATTGTAAATTGATCAGAGTGCATATTGAAAACCTCGGCATCCGCTTCATATAGAGTACCAATAATTTAAGGCAATGTCAGTTCATAACAACGCTCTCGACATGCCACTTGGATCCAAAATTGGCTCGAATTTTAAATGATAAGGTCGACTGCCGCTTGGCATTAGCCAATTGTTATAATTTATTAGCGAAATCGACCGAAGTGTATATAGAGTAGACCACATTTAATACTACGAGTCTGTATAATTTTCCGGGTCGGGAATTAATTGCTGTCCATCGTGCACTAATGAAACTTTTCTGTACTCATCCTGATGGCTAAATTTCGCAATCAACCATTTAGGAACGAATAGGATGCAATATTATTTTTCCAACATATCTAATGAGAGAAATATTGGCAGTGCTAACGCGACAATAGCAAACTGTATACCGAAACACATAAAAGGCAATAGAATATATTCAGCCCATAAGGTATGTCCCACGCAGCATCATATGTGTCATATAGGGACATATGACAAACTTGTACGTAGAGTTAAATTGCTCGGCGATAACTCATGCCTCAATTAGACATGATAGATTTATGACGCTGGGCTAATTAATTTCTAGGGTTTCAGAACTAATGTCTCTGTTAATTATCAACATTAAAGTTTGTAAAGTGATGGCGGAGCAGCATACTTTGTGGTTGTTTTTGGAGGGGGTTCACAGAGTTTTGTCGTGTTTTGGGTCTCGCTGTGTTGGCACCTACGACATGTTTTCAAATTGAAAGTTCTTGGAAGTAAATTTGAATGAAATGGGATTCCATTGTCTTGGGCTTGAGACTTGTGCAATATGACAATAAAGTTGAATTGGTTTCGACTTAATGCCTTTTTTATTTTTAATGTATTTCTGGTAATTTAAAATAATTTGTTCGTTAGAGTTAGAGTGATGGAACTAATTGAAATATTTAGCTTAATAGAATTTTTTTGTATTGTATTTTTTGTGGGAAGCTGTTGGCTAAATGTCTAGCCAGCAGCTTCCCACATATGTGAAATCCTGTAAAATCTAAAAGGACTCGACATTTCCTTTTTTATTACTTGGCAAGCCACGTCCGGCGCTGTACTGATGCGCTTATAGAGCGCAATACCATTTCTCTTCTTTTCTCTTATACTGTTACATGCACCCTGACGACCCGCACAAGTCAATGACATGAGTTAACAGTGAGAAGCCATGTCTATACCAATATTCTCGAATAATCTTGTTCTCAATATTTTCGAACATGTTCTCCAGCCTTCTTAAACACTCTAAACACCACTCAATATGCGGGAAGGACCCGACTTTTTACGTTTTTCAGTAATGAAAAATGAGTAGAGAACAAAAAATAAGATGACACGGTTTTAAAAAAAATTAATTTACAATCCAATTTGTACCTACCTAAAATTTCCATTTTTCCAGCAAAAGTATTCTTTTTAGTTAAACGAAATTACTGGTAGATATTATTAAGTTATAAATAACTACTTTTCAGCTGGACCGTACAATTTTTCATGAAAAGAATAACACAATTACAGAACATTTAGTGTAAAACTAACTTTATTTATTTATGAATTGGAAATTACGTCCTTTTTCAAGTAAAACATGTAGTGGGATGCTTCGTTCGATTTTGTTATCTACTGAAATTAAAATGAAATACCTTCGGTGGCGCAGTGACTACGACCGCCAAACCTACGCAGCGAAACCAGAATTGATCGCGTGTTCGATTCCTACCTACAGCCAAGGGATTAATTAAGAGTAAGTAAGAAAGAAATAATATTAGAAGTAAAAATAAGTGTATCTTAAAGAGTGCTAGTTACACACCTTTTTTAAAGTGTATCTAAATTCACACGAATCATCAAATTGAAATTTACTGACCGAAAATTTAAAATCTCATTCAAATTGACTATGCCAATGAAAATTTACTTGAAAAGGTGTAGCATAAAAGACGTAAAATTCAATGGATTTTTTTTACTGTGTACCTACTTCAAAATCTTGCATTTATAGTAAACAATTAAACAAATTTGTTTAAAATATGTGAGTGAATATTGTGGTGAAATCTGAACATTGCGAAACACAAATTTTTGGATGTACCTACAGGCCATTTTAGTAGATATCTAGGGAGTTTTTCACCAATATTCCCTCAAGGAAATTTGAAAATCTCTCAAATGAGTGGAAAATCTAGTAATTTTAGATAGGGCCTTGTCAAAATCTTAAGAATGCTCAAAAGTCAGTTCGAAATTTTGCGAAGTGATTCAACTAGTATACCCTGTACAGACTATGCGTTTTAAACGCGTTTAATTAGGCAAAATAATCGTGTTAAAAAGTAGTGTACAGACTAGACAACACGTTTTATTTTAATACATGATAGCTTGATGTGATTTGTTTTAACAACAAATAGATAATCAGCTGTGTTTCATTAGCAAATTTATGCTTTTTAAATTATTTGAAATGTTTTGCATAGTAGTAATGAAAAGTGAATTGCACAAGCATGAAATTCAGTTTCTACGGCATTAAATAATTTCTTCCAAAGTTTACTTCGATTTTCGCCAGAGTCGCAGTGCACCCAACTCTCATTTTACACGGTCCTTTTCTACACGATTTTGAAATAACACGGTCCACGAAGAAGAACAAATACCACTTTTTGACACGATAATTACAGGTTTTTTTTAAATTGAAGAACACATCTACGATTTTACTGTAAGTATCATGTTGTTTACGCTTTTAACAACCGTGTAAAATGAGAGTTGGATGTACATGTTTTCGGTTAAAGGCGTTAAACTTGTTTTCGTAAACGCGTTCGAGAAATATTTTCAACGCGCTTAACTCGATTTAAGCGGGTTAATCTCGTAGTCTGAACATAGTATTATAAAAGTTATCTCTGTATTTCTAAAATTCTACAGCGAAATTTTAATGCAAGGATAGTATAATGTCCCCACAACATAAAGTGTCTTTCTTTATCTATTTATGAACCTGGAATTTATATAGAAAGCTGAAGCAATGAATTGCGCGTAATTACTTGATGTAGTTAATCCACTCACTAAATCGCGAACAATTCCTCCACTATACCACATTGCAGACTGAATTAATTTAGCGTAGAATTTTCATATTTGAAATAAAATTGAATCGGGCTCAGTCGAAATTATTTTCTGATGTGTTCTCCAGTGTATGAAACATTGCTGACCACTACTGCATACGAATCCTATACTGAAATCGCTTTTCATGAAACGGATGGATCAGTTGGGTAAACTGTGGCGTTATATACATCAAATATGGACGTTTCTAATGGTCAATAGGGAAGTGTAGAACAATTTAGATTTAGAGCATGTACATAGATGTACTCGTTTAATTATCTAGAACTTTATTACCAGCAGCTTGCGTTATTAATGACTTTATTGATCAAAAGGATTGTAGCAGAAACGCTAATAAATTTAAGTAGTATGTACTTCCACTTGGCGATTAATCAGATGCATCCCGAAGCTAATCAGATATACTCAAGTCCTAATCAGAATATTCTGAAACAATTCTCTAATACATAAAATTTGTGATGAACGTTCTTATAAATGGTGACCCCTACATAACTTAGATTCACTCTGAAGTCAAGTCTCTCAATCATCGGTATCCGTACTTGTTGTGTCCTTATCATAGCTAGTTAGGTTTAGGTGGGTGATAGTTCTTCCTAAGTAGTAAAACACATAGACCGCCGTTGGGTCTGTTAACCTAACTCCTATTCAACCAGCTATGAATCACAAAAAAAATGCTTTAAAATTGTTTAAAAACTTTCAAATGAGCACAGCATTGAATTTCCTAATTTAGTTCCTTTCCGCACTGAATGGCTTCGTCTTTGGAACGAATCATTGGTTTTCAAATCCATCGATAAGGCTAGTTAAACTTTTTATGAAATACGAACTAAGAAGTAAAAAGCAATACCTTATTCTGCAAGGTTGTAGGTCCCCACAAATTAAATACTAATTGTTTTATACTTGATTGAGGTATGGTTGGGGTGGTGCGGCGGGCTTTACGCAAATGAAAGTCTTTACAAATCATTGCATAGACGTTTTATCAATAGCCCCTTCAATTAAATATTTAACATTGCACCAAGGAAAGAAGAAAGACCTGGACTTAGCGCTCATCTGACTAGAATAAATTCGTCTAATGAAAATGAAACTTACTCAAGAAGTTTGAAGTTCCCGACAGTAGAAGTCCTTGCGTAAGTATCGCTATTGCAGCAGAGAGTGCAAACATTTCGAATGCTTTGAAATGGGAATTGAAAGGGGGTAGGTATTCCGAAAGCAAATAGCCTAATTGGAAGTGCTATGGAGGGCTTCTTAACCGTTCGTTCGCCGTGTCTTCCTCCGACTCATTTTCTTCTTGAAAACTACAATAATTTAGATATCCTTAAAGCAAGCCAGTGGAGCTCGACATCTGGCAACACCCTCTTTATGATTTTATGGTTCATTTCTTCTGTTTGGTGTAGTATGTATGTCGTATGCTTCGTGCAATATCACGTTTTATTTTCATTTTCACTTTCTGTGTAGCTTTTCACAGCCCCTACAGAAAAGGAAAATGCTTCCGATTTGATTGTGAAGAAAATTTATCAAAATGCTTCGTTGTTATTTTTGTCATAACGACACGCACCCGGAACAGGAAAAAACAATAATCTTAGGAGACAGGACGAACACTTGGGATGGTGATGTGTAATTGAGATAATGAGACTGAAAGGAGGAGTAGCAGAAGCGCAGCGGCTGCCTACTTTACGGAGAATTGAGAAGAGTCCTTTGGAGTAATTTTTGTGACGATGACGGAGTCCTTTCGGGGGTGATGATGATATAAATAGCATTTTGGATTACTGCTGCATGAAGACGATCAGAATAATACTGTTGTAGCGCGTAGCTTCTAGCTTCTTCTTAATTTCGAAGAACTGGGACAAATCGTTGAAGGTTATGAGTGAGAATTGTATTAAGGTTTACTTTAACGATGTTATCAAAGATTCTTCGAAAAGACACAAAGTGCTAAAAATGGTAAACATTTCGTTAACAGTATCTTGTTTGTATTAATTTTTTTTTGTAAATTCACTGAGTTGTGAGAAGTGCTCAACTCAATGAATTTTCTTATGTCTTTATTCGTGCCGTAGACATAAATTTGCACGCTTATATGAGTATATTTGCTTAGATGTTCTGTACAAGTCGAGAAGTACTTATGTACATAGTAGAATTTATACAAAATCATGTGTTTTATTCAATTTTTATACATTTGTTAAGTTTGAATTCAAGTTACGTTGATCATCGTTTTCATATTTATTCTTATACGGGAATACGAGTAGAATTTTAATAAGTTTTGTTCAGAGTTGTTCAGAGCACACAATTAGAAGAAGATCGCACACAATTTGACCCGAAATATCATTATACTATCAACGCACGATTTCTACATTTATCTGAACACCCCACGAAAGTAAAATTTTTCAATTTTGGATGACCTAAGATATATCACGAAATTCGTAGAAAGTTAATGCACCTCATTTTCGCTGAAAATTCCTTTCAGCCCGACCTCTAAACAGTTAAAAAAATGTACAACATTAATGTTGGCAACTTATTGCCAACAAGAGGTATTGTAAATTTACATGTCTCCACTTACATTTCCACTGTAGCATTAAAATTCGGAAATGTAAATACATACATGGCTTTATAAAATCACAGGCCTGATAGTAATTATAAGTCACATGGCATATGTATATAATATTACAATTTGGATGTTGAAACTGCCATCATTGATGCAATTTAAAATAAGTAACTTTACCACTTAAAGAGTATATTGTACAAGTAGCCACTTTTTAAACTACATTGCAATCTGTGAATTAATTTACATAATGCTTAATCTAAATCGATAGTTTTAGAAAATCCAAAAAAGTTATTTCATTTATCAAATTCAATTTCAAATTCATATTTATTTCCACTAATTTAAATTTAAACGTTAACATTACTTTAAGTGGTCAGGCTGTCGCCTCTTCAACTATTGGTTACATTGGTTTAGAATATGCTAGTACATAAAGTTCTTAGTATTAACTTTTTGGGAAAATGGAAAGCAAAATCCTTATCAGTCAACTAAAACTATGACTAAAGTAAAACTAATACTAACTCCATTACTAAACCGTAATGCTAACTTAAAACTAAATTTAATTTATATATATGTACATACATATATATAAAATATAAAAAACAATAAAATTATAAAAATAAGCATTTTCGTTATAAATAAAATGATGGATAATAGAATTAAATCAAATGGGGAAGTTATTACTTAATTATTATGAGAAACACTAATCGCGATGTTTACTTCCCAATATCCTTACTGATAAATCGATGAACGATTCCATCATCTTCCTCTACTTTCATATCTAGATGTAAAACTCCATTGAAAAAGGTATTGACTGCCATTTCGGACATTAATTTTATGTTTTACATGGAATAATGTTATTTATCCATGTTTAGAAATGCATTTTTACGCACGGGATATTGTAATTTTTATCTTTATGTAATTTTACATAGTATTTTATGCAAACTTAATTACATAATAGTAATAGTGTTTAGATAAACGTAATTTTACCTATCAAATGGGAATAATTTTTGTTATATTAAATTAGAAATAATTTTTACTGTGTAGTTTTGAAAAAAAATTGTAAGTATAAAGTACTAAGTGAAAAACAGGCGGTTTTTTGGGGATAAATTTACATTTTCCAGTACATAAACGTCCGAAGTTCACATATTTGCCAAACACTACGTAGAGAGTGTAGTGTAAACGAAGTGAACGGAGTCTCCACTTTTCCAAGAGGGACTATTTGGGCAAAATAATCACGAAATCTTCACGAATTTTTGCTTTAAGGCATGAGAAATCGAACTATAATATTCTCCCTCCGTTTAATGGAAAAAAACAATCCCATTCTGTTCAGGCCTTCCAAGTAAATTATTAGCACTAGAAACGGCAAAAATTGAAAACTACGTGATCCAAATAATGAGTGAATCAGTCATAGCCTAAATAGATGTATTTTTAGGAGCAACGAACGATAATACCATATATCAATTGAAACCTCAATTAGGTGATATGACCTATTATAGCGGAGCACGTTTTCTTCCCAAAAGAAAAACTTCTTCAGCGGACTTAAGCTATCCCCAGACATTCCTTAATTACTTGGTGATTTAAAGTCACGTCTCACGTCCTTACGCCTATTATACCTATAGTTGCTATTGTGTCTGTCTAAAGTTTTCCATATCCTAGGAGCTAGGACTTTTCAATCTTCGCATTTTTCCTATTTCGTACCCGCTCCTAATGATATTTTCCGGGGTTTATGGCACGTGACAGGCATTCGCTATGACCGAAAATCATAGAAATTTTCAATTCTGAGCTTCAGTTCTTAAATCAAATAAGCGCTAATTGAAATCAAACTTATTTTCAATTTTCTAGTCTTTTTCTCTAGTCTTTTTTAACAGTTCGACTATCTACAAAATTACTTAATCCGCTTAGAATTTGGGTTTACTTTTAAAGAAATGTTTCGAAATTAATATAGCCAAAGTATCTAACTTAACCTATTAAAATTTTCAATCAATTTTTAAGCATAACAATAAATTATACGAAGATATCGTTTCAGTCGAACAGAAATGAAATCGAGTAAACTCCCCCTAAAGCTAATTTAATTACAACGAAACACGGTTGGCCACAGGTGTTGCCATCGCAGACAAGACTTTAATGTTGTAAGTACCTTCGAAAGAAGACAGCCTAATTCCATTTAAAGGATATCACTTGAATTCATTTTGGAATTTAATTTCAGAACTCAATTCATTAAATCGGTTGCGTAATGGCCATTCCGCTATGTAATTTGTTACCGTTTCTGCTCAATTCCTCTGGAAAAAATTGAAGTCCTGCTGCAAAAATAATGCCTTCGTAGTGGTAACCATTCGTTGGTAATATAAAACGTATCGATAATCTACATATATTTAAATTCCAAAAAAAAAAACCATCGAAAAACCACAAACTACAAAATTGATTGGAAATCAGTTCAGGTGAGTGAACTTCAATTATTTGCAGTGGGTAAGGCTCACGGACTTTACGTATCCCAAACGAAGGTTGAATAATAAATGAACCTAAACCCTGCTATTTTATTTATTTCTGAATGCTACCAATTTCTATAGATTGATCAATGAGTTCAGAACTTTTTTGAGCCGTACTTTAAGTTTGTACAAACACTTAGATAAGATGTTGTACCTATGCTGGCGAAATAATTTATCTAACAGTGAATACTGGATAATTAAATACCAAAAAGTCTTAATAAAAAAATATTATTGTTTCAACTGGTGAAAAGTCCGGATTCAAATTCCATCCAGTTTATTAAGTCAATAAACAATTTTCCATAAATTTCTTAAAATCCCCAAACGCACACTAAAGGGAAAAGTCTATGGACAAAAACCAGTTGGAAAACCACGAAAGCGCTGGGAGGACTCTATTGACGCAGACAGCAAATCACTTCTAAGATGTTGAAACTGGAGGACGCGGTCACTGAACCGAGAAGGCTGGAGGCGGCACATCCAGAAGGCCAAGGTCCGATTTGGACTGTAGCGCCATGGTAAGTAAGTAAGTAAGTAAGTGTAAATTTCTTAAGATCCTAGGTACCTCATTCATTTCTCCTCTGGGAGGAATGCCTATTTAAAAATATTGGCCGCTATTCACAGTCGTCATAAAGTTGGCTTTAAGCTAGAGCTGACTTTAGTGTCATATCAACAATACGACACTAAAGTCAGCTTTAACTTAAAGCCAACTTTATGACGACTGTGAATAGCGGCCATTAGTTTTTATATCATAGGACCAGTTACAGTAGGAAGTTAATATTTGGAACCATTCAGTCATTTACAAAAAATAAATCGGCTTTAATATTTTTCGATACTCAACCCTTAAGAAGGTGTAAAATAATTGTGTACGTTTTTACGAACTCCGAGGTAATACTTGGGATTGATAATATACCGAATTGTTTTAACTTTAGCGAACATTCTGGGCTTAACTTTATTACTTTTTGGGTACAAGTCCGAAACGCAGTTAATGGTGAGATGCAGTTTAGGTTATTTTGCGACTGACAACCTAAAATATGGCGAGAATTCAATTTGGAACGTTTACAAAATAATCAGGAGGCAATTTGGAACATTATATTGAGGTTGTCAATTGCTTAACTTACGAGTATACCATGAATATATAAATTACTTTATTGAAATCATGGAATGCGATAAAAAACAGAATGATACACAGCCCATACATGTTATACTTTGACAAATTTACATACCACAGACAAAATTTCAAAAGTCTATCAATCGTAGCTTCGACTGCTAGCTATTCGAGCCCATGATGTTCCGTCGAAAAGAACTTTCATTGCACATCACACACAAATAGTAAGACACGCTCAACAATATAATATATATAAAAATCCGCAACTGTCAATTTTTAAAATTTCAGTTGATTTTAGTAACAGATATCAGCTCGTTGATATCAGCTCGTTGACATACTATATGCATATTATTGGTTGATTCACTGGTGATATTGACGATTTTATGATGTGTATGTAAGCAGTGTATCCCTGGTATTACACTGCATCTCAGCATTGAATACGTTCCGGGACTCTGCGGAAACAGTTGTGTCCCGACTTTTGGCAGATTTTTACTTCTACGGGCATTTAAAAAACCTATCATGATTTTTCGAAATTCATCCCCGGGGGATGTAAATGGGTTGCTTACATTTTAACAAATATCGAAATATCTCTTAGGTCTGATGAGATTTCTAATTTGTATGCAGTCGCATAGAAACTTATTTCTCGAATTTTTCATTAAGTTTTCCCCTAAATTGAGTGTATTGAGTTTCTTTACGATTTCACGAATTTCGTCATATCTCTTAGGTCGGATAAGGCAGCAAATTGTTTTTTACTTTTGTGGGCTTTTTATGTAATAGCCAAAAAATGAATTGCAGGATTTTTTGAACCAACCCAGAAACGAATGTAATACGCTACGAATCTAGAAAGGCCTTTTTGGAAGTGTAATCCATCGGTTAGTAATAGGACAGCTTATGATATGTTGATTAAACCGAAACAACCGAAGTTACATTTCAACTTTGATCGCGTTACGGACTATGACCCAAAGTGTAGAGCATAATCTGCAAGTGCACCACCAATTTAACTGCCACTCGGACTTTGTCGCGAAAAAAATAAAGTTTCGCCCAGACTAACTATTGGCAGATTTTCATTTATTTAATTTATGCTACTGTTAATTAATGATAATTTTATTGTTCAGTCGAAAAAGGACTTTGCAAAGCTTTAATAAAGATTTTTAAATTTTCCACTTGTGGAAAAAGCAATGAATTGAAAAAAAGCGATGCACTGAAAAAAGCAATGATTGTGATGAAAGGAGCCTAAACATTTTTCTTAAGAAAAAATAACAAGAAAAAAAATTTATAATATATATAATAAAATATGATAGAAAACTCAGCTCCCAATCGGTAGCTACGGAAACGTGTAGGTGGAAATCGATTTTGTCTAGGAAAACATAAATTTAATTTCATCGGATATCTGTTCCTCCTTTCGCAGATGTACGAGTCTATATCATAGCCCCAGAACAGTGTGGGAAATCATGGGGTAAATTTAATAGATATCTGGTTGCCGGTGCAAACAAATTTTTTAGTGTGAAAGATTCGAAATATCGATATATATATCGTTTCCATAGAGAAGCCTTACCAATTTGGTTTTAATAACAGGTTAATGTTACAATTAATATTCATTTGAAGTACTTAAATGTTGTAAATGTTTTAAGGACCATCAAAATTATCGATTCCTACGTATTAATGAAATGTACCAACTCTCTTACAAATGACTGTGCATAATGTACTGTAAACGATCATGAAATTTAACGAAAATAATACCGAAAAACAACCGATTTCATTCGGAATAAAATTTCGTATGATAAATTCCAAGAAATAATCAAATAACTCCATGGAATTATATTGTATGCCCTATGAATAATTCACGCAATACGATAAACTCTGACAAATTCTTAAACCTAACAAAAAGCAAGCCAAAATAAATACAGCATCAGAAATCCACAACATATTGCGCAAAAACTGTGTAGTTTAATCAACCGTGTTTTTAGTTGAAAACGGAAAAAAATGTGTTTACCTCCGTGGCAACTTTTTCTTTTCCAAGAAAAAGTTTTCATTGCATTTTTTCACAATATTTGGCAGAAATCGAAAATAATTGTTAGCGTTGTTTCCAACCAAAAAGTGATTAAATATACATATTTATGTTGCCTACATATTTCTTCAATAATTTCGACATTTCTTTTAGATTTTATGAAAAATCGAATTGGTTTTTACCTAATTCCTTTCACAGCAAACGAGACGTAAAGACATTAGATACAATAGAAATGGCTAAAATAAGTAGTGAAGGAAAAACTATCATGAATTTTTAGCTATTTATGGAATTAAAGACGGTGGCTCGGAATAGGCGCAGGGCTCGCAACTGAGTACCTTACCCTACATTCAGTTAGTACAACTGTATTACATGTTATAACATGGTTGTGGCAACTATAACCTCAATCATAGTAAGGTTCCCCCAAAATATGGTGGCCATAATCACATTTTTTCTTTGAGTGTGGAGAAAATTGTACTGTACTTGAACGAGCAGTTTCGTTATAGGATGGTTCGGTTCTACTTAAATCGCATATATGGAGAAATCCTCAGCAATACCAGCAGGGTATTTCTGATAGTGAGCTAGATACGGCCTCTGTTGATTCAATATGCCATCCATTGACAAAACAGCTCCTTCGGACCTAGTCGAACACATGCCACTTAAGATCAGAGGTCGGAGTGATCAAGATTCAGCTTTGCTCCGTGAGACCTTCTACCAGTAATGCGGTATTGTATCGATTATCTAGTACCCAAGTTATCAGGTAATTGGATTAGGTATCTAAACGTATTAGTATTAACTTGTAGCGTATGAATTCTATCACCATCTATGTATACATCTATGGTACACAGCTCAATCGATCACGCAATGAAATTCCCTATCGCAACACATCTAACATTAACTGAAATTCGATCTACATGTGAACATAATTTCTGGGCTGCCAACTATAGGTTCAATAAACTTGTTATTGAATTAGAACCGGAAACTAATAATCGCAAGATCCGCACCAAAAAGAACCAATTGCCTCTAACGAGTGTATGCCAGTGAGAGGCCTATCAAAATTCAGTTCATATGGCATAATTAACGCATTAAATTACACTAAATGTCAAGTGTGTGCTATTTTCGGTTCAAATAACACAACTAGATGCTCATTATGTCGCTCCAAACATATTCAATTTTATTATTTTTAACCCAACAGGCTGCATCCGAACGTGCGACGAGTTCGCGATTAATTAAAAACATTTTATCCATTGACGGTGTCGAGTTGTTCACCTCTCATTAGAATAATTAAAGCGAAACAGTTTCATCTTTTTATTCCCAAGATGTTTTATCCATTCTGAAATATACTTTTTCGCCGGCAAAGGATATGCTAAATATTTTTCCGTGTTTTCTTCCGAGCCTGTGAAGATTTTTTACACAGTTTTCGGGATTAAAAGAACAAAAAGGAAAAGGAGCTCAATTTCCTGATCCGGAACCTTTTTTGGTAATTAAAACTCGCTTAAAACGATAAATATTTGAGATGGGATCTGCTTGTTCTACTTTAGATTTTCGAAGCAAAAGAAAAAGTTCTTCGCCTGTGGGAAAAATGTCTTCATAAAATAATTCATTAAATTTTGAGCACTTTTTGAACAAACAATACGTTGAGGGTGAGTGATGTGCGTTCTTTGGACTTTAACTTTTACAATTTTGCTACTATAAATTAGTAATAAAAAGCAAGTTAGGGAATTTCTTGAGTGAGGAAATTTAATAATTTTACTGGCGTTGATCCTATTGCATTTTCATGCACTCGAAGGCTTAGTGAAAAAATTGTTGGATTTAATGTTTTTTTCTTTTACTACATGTTCAACAATTATAACAATTTTGTATATAAATAAAACAAAGAATAATTGCGATAATTTCCAGAATTGGCCCGTTCATGAACTTCACTACGATAAAAATGTAAGCTTTGACTGATGTTTTGACATTGACAGGCAAGCAAATAATTTAAGGATGTGTTTGGATTAAAACCAAAAATTGTTATTTATCTATTGAATAACCCCTTATCTCCAATAATTATTTTCATTATGGATACGGCGGAACCTGTGAAAATATATACAGTCTCTTTGAATGATCTCTTAGGGGTTGAAATAATTCGGAAAAAATGTTTCAAGGAATTTATCTGAAGAACCTAAAGAAAAAAGAGATATTACGAAAGTCATTTGCACTGACAATTTGTTGTCGGTATCCCAATGGATTTTACTTTATTATTTTTTAATAATAAGGTTTTGTGATCGACCTGAAATTTCCAAAAAAATTTGCGAAAAAAATGTCCGTTTGTCCGCCGTACACAAAACAGTTTGAAGGCGTTTAACTCACAGACCAGTTGAGATATTAAATTGAAATTTTTATGGTGAGAAGATTGGGCCAACCCCCATGATTGGTATCTTTTTGGGGGGGGGGAGGAGGGTGCGCATTTTAAATGAAACATTTTCGTTTCTAGAAAATTTTAAAATTGGAATTTAAGTGTAGCGGTGGGGGGGGGGTGAAAAACTTTAGATTACAATATCTTCCAAACCAATTTAGTTTCTGTATATAAGATTACAAGTGGAGTCTGCTGCATGTAAACATTTTGAGAGAGGAGGTGCAGCACGAAAGCAAAAAAATTTAATTTTATATCTCAGGAACCGTATCGGAATGATTTTAAAAATTTTATGGAAGTGAGGCTGAGTAGATTTCTAGCAAGAAAAATTTTGGTGGTGGTGACGAAAGGGGTGATGATGGGTGGAGGTGGAACGGAAAGAATTCTGATTTTTATTTCTAGAAAACTGTAAAGCATAGAAAGCTAAATATCGACGACTGTATAGAGTCACTGTAGAAAGACCTAGAAAGATCGAGACCTAGCAAAATGAAGTTTTTTGTTAGGGTAGCAAGGTACGGGGGTGGCGGTGGTTTTTCATATCTCAGAAACAGCATATGATAGAAAGTTGAAATTTTGTATGTATATATAGAAGTACTACAGGAGTAATTAAAGCAAAAAAAAGTTCAAAATTTTATTGATGTACAGAGCTGGAGTAATGTCGTGTAGGTCACTATGCGACTGATAACCTAAAAAATAAAGTTCCAAATAGCCTCCTGGCTATTCTTTAGGTTATCAGTCGCATAGTGCCCTGCACCGTATCCCAGTATTAAACACGTTTCGGTCTTGTACACCAAAAAATAATAAAGTTGCGCCCTGACTGTTGGCAGATTTTTTACTTAAATAACTGTTCTAGTACATCTAGTACCTACGAGGTTTCAACTTTTTACCATCAACCGTTTCAGAAATAGGCAAACACACCTCGCCGTATCATACTAAGAGTTATAGTTTGAAATCAGCTCGGGACTCGTTATTTTGTTACCTAACCTAAAAGAGGTCGTGGGATTTTTGGGTGTAAATGCGTAATTCGTTTTAAATGTTTTTTTTTGTATTTTATACCATCAGTGATATGTAAAAGATACAACATTTTGTCAAGGCATTTGTGGAATGTGTTCTGACTTCAGATACCACTGAAGATTTTTAGTAATAGTACTTGGATTTACTGATGATATATTTTGATGGACTAAATACAACTCAGCCCAATTTGAGGCTTCTATCGATGTAAACAGTTTGTGATTGGATCTACTTTAACCCACGGCGTAGGTCGGGTTTCGCTCAGGTCACTGGGTGTAAACTATCTTGACTTCAGTTTTCGAACGCATTTAGTTAAAGCCCTCTTCGCATCTCCTCTTCACACCGAGCCTTCTGATGATTTTGTGTACGGCAGATGACGCACGGCGTACAGACAGACTAAAAAGTTTTTCTTAGCGTTTCTGGTGTCTACTAGTACTGAAATCTGAAACAAACTTGCTTAGGGCATTTTTATTAAATGGATCACAACAATACATTGTTCTGCAACTACCGGTAACCCAACTGGTGATTAGTTGAACAATAATAAATTTTCTTTATTCTGCATGTGTAACTACCTATATTAACAACTTCGACTTCATTAAAGCAAGTGGCTTTATGCTCTTTTCACATGAAGCCCTTCAATAACAGATCCTTAACAAATTGTTTACGAGTACATATATGCAATGTTAGCTAACTTCTCATATCACGTACATGCACATTTCGAAACCAATTCCATTTCAAACCCTCTACTCTCAGTATCGTGTTACACACATCTACTAACTAGGTTAAAAACTCTAATTGCATTCTAACGATACACCAACTTGCCCTCAATTTGGGCTTCTTGACCTGTAAGCAATCATGACTAACGAAAATCTATATTTGTTGTAAGTATATCCCCAAACAATAGACGTGTGTTCCCACCCACAACATACCACTTACACACGAAAGTCATACATCCGGTTTCAGTTTTCATCGATTTCGGGTTGTCGTCGAGAATGTCTTAGCGTATATTCCGGAACTGATGATATGCTATAGTCGGAAGCACTCAATTATCCAGAAGGATCCATCCAGTTGCCTATTTGACGGAGGCTTGTATAAATGGATTTTGGGCATGTTTTCTTTGCTTCGAGGTGTGAGATTGAAAGCGAAAGGCTTTCGGACATATTGGATACAAACGCTGACAAGACGGAAAGGTTTCGCCTTATTTATGAGAGACGAATGGAACTGAAATACTGCCGGGAACACATTCACAGACAGGTTTGACTGTCGATAAATTAAGCGGTGGATATTGGATCCGGGTCCTGTATTTCAAAACTTATCGGGGCTCCGAGTTCAATAGGTACAGTACAACTCCACTGGAAATATATTTGCTTATGTCGGCGGCGATACTTCCAAAGGCAATTTCTCATGAATCCTGCAGTCGTATACCCTCTAATTCGATTCTACAATTTCACATAGCATGAAATCAATTTTGATGGGAAAACTTTTCAAACAATTTTCCTCGATTTTCCAGGTCCTTTTCTCATTGAAAGTTTTTTTTCTTCCCCGAAGTATTAAAGTGTAGCGAGGTGAAGTCAATGACGAAACTTTACACCACGAACACCCCCTAAGTAAACACTCATTTTCTATCAATTTCCCGGGTGCTTCAACGTTCCTCTGTAGAGCTAAATATATAGTGCGATTTCCGATATTTCAGTTTGTCAGAACAATCTTTGTCCGAAGTTTTCTGCAACGGAATCCGTTTTCCCCAATGAGTTCTATTGAACGATGAAATTAGCTTTTGCGATAAACTTTTTGTTTAATGTCATCCGGAGAGAAATCCCTTCCGAAGAATTGAAATTCGCTTAATCATGTTCATGCTTCCGCCGCGTATGCTATAAATTTCCGATTTCCGTGTTGGATCCATTCCTGAAAGAAAATCTTTGGTCAATAGCACGAATACTCGTGTCGTGTCTTCAAGGAAAAAAGCAATTGTTTTCTGGCGGTTTGGCACCGAAGATGGTCCTTGAAGATCGGAAACCGCCAAGAATTTAATCACATGTCCAATTTTATCCTAAAGATATAAATATTTCATGGGTAATTTAACATAAATAGCTTCGATATATTCCCTAATGGGAGGACCGGCATTAAATTATCTTTTGCATGGGGTATTAAGCCCTTGTGTCGAATATCCCGCCTGGATGTTGTATCGAATCGACCGAACACTAGCTGCTATTATTTCGGGTACAAAAGGGTAGGCGTTGGTGATTTTGCGGGTTATTGAGTGTAAAAATACACTCGATTATTGGGCCAACAGTTTGCATATTTGGTCTAAAGTGGAGCAGATTTCGATAAGCGATAGATACTTATTACCCGTCAAAAATAAGTAGGGTAAAAGCACAAAACGAAATCGGTAATACTGAAAAGGACTAAATTCTATTCGAAGAATTGCTGAAAGGAAATTTGCGTTCGGATAAGTCTTTGCGGACCCCCTTCCTTGCACTGCAATTAGAGATGGGCCGTTCACGAGTGAACTACTCGAAAAGAATGCCTTTTTGGCGGGAGTAAGCAAGGTTAATCAGTCATTTTGGAGAACTGCAGTTCCATTCGAAAGGTGAAGAAAAAATTGAAACGAACGAATTAAGTGTACTCGTACATATATGACTTTTCTTTCTTCATATCACTCTTCTGTCAAGTTTAGTGAATGTCTGTTTAGAGAAGCCAACCAGAGCACACCAGCCAAATTGAACGATTGACTGACTACTGGGTGACTACTGAACGAATAGTTAAAGAAGGAAATAAATTAAGTGAAAAATTCAATCGAAGGAGTGACTAGTGTCTACAGAACGGCTGGTTAGAGAAAAGAAAATATAAAATGATCAGATCAATAGAAGTACCTACTTCACTGAACTAACTCCTAAATGCGAATGAAAAGTTTCGAAGTACTTCACTGAAATGAACTGTTTGCCCAACAGAGATTAGAGTCTCTCACTCTAAGGAAGCTCCTGTGAAATTTTAAATGAAGTCACTCGAGGAAGAGAAGTGAAAATGGCTTCATAACCACGTAAGGAGGGTTTGAAAAGAAAGGTTTCCAAATGAAATTTATATCACTTAAAAACCCTTACCTTTAGCTTGGTAGCTACTACAGTTTGTTTAGTTGTCATACCATTCATCGGAAGGACTTACATATTTGCAATAAATTTTCGTGTGGTAGCTACAAGAAGGGCCGTGTCGATCTTCCTCTTATTTCGATCACAGTAGGATTGCTCCTTTTAAAAGAAGCGTTAGTATCTATAGCTTGAGTGGGATCATGCAATAATTTTTTTTTGGATAGCTTGAAAAATGGGATCAACTCGTGATACCAAGGGCCGCCAGTCTTTGTAATTTCGTCTACTAAAGCTGAGCAGTTTATTGCTTTGTTTTTTCCACGTAATTTATAATAAGCCTTAATTACGATATGCATCCAGTATGTTAATTTTGGATTCAATTTCCAGTTCTCGTCCAGAGAGAGAGAGAGAGAGAGATTCTAATCCTTTCAAGAACTTTGTCCAAATGACCATTCCAAGCGAGTTTTTCATCCAGGCTGACTTGGGGCTTATACTCAAACCTTCGTTAGTGCACCAAGTTGTTATTTGGTTAAGGGCACTTTGAACTAGCTCCGTGACCATTTCTTTAAAATTACGTCTTATGAGAATGGTAAGGTCGTTAGAGTGCTTATATCCATTACCACCTCGTTATATCCTAAGGAGAGTCGTCCTGTAATGAGCACTAAAAAGATGGGTGATAACATTTCATGCTGTACACTGCTCTTCGCAGATGAGACTCAAACTGTTGAGTCAGTTAGCTTCAAACATTTTAAGCGTATACTCCTCCATTCAAGTTAACCATTTTAAATTGTATATGGCTCCACTCTGATAATATATAATCCCAAAATTTAGCCTAGTACTCTAAGTGGTTTCTGAAATAAAAAAACCAAAACGTTTAATCTTAAACGCTCCTAGATCTGGACACTGCCACCACTTCGTTGTCATTTCTACCACAAATCACTAAAGGCATCATAATCATCAGTTACTTCTCTTTCTCATATCGGCAAGCACTTGATTGAATTGGAATATAATTCCTATCGATATGTGCGTACTTCTGCAGCTATTTATGCAACTCGAATGCTATTCATTTGATTGATGCGGATACATTGTCTTACTTTGCATATATATTGTTAAAAATATGGATGCTATTATTGCGTTATTTTGCTCTTGTATACGGCAGCTACAAACTAACCAACAGAAATAGCCCTTAGATTGTTCCAGGGGTCCAAGTGATAAAATTGCATCTGTACACCACTCCTCCAATTATCTCTTATAATTCGATTTTTATGCCTTCCAAAGGTATTTTTTTTAAAAATTCGTCTTCATTCGTCTTCATTTGTCGTAAATAATTGGTCATATTAAAACAGATATCAACAAATGAATATCCCAGGAGATCTGTAATGTGTTTTAAAAGGTACCAGCGACTTTTTTTATCACACTTTATCTTTCTTACTTTTACCAGAGTTCAGAGATTCTAAACGAAACGAAGCAATGCACGATCCCATAAATAAGGGACTAGTGAAAAAGGTTTGAGATTTCCACGAAAATCATAAAAAAAAAATACCAAAAAGTGTCTTCATCGTTTTACCCAAGGAAAATGCTTTTATCATGGAAACCAGCAAAAGATACGAAAATTCAATAGGGAGGAATAAAAATGAAAAGTTAATGACACGAAATACACCCCGTAATGGCTAATGGTACGTGCATTATTTATGAAGTGTCGAATTGGGAATTTACCCGGTGTCCTAGCAGTTTTTTGCGACCAAGGACAAATCTGTAAAATTATTACAAGGGAATTATAAAATTTTCTGAGGTTATTTCGGTTATATACACCAAATTGATTAATAGCTTCAAGGGGATGCAAACATTGGGGTTTTTGGGGAGAAAGTTGAAATTTTAAAAGACCTTTGTCAGCTTTTCATGACTAGTAGACACCACAAACGAAAAACAATTCAGTCCGTCCGTACGCCAACCGTACGTAAAATCGCTTCAAGGCTTGTACCTTCCAAACCCTTCGAGCTGTCAAGTTTAATTTTTTTTGTGAGTAGACTGGGTGTACCAATTTAAGAAGCTACTCTTTAATGGATTGGTCTCTGAGGGGAAAATTTAAAATTCCAAATTTCAGCAACCATTTGTGCTGAAAGCCTAAGAACACACAGAGCCATTTGCGAAATTAACGATATGATTGGGGGTGAGTATTTGCAGAATTTTTTGATATTCGACCTCTAAGGGTGTGCAAATGGGTTGTATTTAGGTACATTTTCGCGAATTCAGCCATATCACTTTTTTCTGATTAGATATTGAATAACTTTCACTTCCACGGGCTTGTATTGTAATCGATCAAAAACCAATGCAGGCCCTGGCCCGACTTGGTCTGTCACGCCATAGATGATGATGAAACCCAGTCTTTAATTTGTTTCATTTTCCACCCCTAAAAAGGTATAAAAGGGTGGAACACGTTTTCATGAATTCCGTCATATATTCTAAAAGTGGTACGACTTCGAATTTGTTTTTAATTCCTCGGTCTTTCTTTGCTTTTAACTAATAACTGCTTTCAGGATTTTTGTAGATTCAACCCCCAAGTGGGGGTAAGGGGATTGGATACGTTTTTAAAATTCTAGCAATATCCCACAGTTTTGATGAGTTATCAAATTGGTTTAGTTGCCACAGACTTTTTATACTATTGCCTACAAACCCTTTTCACGATTTTTGTAATATGTTTATAATAGAGTTATATGGTAGTTAGTTTTTAAATAAAAAAAATAAGTGAAATAAGTAACGTTACTAAATTTCGTTGCAGTAAATATAATTCTTGCTTGTCATTAACTTCATTCAGATAACTCAATTTTTTTCTTCAAGGCAATAACAGACTAGATAAAAAGTTACCTTCAAAGAAAAAAAGCTAGGTACCTACCTATACATACATGTACCTTTATCTATTATTATTTAGTATAAAATAAATACAGAGATACCAACCGAAAATAACCAACTCCCCGACAAATAAACTTAAGTACCGACGATAAAAATAAACTTTTTTATCTGAATAATAAAAAAGTGTGTCCTGAGTGCGAAAATCAAACATTGTCCTGTGCGCTATCGGGATTATTGAATTCAATAAAAATCCCATATTGATAGTGCAGTAAAATTGCGAAAAGGCGAAATTAAATGATTTCGAATCCCATTTTCTCCCTGCAGTATGTTTGTATAGGCTCAGGGCACACTCGTCCCTAAAATAAAAAGAATGGCCTCTACGGAAATAATCAGAGTTAATCCTTCGAGGCGATTTATTTAGCGTAAAACTCAGAAAGCCTGCCATTGGTACTGTGTAGTCAGTTCGACTATATCGAATAAATCAGCTATAAAACTGACATTTAGAGTAAAATCTTCTGGGACCTTTTGGGTGCTTTGTTATTGTTTTTACGGTTTATTGAGTTGTTACTTAAATCGTTGATTTTTATTCGAGTTGGTTTTAATAGTGTTCGGGATTAATTGAGTCCTTGTATTTCGTGGTATACATTTTATTTAAACCTTAAATGAAAAAAGGCTGCCAGTATTCTTGGTGTAATTTTATTACTTTTCGGGAGAAAGTTTGAGAAATACTCGAAGTGGGGGTGCGATAGAATGATATGCTACTGTCATATTTAACACATGAATTCCGTAATTGGGGCAAATTCTAGGACTCGGACAAAATCGAAATGAAAAAAATTGATTATTTCAATCCGCCGTTTCAGTCAGATTTATAATTTTATAGTAAGAATATAAATTAAAACGCAATTTCACAATACATGTGTTCTACTAATTTGAATTGATAATGATGCAACGTTTACTAATTTACAAATATTGCACAAAAACATTTGAAACCTTTCGGCGTGAAGTATAATAAAATGATGAAATCAATTTTCTCGAACTTGCTTATATTAGCGTAACATTAGCTACACTGTATTTAAAATAAAATTACACCAATCCTGAATTTACTTTATTAATAGTGTAATATAATCATGACGCCTAAATTTACTCTTTTTAACAAAATAAAATAAAAAATAAAAATAATAAAAAATAAAAATTTTACCAACTCATGTGAAAATATGAGATATGTGAAAATTTTATACTCTAAAAGATGAACAACCCAAAATTTGTGCACTCTAATTGATGAGTATTACAACCCTTTTCAGCAATTTTTTGAATTTAATTCATTTTCTATAAGGAAGATCAATTCAGAAGTCGAAAGACGAATTTCATTAAAAAGATGAAGTGACTTCACCTTTCACACCATAATATATCGAGAGAAATATACAAACATACTTACTTAGCTTTTATTTTAATATTTATTTGAAAACCATGAATTTGCTTGCAGTCTGTTCGAATGTCCGAACACGCAATATCTTAAGGGCGTCTATACCTAGGATGCTGAAATTTGGAATCAAGATGTTGGTTGAGTTTATAAGACTAATTTTCTTAGCGTGCAAATTGGTCCAACTCTTCGGATTTTCTGATACATACCTATAATAAGATTATAAAAAATCTGCTCAAGAATATTGGTCGATAGCTTCAGACCACTTTAAGAAAATTTTGGATACGTAGATTTTGCAACAGTTGCATGTGACGGTGTAACTATGACGAAAACCCTACAACAAAAGTCATTTAAAAATATATTCACTCAATTTACGAAACTTGTTATAATTGAAAAAATTGCAAAATTTTGGTGAAATTAGTTTTTATTAAAAGTGTCTTCATTAGTCGACGAAACCGTTCTACTACACACCTACTTCGGGTGGATTCCACACGTAAAGTCCTTAACACTGACTTTCAAAAATATTGGCCAAAAACTTCAGAGCACTTAAAACTGAAAATTTGAAAATTTACCGAATCTAATATTTTAAGTTCAGCTGTAAATGATAACTTGAGATAAAATCGGGTTAATAATCACGGACGAGCTTGTGGTTAACCACTTCAATCCCTAGTGTTCCGTTGCTCTAGCATTACTTAAAGACCTAGGCCCAATTTGGGCTGTTGTGCCATTGACAGTTATAATATTTTAAGAGGAGTCAGTACGAAGAAAATAGAACAAGCCATTTGTGCAGCTCCCATAAAAGATATTTGGAAATAATGTTCAGTCATCTTTCACTATAACTGGAAAAATTATTCAGCTAGGAAGTCGAAATTTTATATGAATCCGTTTTGACTTAGAGAGAACTTTTGGTTTGCTATTGATCGAAATCCCTTCACTTCCGCGAGTATTGGCCGAAAACTCAGAACGCTTTGAGCTAGGAATTTAAAGTTTCGATCTCTTGTGGTCCTTTCGAATAAAATCAAATATTTTCAGAACGTCCGTTTTACATGTTTTCATTTCTATTGGTTCTTTGAAATAGTGAAAAATTAAAATGAATCACTTAATTTTTTTAAATTTGGTATAAAATTCATAATATCATTTTCCTTCAACATAAATTTTTTCTGGCCACTACCCTACAAGTATGTAGTAACAGAACAAACATTTATATTTATGGATGCATTCAAATGTTTAAGTGAAGGAGAAGGTATACAACACCGTCCCGTACACCTTGCATATGCAATGAATTATAGTGTAATTAACTGTTAATTATTCACACTGTATCAGTCAACAAGAAATATACCTACTATTTTATTAAATATTGGTCCCAAGCCATTCGCAGTAATGTCTCCATTAGGACATGTTTTGTGTCTAATGAAGAAACATATTAGGAGATAAATAGTAAAGGCATGGTAATTAGCTACCTTTGATGAAATGAATTTTGAATTACCTTCTAAATGACATGACGCCACAAACAGATATTCTACAATAGATGCGTACTTATTCAAGATATCACCACCGTAACCCATCATATAATCGTATGTCTGTAACTATCAGGTCAAAGGATGTACCGGAACTTTGATAAAATAAATCTTAATTGCTTGAACGAATTCGTCAGCTTTATTTCGTTTTATGAGTAATTGCCTTAATTATCACTCGAGCAATTGACTCAAGGCATTGAGTATAACGTTCAGGACCGTGTAATTTAATAGATCCTTAGATTTTCAAAGCTATTTCTCCCTTTGAATATTGCTTTGCATAAAATATACGACGCAACTTTTAGGAACTCACATAGCTCCCTGATAAAATTATCAATGCATTGCCAAGTTTTGCTTTCATACGAGTATGATACTCAACTTTATTGGAAATTCACAAAAATTAGGTACACGCGGGGGAGTATGTACATAATGATGAAAATTGCTTTTGGCGGATCTGATCCCCGGCAGGTATCGGGTAGCTTCCTCTGTGTGCCTGTTTGTGATGGAAACAGAAACGTTCGAATGTTTTCCAGGATATAGAACGGAACGCGGCACAGGAACGATTTAAAGCGAAAGGTACAAACAGGTATATGTATGTAATTTTTGGAGGTTTTTCGACGTCAGCGGAGTTTCTGGTGGAAAACACCAACACGATAGACCGACTGGGATCGATCGCTGTCCTGGAGAAGCAGCTCAAAACTGTGTTGGACTAAGTCCACATGATCAGAGAGTGTATCGTGCATACCATCCGAAACACCCTTAAGCCAGCTACAGACTTCTCCTGCTTTTCTTGTTTTTCTCATCTTGCGAGTTTTTCGTATGTTTAATGAAACTTGCGAAAGCGTTATAAATTTAACGCTTCACTGTCCGAATATGTTTCTGAACTTGCTGCAAATGGAAACTGTCACCACCCAAAATAAAAAAAACGCGAGAACGTTACGAAAAAATCGTCTCGCACATTTTTCGTCACTTTCTCGTCAAGGAAACCAAAATATAGGCTTCAATAGAAGAAACTCACGAATCGCGAAACGTGAATAACGAAACACGATAAACTTACGAAAAACCTCTACACACTATTCACAAGAAAGACGCGATTGACACGAAATGGGAGAAACGCGATAAATCTGTAGACGCGAACGACGCGAAATAGGAGAAACGCGATAAGACTGTAGCCTTACACTTGGCGGTATTGCTGAGGATTTTATCCGTATATGCGATGTAGAACCGAAATTAATTGTCACGAATCATAAACATACTAAATGTGCCATAGCAATTTTTATGCTTAATGTAGATGGAAAAGAATAATACAATAAACTTGAATTTGAATTTGAAATTAGATGGCACTGATGATCATCTAATATTTGAACCAATTGGGTGGATTTTTCGGTTTTTCTTGAAGCAGATGATGTGGAGTGCACGTCAAAGTCATATTTTTTTCGGAAACTTAATTTTGATACTACAATTGCTCCCCGTAATGTCCACCGTTCGACATTCATCAGTGGTGTTGAGTCCACTGCACATAAAATGTGACAATTCACAATTCAGAGGGTAAGTAATTTATTGTATAATACTTTATTTAAAAGAAATATAAAATAATAATAAAGGAGAACTTAAAACTAATTCCTGACTTATTAAACTTAACCTGGACTGATTTATTTAAACCTTAAATAGGGGCAGTTCTTGGGTACATTTCTATGCGATTCATTTAGTTTCCTTTTCTGAGCCCTTAACGAACTACAATTAATTACAGGTCATTGAAGGCAACTTGAAAAATTAAAGGGTTAACCGTTTTTCGCTCGAAACACTCTTTAATTATTTCCCATTCTAGCAGAAGTAATGGCATCCGACGGACGCTACATTGGAGCACTAAGAGATCTTGAAATCACTTGATGACATTCGTCCCTAAAGACGAGAGGCAGGACACTTCGATTTCAATTCCTAGTTCTAAAGGACCACGGCACCGGGTATACCGAGAAAAAGAAAGAGGGATGTGATGCTACACAAATTGGCCGCCTCATTTCCACCTTACCAAGGACACACAACGCGTCAATATTAAGAAGGATGGGGCCATGCCAATGCGGTAAGTGAGTGTAATCTTTTTCGCTTTGAATTATTTATAAGATGAAAATTTTCATTTACAATTAAAATATTTGCATTGAAAGCTTTCTAAATTGAAATTGAGTTTTCCTGCTTGTGTCGCTAGCTCTTCTATAATACGTTCCAAGGAAGCGTTCTAGCTTCTATCAGCTATGCCGTGGTGGTGCCTATTGGGCTGGATACGGCACTTTGGCTGTAGTCGGGACGTAGAAGTCGATTCGTGTAGGCTTGATCCTATAGAGCCTCATGGAGCCAATACAAGGTAAAACTGAGGATTACCATGACAAAGTTGTTTCTTTCCCTTTTTTCTTTTATATGCTGCAATACACTTGGGAGACGGGAAAAGTCGGCTTGAAATAGAGAAAGCGCCAATAAGATTGGAACGAAGATGGGCTTGAAATTTTACTTTAACATAATTTTAAAGTTTAAAATCCGTCCTGGAATTGGTACGAAGAGGGAATAAATATAAATAAAATGAAAATTTAATTTGCTATGCATGGATAGACTATTCTCTAAAGTTGGTAAGAAATGCGGATTTCTCTGAAAGTTCATGTTTTCGATTATTATTATTGTGTATGGTATGTACATAGGTACATGAAAGTTATAAGTTCTTTCGCATTAAAATCGACGTGTAGCTACCTATTTACATAAGAAATTTCGTTCGGATCAGTGAAGTTCTACAACGTTATAACAATTAATCATGGTTGATAATAGTTTATGTGGTTTTTCATTTTGATGCACTTATTTTTTTATCGCTACACTATAATTTTAATAAATAGATTTTTTCCAGGTAGTCTTCACCACCCACTCCGAAGCATTTTCAATTTATACTACGTATTATACTACTCACGTGAATTCAATCCATGACTTGCTCGCGAATAGTCAATACAGTAGAACTTTTTTACAAAATGTTGGCAGCTAATTGCCAACATGGAATATTGTTAATTTATATGTCTCAAAACCACTTAGAGTTCCACTGTATAGTTAAAAATTCTCTTTATTTTGCCTGATATGTAAAAATTTCAGTGTAAGTTTCTAGTAAAGTTACTTTAGAGCTATTGAGTATGTAGATACCCTTATCAACTAATGTTTCATGGATATGTTGTAAGACGTGGGTGTTAGTATACACAGTGACAAATTTCAGTAAAAGTATTATTTTTTGTATAGTATTTTTACAACTAGAACGTGTAAATGTTTTTTTTTTTTTGTAAATATTACATGAAAATACATAAATCAATGGAGTTGGTTACTTTCATACGTATTACTATGTAGGTAGGTATGTTCTTATTTGTTTACGTAAAACAAAAACAAGTTCAACGCCATGCTGTTGCCGATAAAAGTGAGTTTACGTGATAGTTTTTAGCTAGGTCTTTGGTTGGTAAGAGTTCACAATGGTTTTATCACAAGTCTTAAAAAACTGGCCTCTCCTGTGAATGTTTTTCAATTTTCAATACCATATACATATGTACATACATACATACATTTAATTTAAATTTATGTTCAGATTGTATTCTATTTGATTTCGGTATTCATTATTTTAATAATTGATTTTAATATACATAGATTAATGAATAAACATTATTATTTTTCGATTCAATTATTTATTACTTTTGTTATATGTGTTAATATAATTGATATTTCTTTTCATGATTGACAGGAATACAATTAATTCTTTTTAGAATGAATTGGCATAATATAATTACTATATTGAAATTCAATACTTTTTTTATATTGATTGCCATTTCAGTAATTGTGAAGAATTGAATTTCAATACATTTCTGGTGTGTAGGTCCATTTTCCGTTTTCTGAACTGTTCGGTAAGGCTGAACTACTGTTATGTTTCTATGGAGCAGAGTTTAGGTGCAATTGCAAGTTAATTGACGTTGGCCGTTAATTTGGATCTGAAAAGCAGTGGAGATTTATCAAATTAAATTTGGACGTTACTAATAAAGTGGGTTCGTAAGGATCCAAATGAAGGTATTTATCCATACTTTCTTTCCGCTGTAACCTAAACTCTTAAGATATTTCTAGAATACTCACTCCTAAAACACATAAAACAACAAAATGAAATTGGAGATGTAAGTACAATCATTAAGAAAAATCGCTTTGACTTACAATATCATTACCTCCATTAAATTATATTCTTACAGTTGCTATAATTTCCCAACCCAACTATTTTCGCATCATTTCGAAAGCAATTTCCTTTATTCGAGATATGACCAGAAATAATAACCTCTAATGGTCCTGTTCGGTGTATTATAACGCTTGCTACATTCTGCTCAAGCGTTGAGCTATCAAAGTAACAATCGCGCTGTCCCACTCTTGCTCAAATGCAATTAATTATCCGAAAATGTATGATACAGGAACAACTGGTCCAGAGTGGCATTTAATCAATACCACGCACATGTAACTAAGGACGTTAATTATTTAAGGGAAATTCGGGGAAAAGTTATTTCTGGTCTTGTGCGGATTACGAATGGCGACTTCACGCGAGACATAAAAACCTTTCAGTTGAGTCCTGAATTTTGCCATAAAAGTAATGTTTATGATGACGTAACGTGAAATATAGACAAGTCCCGGATGCCAGTTTCAGCTTACAGCGAAAAAGGATCAAGCTGAATCGTAAAAATACGTAGACACGATGATTCCTTGAATTTGAATATGAAATTTTAATAGCGCCTTATATTGATGCATTATTCAGAATTATGCAAACATGTATTATAAGTATAGTATGCTACTACCTTAAATTTATGATTACCATACGGAAGTCCCACACATTTTATTTCAGGTAGCAGCTGCTCTTATTAGTCTTAACTTCTTTCGAGATATGAGTTGGTTGTTGGAATTTTTATGTTTCCTATTCCAGAGGATGTCGACGAGTGTTATCCAGCCAAAAGATTGGCACGCACAGAAAGGAGCCTGGGACGAGAAACAGTTGTACACCATTTTGATTCAGTTGCGGTCAAAAGTCTTAAATCCGCTTAATGTCCGTCCGATATCCCTTCGAACTAGGCTTGTGAACGAACTAGTTCGGAAGAGCATTCCCATAAGTGAAATGAACGAACTAGTTCGCAGTGAATTCCAGTCCTAGTTCGTTTGTAGGAAGTAGTTCGTCATCACTTTTGCGTATAGCATGTATCATGCCACTCTCGCGATCTGAGAACTAAAAGAAGAAACTAGGTCAGTTCGCGATGGAAGTGAGGACCTTTCCTTTTTTTTTTAGGTCATCACATTCAGTCTCGCGAACTGCGAACTTAAAAAAAAGAACAACTTCGTTTGCGAGGGAAGTGAAGGAACTAGTTTGTTCGCAAGGGAAGCGAAGACCTTTTTTTAATTTATCACATTTCCCTACAGCATTTATCATTTCTTTCTCGCGAACTGCGTACTACAAGAACAAACTATGGCTCGGAAACAAGTTCTTTCGCGATCACTGAGGTGAACTAGAATGCGTAAGCCTACTCCGAACGCACAATAGCTCAATGCGTTAACCTTGGATGTTGAATTTTAGATCTTATTTGTAAGTCTAAGCTCGTTAAACAGCAAAGTTGTCCTACTTTTTTGTTTGGCAAGTTATACAAAAGTCCTTCAAACACGTGCTCACTATTATTGGCCGATGACTGTAAAACACTTTAAGTTACAATGTATGAATTTCAATATGAAGATCATCAATCAATCTTTCGTGTAGCTGCCATACAAAAATCTCATGAAATGTTTTCAGTCAACTAGAGGAACTCACTACAACTGAAGACAACGTTTAGCCACAAAGTCGAAACATTTTGATCTTTAGTGAAAATGAAGTTCAAGTTTTTAAGTTCACGAAATTGGCTTCTAGGAAATTGTCCGATAACTTCAAGATACACCAAGCTAGTAATTTTAATGGTTGCTCCACCAATCAATATATCTATTGCTTGGAAACAGAGAAATAGGTACGGAAAAATCGAGTTAAGCAGCTAACATACAAAGAGCCTTTGAAAATATGTCCAGTAACCTTTCGAAGCCCACTATACATAATTGAGACTGCCTTGAGCAAGAAATCGAAATTTTATTGGAATTAGCGTTGTGTTAATAGTAGGTGCATACATACGTATGGTATATAGAGGTATGTTTGTGAAAATTAAATTTTTTCAATGTGAAGTTACAATAGAAGCTAGTTTTAAGAAATTTTTATTATTAAGTGAGTGAGTCCTTCCTGGAGCTCTCATCTGGAAGTTCTTGAAAAAAGAACTCAATAGCCTATGTATGTAGATCCAAATTGAAAACTGAGGGTGCTATCATCGCTTTTGAATCAGTAAGCAGCCGATATTCCTAAAAAAATAACAAAATAGATTGTCTCAACTATTTTAGTCAACAATTTTGTACGGAATCAGTCCAAGAACACGTACCTTAGGCGGTGCAACAAATTTCATTTCTAAAATTTTCTGCCAATTTCTGGTGAAGAATCATAATTATTTATGGCCATCAAGTTCATGCTATTTCTAGAACTGGAAACAAAATACGGATTATAATAGCAATTAGAGTGAAATAAAAATTGCACAAAACCAGTTCCGAAGATGAAGTGAAATAATCATCAACTCTATTTTTAGTGTGCCGTGAAATTGTGCAGATTATCTTCATCCACAGATTCAGAGCCCATCGGATCATGTTCATAATTTTGAAGTTCGCAGTATGGCCATTGAATGTGAATCTTTAAGACCCAAAGTGTTACTAAATTGGACTTTGCGCATCTAATTTAATGTCTGTCTAGCCTACAGCAGCTTGTATTAGTCTATGGTGCTAATACGGCTAAGTATCACTAGCCGCAGCTATTTCTGTTAATTCATTAATCGTCTGATTGCCTTTTTTTATAGAGTTAGCGTGGTCTAATGAACTCAGCTCTAGTCTGGGATCTTTTGGCTTAACTCAACTGATCTGTGTTGAACGGAATGAATGGCGCAAATAATTCATTAGAAAGTTGATGTCTTGGAGATTTTTAGTTCGAGCAAAGCAAGTGAGGGCAACGCGATAGTTAATGAACGGTTAAGCTCATCTTCAAAAAATGGTAGTTTTATAAGACGAGATTATTTATTATAAGCATCGGTGGTTCAGTGGTAGAATGCTCGCCTGCCACGCGGGCGGCCCGGGTTCGATTCCCGGCCGATGCATCTTTTCTTTTGTATTTTATACCCTAGCTACCGGTTCTTTGCGAACTAGTTCGCTCTTTTAGTTCTCAGTGTGTTGGTTGGATTGGATTGGGATGGAGAGTGGACACCGCGCGTGCTGGTTGCTCAAAGTTCACTAGTGACTAAGGTTACCGTATTGGGCTATTTCCCGCGATTAGAGCTAATTAAATTATCAATTCGCTGGTACAAATTACTTATAGTTTTCAAGGCTATTTGGCCAACGCAAATTGTGTTATTCTGCTAGTTTTCATCAGAGCCGATTTGCGAGAAAAAATAAAATTATAAACTAAATTTCAGATGTCTCTTGACTTAAATCTGAGAGTACTGCCAGCTCAAATACAACATTTGATAACTAAAACTAGGTACATATTATAACATGCCACTAAATGTTCGGTTCTCTAGTAATAATAATGGAAATAATAGTTGACTCCATGGGTATCTGGTATTTGCGAACTAAAATTTAATTTAGAACCGGTTCATTATTTGTAGACTTTCTACAAACGAACCACTTTCTTTGATGTTATAGATACCCATATGGAAGTTATATCAATATTGATGACTGTCGTAGAGTTCCTTTATTTTTATTAACGTTTTGGTACACGTTTTGGTACACGTTTTGGTACACGTTTTGGTACACGTTTTGGAAAAATTTCAACCCTACAAAGTTATTGTTACAATTATTATTAAAATTAGTCTAAGGCAACCCGAACAACTCACTTATTGTTGATATTAAAAGATACCAGAAAAAAACCACAACCTTGCAGTATCGTAAAACAATCTACGCACTTCTCTCTAGACACTTCTCGCATGAAATTGTTACTTTTTGCGTGTTCCGCAAAACAACCGAATATGCCGGAAATGTCTTGACTCAATACATGCATAGCATTTAAGAGCAGCAGAGCTGAAGAATAAGTTTTTCTACTGCGAGGGCTAAAGAACGATACTTCGTTCTTGTGGCTCACTAATTCGCGGGAGTTCAGTGATGAGAAAGGCAATGAAGCTTGGAATAGTTCATAGTCGTCATTGTAGTAGAATGTGATGACAAAAAAAACAAAATCAGTCTACAAGTATGTATAGTAGCACAATCTTTCACACGGTAACAGGCCCGTGCGCAGGAATGTGTGATGGGAGGGGGGGGTGGTGTTTATCAATTTCCTTCATACTAAATGTAATGAACTAAAAAAAAAAGGTCCTCACATCCCAATGAAAATAGGCCAATGGGGGGGGGGAGGGGGGTTTGAACCCCCAAAACCCCCCCGTGCGCGCGGGCCTGCACGGCAATAAATGAATATAGAAACGAACTAGGAGCAGGACTAACTGCGAACTAGTTCGTTCATTTCAGTTCCGGGAACGCTCTTCTGAACTAGTTCGTTAGCGAACTACACAAGCCGACTTGAAATCCCGGCTGGAACTCCTAGCTCGCGACATTAAGTTGAACCGATTGTATGTAAAAATGTATGACGCTAATCAAAAGGCGGCTTCTTTAGACGCAAGATCTGATCGCTTAGGCCAAGATAAGGTGCTTACACTACTATATATTGATGTGCACTTTACAACATAAAAAAATATACATTATTATGCTAAGGATATAGCTGTTGAGCAACAACAGATACCTATCTACTTTATCCTTTTAAAAAAACTCGGCATTCTAAAAAGTTCATTACATATTCCGACACTCCGTATTAGCCTTTGACCTTAAAAGCAAGTTAATCTTCTGGACAAGGATTTCAACGTGAGTTGCTGGCAGTAATGCAAAAAATCCATAAAAAGAGGACGAAAGTATTACAATTTTTTTCCCTTGAATGTTCGAATGGCGAATAGACTAGTGAGACTAAAAGCTTTTTAAAACTCCACTCCAATCCACCTACACTAATAATATTATGTCGTTGTATATTATCGAAAGCAGCTCGAAATTGTTTCCCGAATTACATGTATGTATCTGAAATAGCTGTTCCTATTCGCAACTTGGTGCGATGAAGTCTACTTTTGGTCCTTTCACTGTTCCTTTAAAGAGCTCTTCTGACAGATCTCGCCCCTATTGAATCCTTTCGTTATGCAATTCCTATGGTAATGCGATTACCCAAATATTCGGGCCTAAAACATTTTTGGGTTAAATTGGCGATGGTGTTGATGATGATGATGAAGAGTATAGAGGTGCCTCTATTCGATGTATTGGCCGTGCTATCAGAACCGGCTAAGAGGATAATTTTGTAATGAATTCAATCTATAGATATTCGAGAATGGTGGGGTCCTTTCAAATTCGTTTCGTAAATCGATGCCATAACGATCATACGGAAGGACGAAGCCTTGAATAATGATGGGATAGGCTGCTTATGAATGGTTGCGAATTATCTAAAGTTGCTTTTGAAGATTACCGATGAATACTGCCACTATGAACTGCTCGTCCTGATTAAGTATTGGTGAAAATCGAATAAGCTGGTTGCAGTTTGATGATTATAAACAAAGGGAAGTAATAATGAATAGCGATGATATGAAGCGAATATGGTTTGCATAGACAGCCTATTATCAGAGGCTTAAGCCATTTCCTTTCGTTATTATTGTGGACTTTGACTATACTTTACACTTTACAGGATCTGGTAAGCTAAACTAAACAGAAAATTGCTTGGCTTAGACGTTAGAATATTAATGAACTGTTGTAATGGCTTCCCAAAAAAATACCTCGCTTTTGATATGATTGACGTTAATATGCCACAGCCTGACAGATTGAGTGATCATCACAGTGAGTATAAAAGCAATGGCGACATTGACAGTTCCGAATGTACCTGCTATGCTAACTAGAAAACAACATAGTCGATAAAGTTGACTCGATGGCTCTATGAAAATAATGTCCTCCGTTTACCTCAACTCTGAATGCTCTATCCTTCAGAAATCAACTAATAAGTTTTACTTGTTTGTGACTTTTTTTCTTATAATTTTTTTCCCTCAAATTGAACTATATGAACTAAAAAAACGAACTGGTTCGCCAGCGACCGAAGGTGCAATGGAACGAAGAGTTCCGGAACTACTTCACTGAACTCGTTCCTTAAAGTGAGTGACTCGGAGTGAAGTCACTTCACTGCAAGGAACTGCTTTGTCCATCTCTAGTTTGAATACAACACCGTTGTCCCATACCTTATCAGATGCTGCATCAACATCTAAAAATAACGCCACAGAGTATCGTCTTCTGTTTAACCCATGAGATGTTCGAGTGCCTCGATATGAAGCCAAATAGCTCATTAGTTAAGGTCCCATTCTCGTCTTCATGTTTCGACAAAATAAACAGTAATAACAAAACTTTTTCTGGCACTTTTGCAAATTGCAGACAAGTGGTTAACTGGTCTACGTAGCTCGAGAGCTCGAAAATTAATATCTTCAGAACGGTTCATATCACAAAATTGAAACTTGGAGATTGTACGTAGGTATACTAGTTCAATATATTAAAGTGAAACTTGAACGTGCGGGACGCTCCTGACAGACCCTGGCAGAAAAAAATGTTGGGGGATGAGGGTGCAAAGAGTCAGGTGAAAAAATACGTTTTTTATGTATTACTACTGACGGACAGCTTAAACTTTTGTCTTTACGTAAATCTATAATAGTTTACCTTAAAAAAATGTACTGTCATAAAAGGTTGTACGGTACATTCGTTTTTTCCTATCTCTGGAACGGCTTTTGCTACACTCTTAAAACGGTAAGACAAAAGACCTTAAAACACATTTTCATGAGTGTTGACCGATAACTTCAGAATGCTTGAAGTTCTGATGAGTCTATGCAACCTGATGACTCAACAATCTCCTTCAGACCTAATCCAGCGCAGTTTTTAACTAGCACCTCCAGTAAAGGGTTTTTCAACTATAATGTCCTGAATGGCAGTAGCCAGGTCAGCAATCGATCGTAGTCGGGATTTTCGAGTTGGTGTTCTTACACAAGAAATTCTTCCGACTCTGAAAAACACGTTTGCATTACCATGAAAAAATTCCATTCTCATTAATGAAGTGTTAATTATTATTAAGGGTTTTTGTGCTACCGTGTACTACCTCACTGTAATGCCTTGATAGGACTTCTGACACCTCCAGTTGAGTTCAATGTCAGCCTGCAAATTTTTTACGGTTTGTATATTGCGTAAAACTGAACTGCACAATACAAAATTTTTACAACATTATAAATGATAAAATTCAAACCGAATTTAATTTTACATTTCAGTTGCTAATCTACACACACGCACTCAAGCCTTTCGATACATTCCGAGTAATTTTTCCTAAGAAGTTTGCTTTTATCTCAATTAAAAATTGTAAAAGTACCAATTGCAATATATTTTTCTGACTTTTTAATAGTAATATTACAATTCAGAGGTATACCTATTTCATAGAGTCGAAGTAAATTTACAATAACTTCAATGTAATAGTCCATTTTACATAGATTTTCGTCTGAATTTACCCTTCCATTTAAATTTACACGCTTTACGTAACAGATTTTATTATTAGTATTATATTTTAATAAAAGGTATATAAATATACACAGTTATACTTAAGCACTAGTTACAAAGACCATCAGCTTCGTGGCAGATTTTAATGTGATAATTATTGTAAAGATTGTAACATTTTTTATTGTGTGGCCACCGTTTTTCGAGATGAGAAAGTGTACCCTTAACAGGGTTTAATTAAGTTATTAACAAAGAAATTCTTGGTGGAACCGCACTAAATAAACTATTTCACCATGGACCGCACATGTAAGTAATGCAGGACCACACTATATTAACAACACGCATAATAAAAGTATGAGCGGAATTTAGAACTTATCAAAGCATTCTAATTTCCAATATAAGACACGTCAAATCAATCGTGGCCATAAGAAACACTTCAGTTTAATTACGTTTTATTTTGTGATGACAAAATTAAATTTATGAATAAATTAGTTTATGTTCTATTTGAGGTTTTATTAATTTGGCATGCCTCGTGCGAACTAAAAATACCAATTGTGGCTGAACGCTTGGCTAGAAGGGGTGAATTCCCATTTGTGGTAAACATTAACGTTTTAATTCAATTTAAATTTCCATCATTTTGTATTTCAGGTGAGCATCGAACTTATTGATAATTTGAATTTTCCAATATGCATGGGAGTTATTATAAGTCCGCGACTCGTTGTAACAGTGGCTTTTTGTTTAGCGGCACAATGGAGGTGATCGCATTAACAAACCAATAAATTTATCAACATTTCATGAACAACTCTCTATTTTTCCAGAACGGTGGTAAATAATTTGGTTGTTGTAGCCGGTTCAAATTATTTGCGGCCATATCAAACAACTGACTTGGTCTATCGTAAAATTCTGAAGCACACTATTCATCCCCGATACAAGGAAGAATACTCTTCTCACGATATTGCAATCTTAACTCTTCGGGAACCATACAGATTTGAAGATAATGTAAATATTAAGAAACTCGAAATGTCTAGAGATATTACCTTAGATGGAACGGTATGCCACTTGTTAGGATGGGGCATTGAAATCAATGTCTGTTGAGCACCTGCATTTTCTTAAAAAAATGTATTCATAAAATTCTTCGACAGTTTGGAATTGATAAAAGGAACATACCGATGAAAGTCACGACTGTTCGAGCTTATAATACCGACTGGTGTCAGTTTATGTTTCGTGTTCACATCTCTAGAAATCAAATATGTACAGGTCCTTCGTAGAATTTGCTGGTAAAATATTCGATCAATAATTCTTAACAATAATTCCAGAGCGTCCAACTTTGTATACCAAACCGTGTTCGACGGATATCGGAAGTCCTTTAGTTTGTAACAATCAATTGGTTGGAGTCGGCTCAAAATATTTCAATTGTACAGATGCCAAACAGCCAAGTGTATTCACATTGGTTTCAAAATATCTCAGATTTATCCGTGGCTTCTCACAAGCGGCTGCAGAATTGTCAGTGGCTTCGATAAAAACTGAAAGTTTTCTTTTCTTTTTAAGCCTTTGTTTTGTAAATGAAATTAACAAAATCCAGTTTATGGCATGAATTGTTAGCCTTGGTATTGAAAGAACAAAAGATATAAGTTTTGTAAATATAGAATATGGGTCAATATGCAACAAAAATTAGTCAGCTTTTAAATTCGTTATCCACTTGGTTAAATCTGCACCCCGAATCTCGAAGACAAACCTTCAAATCTCGTGATTGAAAATAGTTTGTCTGATTTAGCGCCATCTGTAAGAGAATAGATTACAAATTTTCTTGTTTATGCTCTTACTTCAAAATCAAGAAAACATAAATGTTTTTTAAACCGTTTATTTATTAGTTTAAATCAAAGCAGTAAAATGTACATTACATGCATTACATGATTCTGGAGTAAATCACATTTGCAGGTGCATCCTTATTTTCGCTTCCTAGTTTCGAATATCGAATTAACATGAAACACACCGATGAAAGTTAGATAATTCGCTTCTAAAGCAAATCATCTCTAGAATATGGTTTGTTCAATGATAAGTCCGAAGAGCTGGAAAAGTGGGATAACTTTAATCACAGGCAATCAGATGCCAACTTAAGTTATAGTAAAATAACACTGCATTGTGTAGGTACGCTACACAATAGTGTGTAAGTCGTTACAGATAAAAATGTATTGTGATTACACATTTTTCCATAATATTACACTTTACAAATGTACGTGAATAATGTAAAATTACACAGCATTCTATACACAACACACTATTGTGTAAAATGTTTTAGATAAATTTTTATAATTCTTTAATTTTATTTGTAATTTTAAACTTCTCACATATTAAGTATTATAGTAAATCATTTAAATAATATTGTAGATCTGTTTGGTATGTTACAACGATCTTCCAGCGTGCATAGTTTCACTACTGACATTCTGATCACTGTAAGACTACTACATCACAATAAATACATAAAATTTTATTACGATTTTGTTATAGATGTACAAATAAGAATATCATTAAGTAACTTTAAGCAGAACTAGAATTAATACATAATAATATGTATGAAAATACACAACGCCATTCAATTCTTCTCAACTTCATTTAAACTTACGTATTTTTATGTCATTTTTACATAAATTAAAACATTTATATATTTTATAGGAATTAAGCACATAAATTCCTTAAATTTGCGTTCTAATTGTAAAATTACATTAACACTACAGTAAAAATAATGGGATAAAAAATACCAAGATCCAGCCTCCTCCTCCTCCTAAACGGTTCCTTAGATCTAGAAACCAGAACTGTTCGCATTAAACGCTGCTAATATTATCAACTTCAAGTACACTCTATTAGTAAATTGATTAGGAGTATACATTTTTAACGAGGTCTCCAAAAACGCTCTCGTTTACAGGAGTTCGCTATTCACACGATTTTAAAAAAAAATTTAACTATTGCAATTAGCAGTTAATATGATCCTAACGATACTCTAGTGTGCACGGGAACAACTAGAGCATTTTCATGTTCGGAAATTTCATTTGGGAAATAATGGCAAAATGCCACATTGCATTAACAATGGCAACAAGGATTTCAGAGGAAAGTTTACATACATTTAGTGAAGAGGGCAGAATTTGCTAACAAAATTTTAATTAAACTCTGAAAAGCTGCTGGCTAGTTCACTTACGTTTCATTTACAATATTCACAAAGTTGCTCAATTTATTTATTTAAGGTGCACAATTAAGGCATACAGCACGAGCGAAAACCGATGTTTCGAAGTTTCGGAATATGAGTATGTTTTAAAATTTGTCGAATGATATGTACGAGTGTTTTACTTTTGATTAAACTTGTCCATTTATTTTGAAAATTAG
Organism: Beris chalybata; assembly: GCA_949128065.1. Taxonomy (NCBI): domain Eukaryota; kingdom Metazoa; phylum Arthropoda; class Insecta; order Diptera; family Stratiomyidae; genus Beris; species Beris chalybata. The sequence continues at coordinate 25,812,987 of OX421896.1, read as the reverse complement.
CTGGTCTAATTAAAACACAATTGGTGGATTTATAACCAGCACTTAGAACGCAAACTTTACCTTTACCTTTTTACATGACTTTAAAAAAGCTCTCTGATTTTTGAGTTTAAACGTGTGTTTTGACCCAAATGTATACACTTTTGTGTTACACAGTCAATGTTTAGGTATGAAATTGATTCTTACCTATGTGATTTTTATATAATCGTCAAAAACGATTTTACAAAATTAAACCCCAAGACGATGTAATAGGGATTAAAATCTAAAATCGTCTCGGTCATATTAAGACCATCAAAATATTAAGACCATCAAAATATTAAGACCATCAAAATATTTTATCAGTAAATTCATATATTTACTAAATATATGCATTGGTATCTTAAGTCAAAATACATTTCACATATGCCTTGACAAATTGTTTTATCTTTTGCATATTACTAATGTATTACAATGCAAAGAAAAGGAAAATGCTAGGACAGGTCGTTTACAGCAGCAGTCCTAAATAATTTGAACCGGGTCATTCATTAACTGACGAAATTTCTCCTTTTGTTATTAGTGACTATGACTATCCAAACTTTATATTCTTGACAACTGACTGTACCTACGACAACTTTGTAATGCACTTAGCTATTCTCAAATGGCGTGGGCCTTTCCAAAAGTGTACACTCTAAATTACGCTTAGTTTTACGAAATTTCCTTTATACGAAAAATATATCAATTATTTGAAAAACAAACTTGCTAGGCTTAAATGTAATTCCATTAAAAAGAAATTAAAATCCCGACTTAAATTTTATTTTACCTGTCTGGCTACTTGCTAGCGCAGAGACTCAATGAATAATGCATCAGAAAAGCCTAACATGAAATCCAATAAACTATGCAAAAACGAGCTACTTCTAATGGGAAAAAATACAGACCTAGAGGTGGATCAGGATTTGATGGAATGAAAAAACGAGCCGCAGCTACCACCATGCTGTGCACAGATTATGTCAGTAATCCTTTGAACTCTCGTATCAAAAACTGATTTTTTAAAAAGTATTCGCCGGAAAAGTGAAAAATTGGATCTGGATGAGAAGCTCGAGTGAATTAAAAAAAAAATTCTCCCTTAATTCCAACTGATGGATTTTAGTTGGAGATTTGGTTAAAGCGTTTAAAGCACAATAACATTACAGCATAATTTAGGTAAATTCATTCCTCCGATTCGAGACGATTATGGCTTGAATGACTGTTGGACTAGGTACGAAGGATCTGTTTCGTCATCGGATATTATTCATCAAATAGTTTATCATGGGTCATTCACGAGTGAACTGTTCCAAAAGAATACTTCATTGAATTGCGTAACTGAAGTAACTCACTCCTTTTGATGAACTTCAGTTCCATTGGACATGTGATGCACTGACCTTTTTGTTTTGTTGACCTTTTTTCTACCAGATCTACCGACCTTTTTTGGTTTGCTTATTTTCTGGTACTCATCACTGAAATCTCTGATCGAAGAGTTTCATGCATTGAGTGAGTGAACTGAATGAAGTAACGGAGGAACAACAACGAAGCAAAGAAGAGTTCTATGGAACTACTTCACTGAACTCGTTCCTTACAGTGAATATTTATTATTTAGTGAAAATTATTATACCAGTCTCAATTAATTCAAAATTCATACAAAATTGAGACTCTCAACCTACTTAATGACTTGTGACTCCGTCCTGAATAAGCCTGATAGTATAATACTCTATGATAGTCGAACAGGTAAAAAATAGTCATCATGACTTTTTGAAGAAGAGTTTTTGAAAATTCACCCGTTGTTCAATACAACGGAATTTTGATCAAAATTCGCGGTGCAAGTTCGCTTCTTCCAATTTCATGTGTGCTTTGTTTGACAGTGTTTAATTGTTGTTAATTTATTATTGATCAAAAGTGTGCAACAATGAAAAAATTGAAATAAAAAAAACTTCTTTTAATTTTTAATTTAAGGCCAAAAAATATTAAAAAAAATTAATATAGTATTATATTTTCTATCCTAGCAAATTGATGTAGGTATATATTTTTAATGATATTTTTTTTTGAAATTGTAAAATTTATACATTTTTTGTTATATAAGAATTAATTACATAAAAAATAATTTGAAATAAAATAGTGGTAGTACAAAAATAACATAGTGTCTTTCAAATGTTTTCTTTGTGAATTATTTTTTAGCGTTACATGTATCTTATGATTGACCTAACCATCATATTATTAAAGAAGGTTGCGTGAATCACACACCTAGGTACTCACAACCATAATCATGTTTGAGTCAAACATAAAATGTTTTCTGAAATAAGAACTATGATTCAAGCAACCATGTCACATGTATCTTATGATTGAACCATTGTGTTGAGAAAGAAGGTTGCGTGAATCACACACCTAGGTTTCCACAACCATAATTTTGTTTGAGCTAAACATGTTACATGTTGTAACATAATTGTGGTAACTATAACCTCAATCATACTAAGGTTCTCCCAAAATATGGTTGCCACAATCATATTTTTTCTTTGAGTGTAGATGATGCTAATTTTTTTCCCGTGTTGCCCTCGTCTTCAAAAGAGCATTGTCCTTTGCAATTGCAGCTTCTTTCCCATCTTTATTGACACCTCTTTTTGTTCTGATATCCGGTGTTTTAGTGTGGCTCGATATTTCTCGCTCACTTTATCGTTTTCCTATCCTATACGTTTAAAGCCCGTGCTCTTTCTCTTCAATTTTTACCATTTTCCAATCACACAGCTATCGCCCATCACCTATGGTCTTAGTAAGAAAGTGGTGTACATATATACTGCTTCATACACATACATATGACGAAGGAACAGTGTCCAGTTAGTGGTCTTATTACGTCCTAAGACAGGTCACATATGAACTGAAAAAAATAGCAATTAATGGATAAGTTTCTTATTTCCAAATCCGATTTGATGGATTGCGACTAGTATCCTAGGCAAGTCCTGCTCGAATAGTTTCCCTATTCCTAATTTGGTTGTACTTCCTCATCAACCTTTGTACCCTGTCTGAGCATTTGACAAATTAAATTAATTGCACTGCAGCACTAAATTAGCATAATTTCGCCCGAAAGTCAGAACGAATATGTTGCAAAAAGCTTCACATGTCTTCCTTCTCCATGGCTTCGTTCACTATTCACAATTTTTTTTTCCTCCATCCCGAACCAACAAAACTTTATGAAAGTCATATATTCTCATTTTGTATCCAATCCACAGACAACGATATAATCTGCAAAGCCCCTGATTAAATTTTCATTCAACTCCGTACAGGTTTGGTTCCTTCTATGCGGTCTACTATTTCTCGAAATGGCCATAATTTAGTAGAAAACCTAAATGCAGAAAGAAAGGAGTTAGACGAAGATTGTTTTTCGTGTTTGAATAATCCTGCGGTGCGATACGATAGTAAAAGTTTGGCAGCAAACATTTTTAAATTTTTTTGCTTTTTGCATTTTCTGGTGTTTGTTTTAGGTTTCGAACAAAACTTTTAATGCATATTCCGGTATTTCAGAGAAGTACCAAAAAAAGGAATATTAATTTAAGAATCTAATTGGACTTTATTTTCAACTAAAATGCACTTTGAATACCTTATTACAAATTTGATCTCTTCTCAAAGTTTAACTTAAAAAATGAAAGAAAGAGAACGAAGGTTCGGAAACCACTAGCGTCAGCTGAAAAATTTTCAGGCTATACCTAAATTGCATAGTGAATAATTGAGAGGAATTTGGTTTGGATAAAATGAAGTGAAATAAGTTTTCAAAGAAATTACATGAAAAACATGCTGGCGTGAAAACCCGTTTTGTATTTTGTCGAACGTAAGAGATATGACGAAATTCGTGAAAACATATGAAACGCATTTACACTAACTTCGGGATTAAATTTCGAGAAATTGTGAAGCAGGTTTCTAAGCGATTACATAAAAATCCGTAAAAATAAAAACCTTATTTTAGTAATAAAATACAAGTTTATTTATTTCAGTTTCATCAGTTAAACTTTAACCAGAACTTTAATTGTAAGTTTTGTATGAAAATCTGTCAGTTAAAGTTCCAGTTAGAACGTTACTGACGATCGTAGGAACGGGCCTCATTATAACAAAAAGCGATAATTAAGTAGAACAAATTACATAGGATATTTAGTCAAATTATTTAATTATTTTATTCAAAGCTGACTTCAGCTGATATCTATTTGGTATCTGTAGCTCAGTTCTGTAACTCTGTATTCTCACCAAATGAGAAATGAAAGATTGCCAAATGCGTAGTCAAGTACAGTGCTTTCTCATTTGGTGAGAATACAGAGAGAAAACTGAGAAAAACTCAATTCGTCCTCATTTTGATTTTTTGGTGAGAAATTTCTCATTCACAAGTTACAGAACAGAACTGAGCTACTGTTGAGGGTATCATTTTAACGCAACGTAATTTGAATTAATTAAATGTTTGTTTTATGGTTGCCAACAGATGGCATTGAATTAAAGTTAACAGTGTAAAGTTTAGCTGCTTATTGGACATAGAATACTTCTCTCTCTTCCGTTTCATTGTTCTGTGAATAAAGACGTACATATGTCATATTTCCTTTTCTAATTAAAAAGGCATTAGTTGAAAATACAAAGTTTTCCGGTGAAACAACTGGAGGTTTGATAAAGGACTCAGTCGAGTCCGAAACGTTACACAAAATAAATTTAACAGTATTCACCGGAAAACCTTGTATTCTCAATTCAAAATGTACTGTGAAAACATTCATTCAAAATTAAGGCATTAGCTGTTGATCTTATTTTTCTTTATTTGTTCAAACTAGCCTAGCTGGCGGCTCTTGAAAATATCTCATTGTCAACGTTTATAAAAATTTACACAATGCTTTATGTCCTCTTGGGGTTAAACACTCAAATGCTGTCAAATCAAGGTGGTTACATAGATGGCCTGAGGAAACTAAAACCAGTTCGATATTTCATCAGGTCTGAGAGATATAGCGGAATTCGTGACTCTTTTTCACCCTGGTTTGAATATCAAAAAAATACTTTTTCGGTTCTTAGGACATAAAAAGATTGTGGCAGAAAAAACCAATTTAATATCTTATTATACCAAAAGGATATGACGGAATTCGTGAAAAAGACGACCCTTTAACACACACTGAGGAGTGAAACATCCTGGAACAGTTTTTAGACGATTACACTAAAAGACGTGGATATAAAAATTTATCCGAGTATTTTTCAAACCTAAGGGTTCCGTAATATGAAAAGTTCCGACACATTTTATCTGCATTTAGACTTACGTACTTCAAGACTTGATTCTTGCCTTAACACTGAGGTTGTTTATAGAAGATGTCCAGAAGATGACAACCAGAAAATGAACTCTTTCAGGAACCATTAGAAGACATGGAAGAAGACTCATGGTAGTTTATTCAAGATTAACTACATTTGGTATTTTCGCTCTAGAAGTGAATAACTCCTGTTAAAGGCTAAAAAATATCCAGAATTGTGTCTTTTTGTGAAACATCGTTCCTGCTCAGAGCCCACCGAGGGTTTCGGAAACTGAAAAACACAAAACATTTAGTTCCAACAGTTCATAAAATCGCAACAGTAAGTTTTACAAAATAAAGTATTTTATACCCAGTGGGGTTTCTTCGTTCATACCGCAAAGTTTGAAGAGATTTTTCGGGTTTATGTTCATTATTCGTACGACTGAAAAGAATTCAAGTCCAATGCAAAACGAAATTTTAATAAGGTTGCTGTTCGGAACAAATAAAACTGTTTTTGAATTCACATAGCCGACATAAAACTGAAAACTTTTCGCTTAGAACGGGCTTCCTTTTAAATTGCTCTTTCACCTGAAATTTTAAACACTTGTGTACTAAACAAAGAGGTTCTATTCCTTTGTGTTCTTTTCACAGTTCCTACGAAAGTATACACCATTAACATATGACACCATATGCAGAGCACTTCTATGCCTTCGTACCATTGCCCTTATTATATTTTCTTTTTATCTAAAATCTAGATGTAGTTTCATTTTGAACCTAAATTTGGATTGGTAGTACTATGTAGTGCTGAGTAAGGATGTGGTTCATGCTGGTACTACATCTTACCTATCCGGAGGGCTAAAAGTTTATTACGTGTAAAATGTTTCAAGGAAAATTTGCTCTACCAATTTTCCGTATCACGGTGAACACCTAGAGTACTCCTATCCACCTTATCGTGGTAATGTCTGGATTTTCATGTCTTATCGCAAACGATGTGTATACACAGGTGGTGCTTGGGATCTCATTTAGGTCTACAGTGTCAGTTTATAAAAGTAGAGATTAATGCCTATAAGTACATATATTTATAGAGAAGGTCTTCTTCTTTTATGACGCGACAGTTATAGGTAGGCCCTGGCATCTATTGTGGTATTCTGTTCTGATAGTCTAAGTTTTATTTCGAAACTGCGCAATTTACAAAAAAAAATCAAGTAGTATAATTGCATTTTAAAAATGGTTATTGCAGATTATCAGGTCGCAAGGAAAAGTACAGGACAAATAATTAATTGACTTATGGCAGTATAAAGTGTCGTATTTGCGAAGACGGCATAATTCGACTAGATCTGTGCAGTTCGCAAACGAACTAGTTCAGAAGAGCGTCCCCAGCACTGAAATGAACAAACTAGTTCGCATTCGCAGTCACTCCCGCTCCTTGTTCGTTTCTATTCATTCATTGCCGTCGTCTTTCTAGACTAACAATCTTTTTTTTCGGTCATCACATTCGAACACAATTACGACTATCACTGAACTTCCGTGAACAAAAAGAACGAACTAATTCACGAGAGATCGGGAAACGGAAATGATAGCTCACTATGTTAAACTAAAATGCGCAAGCCTACTATCTACCCGTTTATACATTTCTTTCGTGCTGAAAAGTGAAAACCTTGATAAAGGCTGGTTTACATGATGAATGCAAATATTTTTTACTGATATTGTGAGGGAGAAGCAAAAAATATTGACAATATTTCTGTGAATTTTTTTTTTGCAGTGGTTTCTTTCTACTTCATTAAAAATTCCATATGCTAGCTCTCTCACAGTTTCAATAAAAAATGTTTGTATAGGTATTTGTCATGTAAACCAGCACGACAATAAAAGCAAAAAACTATTTGATATCTAATCAGACAGCATACGATCGAATTCATAAAAAGTATTTAACCCCTTTACATCTCCTTGGAAAAATTTTCATGGTAGGTAGTTTGGTCTAGCCACTACAACTGGTGTTTTTGGGGTTGGTTAGGTTTAAGGGGGATGAGGAGGAATCGTTTTAGACGAAAAGTTTCGGTTTCTAGATCTCAGGAACAACTTACGCTAGGGAGCTGAAACTTGGATCTTATATAGAACTAGGATAGTAGACCCATTTTCAAAAATAATATTGTTACGGGTAGAGGGGTGTGGGAGTGCGGGAAAAATAGTGAGTCCGAAACGGTTGAAACATTGTAAAATCCATATTTCCTGAACGATGTATGTCAGAAGGTTGAAACTTTGTGGTTGTCTTTAAGGATACTTCGACAAGAGCTAACATCTTTAAGGGAGGTGGAGATGAAAAATTTTAGATTATAATATCTTCCGAACCAGTTACACCAGGAAGAAAATTATACTTATAATTTTAAACTTAGAACATAGTAGTTCCGCTACTGGAGCAATTAAACCAAGGAAAAACTGTCAACAGTCTTGGCGCAACTTTATTATTTTTTGGGTAGTTTTATTTTATATTAAGTTTTATTCTAAAATTCACTTGTAAAATATTAATGCCTTCTTGAATTCTTGTACGTTCCGTCTGGAAAGTGGAAAAATTTACAATGATTCTGTGTGGGACCTGGTTATTAAAATAATAGTGAAGTAGACGAAAGCCATACCATAATAACCTCACAACTCGATCACTTTGCAGTAAGAAAAACCACAACCTGTCAATATCTAACACCTTTAAATACCTAATCAGAAATGCGTGGAAAAATCTGCTAACTTCTGTGCACTTCACTAATACTACTCTTCTTCTGGAACTTTCTTCAGCCCTCCAAAGATTTCCAGTCACACCATCGAATATGCATTAAAGCTCTCGACTCAACACATGCAGTATATAAGATAAATTTTCAAGCGATGGTTGCGAAACGACAGTTCTATGCGAAAGTATTTGTAACGCGGCTTGGGTTGGTAGCAGCAACCGAACAGTAGTCAAGTATAATAGTATATAAAGTTGCGCGAAATCGACAGCTATCTAATACGAATTTCTTAGTGCCGGTCACAAATAGCTTACGATCTAAAAAGGTACTCTGTGCTAGTTAAGATAACATTTATATGATGGAACAACTGCTACACAGCTTTGTTTCTTTCTTAGCACGTTAAGTGGAACTGCTTGACATTCTACCAAGAGACCACCACTCACCACCCACCACCCATCACCATGAAAATGTAATAAGTTGCATTTTTCGCCATTTTAAAAGAATTTCAGCTCCAATTTTCCGAAATGGCCAATAACATGCTTTAAACTAGTAAAGCTCCTTCCTTGGATGACTTTAAGAATCTTTCGAGTTGTTCCTTCAACATATTGTGAAGGACTTTTCGGTCTTTTGTTTTTTTTCTGCATTCTCTTATCCTCGAATCGCCATTCTTCTAATAGCAATACACTCAAAGTATAGCGCACAACAGCATCAAAGTTTCCATGAACGTGATCAGAAAACTTTATCCTGAAACCTAATGGTTGCATTGTATCCCTCGCTAATGCGCTCGTTGTTGCTTATCACAACTTACCTCTTAGCAAATAATCTTTAAAAATACTTTCGAGCATTACTCATTTTGATTTTCTCATATCACTTAAAGTTCAATTTAATAGTTTTCTGATAAAGCTGAAAGCAATTGGTCACGTAAATGGATAGCATTCTGATGATCGTATAAATGTCTACTACATTGCACATACTTCTCGGGATTATTTCCTCTCAACGTTCAGAAAACCAATTTTTGTCAAAAATAAATCTTAGAGAGAATTTATAGAGCTCCTTAAATTTCGGACATATCATTCTTGGAGTGTGTATACTTCGGGCACGTATCACACCACATATTCTTTCATCGACCAACATAGATGATATTGTCTGCAAACGATTTATGAATGGGCAGATATCGAGAACTCGTATAAGTCATCCAAACAGCTCTGACTCCACTTTACTTGACACTCTTACAAGATACAAGCAAGAATCTTGGACTATCACCTCACGATTGCACATCACTTTTGGTGTACAAAATTAGATACAAATTGTATTGGATAGATACTGACATCGTTCTGAGTTCATAGAGGTCTGGGAATAGATTGATTCTCACGACTTATAACAATTTAAGGACGTACTGAGGGAATTGTGTGTCAATCGAGATAATATGAATTACTTTTGGTTTATGTATTAGGTTTGTGAAATCGAAAAGAAATTGGGACAGCTCCTTACTTTGTATGCTCTTATTATTTTCAATTTTAATAGCAAAACCCGAACGGCACCAAGTTGAAAAAAATTTGCCACCAATCGGGGCCTAACTTTTTTTTATCTTTGATAGATTTACGTGGTGGATCATCAGGATCCAATTACCACAGGAAGCGCCGATTTGTTGCCACACCTTGCTGATCGTTGAGGACTGATGACGTGAATACGGAGTTAAACAGAGACTAGATTGGATCATGATATCGATCGCTAGCTATTCTAAAAGGGAATCAGTGCACGAAGTCTGGCTTTGACGTGGTCACCGACTTAGGCCGACGTAGCAACCGCACGACGTTGTAGTCAGCTGTCGCAAAAAAAAAATTATGACCCCGACAATACGGAATACAAGGGTATAGATGAGGCAGCGAATCTTGAGCACTCAGACAGTTACTGCCCATTCCACTCGAATCACCCAGTCTCTCCCGAAATTTTTCGTCCACCTCACGAATTTCAAGAGCTCAGGTAGGGAACGAGAACGGAGCTCTTCCTTCCTCATAACATCGACGCCGTATACGTGCACTCTCGCAAAAGAGTAAACTAGACACTCGAGAAGGAAATGTTCCGTTGTGTCATCGCTCTCCTCGCAAGCAGTGCCACTGTCCCATATACTCGTAGGGTGCTTGGGATTGAAACTCCAACATAAAACTATGCAAGTGGGGTGAATAAGTACTCATTTAATTGCGACAAACCTAAAGGATGAATGGACGGGTTGTAGACAACGTTATCGTTAACGAACAAGCATTGACAACTATTCCTGTAGATTCTAAACAATTAGAATCTATTCCAAAGAGAGTAATGATCTGTGTCAAAATTAAAATAAAATTATAACTGTAAGCCAGTAAAAGGACCCCACTTTTCCATGCTATCCCAAATGAACTGCTCGTACAATACATAGATACATTTCGTAGGTATACATCATTGATATTCCGTAAAATGTCATCCACATAAATTTGCTTCTAAGGTTGAACACAAAGAGGTCCATCATACTTTCATTTTCAGTAGGTTAGTGCTTTCTATAGAGCTTCAATCTTTTCAAGATTGTCCATTTCGTTTGGACAGTTCAGTCCTTTGTGGTCCTACGCAGCTATCTTGTAGAAGACGAATTGTAATTTCCTGTCACGAGTCGATGATAAAATCGTCATTGTTGGATCATGGACGTAGATCCCAGTGGCCTAGCTAAAACTCTCGACAGCTTACCAGAATAACAAGACAATAATGAAGCTTTCTTCCGTCGAAATAATGAACTAAAGTGTTTCAATAAAGGATAAACAAACGTCTTCATTTGAAGTACAATGACACAGTGCTCTAATAATGTATGTCCTGTTTTGAATCACTATCCTGTTGTTGTTCTCTTCCTTGTTTCCATGCCTTTCGGGACTAGATTCCAGTCAACTTCAAGCCCACTTCAGTTGCTTGTTTGCTTCATTTGCGATACGAAAAGTGTCAGCTCTGAAAAGAAAGTGAAATTCAAATAGAATGAATAAAGTGAAGTGAATAAAAACTCGAGACTATTTTCCTACCGGAAAAGGAAAATTAGTGAGAGCTTATAATGAGGATAGGGAACGTCCTGTAAGGAATTGTGACGACATTTTTTTTAATGAGATTCTAGTCAGGGAGAAACGAACGAAAATTTAATTGCAATGTAGAAAATTATGTTTCTGTGGCTCTACTAGGAATTGAACAAGAACCTTATTATTCTTTTTTTTTTGTAAATCAATTTCTTTTCATAAAATCTAGGTTCATAATTTCGAAAGGCGAGGCTATGTAATTTCTTAGAAGAATTTTAGCGTTGATGTGGAGGATGAAATTGAAAAATAAAGACGAAACAAATGTACAGGATGGATACTGTATAGAATAAAGAATTTCGTGCCTCGCCTATCTAGAATGCTTGTTTGGATCATTTTCACCAGGCTAGGGATTAGAGTGGTGCTTTTTGGATCTCAGTAAGGGATTACCCTAGAAAGTTTTAACTTAGTAAGAGGGCTCTCCCAAAAGTACCTAACCTGACATATAGATGGCGGTTTTTATTTGAAAGAAAACACTATAGTAGAAATAACCATCCCTATAAGGCTTAAGTTTACAGTTTGAAGACGTTACGTTCATTTGTCTTTATTTGGCAGTCGTCAAGAGCAAACAGTCTCTGTGAATTTTTAAAGATGTATCCATTTTGGTATTGTTTCAATTTACAAAATTTTTGAAGATGGATACAATTAGTATTGATTCAATTTGCAGAACTTACTTGCTATTAAGTGAGTTCTTCGTGTAGCTGCTAAAAAAGAATCCTTAGACTATGGATGTTGGATAGTGGACGGAGGATGGAAGATAAAGGAGGGGGATGGTGAATAGAGAATGGAGAATAGAGGATAGAGTAACGGGAGCAACGGAGTAACAGAAGAGGGGGAACAGAAGCGACAGGAGAAATGGAAGTAATGGAAGGAATTGGAGCAACGGAAGCAACGGGAGAAATGGGAGTAACAGATCAACGGAGCAACGAAAATAACGGGAGAAATGAAAGCAACGGAAGTAACGAGAGCAATGGGACAACAGGAGAAACGGAAGCAACGGGAGAAATGGAAGCAACAGAAGTTACAATAGTATAGCACCAAAGAAACGTGAGTCCGCTATAAAACTCAAGAAGTCGTTGAGATAGAAAGTTAATATTATATTTTAGAAGAATTAGTTTCGAGTTATAAGATGGGTTTACTATTGAATGAAACCCCCTCACTTCTTCGTATTACTTCCGTAAAAAATCCATTTAAATACGTGTCATTGAGAGGTAGACAATAACTTCAGGACGCTTCAAGTATTTGAAATTTGTAAATCTATAATCAAATCCCCGATGATCACACATAAGTACCATACTTGTATGTGCCCTGGGCGATGAAGTTTTATCGGTTCTACCCTGAGTTCCGAATTCCAATGAGTTCAACACTGTCCTCCCACTCCTCATTGTGATACGCATAGGTTTTCGACTTTCGTACGCGGTTGCTGGGTTGGTCATAAGGTTGTGCAGGTCGTTCCCATCCCACATTGGCTTTGGAAGAACACAGACGAAGTTAATAAAGACCATGTTCGCCCTCGACAGACACCGTCGGCTCAGGAGTGAAGGCGGCAAAGCTATCGTCCTTCGGTGATATTCGTTATGTTTTCTGCAGTGACTTTGAACTAAGCCTACAACTAATTTCAACCCCTATTCCAAACCCCTGCCTAAAATTAAATATGAATCCTTCTAATTACTGTTGACTCTACATCCTACAAAGTAAATTTATTATACCTATTTGCTTCCAGCTCTTCTTGTATGTTGCTTTCAATAATTCCTGAAAAGAATCTTCTTTGTGCAAGTGAACGGTTCCACAAGGAACACTCTGGATCACCAAGTAGGTCATTTGGTAGATTTCGAGAATTAAAAAATTAATTTGTACCAATTCTTCTCTTTCATCCAGACTGGTACATGGACAAAGGTAACCGTAACAATTGGGGTGGAAAAAATTGGGATGAAGTTACTATTGGCGTCAGGTTGTTAGATTGCCAAAATTGATATAAAATTGACGCATTGTCAAAATTCTGTAGTTAGATTGAAGGTTTCACTGCATTATATGTCATGCTCACGCATTGACAGCATTTCTAATAAAAGTATACAAAAAATAAAAAATAAACTGGCAAACCTCAATCAAAATTGTCCATGACTCCACTTTTGTATTATATCTATTATGAACACTGGCCTCTTTCTAGGATGTTGTATTCTAATCCAACTGGTGGTATCGCTAATTTTACCCGGTGTTGAGTTTCGACATGTGGTGAGTTCAATTCAAATCTTGTGTTAAATGTCTTAGCAATATTGGCTGGACCATTTTGTAGGTTGCGATTATGACGAACGAGACATTTGTATGTGCTGGATTAAACTATGACGGATATTCGATTATAACTGCTGGTCATTGTGTAAAAGAAACGTAAAAAATCGATTTAGAGTAAACAGTGTTTGTCAAGCACATTTAACGTTATTTATTCTTACAGTGAGCAGTACGAGATCTACGCTGGTTTCACCACCACCTATGGCAATTTAATGTATCCTACATTTCGGGGTATCGTCTCAAATATTTCATATGCCGACAATTATACCAGCCCAACTCTTGACCACGACTTTGCTATTCTCTTTTTGGACGAACCTATTCCGTCAGCAGTGGCTTCAGGTCCGTCCACAGTTAATATATTTGAAATGCCCAAAAACGGTAGATGTCTTTTGATGACGTGGGATTTAACGGTGACGCATCATTATAAGATAATTATTTTATTAATATAAATAATTGTTAAAGGTTCCTTGTCTTATTTAGGATAAATTCAAACCGGCCGTAGCATTAACGATTCTCTTGAAGGAAGGAATGTGCAAAACAAGCTCTGTTTATGTGAAGGGAGAAACAGGCCGAAAGTTTTGTGGATGTAAGTAATTTCAACTATGTTGTAGGTATTTTGTTATAAAGTTATGGACCTACCACCCGAGGGATGCAGGCTAAATAACCTACACCTACACCCTGTTCTGCGTTAAGCCATCGTACCATCGATACACAGCTATTATATAAACCATGGTATTGAAATAACAGAATTTAAACTAGCTGCACATGATACACTACACATATGGTATGATTTGACATCATCTGGTATAAGCAAATAAAGGCATTTAGTTGCGATACTCGCCACACTAGTGCGGAATGGCACAACTAGCAGTAAAATGCATAGAATACTAGGTAAAATTATCGAATTTATATACCATGAAACAGGTTCAATACTGGATACATACCAGTTCGTTTATCTCGTATATGCTTAGTATTGGGTGCTGGTATTAACGATATTATGATATCAATACCAGCAGTGTATTCATGGTATACGATTTCATCCTGCGATTAATCAGTGCTAGCAATGTGTGCATTATTTTTAAAATGTTAAGTTACCATTAAAAAATTAAAATTTATTTGATTCTATATCTATTTAATTTTAAAGCAATCACAACGTGTTTGAGTGACACAGCAGGATCAACTATAACTTGTGGTGGGCTAGTACGTGGAATGGTAGTGAAATCAGCATGTAGTGGCTCTGCTCAAGAAACCGAACTACTTTTTCTTGATTTACAAGCTGCAAAAGACGACATTAAGGTAGTTTACAATGCGGCATTTCACATTCCAGAATGCAATCAGACTGGATACTCTTCGAATTTGGACGATGATGATTCAATGTTTGATTCTAGCTTCGTTCCACTTTATGGTAGTAGTACAAGTACTCAAAATATTGAAATACTTCCAATAATTTTAATTCTTTTAATATATCTGCAACCGATAGTGGTTTCAAGTAGATACTATTTATTTGTAACTCTCATAAAGAATGTATACTATTCGCAATAGAGCATTTTGTAAAAGAAAATTGTACGATAAAATAAAACAAAATATCGGGAAAATAGGGATATTTGTATTACATTATTTAATTTTATGGAAATAATACTGAAATTTGACGGATGCCTTGACCTGGAGTGAAGCCAGGTTTCAGATAAAATTTAAAGGGCTTCTCAAAATATATATTTAAACAGTTGCGAACAAAACATTTGCAATTGATACTAGTAATTTTTTAATGTTCAATTTTTTATGGAAATAATAATTCAAAAGTCTTGATTTTAATTTATATTATTACCTTGAGTGTATTTAGTAAAAAGATAAACAAAAAAATTCATTCGCTCAAACACAAACAAAAAACTGAAAGAAATTCATGATTATAGTCTAATTATGTGCAACTCCATTCAAGATTAAATTGAAATTATGATTCGTTTGTTTGAGTATTGGTTAGTACTTCGTATTGTACCTCTTATTTTTAGTAACTTCCGCAAATCTTCAAGGCTTCGATTCTATTAATCTAACTGTTGTCCTTTTTGGTATCCTTTTCCACCCCCTTTTAATGGGAACTCTAATTAATTCTTAGCTGACCAATTATCTTAGTGCCTTTGAGCGCCATCAACATGAAGTCGTCCCTTCATTGCTTCCTGAAAATAAGTAAACCTTTGTTTAGTATGTCGTGCTATTTATTTTAAAACTACCAAAATAAGTTTCACAACTCAAATGCACAAAGCCAACGGACTTCTCAAATTGGTCATACTTTGCCATTCAATAAATTCAGAAGAGCAAATTCCGAAAATACCAGAAAAAAAAAATTAAGCAAGAAACTTTTCCTACATGAACATGACATGTTTTCCGGCCATGAATTCGCGTAGAGTCACGTAGGAACTGCGTCTTTCATAATTCAAAGCTAAACGAACTGGAGCAGAACCTCTTCTATATCAGACTCAAAAGTGACCTTTCACAGGAAGCGAAGAGTTTATCTACATCATATGGACATAAGCATACAAGGACATTTATACCAGCATAAAACCTTAGAAAAAGATGGCTGAATAAAATAGAGACTGGCATCTTCCAGGCTATACGAAGTGAGCTTGTGAAGATAACTTCTAGTGCCGCATTTGTTTTTCGTCAGTTTGATTTTCAAACAATCGAAAAACATGGTGAACGTGATGTATTCAAATGGGTGTTTTCCAGAAAAACACAATAGTGTATTGTCGGTGCTACTGGTCGAAAATAGTGTTTACACGTTTCGTTTGTTTTTCACTGCAGACCTGCTTCTTTTTGCCCTGGCTTTACGAAAAGTTTGCTCTTCTTTACATAATGCATATGTAAACATTAACGAAGGATACGTGGTTAGAATATTCTGTCCGGCATTTCGAATCTTCAGATACATTGTTGCAAAACAAAGGATTACTTGGAACACGGAGACTCTTTACCGATTCAATCCCCAAAACCACTCTAACATACTGTCAGACCAAGGACCTTACTAAATTCAAAGTGTTTCCATATGATATTCTTCCGTTACAGTTGAAGTGATGTCAAGGAGTGAAGGAGCGGTATGAGGTTCGGTGTAGTCAATGCTGGTACATTCCCGGCTCTACAGTGGACTTAGAAATTATTCTTCCTTTTCGTGAAGGGAAATAATAAGTTGGACGACGTCTGGAAGGACAAACTGTCACTTTTTTTATTTTTATAAGAAAGTGCGATAAGTTAAATTCAGGTGTAAAATATTACTGTGACATAAATATTTGCCGGGACTTCAAGTGAAACCCAATTCGTTTAAAATGAATAGGAAGAAGAACCCTTTATTAATTCGCTTTCAACAGTAGCACTGGTAGCAACGGTGTCTGATTTCTAAAAAACTACTCTATCACTCTTACCAATCCAAATCACTTTACAAATACTTTCGCGTTCAACTTACCATGACTTAGTTCACCGTTGTATACTAAACTGTTTTGTATATAAAGCTCTGAGACGCTTACATACTGTATTGAATCGAGAGCTTTCGTGCATATACGATGGTGCGTTTGGCTCGCAGGAAGGTCTGCTGCATGCGAGAAGTGTCGAGAGATTTCAAGGCTGTTCTCACAATATTAATTACGTTTTGGGGATACAGTTCTGGGCTTTCACCCTAACTGGTTAACTCGGGCAGGTACCGTTTTTATTAACAAAAATTAACTTCCAAAATAATGGTTAGATTATCAGCTACGTATGATTCCTATTCTTCTAAGATGATTCTTCAAGTGAGGAATGACCGTACGTACTCCGATTTATATCTGTACTATACTATACCACTAGTGCCTAATTTCATTCGGACACCAGAACAGAGTTAATATCTTTCAGGGACATAGTGGCTACGTAGGTAACGAAATAGCCGACGGAAAGGCTAGAAAAGGCGGAGAAGCTGGCTTCATGCGACCTCCATTAAGAACAGAAAAATGAACATCTAAATGTGGCGAAAATCGCAAAGTGCCATTCACAGAAAAATATGAAAAAATATTATTATTTTTTTTGGCAAGCTCTGAAAAGAAGTTAATGTGGGAGGTGTGACAAAATTGCTTACCATACTGCCAATCGTAAACTTTCAATTCTATGAATCGCTCTCGGGCTAAAGTCGGAGATGAGGTTAAAGTTGAACTGCAACACTAGTTGTATCGATATAGATACCTAAAACAATTAATTAATTAATAGCCTCTACGCACAGGCAGTTAAATCTGAAGAACAACTAATGATAAAAAGTTGAAACTTAGCGCTTATATGAATTTGATACCTACCGGCTTAGTGTATTTCACATTTCGACCTTAACCGAGAAAATTTAATTAACTTTTTAATGGAAGGCAGATCCTTGCTGATTAAGAGTTTCTATAGTATCCGGACTTCAACATCATGTCAGACTTTGAGTCGAAAACAAATAAAGTTAAGTCCACAGATTCCTGTTTTATATTTTGCCATTTCCACCGTTATTCATTGAACGAAAACTTTTCCTATTCACTGTTTATGTTCGATGTTAGGCAGAGGTATGTTTGTACTAGTCCGTAATTGAATTTTCATTCTGCTGCTGCGAATACCTGCAATCAAATACCAAACTTGAAGGCCGTTGATATACTCGAAAAGCTACAAATATTGCAGGCCCACCTCCTATTCGCTTCTGCCAACATAACGAACTCCTTGATGACATCAGGCGGCATGCAAATCGTGGTATTGCCAGTGTTAAGTAGAGAAAGTTCGCCCTCTGTACGACTTGTTAAATTCAATTTTGTAGTTCTTTGGAATTTAATTACTGGATCCCCTGTCATCTCGTATTTTGTTGAAAACTTTCTCGCAATCTCACTTTCTAGCTCACTCCCTTTTTCACATCGCTTGAGTGTTTGAACGATGTTAAATTAGTTGATGTTGTTATTGTTTTTAGTCACTATCCTGAACCTGGAACCTAGTAGCATACCCCACTGTGTACAGGTGATTATTTTCATAGTTTAAGGATAAATTTGTTTGCGTGTTAATGATTTCAAGGATTTGTTCGGCGACAGAGATTGGTCTTATTTACTTGATTAAAGGATTAAGCAGCATACCCTTTTCTTAAACGAAATGGAAAATGAATGGGCGGAAGATCAAACGAAAATAGATCTCATAAAAGGTAAAATGTTCTTTGTGCAGAACAAATGGAAAATTCTTGCAAGCCCGTTGAAGCTTACATAGTGAGTAGCTGCTTTGGAAGTATTAATAAGATTGATGAAAATAAATAATATTGCTTTAATGGTTATGCATATCGCCGCTGTATTTAATTTGACAAACTTCGATCAAATGAATTGTATGACCGAAACTTCAACAACAGATTAGCATTTGCAACCCATATCAGATATTATATCGTTTAAATACGATATATGGGAATTAAAATTAATAAAAATAACAAAGTCTCATTAATTCGAAACACTATTGACATCGGTACCTAATTACATTTTCTTCTCGATCGCTGCTATAAATGAAAACAACTTTAAAAGCACATTTTGGCGTAGAACTGATCGTTGTCTCGATCTTGCAGTAGAAAAACTGACTCCATCTAAAAGCTCTGCTAAGCTCAAATACTGCATTGAGGCGAGAGATTTCAATTTCGGTTGATTGTGTGGATTGTTCGGGAAGTGTGAATAACATACGAGAACTACATCTGCTCATATGTTCTTCACACTTCTCAAATAATCAACTCACTCAAACTCAACCGAAATTGAAATCGCCTCAATGCAGTATCTGAGCTTAGCAGAGCTTGTAGATGGAGTTAGTTTTTCTACTGCTCGAGGAATGTGCAGAGTTTTATCCGCTATTGTAAAATGAAAGGTTGTAAGTTTTAATTGGAGATTTTGATGTCATTGATAGCAGAGTTGTTCGGACTCCTAAGGTACATGTAACAGTATGAACCCGGACTTGAGATAATCACATACCAATAGGCTTAAGACGGCAAAATGGAGATGAGGGACAAGATATGCTGGAAGAATGCACATAGTAGCTGAGGATGCCGAAACAAAACTTCTTACAACTGTTTCGGAATCGGTATCTACTAAGCAATCGTATTGTGAGCCGTTCAGGAAACATTATGTAAGCGAACACTAGATAATTATATTCTTCGTGAGGTGAATAAATCCTGAAGGCTATGAATCAACATGTTGAGCAGCCTACGTATCAGAATATCACATTTTCTATTTGGGGTACGTGTTTTTAATAATTTATTTTCCTATTCAATCAAAATATCAACAGCCTTCAAACGACTAATCGCAATCGAGTTCAGCACGTTAAGCCTGAATTTCTATACTAAATCCTAAAGCAATTATAGAAACTTTCATCGTTTTCACTCTCGCTCACCTGCTGCATTCCACTTAGTTCTATAGACACGATAAAAACACACAAAAGTTAGCCATCCTGTTGGAGCAAATTTGCTGACATAAATAATTCTCGACTAGGAAATTAATTATTCGCCAAGTACCAGCCAACAGAACTGTCTGCTCAAGTGTTCGCCATGTTTTGGGAGGTATCCACTACATTTTCGCTATAATCTTGATGGAGATAGAGAGGATCATCAGGTAAGATGTCCTCCATTTTTCAACGTCGTTTTTATCTCGTTTGATTCTTTTTTTTCCTGGTTATGTAGTCGCACTATCTGGCTTTAGAATTTCTATCTCGTTCATTTGTGCATTATTCTAATTAATTTAAGCCCTTTCAGTCGTCTTTATCTTTACCAATGACTAGACGGAGCGTTACCTCGCTGGAATAAATTTTATTCGAAGGGATGAAATGAAAAGGAAATAATGGTGAAGGACAAATCAAGAGATTTGTCCCATTTTGATCTTTAACCTTAGAGGTTGTGAAGATCTCGGAATATTATTGCATAAAATCTAAGAGCTGGTAAGTCATCAAGGGTAGTCTGGCTGGCTTAGTGGCTAGAGCACTTGATACCAGTTTCGAATCTGTTTGTGACAAGTAATTTTCGAGAATGGGATTGGGTGCCGGAATACCAGTTCACTCAGATGTAAATGAGTACCTGAGTTAAAGTCGGGATAATAATCACGGACGAGCGTGTGGCTGCCCACCTAGTGTTCCTAGTGTTCCGTTGGTTTCGTAATGAAGTAACTCTAGCGCTACTTCAAGGCCTACGTCCGATTTGAGTTGTTGCGCCATTGATTATTATCAAGCCATCAAAGGTGCGACAGGCCAAGTAGGGCCGAGGCCTCCTGCATGTTTCTGGATAGAGGTTTTTTTTCCGGTGATGCGTTGTCGGCGCCCCATACATCCCCTGACTTAGAGGGTCAGTCCAACTTATTTATTACAACCCGGCAGGAAAGTGGCGGGAATTTTCAATTGGCTTTGAAATTTTGGAGTTCTCTTAGCTATGCTGCGAGTCCAACTATGTCATTATGTTGCTTACTTCCTGAGACGTAGATACTGGTTCTTATGCTAATAAAAAAATTCTTACACCAAAGGCTTCTATTGATAAAATACAGTAAATCTCTCATCAACCATACAGAAATTGAGCGGTTTTTCAACAGCATAGATCGCAAAGAATTAAATTAAGTGAAATATTTAAATTAAAATAGCTTTTTATGAAATGATTTTAACCCAGTTTCTAAATTTACACGAAAAAAAAATCATTAAAAGTCCAATTTAATTTCTCTAAACTTTCAATCAGCTTCCGATGAATTGAAACAAACGTGGTGGATGTGATTTACTAGCACCGAAACTGACAAATACATTTGGACTTTTTTGAATGTCTAGTCTAGAGAATATATGTATGTGGATTCTTGATATAAATTAAATTCTCCATGCTTTTCAAATTCAAACCCATTAAACAAACGTTGTCGTCCACATATGCTCGTGTTTATCATGCTGTTGACATCTTTCACATTTTTCGTCGCCCTTTCAGTTGACTAAAAACCGTGTTTGCAGTCAATCTAACATGAATGTGCACCGGAAGTTGACTAATTTTCAGCGGTCTAAAATGAAATGTGTGACGAGTTGACTTTTAATTAAACACAATTCTGATGAAAAGTGAACTTAAGGAGTAATAAAAATTAAGTGAAATTAATTTAAGTCACTGTTCTGATTTTTCCTTAGCTATTTAAATACTAAAGTTTTACAAGCGACAACAAGTATCTTATTTTTGAGCTGGTATTACACTGTATGCCGTGCTTTCAAATATTTGTCAAAATAGAATTTGTGTAGAGCAAATAATAATGTCGCAAGCAAGACTTTACTTTACGATTACACTATCTGACAGGATTTGGCAGGGAATATGGTCAAATACCATATACCATATGAAAGCTTAAAGCTAGTACAGTAAAACCTGTCTAAAACGGAATGCTGTGGTACCCGGCTTTTTGTTTCGTTTTAGCAGGTTTCCGTTTTATACAGTATTGTTTTAGTAAAATTCTTGATTTTCGTTCCCAGTTTTTTTCCGAAGGCAGGTTTCCGTCTTATAAAGAGTCCGCCTTAGACAGATTTTACTGTATTACATCGAGTTCTATGCTGTCAAATATTTGATTAAACAAATTTGACGTAAAAACCTATCAAATTTTTTCGTCTAAACAGACTTTGTGTAAATTGCACTGTCTGACAACACGTGTCATGGAAAATAGTCACATATTTGAGAGCATGAAACACGGTATAATACATAGCTCAAGAATTACTATGTGAGTTACGCCGTGACACGAAAACGAATTTAGCCTAGGGAGGGTGGGGGCTCTTCTAAAACATAGTTTCAATTTCAACTCAAACTGCTGGAATAGATCTTACAAATTCATTTTCCCCAAAAACAATATCATGTTCATAATTGGTCGAACTTTTAGATCACAGATATACATAGCTCATTTGGAAAAAAATTTAATTTTTAGATCCTAATAAAGGATTTCAAAAAGTATCGGATCGCTCTCGTATTTTTTTTAAATATCTCGTTTCAATGACACCTCTAGGCCCCATGTGCACGTTAAATGCGATTTTGTTGATTTATGACTATTTTTATGCCGATTTTTCACGTTAATGACAACAAAAAAACAAAATAAAATTACACCACTTTATTAGCTGGTATATAAACTAGGTCGCCCATTTATTAAAAATTACAAAACCGTATATGGAAATATAAATAATTAACATTACATTTTCATTAAAATAATGCTAAAAAAAATCTTAAAGAGTGTCCTCCATAGATCAAATTTTAAAAAATTTCCATTTTTGTTAATAATATATGAAGTCAAACTGAAGCAAGTTTTCACGATTTTCATGGCAGGAACTACATAAGAAGACTGCATTTCATCGAAAAGTATCATTGATAGTATATTTAATTGGTATTTCTAGAAGATAAATCAATGAAAAAATTATTGATTTTTAATAGTTATGCGTTTTAAATATTTTGAAACCTACAACAGTATTTATTGCAGACGTATTGTCCACGCCAAATTACACGAACGAAAAACGATTTCATTCGATTAAAATCCTCTCAAGAAAGAAAAATCAAAATAGGATAAGGATCGCACCGAACTCATGGGGCCATAAGGTCGGTATCAATTTGTTGCATTTCTGTGTATCGTATCACCATTGCATATTATTAACTGGACCGAGATAGTGTGGATACCACACGATTTTTCTAGTAAGAAGATTGCGTTGCATTTCAAAATTCACGATACTCGATTATATTATTACTAGTTTCTTGGGTCGTTTCCGAATACCTTGCTTCGTCTCAACATAGACTGTTGTCCTCACAGTATAGCATTGTTATTATAACATTTTTGAAAAAGCTTGGCTAAACCATCAAAATGGCTCAGCTTATTTGACACTTACTTCATAAATCAAAAATTAATTTAAATTCTATAGAAAAATTTGAATTTCTTTACATTTGCTAAGATTGACTGATTGAAAATAGTCAAGACACGAACCGAAAATAAATTGAGACACAGCTTTGCTACGTCTGACGTCATTAACTGTTATAACTTGACGTAGACGAAGCAAGTTATTCAGAACTGACCTTAATATCACATTTCGATACGTAACGAGATCCGTTTGCCATGACTACTAATACGCAATAAGATTACGATACTCAGAAATGCAACAAATGGATACCGGCCTTTAGATTTTATTTACAACAGCATAACAATTTATTTCAATTTTTAAAAATAGTTAGTACAATTATCTACGATTTCAGTGATCAGATTTTACATCTTTGCATCTGTAGTTATAATTTAGATTTTTACTAAAATTAATTCTTTGTTTATTATTTTAATTCAATTCAAGGAAAAATTGTGTAATAAAAACCTTGCTTGTATCATTCGAATTTTCGTTTAACATCGTAGCGCTAACAGCTCCTTTTTTATTTATAAGCTATTTTTCTTTCATTGATTATTATTTGCCATAGGTTTTTATTAAAAATATTCTATTAGCCTACTCCCACAAAAAACAAACCTGGAATTAACTTTATTATTTTTAGATACAAAGTCCAAGAAACGATTAAAGTCGAGATCCGACAGAAGACCCGGAAGAACTGACACTCTTAAATCATCAAGTTGTGATCGTTTAGAGGAAAAGGTGCTCTTATCTTGAATACCAAACTCTGATGATAGGTACATACTATAAATAAAAAATAAAAACAATACGGCGCATTCACATATAATTGATCTTTATTAATTTTGTGTTACTATTGAAGTAAAAATATGATGTACAAACTTCATGCCGACTACCATACATAAATTGAATACCAATCGTTCCGCATTCGCTGCAAATGCCGCAATAGTATCAATATATCTTGAAATATCCGTAAACATGCCGATTCGGCCCACAGTTTCGGTTTGTTGTGCATCAACTCCATATGAATATAAGCCGACGACGATTTCACTGCATAGTACTGGTGAACCGGCATTGTATATACAGGATCCTCGATTTTTCGACACTGAGTATGGGTCAAACAATCATAGTTAAACAATACGAACAAATTTAATTTAAAAAAAAACATCGCAATTATAACTTACTCTCAATGCACATATGAGTTGGGGCCATAAACTGTTGACTGAATTTCAAATCATGGACGCAATCCGTGTTGTTACTCCGTATTACTCTAAAGCCAGCTAATACGAGAAGTACTTCGCTAGCACTTTCCTAGAATTTCATTCAATAAATTATGTAGGTACCTGTAGCTATTTTATGACACTACGAGTATTTAAGACGAGTTAAATGGCAGTACTGTTTTTTGCGACTCTAGTCACGGGAAATCAAGGATATATACTGACTTGGAAAACTTTCGCAAAAGATCTGGAGTAGACCAGTGATGTAACTGCCGTCATGTTGGTCATGTGTTTCAACATCCATCCTTCCAGTTATGCTACCGCGAATTAGACCGATTCAGGCTCAGTCAAAGGATTTGGCATGGTGGGTTAAATTTTTTTAAGTGCTTAACTGCGAGATGGATGAACATTCGCTCCAAACATTGTAAACTTTAAGTATAGAAAATTTCAAGTTCCTAACTTGGAATATTCGAGCAATAATTGTGAATATGGGAGGTACACGAATGAGTGGAAGACCCGCTAACGAACTTAGCCTTACCTTTTCTATTTTCTAAGTGGTGACAAAATTTCAACTTCCTAGATCAACGCGTTCTTGAGTAATCGCATACGGACGGACAGACGGACAAACGAACGGACAAAGAAACAGACGGACGGACAGCAAACGGATTTGGGGCTTTTGGCCAGAAAGGAACACAAAATAATATTTATATATATTTTTGTCCGAGGCTGTTCTATGCGTTTCGGGCGTGATAAAAATCAACCTACTCTACAGATTTCCTCTAAACTAGCAAAAAAAAAAAAAAATACCTGCTCAACTTGCGAAAATACGGTCCAGGTGAAAAAGGAACATTTGGTTTCGTTGGGCAAATTTTCCGGCCGCAAAAAAAATAAATCGGGAACAAAAACCGGTACAGAGACTTTCATTTTAAATAGAGACAAATCATGCATTCGATTTTCCCGCAAATATCTCGGATGTATCCAAATTTTTTGAATATGAAGTTTGGGTTCAGCGTCCGTCTTAATATTCGTACCGACTAAGGCTTTGTAAGTGCTAGGTTCCAGCAAGAAGTTTCCACTGAAATGAAAATCAATGAATTCTCCAAAATAAATGTTAAGATTTTTTTGCATGTACTATTGATCATGTAAACAATGTGCCACGGAGACTATTGTGTTTGTCGTCACCAAGATTCCGGAACATCTATGCGTGTACTTGTTCTTATTGAACTGGTCAGCCGAACGAATAGATGCCTGGATAATTTCGCATTATTCGAAATGGATTTTTTAATGAAAATATGAAATATTAACTATTATTGGATTTTTTGGAAAAGATGCGACATTAATGTTATCCTCACGTTCGGATAGAAGAGTCATATGAGCTCCGGCCTCGTTAGGATTATCGGGTCCTTTATAAAAAATTTCTCGTGAATAATTATCCGTTTCACCGAGTGGAATTGAACTGTAGCATACAAACAATATAAATAAATACATCATAAGCAAATTATTGCAAAGTCTTATTATTGAATAGAAATGAAGAAAATGAAGTTGGTTATGACCAAACTTCGATAAACTGACATTATTTGAAATAAAAAGCATGACACTCTTGTAAGCGTTCCTTTCTATTACTATGGGAACAAGACCAAACGAGTAATTGAGTGATATGACCGAGGCAGGAGCTAGCGCTATTCTCGTTAAATTTGTCCACAGTCTTTAAGGAACTCTTATTGTTGCAACTTTAGGGAAAACGCATGAACTATTCAGTTAAACAACTTTTTAATTTGATCAAACTGCGCACACTCTTATCGGTTCGACTAATCGCTGTTCTAAATGGGTTTAAATTGGAACCTTTTCACATCATTCTATCGTTATTGATCTTTTAGAATTTCGTTTAGATCAAGTAATGTATGCAGATGATCTAAAGCAACTGTTTGGTGGCCTTAACCATCCACGGCAGTGTGGGTTGGCACACGAGTCTACTGATCCCCTAGCGATTACAAATCAATGTATGACTAGTTGTGTGCAATCGTTTTGTTAGTCGCAAAACAGTTTAGTTGCATGATTTCAGAAGTTAAGTTAATTGAAGTTTTTGAATGAATTTAGGGGCAAAAACTTTGGCGCCCAATTTAAAAAATTTTTCGGATAAATTGGATACATATATTCAAAATTATAGATACATATTTCTATTTTACTATTAAAAAACTAATTCTTAAATTAAATCTCATACAAAACAGAAATTTTAAAAATAGTAAAATCAACTCGCTCCAAATCCAAAAATGGTTTCATTGAACCCCTTGAACCCCACGCTTCCATGTAAGAATTTGTAGAAGGGCAATAACTTCGTGTAGCAAGTACCTCATCCTTGCCATTAGAGCAAAGGTGACCCGGTATCCTGGAAACATGTCTACAGTGGTTTTACCTAAAAGTTTCACTCTTGTGTATTTAAAATGAACTAATTTTAGGAAAAAAAACTCTTAGTACCTGTGTTGGTCTCATTTTAATATTGAAGTCAAAGAAAAGAAATCCGGAACAGTCCTTGTTAGTGGTGACTTCATTCGTGAAGAGTTTCCCGGACAGTTTTTTTAAGAGCAATCAGAAAATTTATCGTTCCATGAAACATCATAAGAACTAGAGAAAAACTTGTATCAAACAAATGTTATACTTTCCATTGCGGCTGCAACGCAGCTGGCTATACTATAACTTTTTGCTTGGGCAAGTTCTTTCCTTTCAATTTTCGCAAAAGGAATGGTTTTATTATTAATGGGCAGCGTTTCAGCTAATTACAACAACACAATGTAGTTAAAAGTTCCATATAGCGTGAAATTTGGATGATATTTGGAAAATGCTGAAAATCTGACGAAGTTTGGAGATTGATTTAGGAGCGTTGTTCCGTTGAGAAAGGTCCATTCAAGGATGCCACTATAAAAATTCAAACGTTAATTGTAGGAACATGGTGCTATCTCACCTCTACTTTGGCTATTGGCTATGAATAAAATCCTAGTAAGACTAGAATCATGGGCTCTATTTCAGGAGAAGTAACCAGGTAGTATTTATCCCAAAGGTTGGCAAGAGAGATCATGAACGCGCGGAAGATTTCAGAGCCATTAGCCCAACATCTTTCGTACTGAAGATACTGGTGCGCATTATAGACATATGTACATGTGAGACAGGCTTTGGAAAGGTAAGTGCTATCCAAATCTCAGCATGCTTACCTTAGGATGAGATTTACAGAGACTGCTCTCGCAAAGCCGCAATCAAAGCACTAGCACTCGATTAGGCTATCATCTCCTCTAAACTAGTTAAGCAGCAATGTCGTAACGATCTAGTCCGTTTAGCGGAACGCCTTAAAGTCACTGTGCTCTGGGTCCCGATCCCGAGGAATAGAGGCATAATGGGAAATGAGTGGGCTGATGAACTGGCCATAGAGGGCTCCGCTCATCCCGCCTCTCATGCGAAACTAGCCCACATTCCTTTTGGATCTGTAAAGAGGGCCATACTCTCTCACCTCCAGATAGCGGCTAACTCCAAATGGAAGAGCCTAACCACCTGCGCAATATATGGGAAGATGTATCCATTTTGCAACCGAGCTAAGTTCAGACGAACTTCTATACAAGACCCGGTCAGACGTCTCCAGAATCAAGGTGATCAGTATACAGGTCACAGGCCAATTTGAGATAATGCATCCAAATCCAAATTGGGCATTCCGTTGAATATGTACACTACCGCAGCTGCCAACACACCAGTGGCGGCTCGCCGCATAAAGCTAGTTAGGGTCAGCTTTAAGCTTGTGTTACACTGTTCGCTTTTTCCAAGTTTTTTACATATAATTTCGTGAAATGCATGGCGAGCTCGTAGAAAGCTCTCATTGGTCATACAGTGTAACACAAGCTTAAAGCTCAGCCTCACTAGCTTTATGAGCCAAGCCGCCACTGCATGACACTAATGAGCGAGAGTCGTTCGATCATTTCCTTTGCCAATGTCTGTCTTTAGTTAGATCCAGAGAACGAGCGATAGGCAGACCTTTCTACGGGGACCTGATGGACCAGCCAGAACAACCCCTAACATCAGGGTTTAACACGAGTTTGTGGTTCCAAAACGACTTCTGGGCTAATTGAGCTCTGTCTGTGACAGGGCTGCCACTTAAACCAACCAACCAATTGTAAGAACTCTGTTAAAAATATTCTTGCCGAACGCATTTCATATCAATCAAGCAACTAGCTGTTGTTCAGATCTTCACTTGATTTTTTTAAATCGAAACTTATTCAGAGCATTACACTTTTTTATGCCAGATTCTTCTGAAATACAGTAACCTAGTAACTGCCTTTGAAATCGGTGCTCAAAAGTATGCTTCTTGCATAAATTGCACCATAGACAAGAACCTAAATCCATCTCAAACAAGAACCAATAACCAAAGACGCGCGCAACAAAACACCGTTCATTTCGCGCCTCCCGTAATTCATTGTTGCAAGTGTAGTTTCATGCAACACGCGCATTCCGTGCATCCAAAATAAGAATCCCTGTTGTTTTGGTACTTAGGTTTTGACACAACAAGTTAAAATTCAGTACGAAGGTACCTCATGGTTCCATTATTATTATTACTTTGTACAATCCAGATTACACACTATACACAACTATACGAGAAACTACTTGGCTTCTCTTGAAAGATGATTGCATAGTTCAATAACCGGCTTATTTACACCACCAGCACTACTTAAGCAGCAAAGTAACTAATTCTCAAGCGCTGTTATAGAGATCGTCAAGTTCATTACCGTACCATAGACATTCCGTGTCCAAAGCGTATACGTACAGCTATTCAACTTTTGATAGTCACTTGAAGAAAAAAAAAACGTCATTAATCTCCTCTCATTCCAGTGCTAATCGCGAAAAAGAAAGAGGCAAAAAACTTAAAGAGTCGCTTGAATCGTTGACCGCATGACCCACTGACTACTTCCACTTCTCAACGATAAATCTTCGGAGGTGAATCCACTTAACAATACTTACCCAGACCCACCGCCAATTGCTGCGTCCAAGTCTTTTGTGAAATTTCTGCTGACTTGGTGGCTTGGTCTTCAGTTGCCAGCAGAAGATCTTCAGCGATCGTACCTTGATCAGTTTAATTATCATTCTCTACAGTTTAAAAAAAGTCGTATGAATTTTTTAAATATTTCAAACTAAGTTATCGAAATTATAGTGAAGCCAGTTAATTGTCTATAAAGGTGCTGTAAAAGGTGCGTATCAGCCATTACTATGTTTTTACAATACAATCGATCGTTAAAGCAATAGTAGCGACATAGGAGCTTCCTATTTGGGTCTTATTTACTTTCTTTCGGTTTATTTGGTAGGTCCATAAAGTGAGAAGTGAAATTGATTTTTTTTTATTTTGATAAAGAAAAATCACCGCTGATTAATTTATTGAAAGTTGTTTGCATACATATGTGTACGAGTATTTATTTTGATTGGTCATTGAAAATAGATTTCTGAGAAATTAAGAAACAAGAAGTGACGCACTTTAATGAATATATTAATCTAATTTTTGTTCCTGAAAAGAACCGGTTCTAAAGTTATAATGCTCCACTTGCATTATTTAATAATTTAGCATTTATTTAAAAGTCGCGAATTATGTCGTGTGTTTCGATTTGATATTGATAATTTCAATTGGGCGCCGTTTGCACACACCTTTCAAACATCGAATGTAAAATTAAAGTGGCAGTTAATTAAGTTAGGGGGATAATCTGCTTGTTTTCTGGTCTGATTGAGGACGATTATTTATTAATTGTTGGCGGTTTGGTTTACGTAGTGGGGTAGCCTATCAGTCAAGCGGGATATCACCCATTTGCCAGCCCGACTTCCTTAACCAATTTATTGAAGGCCTCATTAGTCTAACGTTTTGAAACTATTCGAAAAGTAGGGGTAGCACCACACTATCAAATCCATTAAAACCTCTCAAATTGCAGAGTATTTATTTCAACATTTGTATAAAGCAGCACTAAGGAATGTAACAAAATTAGCTTTCGAAAATTAAAAATGGCGCTACCCGCGCCCTGGACCATAGCCCAAAAATATATTCATAGGTTAAGGGTGGCAGTAGGGAAAGTACCTCTGTCGCACCCTCACTTTAACCGCGACTGTTGGCAGTTTTTTGTAGTTTGGTAGAATCGGTGGATTACTTAAAAAAAACACACTTTCTTAAAGCTCCTCATACTCGTATAATGGTACAAAACGAATAAGTGCTTTTGATATTCAATTACTAAAGGGGTATAAAGTAATGGTTCACGTTTTCACGAGTTTATACGTATCTCTTAAGGTGCTCGTACACGAACAATTTTTCAAGCAATTATTTGCCCGACGACTATTGCCAAAAATAGTGGAGCGATTAATGGAGCAATACCAGGCAATATCATGCTAGTTGCGGCAATATTTCGACAATATGGCAATGTTTTCACAGATTGCGGTAATTTCACGCCCTATAGTTGCTGTATTTCCCCTGACTTAGAAAATTCAGAGCAATTGTCCTCGTTCGGTGATTCCAAGTGTCAAGTTTTGTTTTGAATTTTGCATTTATTTATCAAGTTTCTTGTTATAATCGCTTGGAATTAAAATTTTTCATGTATTTTACGTTTTAGATTTTTGTCAAGTTTGCTATTCTGTTGTTCATAGATCGTGTAAGCACTTATTGCGGAATTGCTAGATATTGGTGATCACAAATCAGGAACACATTGAACACTCTACAAAACAAAAATTAACAATTTAAATTAAAAAAAAAAAAAAATTTGCATTGGCGTACAAAAATGGATATGGAAATGGAAAGCAAATATTTTCATGATTTTCATCATATCTACTAGAACTTTCCAAAAATGCAATTCCTTTTTATTCTACGAATTTTTCAAACCTTTTACTTTCACGGGCTTGTTTAATAATCACCTAAGACATGTTTTAAAATTTTCTCCCTTTTCAACCCCAAAGAGGGTATAAACGGGTTGAACACGGTTTCACGAATTCTGACATATCTCTTTGGAGTGATAATTTGATAAGTGATTTTTTTTAAAGATATATCGATTTAAAAACTTTTTTTTTAACATAACAAAAATTTATTTCAATTTTTAAAAAATAGTTCGTACAATTATCTGCAATTTCAGTGTTCAGGACTTACATATTTGCATCTGTAGTTACAATTTAGCTTTTATTAAAATTAGTAATGAGTTCTTTGTTTATTATCTTAATCTAAATCCAAGGAAATATTTTGTAATAAAAACTCGATTTAAAAATTTTCATTTCAGTTTAAACAAATGAGAACATGATGCAGAATTGCATTGTTTATGGCACAGTGTTGCTAACAATATGTCTTTCAACTTTTGCTGATGGAGGTGGACGTATAAAATATTTACCAAAGTGGAAGAAACAGGTTCCATTGACAATTAAATTCCTAAAAATTTCCAAATATTACCTTGATTAATTTTATAGGCATGCGAATTTCCTTCTTTCCAAAATGAACAATCGCACTACATTTGCGACGAAAAGGGCGATGTAAAATGCCTGCCAGGATGGCAAGGTGACCTTTGTGACGTTCCAATCTGCAAGAAAGGATGTGATCCAATGCAAGGTACTTGAATCCCAATATTACCATTAAAATCTTGTTCTGAAAGAAATTCTTTCCGAATTAAACACAGGCTACTGCCAAAGGCCAGGTGAATGTCGGTGTAAGCTCGGATTTTACGGTGAAAAATGCGATAAGTGTATCCCCTTGCCAGGATGTCAGCACGGCTATTGCAATGAATCGTTCGAATGTAAATGCCATAAGGGCTGGGATGGTCTATTCTGTTCGGAACGTTAGTAGCGCTTTGAAAATTAATTGCATGCAAATTTATTAAGAGTCTTTTCGATAGCGATGTGTACACCAGATTGTCATGCAACACGAGGATATTGTGAACAGCCTGGAGAATGTAGGTGTAAGTTGGGATGGTCGGGACCGACTTGCCAAGACTGTCAAGTTTTGCCGGGGTGCCAACATGGGACCTGTAGTAAACCTTTGGAGTGTAAATGCCTTCCAGGCTATACTGGGATATTGTGCCAGATTCGTGAGTTTTCTTATACGTATACTAATAAATCGAACTTCATTTCTAACAAACAATTTTTAATCTTTCAGCAATATGCTCTGCATCATGTCATAGACAAAGAGGATATTGTCGACGTCCCGGAGAGTGTCGGTTAGTTAAAAACAAAATATCAACACTTCTGATAATTGTCCTGATTTAAACTACCAGATGACGATTGAGGAACTAGAAATATATACCAATTCTTCAAAATTTGCTGTCAAAAGTTTGCTAGCTAGCGCTGGTTTGAAACTACAATAAAGCTTTCACGTTTTCAGTGATATATGGGATCAAAATTTATATATCATTCAAAGCAAGGTTTTGTTGTAGTTTCACACCATCATTAACCCAAATCTCGCTATCTGGCACACGTTTTTCAACTAATGTTTATAAATTATTATTTTTTAGGTTATGGTTATTATATTGTCTGTCGTATTACCAAACTATTTATGGTTGCATTACACATTTAATGAAAAATTTTCGCTTCCGTTTCAGTTGTAAAGTTGGATGGATGGGTGACAACTGTACGAAGTGCCATCCATATCCAGGTTGTGTGAATGGCGACTGTCGGAAACCGTGGGAATGCAATTGTAAGCCAGGCTGGGGAGGAATGCTATGTGATCAAGGTAAACAAGTAAAACTTCATCAAGTTCTAAATCACGCTATAAAATTCCATTTACTACACTTAGAACTGAAATATTGCGAGGAAAATCCAGACACATGCAGTAATGGCGGAAGATGTGTTTCACTGTTAAAGGAAGACGGCAATTTCCGTTGCTTATGTCCGCCGGAATTCAAGGGACGACAATGCGAAATTGCACCAGCTACAATAACAACAACAACAACATCAACTCCTGCACCTTTCATAAATAATTCAACGATGCATGCAAATGATACACTCCTGATGGATAGTGAGGAGGACATTCATGAAATGGAATCGAATGCGGAAATGATAAATGCTCCTATTCTTCCAGACGAGGATGTCGTCAATAACGAAGCTTAAGTTAAACGAGTGAATACAGATCTGAAACGCTGACCACAAAGAAAATTTCTTTATTTTCAATTAACTTATTTATTTATTGTATTTATTTATTTATTCCTTATGTTTTGAAAATGAAAACTTAAAAATTAAAATTTTATAAATTTGTGCTGACGTTGAATTTGGCAGTTGCCTACCTATCGAGTTGCACTAAGGCTGGACACACACTGAAAGAGCAAAAATAGTCTTAGTCATAAACGTGACTAAATAGTTTTAGTTATAAACGTGACAAAACTAGTTTTTTCATAAAGGCTTTTGACTAAAACTGTTTTTGCTCTTTTAGTGTGCGTCAAGCCTAGACTACACCTCTATAACATAATGTCCTTATTTATCAGCTACGCCGACAACAAAACCATCCTAGTACGAGGCAAATTTGAAGACACTATCTCAAATATACTGCAAAGAGGACTAGAAAGAGGATTAACCCTTAAAAAACGCTTTCACGAACAGGATAAATCTAGAGCTAACCAAATAATACCAAAGCTTTTTGGTAAAAAGATCGAGGTTTCCCGTGAAGTCGAATATCGGGTGATAATCTTAGATACTAAGATGAACTGAAATATGTAACACATATTGAACGCTCTACCGAGATTCGAGGAAACTAGTTAGGCGCCCTTTTTCGGCCAGTAGAAGTCTTCTTGGTAAAACTTATAATCTAAAACCCCACTCCATTTATACCGCAATAGTCAGACCAGTGATCACATTCGTGTCATTTGCATGGATACACAGCTAGTATACTAACCATGGTATTGAAATCATAAAAAAGCAAACTAGCTGCACATGATACACTGCACATATGTTATGATTTGACAGTATCTGGTATAAGAAAACAAAGACGTTTAGTTGCGATACTCACCACACAATTAGGGAATGGCACTGCTAGTAGTAAAATGTATAGTTTACCAGGTAAAATTATCGAATTTTGAATACCATGAAACAGGTTCATTACTAGATATATACCAGTTTGTTTATCTCGTATATGCTTAGTATTGAGTGATACACTGCTGGCAGGCGCGAACGCAGGGGGTGGTTTTGGGGGTTCAACCGCCCCTCCCCGCCCCCCGAAATGATGTAGTTACATACGCAAAACTAAATGTAACTAGCAATCAACGAGTAAATTTGTATGAACCCCCCCCCCCCCCCAATATTTTTCTGCGTTCGCGCCTGACTGCTGGTATTAACGGTATTATGATATCAATACCAGGATACAAAATCCATGGAATAAGACTTTACATGTACAGACCCAACTAAGCAAACTGCAAAGGTAGGCCTGTCCAAGTGTTACTGTGGCAAGACGATCCACTCCTACTGCAGCATTTGAAAAAAAATGCCAGGCTCATGACATATCGACTTCTAACTTTGGAAGCAAAGAAAATAACCTCCACAGACCTTGTGTGAGAGTTTGTTTCGATCCTGCAGTCGGCGTACCGCTTTTGCTTTATATCGTCCCATTTCTCGACCATCGACCATCTTTGTTTTTATAGACAGATATAACAGATTGATCAATGCATGATGCGAGTATTCTACCTTCAGTTTTAAAAGTGGGTCAATAATTGAATCCTGGCCTGACGTTATTAAAAGCTTCTTCGATATCGAGATAGGTGACCATAGTGAATTCTTAGAAAACGGTGGATACCAGAGACTGCTAAGCTATTTTAACCAACTTGTCTTAATAATATCGTTGGGAGTTAATGGTTCACCCGGATTTCAAGCAAAAACACTATTTAATTAGGTTAATAAAATGAAAACTCATTTGATTATAACTAGATTTAATTATTGTTTAAACTTGGCCATTCATCGAACTACGATACGGTTGCTGTGGTTGATGTGTGTAGAACATGCGAGAAGTATGTAGAACTTGCGAGAAGTATACAGAGCTTTCTACGCTACTCTAGTTGAATAAAAGGTTGTTAAAAGGTTGTAGTTTTCTCTAGATACTTTGGTGTCATTGATAAGGGGTTGGGGTTGTCAAAGTGTGCACGTAATAGTATTGATTTGTTCTCTTTGTGGTCTACGTTATTTGAAAGTTCACATCTTGTTCAAGGTTTATGTCCTGGAAAACGATATTCGTTAAACTAATGCAAACCTTTACCTTGTTCCAGATAATCACCCTTTGATAATCAACGCGATTATTATTGTTCATATTTTTCCACAATTTCATATTAGTTTCAGGAATAAGTTTTTCTTTCGACTTGACAAGCGTAAAGTTTATGGTGTGAGATTAAAATTTGTAAGCTTACTGAAATACTCGGTTAAGTGCTACTGTGATAATTGTTGTGTCATAGTCATAGCGTTTCAGTCGCTCCAACAAATCCTATAGCTCCTCCAGAAAGCGCTTGGTACTCCACTAACTGAATTTATGATGTCGGCATAATAGAAAGTTTCTGTATGATGAAAAGGACTTCTGGTGTACTGCATTGGTGTCGAGAATGTATCTTGTATCCGTACTTGATATAGTGCTAGAGGTAGAGACGACCACGGTAAAAGCACTGTCGTTTTCTGTACCTACTCATCATGATGTACTCTGGTAATTTGTGGGATTTCTGATGAGATTATGAAGAACGGAGGATTATATAGGCTTTAGTGCGGGAGTTGATTAAATTTTGTGAATTTTACCTGAGGTACCGTTTTAGAAGATATTATCCGAGCAATTCAAGTTATTGTCTTCAGCTTTTCAGCATTAAACATGAAGCAACAGTACGAAATTATGTCTGGAGGGTTTGGTAAGAATACGAACACTTTATTTTATGGAGAACAGTTTTATAAATTGTTTGTTTGTTGATAATATTTTAAGTAGACTTCATGTAAATTGTACTGTGCACTTAGCAATCCCTCTTCTTCCGACATTCAAGTGAATATGTAATTATTCGGGTTTTGGTCTTTGATAAAGTGTGATTAACAGAATTTCTAAATGATAAATTCTGCTTTTGTGGAATATCTCGTTAGAAATGAGGAATTTTGTGATACTCAAGTTGCAAGTGCCAAATCCTTTAATGTATCTGGAGCCAAACATCTATTTACTTGTATCTATCTATTCCGAAATACAATTGAAGCATTCCAAATTCATAATTCTCATTTCATCTATTTGGTCAACCGTTATTCTAGAGTATTTTTACCCATATATTATATTTATATCTTATGGTAGTCCCACCCAGCTTATACCAGAGGCGCTGCATGAGCCGATATTCATACATACCTGGAATTATTGCAAAACCAGCGTAAATATACAAAATTTAAAAGTCGTTAAGGCGTTTGGAAGGTATTGGCCAATATTGATGAATACGTGTCTTAAGGATTCCTGATGACAGTCACCCGAGTGAGTAGATTCTGTCTGTAAGCGAACTTTGACTTAAAAATTCGACCAAATATTTTGATTCGAAATCTCAACATACTAGGTCCAGCCGTTCTTTGGTTATCGTGAGAACAGAAAGGAATTTGGTGTTTTTGACTTCATTCGAACCTTTTTTTCGGTTGGGCCTCTGTTCTATGCGTTACAAGAGCTTTTAGGCAGCGTTGCCAATTTAACTGAAAATTAGTCAAATTTAGCCGATTTCATCGAGATCAGCTGAAGAAAATTAATTTTAGCCCAAAAAATTTTTTGATTCGGTTGTCAGTTTTCAGCACGAATTATTAGCTGAGATTTTTTAGTGCAGTGTAAAAGTGTGTTTCTTCTGTTTGCAATACATTTTTTTTTCAAATTAACATTCTATTACGATCAAATATTAGAACAAAAAAGAATATATGATAAAGTGGAATAAGTCCATTTTGAAAAAAATATTTTTTGTGACATTGTAACATTATTCTTTACAACACGAAGCAACTTTCTGGAAATCTATTGATGCAATTGTTTCATCACACTTTTAACAAATACAAGTGAATTTTTCTGGAAGATGGCATAAATATTTTTAAACATTTTAAAACGTAAACCGTTAAACATGTCGATTTAAAATGAAATGGACTTATTCCACTTTCAAAATCAACGGCTCATATAGCCGATTTTAGCTGATTTTGAACGGTCATTTAGCCGATTTTAAAAAAAGTAGTTGGCAACGCTGCTTTTGGGCTACTAGATTCACTCTATCGATCTCATCTAGAACAAGAAAAAATCAAGTAAAATGTGTACCCGATAAGAAACAGAACAAAATCTAGTATTCAGCAAAAATCCTGCGAATATACTAAACAACTGGCAATAAAACTTCAATCGACATTTGATTTCTGTTTGGATTTTTTTAGTTTCACTCATTACCTTAGTTACAAAATACTTTTAAATCTCAAAATAATTTCTAGATCGATAATTAGCAAAAATATCAACTATGCTAACCATATATATTTTTATATCGCTACTGAATTATGTGTTATCACTTGGCAGAGCCAATCACTACGAAAAAGATGTTTCGATGGAAGCAAAACTTTATAATAACTTCATAGTGGGTTTGATTGATATTCGTTCACTATAGTCCTTTTTAAATTATTAAAAAAAAAATTTATATTACTTTTTTTTAGGTGTCTATCAGACTTGCGGACAATATCGAGAAGAGGCTATGTTTGGGCACAATCCTTAATCGTCGCCTTATATTAACAGCAGCGCATTGTGTTGTAAATAAGACAAGG
Source organism: Beris chalybata (assembly GCA_949128065.1). NCBI lineage: Eukaryota > Metazoa > Arthropoda > Insecta > Diptera > Stratiomyidae > Beris > Beris chalybata. Next base: position 25,774,867 of record OX421896.1, on the reverse strand, counting down.
TAACTATCCTTTCATCTGCTATGAATAACGATCTTTACTCTAGAGAAATAAGAAGATACTGAACTAAAAACCCGCTGAAAGAAAAGTGCCGAACGCAAGTATGTCGTTTCCTTACATTTCCCGGGTGTGAGCCTTGACGTCTTCGATAATATTGCCCCGATCAGATTTTGTCCAAAATGGTCGTCCCTTAGTTTTTCTCTTAAATTTTATTAAAATTTAGTTTTCGAGGATAGGTCGTTTCGCTACAGTTCAACTTCCGACATAAAAATGGGTGTGATTGGGTTGGAAATAAAATTTTCGGGAATGGATATTGTTGGAAAGTAAGGATGGATTCGAATCCACAACCTCTGAAATAATAAATTAGCACGCTCACACTAGGTTACCGAGGCCATTTCTCCTTACTACCCTTAGGGTTGAACAATAAAAAAATTAAATGTGTTTATAGGTGAATATATAAGAAGTTTGAATCTGATTTCTCATCATCCCTTTTAGAGAACAAACCCGAGGAATTAAAAAGTTATTCGTCATTTAAGCAGAATTGAAGGCTATGGGTATGGATAAATTTGTAAAAATGTTTACAAGCGCTTTACCCCATACGGGTCGTATTAACAAAAATCCGGAAAAACCCTTTTCAGGGGTTTTTTTTTATCGTGCAATGAAAATTAATTAAATATTTCAGAAGATCTAAGATATACGACGATATTCGTGAAAATATTTGCATTCCGTTTTCACTGATCATATTGTTGCCCTTCTTCTGTACACACATGGATAATTAACTCGCGTTTTACCTTTAGACTTGGTCCGGAAGAGCAGTTTCACGTATTGACTTAATGGAAGGCGTAATATATAACTACCAACAAATTACTGTCATTTATATAATTTACGTACCTCTATAATATAATACATGTACCTACTGTATTTGAATTAATTCAATTTAAGCGGGAAGAAAATCGACATTCAAGTTGTTGCTGGAACCGAATACGCAGATTACAGAATCGATCCGAATGCGGTAATTCGAAACATTTCCAATATCTATGTACATCCAAACTACGAACATAAGGCATCCTCTAATGATATTGCCATCATCGAATTGAATCGGACAATGGAATACCATAAAACCAACCTAACTTCCATAGCAATTGCAGACTCACTCCCCGAATTTCCTGAGTGTACACTCTACGGATGGGGATGTAATGATGCTAATAATAAAACCGTACGTCAAATAATTGAATCGGATTCTTTGCCACTTTTTTTTAAAATGTTTGTTCATTTCAGCATGAATTCGAGAAACTACAAATGAAAAAGATTTTTGTCTTTGGTCGTATGAAATGTCAGAAAAGATATGGCGCTAATTTTTATATGAACGAAGTTTGTGCAGGTTTGTTTTTATTTTTAACTACATACTTAACTACATATTCGTATTATTTCTGTATATGTATGTACCCTGTTAAAAGATTCCTAGATAGATAAATTTCAGAAATTTATTACAAGTATTCAAATATAACCTAACTAACTATTTTTCCATGACTACCCATAGGTATAAACCACGTTGAATTTTAGGATATGATCTCCATGGTCTCCGTATATGTGTATCGTTTTTAATAGCACTATACCTACATACAATATTTACGACGGTTTTTCGTATAATGTCTTAGGTGCTGCTACGTTCTTTGTACGTAGAAAATTCACTGCACTTGTACAACTTATGTATTTGTTCACCTCTGTGAATTCACCATTTCAATTTTACCAAAATTAAATCAAAAAATTGTTGTGGGGTGCAGCTTTGAGTAGTAAGTACTGAGAAACATTTGTTCGCGAGAATTTAGCATCTGACAGGCACCAGGTTAACCCAAATGATATTTTGTATCAGATAGTACTTCGTCTGAATCCAATAAACAACTATGTTAACTATTATGTTCTTCAGTTAATGCAGTATGAAGCAATTCTCACAAATGAATATAAAGAAAATAAAGAACCAAGATGCCAAGATTGTACCAACAAGATACAATACAAATAAAATTTTATGTTAGTCATTCCTTTATCCTTAGAGTAGAAGTAGAAGATCTAGGAGCGAAACTTTTCGCTTTTCTCGAAACAATTCAAAATAAAGTTTTAAATATGGGTATGGAAAGTTTTTTAAAAGAGGTAATTTCTAATTTTTATTGTAAAAACAATAGTCGAATTTGGGTTTCTCTATCCCCGGAGTGGCTTTCACAGCTTCCCGGAAGATGATTTATACATTATTTTAAACTTAGAGGCTTCTTTCACCTAGTATTTATTTTTAAGCTACCTTTCGAAAAATTATTGAATTTTAAATAAAGTTAATTATGCGTTCTGCCATAGGTTATTTTTTTTGTATTTACCTTTAGGTCAGGTGAAAGTCTGATTCATGCAAAATTTAACTGAAAATAGAACTAATTATTTTTATTTTATAGATTATTTTGGAAATATATTTTGCGCTAATGATGCAGGCGGGCCAATTATATGTGATAATAAGCTGGTCGGTATTGTCGCCTACTTAACTGATCAAGAAACTTATCCGAATTTATTTATGCTTGTCTCGCGACATATTGGCTTTATTCATAACCCTGTCGGTATGATGCAATTCTATTCGACCGCACCACCTTTACAATTAGCCACATTCATTTTAAATAATGTTTTACTTTTCTATCCATTATCTTTGATATTATAGTGGAAAAAAAATGTTAATAATGATTTGTAAATATGTATTGCGAAAAAATTGGAACTGATTAAAAGGAATACGTTTTGCTTTAGTAAATAACAGTTATTAATTATTGATATCAGTTTCATTTTCCGCACAGGTGTTACTAAATTTCATAGGATCTTTGAGTGAACTTTTGCTAATTTAAGCCACATAAAAAATTTTATTAGCCTAAAAAATTATTTATTACAAATAAAACTAATTATCCTATTTTCAATTTCATTTTCACTTTCATATTGAATGTGCCGGCTGGAGACTTGTCACACATATAAACATTTTAGGTTACAAAACATTAACCTAAAACCGCTGAAAAATAAAAATATCATTTTCTTAAACTTAGTTTTTGCGGTATCTGCAAATCTAGCTAAAAAAGCAAGAGAAAGAAATTCTCTAGCGTTCCCACAAATAAGAATGCGTTTTGTTAATTTCTTCAGTAAGCCATTGTATTAATTTTAATTAATATGTAAGTTATATACTGAATAACACTATTAAAACATATTTCGGTTATTCAATAGGAACATAACAACTTTGTATTTGAATAAAGGATCTCTTACAAGAGTAATTAAAATTGCTCAATTTGCAGCAATATTCGTCTATTTTGACGTTACAAAAATAAGATGGACAGAAACAGAAACAATAGCAACAGTCGATGTGGATAAATTCGTCAACTCGTTCCTTGTGATGAGAGATATTGATATTATTCGTCAACTCGTTCCTTGTGATAAGAGATATTGACCAATATCTAACAAATTTAGCAATAAGGGTTTACCCGAGCAATTCAGTCTATGAACAATATGAAAGCAAACTTGGCAAACAAATCAAAAACTTAAAATAACACAACTATCATGATAATAATAATAATAATCAATGGCGCAACAGTCCAAATCGGGCCAAGGTTAGGTTAGGTATAAAGGAATGGCCTAACGGAACACTAGGAGGTGAAGTGGTCAGCTACACGCTCGTCCGTGATTATTACCCCGATTTTAACTAAAGTACTCATTTACAGCTGAGTGAACTGGTAGTCGGGCACCCAATCCCATTTTCGAAAATTACTAGTCGCCAAGCAGATTCGAATCTGGTACCAGGTGGTATAGCCACTAAGCTACCCAGACTTCCATAATATTGCACTCTATTGCTCCATGAATCGCCCCACTAGTTTCGGCAATAATCGTCGGGCAATTAATTGCTTGGGAAATTGCTCATGTAAAAGCAACTTATAGCAAAGAAATAGAGATAAATTCCAAATGTTTCTCATTCATGATAAAAATGTAAACCATGACTGAAGTTCTATTATTGACAGACTAGCAGAAAAGATACACCCTTTATCTTTAAAATACAAAACTTTTGAATAACCATTTATAAACACGCAACCGCTTTCTTTTCTTCAGTCTCTCTTATTCGTCTATTAAATTCATTTGCAATATTTTTTTTTTTCAATTTATATCACTTGAACCAAATCGAATTGTTTATTTCAACACAAACAATTGGCAATTTTAATGGCGTTACTATCACATTTTGAAGTAAATACCTTTAAATTTCCCTATAAAAAATGCGTAAGAATAGTTGTCAAAATTAAAAACGATTGAATTGAAATTGCCGAATCAGGAACTGCTTTCATTTTATATGACTCAAAATTGAGAGCTTCTTGAATAAATTCTTTGTACTTTCCAATCATTGTATAAATGCCAGGTAGCCGACCTGGGATATGCACGTAAGAAACAACAGCAACGACTTTAGTCTCGCAAAGCAATGGACCGCCCATATCTAGTATCGTCGAGATGTTGTCTTTCGATGGAACACCTGTATTGAATATGAAAGATTGTTAACAAATTTGATTAAGTTTAAAATTATAAAATATGCAAAGAAATTAAACATCTACGTGTATCTAAGTATTTTTTTTATTCGATTAAAAAACTGTATCTGCGACTTAGTTTGTAATTGATTCAGACACAAGGAAATGCTTTTATTTAAAATTCGAATTTAATTAATAACAGTTCTAACATTATTACAACTATTTAATTACACTTGGCAGCACTGCTAATACTTTGCACTTTTCCCAGTTGTTCTATGCCTTTTTACAGACATATAAAACGCAAATCAGAATACATATGTATGTGGTATCCAGAGCCCCCTATTCAGGATCAGAGTCTCAATAAATTCAAAATTCATACAAAATTGAGACTCTCGACCTACTTTGTGACTTGTGACTCGGTCCTGAATAGGGGGCAGAATGTATTAATTTGTGAACATCAGAAAATTTAAATCATGAAATTAACATTTAAAGGCATTCTATAAAATTTTATTTATTGCTAATTTTCACCTGATATTCCCCAATGTAATTAAGAGGTAGAACCAAAATATTCCCGGCTACCTAGTCTCTCTACAATAATTAATGTACATACATATAGGTATATGATGTGTGCAAGTATACTTTCAATGCAAGTCAAAATTAGCTCTGGACACGTATTAACGCCTAGTCCGGTACGCAGATAATAGTTATTCAAATAAAACATACCTGCACAAATTATATCTGAGGGTAGAATAATTTTTTGTTGTCTATATGCATCATCACACAATGATCTATCCTCGACTTCAACCATCGCGAAATATAGAACCTGAAATTGGAAATATTAATTAATCAATCTGCTCGTTTATTGGAAATTTCTTTGTCCTAATTATGAAATGCGAATAATAAACAATCAACATGCATAACAAATAACTCTATTGAACCTCCTCGATTATCGAAATTTCAAATGGTTTCCAATGGTTGCGTGTCTATTTGTAAACAAAGGAATCATAAACAGTTCCATGAATCTACGATGTAATTACAATTATTTATAATGAAGATTTAGAGAATGGATTCGTATATATTCTGTAGAAAATGATATTCATAAACGTACAACATGCCTATACAAAAGCAAGTCGATGGTTATGGCCTTACCGGAGGTGGAGTTAAAAATTGAAAAATTATTCTCATAGTAAGCCCTCGCCATTTTCCTTGACGTAGAGGGTACATACCTTTATTAACGTTCTACTTACAACTGTCACAAGCGCACTGGAGCTTAGGTAAGGTTAGGTTATGGTGACAGTCATCCGAATCGAATGCATCGACTCATTAGGTGTGTTTTTTCCAGCTGGATCAAGATCAAGAGGTGTGTTTTTTTCAACTGGATCAAGATCAAGATCATTCGTCTTACATTGAAAACAACAACAAAGAGATGATCCAACATCAAAATGGGATCAAACATTGCCCTCTGGATAAAAGCCGCGCAACTGAATTTTCGAAGATCGAAAATGCCTCGATTTCCCCTCGATGAGTGAAGATTTTGTATGGAGATCGAGCCATGACGTCACCAATCGAGGCAAAATCGAGGCATTTCTCATGACGAACTGTCATATGTGCGCGGCCTGAGCTTAAGTTGGCGGTGGATCAAATGTTATATCAGATTTCCCCTCCAAAGCTTATTTAAATTGTCACTATTTCAATATTGTCAGAGATGGCGCCCTGCAACTCGCAACATTTGTAGCAGATATTTACACCCAGCAGATAGAATAGGCTCGTTTGAGGGGGTAGCAACGTACAGGGGTGGGATAGTTTTTCATATCTCGTAGCCAAAAACTATACATGGGTGTTATATGACCTTTATACAGTTCCGTTTCGCCGTATAGGTAGTATACGAAACTTTTCCTGCTAATAATTTATCTGAGGCATTAACAACAGGATTGTGAACTCTGCTAAATTAGCTTTTGGGATGAGCCAAATCGTTTTTTTCAATCCTGATCTGATTCAGTTGAAAAAAACGCACCTAAGATCATTCGTTTTACATTGAAAACAACAACAAAGAGATGATCTGAAATCAAAATGGGATCATCGATAGATCAATTTTGTGCTTTTAAAGCTTTTTTAAATGTCAACTATTTTAGCATTTTCACAGATGGCACCACGCGATTTAGCACTAAATTCAATTTGAACATATGTATGTACAAAATTATTGAAAAAGTCTTTGTTTATATGGCCTTTGTGCAGTGCTGTTTCGTCGTATAGTAAGCGAAACTTTGCCGCCAGGGCAGCTGACAGTTTATCCGCGGCATTTACAAACAGGATTGTTAACCCTGCTAAATTATCCACATCGTTTTTTTCAATTTGATCTGATCCAGTTGAAAAAAACGCCTCTATTGTCACACTCATGACACCCTAGTGAAGTCTCATATTGGGAGTTACCGTAGTATTACTACAGGGGAATAGCTAGTCGAATCAGCCACAAGTGCGAATGAATTTGACTATTTCATCAATTCGTCTTTCAGCTATGTCCCCGAAGCTGAAGAAGCAGTAGCTGGCCATGGCTTTGAACCTATGACTGATTAGTTGAAGACACTCCTTAATTCGAACACAACACGAGCCAAACTAGTTATACGATGTCGTGGCCTTATAATCTCTATACCACAGCAATATTACCTTCTGCTGGGTGCCGGACCACTGTGGATTTGTGGAACCCAGAGGAATGAGCTATGTAGCTGATGAACTTGCCCTAGAAGGTCCAAGCCAAAAATCTCTAGTGGCAGACCAACAAGTGGCTATTCACATTGGATCGCTAAAACATTCTATGGAGTCCCAATACTAGTTCGTTTTTCATTGACTTTCGGAACTTTGTGAGACAATATATTATACTATACTAAAATGATCGCTCACTATTGTGAACTAAAATGCGCAAGCCTGCAGAGAATACATGGAAATAAAAAATAGTTAACATTTAAATAAGCTTTAAAAGCACAAAATTGATCCATGGATGATCCCATTTTGATTTTGGAACATCCCTTTGTTGTTGTTTTCAATGTAAAACGAATGATCTTGATCTTGATCCAGTTAAAAAAAACACATCTATTAATAAACTTTTAGGTCTTCCGCAAAGAACAAGGAATTCGGCCTTTAGAAGTGCAAAAGCTAGCAACATAATAAAATTAAAAAAAAAAACTGTTTAATTAATTTTTAACGAACCGATTTATTTCCAAATCCAAATATTCTGCAAATCGCTCCAGTTTCAACTTTGTCATAGCCAATACTGTATTTAGTAGATCTGTATTGAGGAACACTATAACTGCGACCAATTATACCAGCATTTGCATCATTTGACGCATCTTCGCCATAGACGGGACGGTACAGTACTAGAAAGGCGATATCAGCTTCAAATGTTTCTCGCGAATATTTTTTATGTATAACTATTTGTTTGACATTTCGTGCAGTTTCGCTTGACGCAACGGTGTATTGCTCATATATGCCGAATATAACAACAAATGATTTTGGATTTAATTGAACATTTCCGCTAGTTGATATGAAAAAAAAGAAAAATAAAATCAAAAATTAAGTATTTTATGGAATAGTTTACACTGAAGTTAGTGGTTTTGTATCCTGTACGATGTAACGACTAGTACTGTATTTGGAGTGAAACAAAATAGAATGTAAAAAATTTCGCACAACCGGACTACCAGTTCACTCAGCTGTAAATGAGTACCTGATTTAAAATCGGGGTAATAATCACGGACGACCGTGTAGCTGACCACTTCACCTCCTATAGTGTTCCGTTGGTAGCATTACTTCAAGGCCTAGGCAAGATTTAGGCTGATGCGCCATTGATTATTAAAACCCCATTTGGCTGCCATTTTGATAGAATTGTGTATAAAACAAAGTCTTGAGTAAAATCGCTTTTCAAGCGAAGGATCTTCGATGTGTGAAATTTAGCTAGTCTATTGTGATGTTCCACCTTTCAACAAAAACAGTCCGTTCGAATCCTAGTTCTGCCTTTTTTTTTTAAACCATTTCAATTCCAGAAAATCGCATTTAGAATTATCCTTCCTCCCCTGGAGTAAGAGAAAGCTTAGAAGGAACAAGTGACAAATTCAATAGGAGAAGCATGGAAGAAAGGGACGTAAGATCGGACACATTCCCACCCTTCCCTCAATATGATAATAACCATTTACAGTAAGATATTCCAAACTTCATACCAGGTAATGGTTATTTAAAGAAATTATATAATTAATCTAGATCAGTTTTAGGTTCATTCAGTATGATTCGTTATACTTACAATTTATCAAATAGTACTGATGCAGCCGTCAGAATAATGCTGTCGCTTAAAATTACTCCAACCCCTCTACGCATAGGTTTGTGCTCAACCAAATTTGCAAATATACTAACCTGAAAAGATGTTTCCAAATTTAAGATTAATGCATGCAAATAAGTAATCTATGCAATTGTTTTTATAAGGTCTGAAGTACGCTTTCAAAAATGTGTGTGGTTTTATTATTACACCTGTAAGCGGATATTTTATTATCCAATCGGTGAATTTATGTCAATAACATTCCCCCCATTTTAGGCGTTTCAAATTAAACTAAATTAACATTAAACTGAATGAATTACATTTGCTGACTCTTTTACATAAGAGCCTAGAAACTATTCTCCTATATTTTTCGATATTCCACCTAGTAGTGGTGTAAATTGTTTGTATATGTTTTCACTAGTTCCGTCATATTTCTTAGGTCTAATAAAATATCGAATTAACTTTTGCTTCCAAGGGTTTTTAAGATAATCACCAAAAAAAATTGGTTAGTTTTCTTTTGATGTTTAAGCCTGCAGGAGCTGTAAGATGGTTCATCATCATACTCATCAATGGCGCGACATCCCAAATAGGGCCAGGCCCTGCAGGATACATTGTGTGAAGTCATCTCAGTTCAGCGCCCGCGTCCTCGAATTTGTGGATCTAAGAAGCGATCTGAAATCTTCGTCAACTGAGTCCTCGTATCTTTTCCACGGTTTTCTCACCGGTTGTTTGCCATGAGCTCTACCTTTCAGTGTGTATTTGGGAATTCTTCCGTCGTCCATTCGCTCCACATGACCTGCCCATTAAATCTTACGAAATTTTATAAGTGTGAGTGGATGCGGTTGGGTCATCATAAATTTTATACAACTCGTTGTTGTACCGGACACGCCACTCAGTACCTGTTGATGGTTGTTTTCACGAATTCCGACAAATCTTTTAGGTCTAATGAAAAGATGTATCGAACTCGCTTTTACTTCAATATTATGCTAAGCTACAAGTAACAGTGTAATAGACAGCTTCTTTCTCAAAGTGGACATTTAAATGCTACAATCTTCCTTTGTCGTCATATTCAAACAATAATATTTTCAGCGTCAAGACAGTCAGAAACTGCGTCGTGTTGAAAAATCCAGAATTGATCTTGCATCACTCCATCGATTTGTAGGTACTCTAGCACTACTGAATAGTTCCTTGTAGTTACTGAGTGCCTGTCAGCTCGTTAGGCTTATCTGCGAACATTTGGATCAAATTTGAATTTGGAAACAGTGCCTCTTATAAGGATTTCTGATAGCATCTGGTAAACAAGCAATGAAGCATCACTAGATGAAGCATGAAACGGTTCAAAGAACACAGACAGATCGATGGGACTTAGAAGCTAAAGCCAGATTTTAGCAAAATATTTTATATGGTTGGATACCCTAAATTAAAATTAGAGACTTCAAAACAAAATTAATGCTATTTATAAAATTTAAATAACCATTTGATATTTACGATAAAAGGAAACTGATTGATCTTAGCTGGTGTAACTGCGTTGACTCTTTGTTGCATTCTTAAAAAGTATGGATTTCCGTTGGCAACTACATAGCCAAATAAGAATAATATTCCCGGTCGTCTAGAAAGCCATTCAAACAACATGACTTTTACCTTTCTTTCACTGTTTGCTCTCAATACTTTTAAGTTAATTATTTTTAAACACTATCATATATTAAATATATATTGGACGGGAAAATAAATAAGCATACTATAAAATAAATAACGTAACGTAACTATAATTAAACTGTTTGAATTGTAACAAATCCAAAAATATTAATCAAAATGACATATTTCTGTTGTCAAGTGATTTCAAGTGTCAATTTGATATAATCACATCAATTACATACTGGATCACGTTCACAATCCGAATTATTTATCAGTCAGAGATTTTGTTAAAATGACAGAAAATTGGTTTATATGGAATTAATTGTTTGATATGAGTGTTTCCTCTTACCTTACCTTACCTCTCCTTCCAATAATAAATAATATAAATAGTTACGCTCGCGTTAGCATATTTTTTAAAGTCATATGTACTCCGTATATGTACCGAATTTCCGTTCGGTTTATCTGAACGGATAAGACTTGATTTTCCCGCTTATCTATCATTTATAATAATTACAAATTATATTAATTAATGAAAGGGATTTACACGACATCAATCAAAATAATCAGTATTAATGCAATCAGTGTTATCGCAATTACAATTAGAAATGGAAATTCCCCGCCGCGAAAAGTTGAAGTGGCCGAAGTATCAGATAATTTTTGCAACTTGCGTAATATCATACATATCCTGCTGAAAAGTTAGAAATTTAAAGTTGATGAACATGATATGTAATTTTTTATTTGTTGGTCTTACCTGAAATGATTATTTATTAAACTGATAAAACCCCGGAATAACCCTTTACTAGATCGGAAATTTCAATAGAAATAACAATTTTGTATTTACCAATAAAAAACGGAATAATTGAGATAATTTCCAAACGTTTCTCGTTCGTAAACTTCACCATGATAAAAATGTAAGCCTTGACTCACGATTTCACATGACAGACGACCATCAAACAAATTTAAAGGTGCATTTGTATTTAAATACAAAATTGGTATGTTCCTATTGAATGACCGCTTGCGAATCGGAATTAAGAGATATAAACCAAAACTACCCATTTGCGAGGTTCAAAGTGTAAAATTCCAAAATTATTTTCTATGAGTTTATATCGAGAGCCCGCATTAGTAAAACTTGAAGTATACGAGTATCTCTTCGGCACTAAACTATTTAATGGAAAATCAAAAAATCCTGAAAGTAAAAAAAATTCTGCAATTGATCAAAAGGCGATTATACAGAAAGATCGAGAAAAATCAAATGATTATTTTAAAAAACCTAAAGATATGTTGGAATTCGTAAAAACGAACACACTCCTGGTTCCAAAAAGACAAAACTTGTATAGAAGCAGAAAGAGGTTCAGTATAGCATTATGTCGGAATTCGTGAATATGTGCAGCACTTTTTTACTCTGCCTTGAAATCAAAAAAATCCTGATAGTAATTTCTAGGTGCTTATGTAGATTTTGAGCAGAAGTAAAATTGATTTAATATCCCAAAAGACATAAGATATTTGACGAAATTCATAACACACTTTACTGTCATTTATTTTGATACACCTCGTATGCCTTCTGAAATTTTTATATACTTTGTAGTATTTTTGGATAAACCGACTAAGTTTCAACTTTTCAGCATATGCAGTTTCTTAGATATAGATGCACTCCAGAAGCGTATGCTACCCCTATCAACAATTTTTGTTTAGAACTCGCCAGCACAAATCTATACAAAACCAAGCTTTTGGTCTCTATATGATATCAGACGGAACTGCTCCCCTCCCCTAAAACCGATATTTTTACTATAGCCTTTTAGTACGGCTGCAAACAATAACCAAGTTGTAACTTTCAAGTAAGGATTGGAAGAGTTATAGATTTTAAAACGTTTTGATCCCAGCTTTTAAGCTGGCTTTCGCAAATGCGCTATAATAATTCCAAGTTTCAACTTTCTTTCATAAGCGTTTCCTGAAGTATAGAAACCAAAACTTCTCGTTCAATTTAAAAAAAAACTCGTTCAATTTAAACAACAGCTTATGTTTACTGAAGCTCATGATGGTTAAAGCTATATATAAAATTACCCTACCAAAAAAGAGCAAAGTACATACACACATCAAATAGTAATACTGATTAGAGTATATTAAAATTTAAACTGATAAACATGATCCAATATCATTGACGTTAAAATGTTAATACTAACAATAAAATTCAACTGCAATTTAAGATATTTAAAGACTTCATAAACATGTCACAAATTTTACCATTGTTCATTCGATTTTTAGATTATTTCAAAAAAAAATTGTTATGATTTTTACTTATCTAATATTGTTAGTAAAAAAATCAGGTATGTGTTTGTCTTTAAACTGAAAATATTTCTGTTGATATTATGGCGAATGGATCGTCTACAATCACAGGAAACTTTGTTTACGACGATTATTTTATGAATGAAATTTTTTGATTTCCGTTCGATTTATATTTTCGGAACAAACCAAATAAAAAGAGTGTAATTAAAATTGTGTACGAGACAACTAAAAAAAAACATTAGTCATGATAGGCTTTAATTCAATTGTACTCTAAATAAAATTCTTTAACTCGAATTCATGTTGTAGTTGGTCGATAAAGCAGAATAAGGAGTGCGAATGTAGTTCGTTCTTTTTTAAGGACTCTGTTTTGGTCGGAACTGTAATGCGATAGACAATATCACCCACTTTTAATGTTGTATCTTCAACTGTAGGTAAGCTACCGAAAATGAAATTTTCCTATTTCAGGGGCTTTCCTTCCCATGGCGCTGCCGGAAAAGTTCACTGTGTTTCTAGCACGTATATCTCTTTACCTGAAACGAATTAAAAATCTATGAGCACAAAATTTTCAAACTCCTTGAAGCGTTCTGAATTTTTCGACCAATTCTACACTCCTGTATGGGAGCTACCTGAAGAAGTGAAGAGATTTCGCCAAATACCAAACCCGATCCTACTTTTAACTCAAAGCTGATTCGTAAGTAATTTTAACTTTCTAGCTCAACGGTTCCTCCACTTATGGATGGAATTTATAAAATGTCTAAGGACTCTTATATAGTAGCTGTGGATGAACTCTCTCGATTTTTACAATTCTTATTCCTGTATATGCAATTATTGAAACACTAAATTGGAAACTATTTAGAATTTCAAGCTTGAAGTATTTTGAATTTATTAACTTTCTATAGAGGAGCTACCGGAAGCAGTGGTGCAATTTTGCTAAGTAATAAGTAATTTGTACAAAATTTCAACCTCGTGACTAAACGATCCTGAGTTATATCGAGTTCCGTAAATTGTGTGAGGACATTTGGCTTTTAGTGTAACAGCTTCTTGAAAAACTCATGGGATTTCCTTCATAGTCATATTTTTATCTGCAACTACTACGAAACAAATATACACAAAAAAGACGTAGATTAAGGAATTCTGAATTTACTGATCAATATTCTTGAACATGTGTTTCAACGATTTTTGTACAATTTTTGGACAATTTTCCTTGTTAACGGACGAACAGCAATTGGGCTTAGCGTTTTGCCCAGAATATTTGATTAAATTAGATATAGAGATACATTTAGGTCAAATCATGCGTTTTCAACGAAAAATTAGACGACTTATTTTCGGTCAGCTAGCTAAAGAACGGACTCCGTCCTGCACTACGTCATGTTACTTGAGAAGCGCCTACATCAGATGGCCAAAATAATTTAGGAAGAATTTTAGGTAGTTATGGACAAAACTGTTCATTTCAGTGAATAGTACTTCACTAAAAAGGACGGTTTCAATAAAGTGTTTTTTTAGAGTACTTCACTGAATGAAAGGCCTATTTCTAATTTGAAGTTACATTAGTAAGTGTAATGTGGTGTCCCTTGGCTTCGGCGGTAGCTTAAAACAAGTCAAAATAACCCAAGAGCGTATCCAAAATTTAGTGGAGCCAGGATCATCTACGCTGACGCTTCAAACTATTAGAACTAGACGAATTCGTCCTTAGTATTATAGTCATGTGATTATTATTCGTGTTCGAAGAAAGATTAGCAGTATATTGTAGAAAAATTATAAAGGAACCGAGTATTGCATTATTCGTACCTACGTACATATGTCCAAATTTTCATTTTTACCTTTTTTTCCAATTTAAAGGAAGCCTCTGGCGAAATGATTGATGACAATATCATTGTACATTAAATGTACTCTAAGTGAATTACTTGTTCAATTTGTGGCATAAGCCGATATAATGGCAAGTTCTCGTTTCAAGGAATATTTTGATACACCTGAGTTCCAAGTGTGTAAAATGTATTTTGTTAGGGTAACTAATCAAACTTTAAACGATTTATGAGTATGTTCCTGGATGGTAGGATATCCATGGATTGACAATGCGGAAAATATTACTTAAGATCTTGTGAAGGTTTGTAAACGTTCTTTTCATAATCGAAATCGAATTTCTGAGTTTATACTATGCAAACCATATAAAAATACAGTACAGTTATGAAAAGCGTGACATTGTTCAATCAGATAAAGGAGCTGGGAGAACTTCAACATATCATAGTGTGCTGAAAACTCTCTCCCTTTTTTTTACCGGGTTGTAATAAATAAGTAGGACTGGTCCTCCAAGTCGGGGGTTGGGCGAGGCGCCCACAAAGTATCTACGGAAAAAAACCACTGTCCACAAATCTGACAGTAGACTAAGGCCCGACTTAGGCTGCCGCGCCATTGATGTCGATGAGAACTAAGGGATATTGTGAAAACGCTGGCAACCCCCCCCCCCCCTTAGCGTTATATCCAAAAGTCCTGAAATGAATTTTTAGGCATTTATAAAGGATGCCCAAGGAAGTAAAAATCTTTTCGATTTCACATCAGATCTTAGAAATATTTACATATGTATGAATTTGTAAAAATGTAAGCAACCCCTTTACGTTGGGGTTGAATATATCAGAAAATCGTAAAATTTGTTTGTTTTCGATTTTACGAAAATTCTGCAGACGGTTAAACTTTGATATTTAATCAAACCTAAGAGATTTAGCAAAAATGATGAAAATATATGCAACACCTTTACTCCCACTTAGGGGTTAAATACCCAGAAAAACAGAACATATATGTAACTTTTAAGAGATATGACAGAATGCGTAGAAACGTGTTCAACTCTTTTAAACCATCTTACTTACTTACTTACGATGGCGCTACAGTCCAAATCCTCCTGTTTTGTACCATCTTAGCGGTTGAAAAAGAAAAAAATCTGGAAAATGAGTTTTAGTTAATTATAAAACAACCCCTTGGAAGTGAAAGGTTATTCGATATCTCATCAGACCTGAGGGATATGACGGAATTCGTGAAATATATACAACCCCTTTACAGTCCAGTCGAACTTCAGAAAAATGCTGATAAAATTTTCAAGGTATTTATTTGAAAAATCTGTAGAATCGAAATTAATTCAGAAGACCACAGAGATATAACGACAGAGATATAACGAAATTCGTGATAAAATATACATCCCGTTTTAGCTAATACATATTTGAAATTTCCTTTCATCTTAATTACTTTTCTAGTCGATCTACATGCACTTACCAAGTTTCAATCTTTTATCATGCTCCATAGAAAACTAAGCTATTGCGTCTAAAACAATTCCTCACCTCCCCTCTCACACCCCGACTATCTAAAAAGTGGACACCCTCAAAGAGTTTGGGAGGTACGAGGGCTTTGCGTACGGTGGACGGCATACGACGGTCGGCGTACGGCGCGACGGTCGATGTACAGATGGACTGAACACTTTTTTTTTCTTTTCTTTTTTTTCCTCTAGTAATAAAACGTGAAAGAGGGGTACGTATATAGGATAGCAGCTTGGTTTTTATTTTATTATTTTTTAATAATAAAGTATTGTGATCGACCTGGAATTTCAAAAAAATGTGCTACACTGAAATTATGTATTTTCACGTTTTAGGACTAGTAGACCCCAAAAAATAAAAAAAATAAAAAATTTCATCTGTACGCCGCGCCGTACGCAAAATAGTTTGTAGACGCGTAGCTCCCAAACCCGTTGATGTATTACTAGAAATGTAATTTTGATTAAAATAAAATTCGAATTTCCATTGGCGTTCGGAAGGAGGGAAAAAATTATCAGTGGAAATAGAATGCATATACCATATTTTCACGATTTTCGTAATATCTACTAGGTCTTCCCAAATATCGAACTCATTTTCAAATTTCAAATTTCAAATTTATTATGTCGTGAACCATATGATTACATGTACATTAGTAGTAATAGTTTGTGATCACGCTTGTGCCTCTACAACAATGGTTGAAAAACTTAAAGCTAACAATGACTGTATTGAAATAAAATTAATTAGATTGGCTTGAAGGAAAAATGGTTGAACTCATTTTTATTCTACCGATTCTTCATATGAATATCTAGAATGTATTTTCAAGATTTTTTGAAATTCGACCCGTAAGGGGGTGTAAATTGGTTGTATACTTTTCATGAATTTAGCCACATCTCACAGGTCTGATCAGATTTTCACTTCCACGGGCTTGCTTAATAATCACCTATTTGTAAGTGTTTTCCTTCTGCAACCCCTAGACCGCAAATGACCCAATTATATAATGCATATGTTATTCTAACCGCTTCCCGAACTTGTTGTTAGGTTTTCAGTCACATAGTAACAAAGTAATAAAGTTACGCCCAGATTGTTGGCAGATTTTTAAATCGATTACAATTCTCCATTATTAAAAGAAAGTAATATTGAAAAAAAAAAACTTCTGAATAAATCAGCGTGTTTAGTTTACCAGGAGCGGTTCTATCTCTGTTAAGCAGTGGATCAGAAAATAATTAAAAACAAAGTTAAATTGCATATCGACTGTTGTTATTGGTTTTGAAAGTTTTCAAGAACACTCCACATTTAACACATCAGAATAAAAGTTTCCAATTCGATTAAAACTCACGTGCCCACTGGCACGAAAGCCCTTTATCCTTTGAAGTCCTCTTTTAGTCCCCGAAAAAATTCAATGAAATTTAATATTATTACAACAATATCGATATTTCCATTACATTTATTCCACAATGAAAACTTTTTACTTAAAAAAAAAAATCAGAACCAAATACAATGTAAATAAAAAGGTAAAAATTCAATTATTTGATAATTCTAAAAAAAAATTAAATTGAAACTCCTGGAACTCACGTTTGTATTAAAAATTGCCATCAGTTAAAATTTGTGTCAAAGAAAATATTATTTGCCGTCGTTATCATTTTTACATTGTTCACGTGGTATCGACAAAGTTGGGAGGACGACAGACAAAATGATAAGGACATAAAAGTGACGGAGGCAAAACGGACGGAACTTTTTCCTTTAGAAACTGACTAGCCTTAAATGCCGAACTCACAGATATGCCTACCAATAATCGATTGGATATCGTATGAAACCAAACCAGGCAACAATTTTTTCTTCTTTTTTTTATTGGAAACCTTCCAAAAACTCCGAAAGCATGCGATGAACAATGAAAACCCCCAAGGAAATACGGAAGCAATCAAAGTTAGGTGAATTCCTTCAAGCGTAATAAACTCATATCTTCGAAGAAAAAGTCTATGTATTCCTAATCAATAGATGCACAAGAATTTTTTTCACATTTAAAAAGTTTAAATTGTACTGCAAATGCGACATAAAGTTACACTAGACTATCAATAGGTTTTTTCTATTTGGACTAATAATGCTTCATTGATGAAAAAAGTTTTAATGCACAAACTTAATTTAGACCTGTCTGTTGAATGTAAACGTAAACAGTAGATATCTATACTCAAAAGATTAGATGATATTAAAAACACACACGTAAACTTGTTGAAATGTCTGAATTAACGGCGATAAGCAACGAATTTGAAAACAATGAAGCTGCTGTTCAATTTATCATTTAAGCCCTGTTTCTATGATAAAGTATATTGCAGACGTGTATCCACATATCCCATTTGCGTAAATTTAATTCAACACGATTAGTTTGTGCGCGTTTTAATCACTAAACGAACTTATGAGCCTATGATTACTCCAGTATAGGAACTAATCCACGTCAAATAGGATCCGAGACGAACATATCCTGAAGGATGTCCCGATGTGCATCCCGCATCCGAAATGAATGAGTTTATACCGATTTGAGTGTATCGATTATTACCATTGTTGATCACCATTGGTCCACCGGAGTCACCACTGCAAATACTCTGAATTGCCGAAGAATAACCTACGGCACAAATAGTGTTTGGTGTCACAACACTGGAACCGTAATAAGTAATGCAATTTGCATTCGGCACTATTATAACGTTGGTGTAGACCAGGTTGTCCGACACCGACGGGTTACTATCGCTGGTGTATCCAAATCCCATTATGGCTGTCACCTGATCAACGAAATTTCCTGCTGCCTGGCTGTAGCTGAGTAAGGTGATCGGTTGGATGGTGCTGGTGAAGCTTAGTGTTGAAGGCAGTTGCACTACAGATACATCATTGTTGTAAGTGGCCGGGTTGTAGTTTTGGTGTTCAATCCAATATGTTGATGTCATGATTTCCGGCATTGAGTAGATATCGGTCGATCCGAAATACAAATCCAATGATAAGTAGTTGTAGGTACAATGGGCTGCCGTCAGGACCCATGTTGATGACAAGATCGAACCGCCGCAGTACGACTCTTCACCTGTCCCGGACGCGCTAATAAACACCATCCATGGGAATTGCTGTGATGCCGCTAGATTTCCTCCCGATATCCTTGATAGCCATGTTTGTGTCAGTCTGGACGGTACAACTCTCCTCACATTCTGGTCGAAATACAAAAGTATTTAGTTAGTATCGGGAACTCTTCAACACTATTCTCTATTAAACTTACTCCACCTGTTGTGGTGGCTATCAAAAATGAGCACAGAATAAAAACGATACTGCTCTTCATACCGCTGCGAAATGACTACATACAACTAATTCAAAAAATTTCTTTTCACAGTATATTGCAATGATTTAAAAAATAATACCGCTATCGCCTTAAACTAAAAAAATTGTTTAATTGTTCTTTTATCGCGTGTCACCTGGTGTCTCGGATTGATACGGACTAGAAGGATTTTAGATTGAAAGCTAACACATGGAGTCGATTGCGATCTAATCATTTATCTCAAGATTTTCATATCACTACTTTTATACTTTTATCAAAATATTTCAGAGAACTGATTGCCAAGAGAACAATAAATTATAAAAATTACTGTTTAGATTAGATATGAGGTTAAAAATGCAAGAGACAAATCTGAGAACTTTATCTTATTGATGTTCACTTAATTGTCTTCTTTATTATTCAGTAAAGAGCAATAATACTAAAACATTCGCCAGCTCTATTTTTTGATTAATGTTTACGATGTGGTATCAGGGCGCTTCGCCAATAAAGTTTATAACTCTTTCTATCGAATACTAAATATTGCTTAGTATTTGTTTATCAACTACCGTCAATGGAGTGGCGTTTTCTTCAGTCGAAGATTAAATGTAGTGGTATTTATGGACTGCTCTTAAGATATTAAAACCTGAAACCAAATGAAATTTTTTTTAACGACTAATCTACTCCCAAAGAGTTTGTTGATGCAATAGGACACACTCTACGTACTTCTAAAATCAGCCAGGTGAAATTTTGAATATTTCGCTTCGATTAATGTCTTGGATCAGTAATCAGTTGTCCTTTGAGAGGAAAGGGTACCTCCATCCCCCCACCTGCTATTACGTTCTTTTCGGGAAAAAACCCTGAAGCCCAAGAACAAAGGGTGCACATGTGCACGGTCCGGATTAATCCAGGTCGTGGAACGCCAGTGGTTCTTTTGGTAGGCTCCGTTCCGTCTATACTATCTGCCCTGCTAGTGCAGGTAGACTGCGCGGTGCTGCGTCATTCTACCTTGTATCTGACTCAAGCATAAGGAGTTACACATGGCGCAGGAGCTAGTGAGACTACCTTAATTAAAAGTAAAGCACGATGCTGTTACTCACTGGAATCATATCACAACATGAGATAAAAAATACTTTAAGAACTGAACTGTCCGTACGGTTAAGGATTTAAGGGATATTATCGTGCAGGCTGTTCTTCTGGATCCCAGATTTAAAAAGAAAGCTTTCCCGTAACTACCAATTCTCTTATTCCTCTTAAAGGGATGAAATGGTGTTGGTTCGACTACCAAAATCTACTAGGTGTCCAACCTGATAGAAAACCTCTCTCCGTGGTGCCAGTAACTTCGGATTATGTAATCGATCTTTGGATTGGATTGGAAGTAGAGAATTTATCCAACCAGTGGTGAACCCGATGGCATAGAACTCCAATATTTCATAGCCAGTTGAAAATTCCTGCCGGGGTGTAATAAATAAGTAGGACTGACCCTCCAAGTTAGGGATTGTGCGAGGCACCAACAACGCATCACTTCAAAAAGAAGGATACTATCCACAAACCAAGGTAAGATTAGGTATGTCGCACTATTGACAGTGATCATTCGTACCGTGGGAGAGGGCGTTATAGACATGCATTGCACAAGGTTTCAGCAATCTGATATCAATCGTTCAGGAGATATGGATTTTAGAATGTCTTGGATGCATTGTTTTCCCTCCCATTGGAACACCCCTCTACCCCTATCAACCATTTACCCCTTGAAGTGATTTTTTATTATTATTATTATTATTTATTAATAAGAAGTATATAAATATGCATGATTATTATAAAGCATTAGTAGCTAAGACCATCAGCTGTATGATACATAGTGAAACATGTTGTACTTAAATATAAATTTAAATTAGATTAATTAAGTTGATGTTTTTAATATAGCTTAGTAATTTTTAACAGTTTTCGTCGATATTTTTATTTTGCCAGTTATATAGGAACTCATTTAAAGAGTAGGTTGGGCAAATTAGGAGGTGGTTAAAGTCTAAGTTACATTTACATTGATCGCATATGGGCGGTGTTGTTTTGGCGAGTAGATGCTTATGTGTAAGGTTCGTGTGTCCCAACCTTAGACGAGTGATGGCAATAGCTTCTCTACGTGTTAGAGATTTCGGCAAAATAAATGGTTCCTTAGTCGGGTTTATGATCGTGGAGTAGGAGTTGGTTCTTTCTGGCCCCAACTCCAAGCTCTTGTTTAAGACTAGCGTTTTGATTTTTTTTTTTAGGGATGAGGGTATGAGGGAGAAGGGGGGGAAGCGTTCTAGATGGAAAATTTTTGTTTCTAGATCAAAGAGAAAGAATTAATACTTAACAAAAAATATCTGTAGTTATACTAGGAGAGTAGATTGAAGTCGTTTTTTTTTGGGGCAGTGGCTTGCGGTGGTGGTGGTGAAAAACTTTAGATTACGATCCCCCACAAACGAATTGCACTAGAAAAATAAAATTCATTTTGAGTATGAAGCTTGATAAATAAAGATTGATCAAAGTAAAATCTTTTAAGGGGGCTCATATGAGTAGAAAGCTGAAAAATTAGGTGAATTTTAGAAATTATTATCTCAAAAACTATTTATTTGCTCGATTTTATCCAGATTGGTTTTATTCGAAAGTATATATGTTGAGGTACGTTAATAATTTTTTTTTTATAAATATATATCAACCAGGGGCGCTGCTGTCAGGGTCAGCACAAGGAATGTCCGTCGCTCGCACGCTCTGCGGTTCCCACGATTACATGCAGGCGGTTGATCCAAAATAAAAATTTCAAAATGTTTCTGAAAGTGTAAAGTATGATGCCCTGCGCCACGTAGGGGTTTTTTGAAGAAAAAAAAATTCACAAAATGGCGGCCGATTGAACTTTATTTTCAGTTTTTATCCTCGATTATCGACCTTTCTGGCTCGATAAAAAAAAAGTAAATAAGTTAAGAAAAAAAATCCTACGTGGCGCAGGGGAGAACCTATTCAAGAATAATGTGTGAAATTTTGGAAGTAATCGGTTCAGCCGTTTTCCGAAGATTTTGGGAACGGACTTTGAAAAGTATGTTTCGAGATAATCGCGTTTGAATGACTTGCTATATAGAGAATTCACGAAGGGCCCCTCCTGGTTAGTTGCCCATAACTTCGACAATTATTGGAATTTCAATATGAAATTTACAGAAAAAAATCTTAAGACTATAAACTTTAAGATGAGCGAAATTTTTTTTTTAAGAAACAAAAGTTTTCTACTCATATGAGCTCCCTTAAAGGGCAGGGGAGCATAGAAGTGCAGGGGATATGAGTTTTTCAATAAAATCACGTTTCATATCTCAAGAACAGTGTAAGTTAGATGCTTAAATTTTGTTTTAGAAGTAGGCCCACTAGTACCCTAGTAGGGAAAAAGATGTCAGGGTAGATGGTGAGGGTGGGGGAGGGTGAAAAGGAAAAAAGTATCGATGTTTATATCTTAAGAACCTTTAATGATACAAGGCTGAAACTTGGTACATATTAAGGTAGAGCTATAGTAGTGGCATGTTGGAAATATATATTTTTATAGGGGAAGTGAGGTACGGGGTGGTGTTTTTTTCCTAATTTTAGAATGGATTATGCTAGAAAGCTGAAACTCGGTGTGTAAATGTAAATCAACTAGAAAAGTAATTCTGATAAAATAAATCAAAAATCTATTGGCGTTTGGAAGGGGGCGGGGCAAAATAGAATGCATATATTTTCACGATTTTCGTCATATTTACTAGGTCTTCCCGAATATTGAATTCGTTTTTATTCTATGTATTCTTCAAATATATACCTAGAAAGATTTTCAAGAGTTTTTGAAATTCGACCCCTAAGAGCGTATACACTTTTTTTGTGAATTCTGCCATAATACTCAAATCTATCGAATATTTTTTCACTTCCACAAGCTTGTTTAATAATCATCTATTTTTAGATTTATTCATTTTTCAACCCCAAGACCGCCTCCCGGAATGTGACGTAAATATTTAATTCATGTTACGCCCTATTCTAACTGCATTCCGAACTTTTTATTAGGTTTTCAGTCGCACAGTAACCTACACGCATAGAGCTATACTTGCAACGAGTGATTATAAAATAAAATAGTAAATCCTAGTTTACATTAAACAAAATTTGTAATTGAATTAAAACGAAATGTTGGATATTTTTGTTAAAGCAATACAGACTACTGATGGAAACCATAGTATCTCGGCATCCTTCAACAAAAATAAAAAAAGTAAGCAAATTTCAAAACAATATAACATTTTATTTCAGGGTTTGCCAGAGTTGACACATAGCACAATAATGTTTCAAAATGTCGACAGATTAAAGGATAATTTTTTCTTTTTTTTTTCAGGTGGGGCTCAAACGCAAGAGACTCCTTCCCCTTTTCTTTCTTTCTCATTTCGAAAAAAAAAAAAAAAACGGCAAAAATGCCCGCAGACAACTTCATTCATTCCGATCGGACGCCGATGGAATTCGGGAATTTTGCGGCGCCCCCCAAACTCGATCGGAC
This sequence comes from Beris chalybata, assembly GCA_949128065.1. Lineage (NCBI taxonomy): Eukaryota > Metazoa > Arthropoda > Insecta > Diptera > Stratiomyidae > Beris > Beris chalybata. The sequence goes on along the minus strand of OX421896.1, from coordinate 25,751,025 downwards.
GACGATAGTAGAGTTTGTCACTTTGCTAAATGGGTTCTTGGATATGAGTGTGCACAGCCCTGACTCTCTTTCCTTCGATTTCACAGCTATGGTTCATGACTTTGCTATTCATTTTGTCCCAATTGCATAAGTTTGGGCGCATTTCGGAACTCTTTCAGTCGCTGCTGCTGCATAATGTCAAAAACAAAAAAGAAGAAGACTGCTTCTTACTTCACTTGACAGTTATCCGCTGTCAAATGGTAAAGTTGTACAAAAGTTGAGGGAATTTCAGTTCAAACAGGAGTTTTAAATCCAAAACGTAAGTGGAAATATGGCAGACAGTTTCGAAAGAATTATCCTAAAAAAGGCATTTTCTCCTGCAAACCGAACGAGTTAAATTCCCAACCATTCCGCTCGAACAAGGTTATGTGATGTAACTTTGTGTTGACGGAACCCATAGCGAAAAAAAGTCCCAACCGTTCATTTGAGTTGTTTCTTTTTCAGAATGTCTGGAGTATTCCGGGTCGGTGTCGTGCGTGTGATCGGTCATCAGCAGCCGCTACTTTCCGCTCAAGCGGCTGCCCTACCGAGCGCCTTTCAAAAATGCAACATTTCCGGTAAGTCGATCCGCGGCGGAGCTGCCGCACAGAAACCAAAACCCTATCCGTACAAGCAGAAGCCGTACGGCTTAATCCAGGCGTTCATGGACAAAACCTCGAAACGATTGGACGAGAACTCCAAGTTGATTCTCGTCGAGGGTCCGATTGCTGCCGGCAAATCGAAATTCGCCAAGGAACTGGCCGCCGAGCTCGAAATGCTTTACGTGCCGCAAAAGAACTTGGACTTGTTCTACATCAGCCCCTACGGCTACGACATGCGACAGCTGAACAGCAAACTGCCGGAGAGTTCGAAGTGCTTCGACATTGCGAATTTCTGCCGCGAACCCAATCACCAGCTGACTGCCATGTTCCAGTTTCGGATGTACATGCAGCGCTTCTACGACTACATCGATGCGCTGGCGCATATCTTGTCGACCGGACAAGGTGTTGTAATGGAACGTTCGCCCTACTCGGACGTTGTTTTCACCGAAGCGATGTACAAGAACGGGTTCCTGTCGAAGGGAGCACGCAGCTTCTATCACGACATCCGACAGAATACGCTCGGCGAACTGTTGAAGCCGCATTTGGTCATTTACTTGGACGTTCCAGTGAACGTAGTGAAGGTGCCTTTCTCCCCTGATTTTGTTTATCCACGAACTAATTGTTTTCTTACGCATGTTCACAGGAACGTATTTCCGCTCGTAACATCGACTACGAGGCCAAGTCGCCGGCATTCACCGATGCCTACCTGACCGACATCGAATCCTTCTACAAGCAACAATTCCTGAAGGAGATCAGCACGCATGCCGAGCTTCTCGTCTACGATTGGTCGTCCGGCGGCGAAACCGAAATCATTGTCGAGGACATCGAACGTATCGACTTCGATCAGTTCGAGATCGACAAACACAACAAGAAAATGAAGGACTGGCGCCTACCGAAAGAGTGGGACTGGTGTGAGGCTCGCATGAAGTTCACCAACGAAAAGGACGCGCTCATGAACTACTTCAACGTACCGCGACTCGATGTTCCCGAGTTAATTCGTACCGCAGAGGACAGTAAACTTTTCCGTGAAGTATGGCACAGTGTAAGTATGAACAGCGGCGATTTGAGGAACACTTGACTAGATTTCGTTTTTGTTTCGCAGGCACCTGGAACGCAGTATCGTTACGGTTACAACGAGGACGTTGGCGACACGGGAATTTTAACGAAAACCAAACTGGATCGGTACTTGGGATAGGAAGCTCGTGGTTCGTTGACAAGTTTCTGTTTTTATTGAAATCTTTCCTGTGCGAATCTGTTCTGTTTCTTTCTGTAAAATAGACGAAAAAATTATCCAACGGGAGATATGTTTTACGTTATTTTCATTGAAGATCTTGCGCTCTGGATTTACTGCCCCTAATGCGGAAGTAGTTATAGTAGACCGTAAGTCGAATCGGAGAGGCCGTTCTAATACTTCTCTTGTAAATGCCAGAACTCTCTTTGAACCTGAAGAAACCTTCTCGACAAGAACTGGAAATGAGCCCAAAACTAACCCCCTGCATGTATATCGCTTAGCTTACGCGGAATCTGTCTGGTGGAAAAAAGAATTCAAAACTGCTCAGCTTAAGCTGATAAAACTTCAAAGACTGCGCACCATTCCAGGATTGGGCGACAAACGAACGAACTGTCCAGTCAGTATTTAGGAATTATTTAGGAAACTTCTCCAAAGGATTGGTTTCTCTGAGAGCAAAATTTGCGACGATGAAGATGAAGCACATTCTCTATAAATGTACATACAAAAGACTTCGTAATTTCGGTCAGGGCTTCAGGAACAATACCTCTTCGAAAAATAGTTTACATAATTCGTTGACAGCACTGTGGTTAAGGAGGTAGCATAGACAATTTAGGGGACGTCACTATGGCCCAATTGAAACTGCAGTGTCAGAGGAAACCAAAGCACAAGGATGCACGTACGAAACAGAAAAAATCTAAGACGTGCTTGAGAAGGATTATTTTACCCAACAGAAATTAAATGCTAGATTGCCGCAAATAGCATGATATTGCCCTGTATTGCTCCATTAATCGCTCCACTAGTTTTGGCAATATTCGTCGGACAATTAATTTTTTTAAAAATTGCTTGTGTACAAGCACCTTCATGACTGGGATTTGAGCGATTTAAGCGTTCCGAAGCTATCAGCCAATATTCTTGAACGCATGTTTTAAGGCCTTTGTTTGGACCCGAAGGAGTAAAACGATTATGCCCGTTAACGAACTTAATTTAAAAATTTCAACCATAAGTTCAGACTCTTAATGGAGTGGGGCGTTATTTTATAAAACTTTCGCCTTGCCCCTCCCTGGAAGAAATTCTATGGGCGCCCTTGGGCCCTTTGCATTTTTTTAATTTCAGCAAACTTCATTTGTCAATCTTTATACACAAACCGAATTTTATTTGTCTAGTGCAATTGGTTCATCAGATATCGTAATCTTAAGTTTTTCACCACACTCCCGCACGCTACTGTACCTTCTGAAAAATTTGTTTCCAATCTATTTTCCTAGTATACCTACAGATACCCATTAAGTTTCAATTTTGTGACATTAACTGTTTAGGAAAAGTAAAACAGTTTCGGGAACAAGGTCTTACTAGCCTACCAGCTCTTGGTACAATGAAGATTAGATAATCTGAACTAAGCCCCTATAAATTCTTCCATTCAAAAATAATAAACTATAATATTTTTAATTTTCTTATTTTTTTCTATAATTTTTCTTTTTTTTAGTTTAAATACATTTTTTTTGATTATATTGTAAGGGGAAAAGGAAACAACAAATTAAAAGAAAATAATAATAAAACAAAACAGAAAATACACAATAGATTATAATAAAATAATAAACTATAACATAATAGAATAATAACTATAAATTACATGACTTCGTTTTTTTTTTCATTTAATTATTGTATAATATTTATACCATTTATTTAGAGTTACACATATACATATATTAAAATATTATCTCATTTATGGGTATGTGGGAGTGTGTGTGTAAATTATAGATCCCTTTAATAAAAAATAGGATTAATTTTAGCTATTTTAAGTATTGTTTGGAATGGACTAATTTTCCTTTTAAGTGGGAGGCTGACTGTGTTAAACATGAACAAAATATTATTTATAAAACTAACAACCATGTCAATATCAACGAAATGAGTTCATATTTATGGAATTTAAGACAGAGGTGGTCTGTTTTTAGGCCTTTGCTTTTTTTGTGACAAGTATTACATTAATACATATATAAAAATATTTCATATTTCTTACAAACAATTCAAAAAATAAAAAATAAATATATTGTAAAACATCACCAGGATTCCCCCCATAAGTTTAAGGTAGATTTCGATGATTTTGTTGTTGTCATCGATTTCGAATCAGATTTGAAAAATGGTTTCAATTCCGTTTCAGTGCGGTCTTATTGAAATTTCGTATAGCACTTAAGAGTTGATCGCGGGTGTCTGGTATGCATGCGGATTTACCAAGCGAATTTTGTTTCGTTACGACTGATCGGATTACCGGTGGTGGTGGCGGTGGTATTTCCGTGGCAATCGTATTTCGGTAATTCGAATTTTGATTCGATGTAACCGTTGTGGTTAATTTAAGTTCTAGTTTGGCACAGTTTTGTTGATCGGTAGCACGCTGATGGTGTGGCTTTGGAACGCCAGCGTCCATATTTTCATTGGTTGCTAGAATCTTCTCCTTGAGGCCTGTTTTGCGTAGAGCCGTTTGTGAGAAGAAGGATGGAGTCGTTTGCGTCGGTTGTAAGGACGGATCTTTGTTGAAAGTGATGGGAACTTTTTGAATGTTATTGGACGAAAGTCGAAGGATACTCGTCGATACCGATGATTTGCTTCGGACTACAGTGGCTGGTCGGAGAACAACGTTTTGAAAGTCATCGCTGGAGGGCTCCGTCTGAGCCGTTTCGATACTCTTGAAGCCTTTAACGGTCGGAACGAAACTTTTTCGGGAAATGTTGGGCATAGCGTGGGCAAAGTGCAGCGAATTATTCACACTTACAGGCCGCGGATGATTATTGATAGTGACTTGAACGCTATCATCGGAAGTTTTTCGTTCGATCGGTACAACAGTCGGTTGAATCAACGAAGTAGTCTTTTTGTATTCAACACTTCGTACAAAAGGTACTCTAAACGTGGGCTGATCTTTAACTTGTGCTGCTGCTGTAATAACGTCTGTCCCGACTTGAATGGGATAATCAACCGAAGATCGAGATACTGTCTTTCCCACACCGAACTTATAGTCGTTATCAGTTTTTATGGTGACTTGATCCTTCGGTCGTTCACTCCATGTGGAGAAATTTATGCTGGGTGGACCTTGATACTTGTAGATCTTCTCCGGTTCGACAGCAGTTGGATTCGCTACAACTACTGAATCCATGCTTGTTTTCGCATGACTAATTATTTTATTCTTTGGTGAATTTTCCTTTGAACTATCACAATCATATATTGAGTCAGTGTCCTTCTTAGTCTCCACTGTTGTAGAATTGACACTGTTCTCCAATTGGGAAATGGTTGTCTCTATCAGTGAAGGATTCCGCCATTCAGCATAGTTGTTGATTTTTGATTCAAATTGTGGAGTGTTTTTGGCCTCCAGGGGATTTCTTACCGTAGTCGTTGGTGAAGTATTTCCTTCAGATATGGACATAAAGTCTTTCAATGAAGGACGTCGATAGACAGTTTTCATCGTTTCAATAACTGGAGCGTTTTTCACTTCCATTGGTGCGCTTAGGCATGGATTGTCGACAATGTCGGGCGACTTGAGGTCAGTCTCCAAATTCGCAGTACCATTACTTATGCTATTTTTCCGTGAGTTCAAAATCGACTTCATTACCATTATACTTTGAAGGCTTGGTGACTCTCCAATGCTTAGTTCACTCGATGACTTTCGACGATTCGTATCCAGGAATCGATCGTTTAGATTGGTCTGTTGGGCGGTCACCAACGATATATACGATGTGCTTCGTGATGTCGCTAAGTCCAAGGGTTCGTCTCGATTTTGATATCGCGTTGAATGGAACGAATCAGAACGTGTTATGTTCGCACGCGATCGCATTATTTGACCAGCCGTGCTATTGCTTAGGGTCAAGCTTGGTCGTTTCGATGACTTGATGTATAAGTTCTCCTCGTCTGAGATTATTGCATCTGGCGATTTGTTCTTCTGGTCATCAGCTGGACGCGTTTTAACACTATACGACTGTATTGTAAAGTTAGGCAAGCCGGACGGTTTGACCGACTCCGTTTTCTCTTCCTCTTTACTATCAACTTGCGAGAAAACTCTGTCGACGCCACCATGCTCATTGATAATATTGTTCAATTCGGTAATTACTTCGGATACTTTCAAACTTTCGTTTGTATCTAATGAAGACGTTGGACTCTGGCTACTCATGCGACTGAAATCATTAATAGTAACTTCCGATTGACCTTTAACCGCAGTCTGAGTTGATTCTCTTTTCTCAACCGCGTTTAAATTGTTCTCATTTTCCAAACTATCTAATAGCTCTTGGCGACTGAATTTCGAATCTAGCTGCCCCTTGCCGCCCCGATAGCCATCCTCCAGATCCGATGTGATAATTACTTCGTTGTGGGTGTCGCTGCTATTGGTCAGTATTTCGTCCCGGTCGGATAAAACTGATCCATTGATTGGACTAACACAATTCGAGGTGGTCTGATACGTGACCACCACGGTTTCGTTGTCGGCAAATTTAGGTGGAGCTGGTATGGTATAAGACCATTGCGGAGAATCTGCACGCGGTGAACTTACCGGAGTTGGGCTTGCTGTAGTCTCGGTTTGAATAGATAATGCTTTCGGTGTTTCGGATTTAACATTATTCTCTCTAACGATATTATTTTCGAAAGCCGTTAATGGCTTGCTTATTGTTCCTAGTTTTAAGTTGTAGACGTTGACGTGATCATCATCATCGGAGCTTGTCTCCAAAGATAGTTTTGACTCCAACTGAAGCTTGATTGGACTTTCGGGAGTTAGTGTTGGCGATCTCTCAAGAGATCGAGCGATAAGATCAGGACTTGATGGTTGACTGGTTGTGATATCCTGTTCACCTTGAGCTAGACCATTTCGTAGAACAACTGGTTCTTTATGCGGTGCTTCCACCGTTTGATTTGTTGATTTTAGCTTTATGGTAGTAGACATTCTGTTGTCATGCCCGTTTTGAGTCCCGTTCTGCAAAGCTGTAACAGCGAATGCAGGATCTGGGGACAATGGCTCTTTGACACTATTTTGAGGTATCCGCTCTTCGACAATCTTATTGGTTGTTTCGAATTTCCTTACCACACTTCCGTTTGGCAAATTTTCCGCTGAATTTTCTACAAAACAAAGTTTTAGTAAATCAACAAATAACATATTGATTACTCACCTTCACTTTGAGTGACTTCCGCAATTACAGCTGGACTTAGTCTGGGAGTAGCAATCGGTAGCATTCCTCTTGGCGGTGGAGCAGGCGCTTTCTTTTTTGATGCTACACAAAAATAAGGTTTTAAATGAAAAAAAAGCGTTTAATTATAATCTAGTCATTCCTACCTGCTATGATTCTCTTTCTAGGTGCAGGCTCAGGCATCGATTTATTATTCGTAAGATCCATAACGCTTCCGTTTATAGTAAAGTCGCGATTCCCATTGAACTCTTTCTCTTCGTAGTGAATTTCGCTGTTTAGTATGCTCATTGAAACCGGTCGCATGCCCGCTGATAAAGTTGGGCTAAGCGGGATAGCGGCTTCAACAGTAGGCGTTCCATTAGAATTAATGTGGCCGTTCGAGCTATCATTATTATCCTGACTATTTCTGGTGTTCCCGTTGCAATCTACAGATACGTTGCTCTTGTGGAACTCTGACGCTCTGAGGGTAGACATCTCGGAGCACTGACTCAAATTTGGTGAGGACACATGAAACTCCTTTCTGGCTAACGGTTTCTTGAACTCCACAGAATTCTCGGAGACTACACCGTTCGTAACCATGGAGTTGTGGCTAGGAGGACGTGGTGCCACTCGCTTCTTTCGAGTTGGTGCGACCGGAGGTTTCTGTTGGTAGCTGTTGGTCGTTTGCTCTGGAAGTGATGCTATTGGTCCACGATAGCTTATACTCATTCCTGCAGAGTCCGATGAGTTTAGCGAATTCGTTGAACTGTACTGACTGGCTGTTTTTAACGTATGCTTCGAATTGCGGCTACTCAACTCCGACGAGGACAGCGATTCTCGACCGACCGTTTGCCGTAACGTGATGATTTCATCAGCATTGAAATTGTCGTACGATTCCGATTTATTACAAAGACGAATCTCGTTTAGGCCTACCGCCCCGATTGTTTGTTCGCAACTAAATACTTGTCGACTGTCCGCTGAAAACATTGAAAATAACAGAATCAGAACGGGGGTGTTAAAGGAGGCTCAGTACTCTATTCATGTCTAACATTTCTATACGAGTACATGTGTGCTGTAATGACCTGAACGATTCTGACACGAATCCAATAAGCCAACCATGGCACACAACACGTGTTCACCACTCTGACTAAATGGACTATCGATTTCGCACTGGACATGCTCGTTACGTACGCAAATAATGAACTTGAGAAGCTTATTGTCCAAAACAACTTGTTAAGAAATAGTCACCCTTTCAACTTACCTGGATGACGGAATTCGTACTTTGCGGGGTCCAACTGTTTATTCTCGCATACCAAAATGAGCAATTGGCCCAAGTCGGTTTTGGCGCCCAACCTCGCAACATAGAGCTGCTCTTTTGGTAGCAGGACGGTAATTCGAAATGTCTGCTCGAATGGAGCATTTGTTGTGGCTGTTGGTAATGGTGTTATCGGTTTCGGTTCCAAATGACTAGATAATGGTGCTGAGGTATCAAATTGTGATTGCGTTCTTATGCTTAGGTTGGATGTCGATTTTGATATGGTTTGACCTGTAAGCGAAAAAAATTTGGAACTTTAATCATTAATGTTAAAATCTAGGACTGTAGAAATTAGGACTAAAGATGAAATGGGCACATACAATAATTCTCTGTTTTCAGCTGTAAGCTGCTGGATTTAATCGCAGTATTCATGCATTGAAGACAATGCCAAGCAAAAATGCTTTACTCGAGTGAAGATAAAGAGCTTTTCATGAGCTTTGAAGTTTTTAAGGGATATTTTTGACTGTTTTTGACTTGATAGCTACCAATAGAAAGTCCTTAACACAATTAAAAAAAATTTAGGAATCTTTGCACTAGTATTTCCTAATCAAGTTCAAGATATTAAGGTCGTTCCTTCGTCATCATCATCAATGGCGCGATAGCCCAAGCCGAACCCTGGTCTCCTAAAGTCGACACCTTCAATCGTCTCGATCCAAAGAACGCGTTCTCCAGCTGCTGATTTTTAGGATGGTTTTGCTGTCTTCATCAACCGTGTCTTCCGAACGCTTTCGTGGTTTGCCTTCTGGCCTGTTACCGCTCGCTTTGCCTCTAAGAGAACCTTTTGGGATTCTACTGACTTTCATCCGCTTTACATGGCCACTGCAGTTCCTTTATGCTTTTTCTGTAGAAGCCTCTCAACATAGGTGTGGCCAATTAACGGGTTCTATGTTCATCAAGTGTATGAAGTGTGTAATTGCTGTTCGAAAACACTCAAGTCCCTTAAATGGTTTGAGCCAACCTTCCTCTGTTGGCCGAAACTGGAACTTGAATAAGGAAAACACTGAAGACTTGGACCTATGTCAATGAGGAATGGAAAAAAAGGTCAACTCGAGCCAGGTATCAGTACTTAAGAAAAACCTTTTTAATCAGTCGAAGCCAACTCAAGGTGATAACCTTGTAGAGAGCTTCTCAATTCACGAGCAAGAGTCATACCCGGAATCAGCATTTGCATACACTCGAAAAATATGCGAGGGGATTACAATAGATTCATAGAGATAGTGATGTACCGATTTGGGCTGTCGCGCCATTGATGATGATAGCTCTTAATGTTGTTCCTTGAACTGTTCAATCGTATGGCGAATTTTATGCAGAAGGTGAATTAATTACAATTTGTAAACAGCAGTCTGCAACGACTATTGTTGCTTACCTAATCTAATATGTACTTAACTTAGGCTCGTTCCTACTATCGTCAGTTTCGTTCTAACTGGAACTTTAACTGACAAATTTTCAAACAAAACTTCCAGTTAAAGTTCAGGTTAAAATTTAACTAACAAATTTTCAAACAAAACTTCCAGTTAAAGCTCAGGTTAGAATTAAACTTACGTAGGAACGGGCCTTAATATAATTAATTCATCACTTACTTTTGTTTTTCTTCCCCAAGAAGCGGTTAAATTTTGTGAATCCATTCTTACTAATCATACTAAAGATTGCTTTAAATTTTGAATGAAAATACTGTCCGCAGCCTGGAAATCCTTTATCTTTGGTTGACTAACGTTTAAGTGATCTCATCAATAGATTTCTGAAATGAGAAAAACAAGATCAAGAAAATTAGCACTAATATAAAAAAAATTACAACAATTTTAAGTAACACTTATTAATTTTTATCAACAACAATAGCTACCTTCCCCGCGCTTGTAGCTGTCGGCGTGTTGTGCGTTATTTTTGCTATCGCTAAACCAAATTCCTTTGCACTTAGGTAATAACAAATTACACGCTGTGACCTTATCTTAGTTATGGTTTTTGGCGTAGCAAATATCGAGCTCTATTTTTAATTACGGCGGAATATGGATGACTACTAAACTGAAGGCCTTAACTTGCAACGCTCGAACCGTATAGCTACATACAAACATGGACTTTCTTCACATGATTCGATTCGAATTCGAAAAGCTTAAAGAATTTATGATTTTCAAGATTCTATTTATCTTCGATTTGACTTGTCGTCGGCGATAGCACGTCGTCGGCTGTTTTTAGTATCTAATGAATGCTCGGTCGTCATGAACAAGGTCGTAAATGAATACAAGTGGCGCGTATCGAACTGATTAAAAAGACGAAGTAGTAATTAGTATAAGGTAGTAAGCAGGTGAAGAGAATCATCGGGGTTGTTCGTTCAACCTTATTTGTTTTTACATACACACGGTGTAAACGGAAATATTTGTGCAATATTACGCAGTATAAAGCCAGAAGTTAGAATGTTAAACAAAAATGCACCCACAACCATGGCCGTATTCACAAGGGATGACCAATACTAATTGACAAAAATGGGACTGCGTTCTTCACTCATAGAAATTAAATTCATTTTGCTAACTCATCACACCTAAGAAATGTTACGAAATTCGTGAAAACGTATACAACCATATTTCATCACTTTGGGGGTTGAATTTCGTAAAATCTTGAAATCGGTTTTTAGGCGAATACACGAATATTCAAGTACGAACCAATTTTATATCTCATCAGATTTAAGAAGTATGTTGAAATACGTTAAAATGAACACAACCTTCATTCAACCTCTTCGTGATTAGATTAAAATTATTTACTAGGCATTTATCTGAAGAATCTGTAGAATTGAGAATAATTCGATATTTTAGAAGACCTAAGAGATAAAATGAAATTCGTGAAAATATATGCACCCTATTTAATCTCAATATATAGATATGCATTTTCTTAAAACTAAATTATGGACTACGTTTTATGGTAAGATGCGGTGTTATTGTGTGACTCAGGTTCCAAATAGCCTCCGTAGCTTCAAAGCTGCAAATAGCTCCTGTAGATTTTCAGTCGCATAGTACACACAGCACTACTTCTAAGCATTAAACGTGTTACAGACTTCTACCCAAAAAAGTAATAAGGTTGTGCCCAGACTCTTGGTAGATTTCTTATTTATTTTTTCAATTTAAAAATAAGAATGTAGGAGATAAAATATTGACATATAACATTGACGTTAGTGGTTGAATATCAACAAAATTTTGAAAGCGATTTTTAGGCGATTATATTGAAAGTCAGTTAAAGTAAAAAACAATTCGATATGTCATTTGACCTAAGAGGGGTTTAACGTAAAAAAAAATTGCAAATCTTTTCTGGGCGCTCATATATGGTGGCACTGAAAGTAAAATTAATTTGATAACTATATACACCTAAAAAATACGACGAAATTCGTGAAAATGTAGAAAAATCCTTTAAAAACTATGATATGTTTTCTATACAAAATAGATTCACTAGTATTTCATCAAAAGCAAATTTAACAGGGTTCAAATCGATTCTCTTATGGGGATTTATTTTCGAATCTTTACCATAACTTAGAAACGATTCACCAAAATGAGTATATACTACCACCATTTTTGTGAATATAAGGAGATTATTTTTTTAGTTGTAATGAAGATTGATACGTGGGTGTGAATTACGTACAGCTAGAGAATCAAATGTGAGGCGTATGCGAATTATTATTGGAAATTTACTTTCGAATCATTTTCGAATAAAAATCTTTTCTAGGTGCTTAGTTACGATGGGAGTTGCAAGACTCCCGAACCGAGTTTGTCTGAGGAAGATTCCTGTTATGACACCCAACTAGCAAACAAACTTCTCATCTTGATTTTCCGGAGCCTATAACTTCGATAAGGCTTCGGTAAGACTTGCGAGCGGATGCTAAACTTTCAAAAGCCATTACTTCGTTAATAACCTCTATAAGGCCTTAAGGCTCGTGTATACTAGCAAGTAACTTGCGACATTTCTTGCTCGAATAATTTGGTTAGCTGGCTGGGAAGAAAAAACAAAAATAAAAAAATTGGGAATATATTTTTTTTCTTTCTGTGAACTTCCGTACGGAGGCAAGAACAGCTTCGATAAGGCCTTATACGAACTGATGCTGTTGAAACATGGGGAAGCGTGAGCCAGATTAGTTCGGTAAGACCATATCGAAGCTTTATCGAGGTACGTTATGGAAATTAGTTTGCTAGTTGGGCACTGATGTGTAACTATGACAGTGTCGGTGGAAGAGTATTGTAATCACGATGGAAATAAATTGATTTATTAAGACCGGTTTGTTCGTCTACATCGGGAAAAAAATTAGAGAAAAGTCAATAAATGTAAAAAAAGTATTATAATTAATATACCTAGCATAAGATGCAATAGAAAACAAAAGGAAACACAATTTTTTGTTTGTTAGAATATTTCTTCATTTATAAGGTATCCATGTATGGTTCAATTTGTAATACTGATGCGATACCCCTGTTCAGTACTGAATGAATTAAAGTTAACAGATTTTAGTCAGTAATGAAACCAAAATAGCTCCGCTGAAATACCGTTGGTATGCCAATGAACTCTATGCGGTAAGGTAGTAGGTATACAAATTTGCCGTGTTTCTTTCAATAGACACACATTTATTATATTAGAATTAAACATCTATGTTTATTTTAAATTTGTAGGAGTTTCGCTAGAAATAATTTTTGACCTCAACAATAGGTACTTTTGCTGAATCGGCTGAAGCAAAAACAACTTTCCGCAATAAAACCCTAAGAAACCACCGAATTCACTTTATCTACTATTTATTGAAGGCATGAATCATAATGTCGCCACACACTTTCGGGCAATTAAGTAGTATTTAACCAAACTGAAATCCGTTCACGTCAATGAACCCATTGCACCAAAAAAAAAACATAATGAAGAATTCGTATCGAAATTACAAAAAAACTAACTTAAAAGAAGCAGTCAATGAAACGTTAAGGAAGCCCACCACAGAATTATTCCCAAGAGTTCATCGACGATATAATTACGCTATTAAACAATTACCCACCTCAGCCGAAGAATTATTACAACAGACGGACGCACGTTGTTTATTTTTAACTCCCATTTTTATTTATTTTATCTTTTTTTTCTTCTATTATGTGGCAAAGATTATCAGGTCGTAAACTTTGCAACTTAGGCAGAGCTATCGTTAACAAAATTGGTTGTACGGAAAGCCTCGCCATAAATAGATTAACCCACCAGCTAAACATATGAGATATGGTAATTTGCGATGTGAGTTGCCTATTCAACGTGAACACTTCCGATGCGCGATAATGCAAGAGCCATTGAGTCATATATGTGAAGTTGTATATGCGATAGTTGAAAAAAGTTGATGCGATCTAATGTAATGCATTATAGATTACACGATGCCTCTTTGGTTATGAAATTGGATAAAGTAAACCGTATTCAAACAAAAACGTGTCCAAATGAATGGACAACGGAATGCGCTTAGCGAAATGCGGACATTGCAGGTGATGAACTTCATTCCACATGGCTATCGACTTTCAACCGATGTTGTAATAAGTGCATGCCTTTATCTATCACTTCCAAAGGAATGCAGATTGGAGACACGTCTGGGAAGAGTCTTAAAGATAGTAAATGCCAAGCAGGATTTGTTTGTGAATATCTATTTTGATTTATGTCACAATTTTTATAAATTTAAATCTATTTTCGAAGCTAGAAGCTATACCTTATCAGGTACAAGTAAATGTTTTGAATAAACTTTCTTGAAAAAAAATACCGCAGTCAAGCCAAATTGTATGATACTCAGATTAAATACTGAACTCCGATTTATATTGATAGATACCGTATCTGAAATCTCCGTATCTGGACTGCTTTTTCAAGGAGCTTTACATGTTTCATGTGTCACTCGATTTTGAGCATTTTGTTTGATTAAAACATCAAAATAATATATATTTTTTAAGAAAATTTAATGGTCTACAACTTTTTCTTTCACGACTTTTTCGTGGGAACAATATTTGAAGACATATCTTAACAAATAGAGCAAAACACGTGATGGAAATTTTTTTCTCCAAAATTTACGAATTTGAAGGGAGGATAACTCGAGAACAGCACAACATATCGACAAATGTAAGTAGTGATTCTTGTAGCAAATTTTGTCAGCTTCAATTTTGTACATAGTGATCAAGCCGCTACGATGCATAGTTTCCGAGATATAAGCAAAAAACCAAAAAAAGGACCTTTAAAGCAAAGACTATCCATAACAAGACTGGACACTTACTACACATGCATTTTTTGTGTAAATAAAACAAAAAATCATTCCATAAGCGGAAAAAAGAACGATTGAACAGTTCCAATTCCATATTCCTATTCAAATTCCCGTGCAAACGAAAGAGTACGCAAAGATGCAAAAATGAATGAGTACACATTTGCATCTGTGTGCGTAGTCTTGCAAAATGCACGTAACAGAACGCTGTTCTAGTCTCATGTGTTCTAGCATAGGAATCCATAGGAACAATATGAGAAATGAAATCATACAAGCACAGCTGAGCTGTGTCTGCACATGATTCGATGGAGTTTTTTTTATAGGCGTTCTGTTAGGATGTCAATGAGTTGGTGAATGCGTTTCGTTACCACTTTTTGTCTCTTTTTTAATCATGCATCATGCTATTTCTATCTACTTCCCTCACCTAATTAAATAAAGAAACCAAGGCCAAATTTTTATAAGAAAGATACTGCATAGTGACCAGTCTTCTTATGAATAGTCTTTGCTTTAAAGTGCCCCTCTCTCCCCCCCCCCCCCCCCGCTCACCGCCTAGGAGTGGGAACTTTTGATGTGTTCATCTCCAGACTAGTCCAAACAAAGTTCCGAAGTCAAATTTTCTGTCTCTAAAATTTCCCACTACACTCGTTTTTGAGCATTCATTGCCTGGGCTATAGGGGATGAAATATCGACATAGACCACAAGGATAACAAAAAATTCGGAAACCCTTCTTTGGCGATACATATTTCATCGGACAAGCAATTTACGATTTCTTAGGGCCGGTATTACGACTTTCAGTTAAAATTTAACCGAAACTTTAAAATTTAACCGAAGCTTTAAAATTTAACCGAAACTTTAAAATGTAACCGAAACTTTAACTATAAAGTAAAGTTCCATTTAGAACGTTACTGACGAGCGTAGGAACGGGCCTTAGAGGTTGCAAACCGTAAAATCCTGATATGTGTTTTAAGCACGTTCCATATAAAGCTCATAGAAGTAAAAGCTAATGCGATCTAAGGGTGCTCTTACACGAACGAGTAAAATTGCTCAATTTCTAGGAATACCAGACAATTTTGATGTCAAACATACAGCAATATTCAGCACCATCAGCAATTGACGATATGAATGAATTTGAGGTTAATTCATTGCTCAGCAGTGACTAGCGATATGGAGCAATACTTAGCAATTTGGCAATGAGATCATACACTAAGAACTCAGTATATGAACAACACGAACGCAAACTTGACAAGCAAATATAAAACTTTGATTAAATCTTGGAAATATTTGAATTCCAAGCCATTATAACACGAAACTTGACAAATAAATTCAAAACTTAAAACAAAACTTGACAACTGAATCACCGAACAAAGACAATTGCTAGGAATTTTCCAAGCTAGTTGAAATACAGCAACTATACGGCGAGCAATACCATCAAAATGTGAAAACATTGCCACATTGCCGAAATATTTCCACAACTAGCATGATATTGCCCTATATTTCGGAATTCGTTAAAACCAGACCAATACTTTATACGCCTAGGTCATTGAATATCGAAAAAACGCTTAAATTGATTTTTCCGATTATATTTAAAGCTTTTAGTAGTGAAAGCGAATTAGACATCTCATATGACCTAACAGATATGTATATCGGAATTCGTGAAAATTGTAGAACCACTGTACACCTCTTTACGCAGTATTCGTAGTATTCATGAAGACAGCTACAAAGTTTCAACCTTATATGCCATAAACCATGCAGCGTGTGGACATGCGTAAGCGTCCTTGAATCAAATCCAATTTGTAAGGAGTTTTTTCCGGCCCAAGTGATTGGGCAGTAAAATATCACCCCACAGAAACACAAACAAATAATAAATTTATACCCGCTATGATATCGGCCGTCTTCAATTATTTAAAGTTGCGGATTTAAGATAAAATATCTTAGTCTTATGCGCTTACATTGCTTTATATAATGTTATAAGTTAAGACCGCGATATTAATCCGGTCAATAACTTGTGAAGTGCATATATTGTTGGCTTAGCGAAGTGATGTTAATATCCTGCACTTTAAAAAAGAAAGATTGCAGTACATTACTTTCGGATCATTTAAGATACAATCTTAACTAGTTCATCTGATTGACCATTAACCAACATATTGTACAACTGAAATAAGGTTAAGAAAACATAACATTAAAACTCCTTGTTTAATGTTTTACATAACATAGTTCTTAAAAAGTTCAACGCTCGTTGATTGACGGTCTGTCTTCCAAGACGTAGTCTTCATCTATAAAAGTTGCAATTCTTCTGTACTTACTACATACTATCGTACAAACTCGAACTTTTGCACTCCAGCTAAAAACCTTCTTTTTCATCTCAGAATTAATTACTATCATTAATTAAAAAAACACAAGCAACAATTACAATAATAAAAAATTACGACTATATAAGAAAAAGTCGACTTTTAGGTTAAAATGCATCCGAGGTATTTACAACAATGAATACGGGGAAAACGTGAAAATTCTCCGACTATTAATTTCGATTAAAAACAAAAGGGAAAATCTATCTCACATCCCCGGTATACTTCAAGTTTTATGCAATTTTAAAAGTACCAATGTAATGCAGGTATGTATTTTAAAAAAATACTTTTTTTTACACTAAATGATTTTTTCCATTGAATTTCTTGGAATTCTTGTGAGGAAATGGCGAAAAAATAACTCAAGTGCAGATGATATCGCAACAGATTTCAAGATTATCGTCGGCATTTATTAATGCGTCTTGTTCTCTTGTGTAGTTCGTTGGAATGGAATAATAATTGTGCAATCATCATATCAAATTATAAAATATAAGAGAAAAAGAATTCTTTTTTATTGAAATGTGTAAGATGCGGTTAGAAAAATCATTTTTAATTACAGATTTCAGTTTTACTTTCAAGTTAACGATGTACAAAGTAGGTACAATTAAATTTAATGTGATTTGTACTATGTACAGGTCAAGGTAATGTGTAAGCAGATATGATTTTTATTCAGTTTACTTTATTATTTTAATATTTGAGGTTTGTGATCGGTCAAAAATTTTTGAAAAAAATTAGTATACCATCAAACTTTGCATATTCGCTCGCGTTTTAGAAGTAGAATACCACAAAAAATACATGCAAAATTTATTGCCTGTCTTACCGCCGTGCACAAATTGGATTTTTCATAGCATCCAAAATCTTCAAGATATTTGGTTCAATTTTGTTTATATTTGGGGGCAGTGCGACTTTTGTTTAATATCGCACATTTAATAATATGAACATTTAAAAGTATATTAATGTAATAATCAACATTTCTTTGATTATATGTACACACATACTGTATTTTAATTGAGAATTGGAATATTTTGAACCCAGAATTTTACTTATTCAGCTTCAGAGTTCTTCTTCATTTTTTGAAATCATTTATTTATGTAGGTACATACTTATGTCCTTCCTTAGAGCCAAGGAATTTGCTCAAGAAATCATTCTTATATCGCGAGACCAGTTATAGTGACTGCACAGAATTACTTCCAAAAACCACCAAAAAATATCAAATACTAAAATATTTTGTTCGCAGCGTGCATTTTTTTTTGTATTTTACGAGTATAGGCACTTATTTTCGATATTATTTAAAGCGAAATCTCTTAGGTTAAAACGGTGCCAGACAACGCGTTATGCATCGAAATACTGTGAGGACTAGCTTCATAAATCCAATCAAATCCAGCTTTTCATGAAGCCAGTGACAATCAGATAATACTTCAATTCACCGTACTCAATTGGTCTTCGTCCATCCATCAGATAGTCTTTCTTTCAACCTCCATCCCTTGTCGATCCGCACTGCAGGCTATAACAACAGTATCAGTTGTCAAGGATTACAGCTCAAACAAAGTTTGACTATGAATGAATTACCTGGGATTTCCCTCAAACTTTGCCCAGGGTTATGATGCTATGGCGAAGGAGATGGCTACAATCAAACACGGTATATGCTACTCTCTAATAATCACAACAAAACCCACATACCCTTATATCTATCTATATATCTCAACAGCGGAGCGTCACATTCAAGGGAGTCTTTAGAGTGGCCGCAGTATTTCATCAAATATGAAATTCGATATCAAAAGTCATACAACTATTTTACAATTCAAGTAAACTGTAAAATTCTTACTTAATTTCTTCTCTATTCTTTAGGCCGATGGTGCAAAACCAGCTCGACGGACTAAAAACATTCACTTCGTGTTTAGGCAAAACTTTTCTTTTAAATTTTCAAATTTAATATTAACCATTACTAGAATCATTCCAAATCGCTTTATACTATGAAAAGGAAAGTTTGATTTAATTGTGAACATATCGGTGTAATCAATTTCCATTATAAATTGTAATTAGGTGGGGTGGTATATTTTTCTGCGTTATATTCCATTTAATCGTTTCTTGAAGGAAAACAAAAAGTTTAAAAAGGACAGGTTTCTTGATGGCGTTGGGCTAGCCATTGGTGGTCTAGTTGAGAATCTCTCTAGAAAAATTTCGCATGCAAACTTATAGGAAATACAGAACTACGGGGCATAGGATTCGAACAATTTTAAATCTGAAAAATTAAAAGTTTTATTCGCCAAATGTATCCAGTTAAATAATGGTAGTAAGACCAATTCTCATGATAATATTGAGGTTTAAAGAGTTAAGATACGAAAAAAATTAAAATAAAATTTATGAATTTACCGCATTCATTTTGTGTTTTATGAAATTTAGGCTCATCTAATCTAAAAATCAACAATAACACAAACATAAAAAAAATTAATTTCTCAGATAACACAATTTACGTTATCGTAATAAGGTTTCTCTTGTGTGTTACGTTTTCATCATTCAATACACTTGATAGCCATTCGTGCAGTGATAGATAGTTGGGTGGGGTCCTCACGTCTACTACTATTTTTAAGTTTTTAGAACGACCGAAATTTTTATTCACCTTCGTTTGAGACCTTAGCCAACTTTTTTTAGTCTGTTGTGTATATATTTATATATTACGTCCAGTTCATAAGCCATAGTTTTGTCCCTCCCTACAAAATATTGTATGTTTGTTATCTGTCAATGTCAAAAAGGCAGTTAAGGTTTACATTTTTATCATAGTGCCGATCATGAACGAGCAACGTTTGGAGATTAGCTTAATTACTCTGAAGGGTTATTGACGGGTTGTTCCAAAGGGACATAGCAATTTTGTATTTCAATAAAACTCAAAAAAATTGAAATAATTTCCAAATGTTAATTATTCGTAAATTTCACCATAATAAGAATGTATACCTTGACTAATGTTTTGACATTGATAGACCAGGAAAAAAGTTTAAGGGTATTAAAATACAAAATTGTTATGTGCCTATTGAATAAGCTTTTAGATGAATCTATTATAGGTATAAGATATGTATTGCATGTAGATTCTTCACTTTTTTGATTAGGCCATTATGTCAATCAATTTACGATTTGGATCTTCCAGCCTATTTGTGCGAATTGTATGAAGGCCTGACCAGATATAGGACGTAGGAATGCTAGGTAGTTTGTTGTCTGCCCACTTTTAGCAGCGAAATCAACTCATTAATAAATGACATCAGCAGAATTCTCAATGTGTTGTTCATTTTGGATTAACATTTTCGGAATAGTGAATGTGATCAGATTATAGGTAAACAATTTTTCCATCTTAAGTAGCTATGGATTATGATCGAAATTTTCTTATATGTACCTATCTACTCTTAATTCGCCTTTTTAAGCCTACACCCGACAATTGCCGTGCACATGAAATGAAATGTCGTCTATGGTCTCAATTTCCGTGTCCATGTTTGATACTTATTATCTATACCAATAAAATATGTCATGTGTTAATATAAGACTTCATACTTATTAATATCGTAAACAAAAAACAAGACGTATATACATTCCATAAAGTTTTTAATTCTGAACTGGCTAATAATAAGCTACTGCTCGTGTTTAACAGTAGATAACAATCTAAGATAATCATCTCAAACAACTCGAATTCACAAGCTCTTTTCATCGCATTTTATCAATTTAGTATTTCCCAACGAAAATTCTTTTCGAGATCTTTATAAAATAAGTATGAACTAATACGGTACGATTAACATGGATAAGTACGATTGATGTAATAAGAGGTTGGTTAAGCTGGGTTGGATTCGATACAAAAGAATATGAATTCAAGGCTAACATTGGCGGAATACTTAATTTGTAGTATTTGGCTTGGATTGGATCGATGAGGATTAACATCCTTTTCAAGATTATCCGATTATTACATTTATCAGATCCAGCTGAATCGGTAATATCTAGCTCTAATCGCTTACGTTACAAAAACAATTAAAATGGTAATTGTTAAAGTGTCATGTGGACGATCCTAGCCCGATAAACTTGTGTAGATCGCACTTGATCAAACTAACATGTTCGCGATCTGCGATTAACATAAGCCAGGCTTAAGAACACATGTGAAGTTTTATTTACCACGCACATACACCACAAATCGCTAAAAAAATTAAAATTGATTTTTAATAGCGCAATATTTAGTGAGGTGCGCCAATTTAAACTTAATTTGAAATTCGTTTGGGTGTGTTTCCCCGAATCGGATCGGATGTAGCGAAGATCACCACCATTGCACATCGATCCACCTTGGTACCTACTTGATGTCATCGATTAAATTAATGATTATTTTATTATGACTTCTAATAATTACATTCGACGATTGTTATTCGATTGAATATTAAAATGTTCGTTTGTTGAGTAAGACGCTTCTTTGATTGCGTGGAATATTTCTGAATAGCAGCTCACCTGGTGTAGGTACAATACAAACTTTTATGAACGGTCGAAGGACTGGAGGTGAATATTCAATTAACTTCATGTTTAATGATTAAATCGTCGGCTGTTTTTTTCTCCAACGGATATTACTATTGCATTTAATAGAGGAATAATTTAAGAGCTTGGATTAGATAGGTAACTAATAATAGGATAATTACATCGCCATGTTTAGGGTTAAGGTGAACTCCAGAGATTTGCTTAGAAGTTCTTCGTTCCTTCTCAAGGTTAATGGTCTGAGTAAATCAGTTGATCATAATTCACATTTCAATTTAAGATATTGTGACTCAGTTAGTTCTTTTTATAGTTGATTGTAATCGGTTTTGTTGGCATCAATCAATATTCGCAAGGTGCGAAAATTGCAAAAAATTATTTTTATTGGTAGGGGTATTTCGATTTCCTTTTTCTGTGTCAGACGAGTCTTTGAAGATTACATCATGTTTTATTTGATTGACTCTAATGTCAGAATTCACTATAATTCAAGAGTTTAAAGGTGGAGTTCACTATAAATCAGCTTTAGAGTCAGTCGAATAAAACATCGATTAGTGGGGCTCGCGCGATGGTATAATCGCGTCGCTCGTGCCATATCGCGATACCAGTTATAGTAAGCGCGTTGAATCGCTTGCTGCAACTTTCAAATACTCGTAATATTCACATATATCAAAATATTTTGAAAGAAATTTGCATTCATTTGCGATCCAAGTAATGGAAAAGCATCCGCAATCTGAACATTGTACCAGGATCAACTTCTTTTATCAAACCAACCATTCAAATTGTTGGTTAGTAGATATACACAATCAAAATTTGTCTTCAATCAAGAAAGTTTGTAATTGGCTAGCAATCTTACCTTATTATTTTTTATACTCTAGATGAACATATAGAGTATTATAAGTTTAATCCAGCCCGAAAAGTTTGTAACGCATAGAACCGAGCCGGACGAAAATTTTTTTTTATATTATTTTGTGTTTATTTTTGGCCAAAACCCCCAAATCCGTTTGCTGTCCGTCCGTCCGTTTGCACGATAACTCACGAACGCGTTGACCTAGGAAGTTGAAATTTTGTCACAACTTGTAAAATAGAAAAAGTAAGGCTAAGTTCGGTAGTGGGCTAACTCCTTCCACTCCTTCGGGTACCTCCCATACAAGAGTCCTTAAAACACGTTTTCTCAATTATTGCTCGAATGATTCAAGGTAGGGACTTTTGAATAGTTAAGGTTTACAATGTTTGAATCGAAAGTTCCGAATATGATGCAAATCGAATGAGTCCTTCGTTTAGCAGCCTAGAAAAGTCCTTCAAAAATGTGTGCTTGTTACTGAATCCACTATAACTCCAGAACGAGTTAAAGCAGGAATTTAAAATTTTACAGGAATTTGTTTTATACCAAAATCAAGACGGAGTTC
This sequence comes from Beris chalybata, assembly GCA_949128065.1. Taxonomy (NCBI): domain Eukaryota; kingdom Metazoa; phylum Arthropoda; class Insecta; order Diptera; family Stratiomyidae; genus Beris; species Beris chalybata. Next base: position 25,728,265 of record OX421896.1, on the reverse strand, counting down.
ATTAATTAGCGCCATCCGTTGATTCCTTCGGGTAGCTGTCATACAAAAGTCCTTAATAAACATGTTCACTAATATTGAACGATAACTTTAGAACGCTTTAAGTTACGGGTTTGAAATTTTATACACATTAATTTTATAATAGTCGCAGCTGAAACTATTAATATGAAAAATATCCCATAAGTCCTTCATGTAGTTGCCATACAAAAATTCTGTAAATGTCCTAACTTACTTTATGGAACTCACCATAAATCAAAAAATCGAGTATCCACTATACAATAGTTTCTACTAGTAAGTAAAAGGTCATGTAATAATTGCTTGTGCACTCCTCATTCTTTTGATATATTTCCAACTAAAATATAAATCGGAGTTCAGTATTTCATCTAGAGTATCATACGATTGGCTTGCAGCCGATCGTGACTGCGTTATGTTTTAGTATTGTGATCGTTCTCATATATAAAAAAAATTGGCTGCCCTGAAATTTTGTATTTTCACGTTTTAGGACTAGTACCTTAGCTCCAAAAGATATGTGTAGATGATCTGTGTAGATGGATCAATAGCCCTGACCAGAATTGCCTTAAGGCACCTTAAGGCAGCTTAAGTTTTTCTACGACTGTATAGAAATGCACGTAGACAGCCAGAATGGACTTAAGGCATCTTTCGTTGACTTTTCCAAACTTTCGTTAAAACTTAAGTGTACGGTTCTGAGCGTAGAAACTTAAGCAAACTTATGCGTTTGACTTTTATTCACAGATTTTCCGAAATTTTTGTACTTTGTGACTTCAGACTTGTGATTTATAGTTAACTCCACTTTAAAAAAGACAAATTTATTTTAATTTACACTCTCTTGGTGAGTATTTGACGGCCGATATTTGACTTTTTTAGCTGTCAAACTTCTCTTACCTTAAGGCTATTGTGGTTGGGTATAAGATTCATTAAGTTTTGCCACAAACTTTACGTGCCTTAAGGCGTTTGACGAAAAGTTGTTAAGATTCCTTAAGTCTATTCTGGTCAGGGCTAATGGAGTAATTAAAACCAAAACAAATTTACGTTTTCATTAGCATTCAAAGGTGGCGAAAAAATATGGTTAAGGTTTTATTTTACATATTTTTACGAATTTTAATATACCTTTTAGGCATTGTTGAAGATTATAAAATATCTATTATCCTCTGAATTTATCCAATACAAAAGATTTTGAATTAATAATATTTATTTATTATTTTTAACAATTGCTTATTTTAAATTGTAACAATTTTATAATTGTTAATTATATAACATTTACTTTTATTTTTAATTATAAATCTTCTAAAATTATATTGGTTTTTTTATATAAGTTTTTATTATTTATTAAAAAGTTAAACCTTTCAATTTGAATATTTGAGATTGACTCAAAATTAAAATTAATTTAATTAAATAAATTAAACCGAATTCCGATATGTTTGTTAGGTCTAAGAAGATATTGAATTCAAAGGTTTTTCTTAACCATTTTTCCTTCAATCTAATCTAATTAATGTTCTTTCAATACAGCCATTGTTAGCTTTAAGTTTCCAACCGTTGTTGTAGAGGCACAAGCCTGATCACAAACTATTCTACTAATGTACATGTAATCACATGGTTCACGACAATAAATTTGAATTTGAATTTGAATTTGATATTGAATTCACTTTCACTTCTCAAGGTATTAAATATGATCGTCGAAAAAATCAATTTCAAAATTTTTCAATAAGAACTCGCTAGGGGTGTAAGGTATTGCTCACGTTTTAACGAATTCCGACAAATATTTTAGGTTTAATGTGATTGAGTTCGTTTTTACTTCTATGGGCTTTATATATAGTGATCTAAGAATTGTTTTCAGATTTTTGCGCATCTCAGCATTAAGTTGCGGTATGATATCGCATTTCAATATGGATTTAACGCATTGGACAACATATTTGCATACGAAGACTGGTCACCGCCGTCCTTAGAAACAGTGAAAGACAGTAGATACCTACGAGTAGGTAATTCTTTAAAAAGCTGATTGCTTATTTTCCAGAAGGTTGCTTGAAAGGAATTCGGAGTTGTGTGCGCTATACATACATGCGTGGGGAGCGTTCCACTTGTATCATAAACATAATCTTAGTTTCTAATTTGATTACATTTAATAATTGACGTCAAGTAGTATACTTCGTTATACACGTAATACCGGGTATTAAAAGTAACTACAGTGAAACTTCACTCGCTAAAATACACTACTCGTACCTGTTAAATCTTTTAGAAGTACCTACCTATACTTCCATTTAAGCTCTTCAACAATACGATCTTGTATTTTCGTACATTTTTCGCTCTTTTTTTGATAAAATTTCATGATAAAATTGTTTTTACATTGCGCCATTATTTTTACTTTTGTTTTGTTCATCACAATAAATTTATTTCGTTTTTTCGCCAACATTTGCGATGATAAGATAACTCTGAAGATCGTTTATGAGTCGAGTGGACTTATAAAATGAGAAATGTCGGTAATACACAGTATGCGTGATACGGCGAGTATATTTATGTAAGCCTATGTGCTAAACGTAAAGTGCACGTTTTAAATTAGTAAAGCGCTGTAATAAAGCAGGTATATTTTTAAACAGTGCGTAATTAGAGTAAAACGACTTAATAATTTTTTTTTAAACCAAGATTTACATCATTTCCTTTACGAAATTACAACCTAAATACATCTTCTTCTTAAGTTTTTTTTTGTATTGATACCACCAGACCTTGATTATGAGGTCGAAAATTTCTCGAATCTTGAAGAAAAGTTGTATGACGACTAAAAGTTGAAACTTGACCAGTTTATGTTAAAATTCATCTCGGATATGAATAAAATCAAGTGGCAAGATCGTGTTAAGGTCGTTAGGCGATCTATTTGCATATTGGGTATGTTCTAGCCGGAAGTCTAAGCAAATTCGGTCGACTTATTCGAAGTCATCTTGTAAAATAAAGGGTAATTCGAAACCATAGTTAGTGCAAGAACAACACAATTGCAGGAATTCTGCGCTTTAAATTGAAGACATCTGAAGACGGGTTAATTAGTCTCCTATTTGTCTCTTGTCTTTGCTTGGAATCTTCTATATTTGTCGTTCACTTCTTTTGTGTCTTAGCTATTTTCCAGGCATTTTTCCTTTCTTTATATGGTTTTATGGTAAAAGAGCTTCTTTGCAATTAGTTTAATTAGTTCGTGCCAGTCGGGAATGATAAGACCTCTTAAAAATTCTACTGTCTTCAATTCAAGATTGTCCAGCGTTTGTTGCTGCCGACGTACATAATTCTGTTATGCAACGAAAAATTCTTTTATTTTTGATTTACACTTTAATACTTGTTAGGTTTATATCATTTCATATATCGTTTTATAGGTAAGAGATATATCGCCTGCCGTCTTACGTCGTACGTAACGTTTCTACCTAAATATGTACATTTATAAAGAAATACGAGTTAGTTGTTTGTTGTTTTCTTGCATTCTTCTTGTCTTACAGAAAATTTTTACTAAGTAGAAATCCGAGTTGCAATTATTTTGAATTAGTGGAAATATTTTTGTTGCAATTCGAGTAAATGAAGTTGAAAGGTGGCCTTGTGATTTTAAAGCTTCACAGTAGGTACGAGCACAGTAAGTTGCTCTTTTTTTCAATCTGTTATTAGTGGTATTTTGCGGAACAAATATTTCGTTATAATTGCATTGCAGTGAATATTTATATTCCATCGGAATGTATGTATAGACATGTTTGGAATAATAATAATTGAAATTGATATGCTTCGGTAATATATTACTTCAGTTACTGTTCCCTGGCTTACGTAAATAGTATTCAAATGGAAGAAGAAATTAAATTTTTGTGTAAGATTTAATAGTTAATGGAGGCAGAGAATAAAACTCACAGTATTCAGTTAGCAAGTTTTATAACGTTTAATATTTATATTCAGAAGTTCAGTCCCAGCGACATGCCGTTTATACTGCCTGAGCCTAAAGGCTGGTTTACATGACGAATGCAAACATTTTTTTACTGAGATTGTGAGGGAGCTAGCTTATCTAATTTTCAATGGAGCAGAAAGCAACCACTGCAAAAAAACAAAATTGACAGAAATATCCTCAATATTTTTTGCTGAACATAATATCTGTTCGTTTCACTCTTGATCAGTTTGTCGTTAGAAATTATCGTTCCCCCTCACAATCTCAGTAAAAAATGTTTGCATTCGTCATGTAAACCAGCCTTAATAAGTTAATCCACTTTGCTTTATACGTAATATGTGTAGTTGACATGCAGGTGAAATGTCACATGTCAATTGAGTTTAGCAGGGTTAACAATCCTGTTGGTAGATGTAGACCTTGGATAAACTGTATACGCGTAGTTTCCCTTTATTGTATGTAGCGATTAAACTCTATAGAAAAGGCACAGAAATACAAAGGCTTTTCAATAATTTTGAATATGCTGTCTCTATATTACGCATAGACTTAAATTTCCATAAATGATGTCTTAATTTCCCACGAGTATTCTAGACTATTGGGTGCAAATACCTGCTACAAATTGAATTAAACGCCGGGCGCCATCTGTGAAAATGCAAAATAGTGGAAGTTTAGTGTTGCCGTCATGCCTTTCAACTATGCTCGGTTTAATTTAGTCTAGTTCTAATCCACATGCGGAACTGGATTAACTTAATACCACACGTTTACACCGCCTCCTAATACGGACTATGTTACGAGGTGTATACGAGGCCACTGTGAAAGTTTTTGGCAGTCGAGTTAAGGCCTAGTGCCCATCGAATTTTGACGTTAATCGTCCTCAAAGTTTCGTACGCCATTGCACACTTACAGAATGGCTAAGCCCAAATAAAAATAATTTGCAAAGACTGATCGACTATTCTTTTCATGGGGTTGCAAGCATTGCAGTCCTAGAATTTCCAATAATGTTTTGTATAGTAAGAGTCAAAACCATGGTTGACAGTTTTTGTCCCTATGAAATCGCGCAAGATAGATTTAAATGTAGCAAAAAATCATCCAAAACCATCAATAGAGTTCTTAAGTCGTACAATGTAATAATTATAGAGCCACTGTTGAGGTATATCTACTATCAGGGTTAAGAATTAGTACCTGTCGTTGTTCATGCCAAAAAAAAGAGATCTTGGGTCAAATTTCACTACATTACTTCTTTCAAAAAAAATTTCAAAATTTTGTAATGTCTTCACATCACCTGAAATGTTATTTTTTAAAATTCCCTTGTTACTAAAATAATAATAAATTAAAATGCTTTATTATTTGAATTTGGAGTTAAGAACATACCTACATAAGCTCTTAAATTTTAAGGTTGAATATAACAAATGATGGCGAATATCTTAAATTATTTGCATTTAAGATTCAAAAATCGTCTAATGATCTTTTGGTTGGAGTTTTGAATATTTGGATTTTTTGGCTCACTGAGCTAAAACCAAGATGTATAAACAATTTTTTCACAACATTTTAGGATCGATTTTTTTTATAGTATGGTACCCAATTATTAATTGTAATATTCGACTACTCATTAAACGATATGTGTACTTGGTTATTGGTTTCAATTATTTGAAGTATTTGCGGTTTGTGTATGTTGATTTAATTTCAAAACATTGTCGCAATGTCTTCAGAACCGTAAGATCTGAAATCAATTTATTTTGTTCAAAGGCCATCTAAAGATTTTAGCTTTTTTGGGATAAGTCTTAGTCGGATGTGAAAATGAATTGCCGAATTCACAGTCAAATTCCTAAGTTTAAACCAAATTTTTTGTTTAAACTTCGACTGTGAAACCGACCCGAAGAAACTCATTGTATGTATTGCTTCGGTACTCTGAGGTTCTATTTTCGATAGTTTTCTTACTGCAATATTATGGCGTCATCGATTTCTTATACACTTAATACTATGTAAAGAAATTGAATAAAAACTTTGAAGGTTCATCTTGGAATTTCTGGGAACAGTTTAAATTACATTTCTTTATTTTATTAAGTTATCTAATATTACTTACGAAAAAATTTGTTAAACAAGTAATACTAGCTTCACAATGTTTCTGAAAAGAACCTATATAGGTATAGATAATTAATATTGTTTTTATTAAAAACTAATCTGAACAAAAAAATCGTATACCACACCGTTTAATGATTATTTTATTGAACTAGGAAAAAATCGTTGATGACTGTGCTACTCATCACTAATAAATAGCAATTAATTATTGGAAATTACCTTGACAGATTATTCGATTTGATGTGTTTTCAGAAAATTAACTGAGCAGGATGCTGATGAGAGTATGTTTTTTTTATATATATATATCTTTTTAGAAGAAGCTTAATGCTTATGTAGTTACATGGGTTTATCTTGAAGCCGGACAGCAAAAACTACATCAATTAATCTTACGAAAAACAAATCATCTTGTCATTGACTATTTTATTGCTAATAAAGTTGTGGCCACCCGCTCTATGAAAAATGATCGCAACATTAAAGCAAATTGATCTGAAATTCTATAGGTCTAAATATCAAATTTAAACGGCCTTACCGATATTTTATTCAATTTCATTACACGTTGATCTTGACTCTTATTGGGAACAGAGCTAAAATCAACAGAAATTTGGCAATATCAATGGTAAAAGTTATTTGAAATAAACAAAAATTTGATAATAGTGATTTTGAAATAGACAGATAGAGGTACGAGTACCTCAACTAGATTTTTCAAACATTTTGATGAATGATCTTGCAAGTGGCATACAAAAAACCGACATATTTGATAATATAGTTCGCGCGATCTAAAACTCCATTCACAATTGCTTAATCACGATCAGTTGTATAGTCTGGTCTGAAGTTCAGAATGAATACATAGTTTTACTATAGCATGGCATCACAATAACCATACAACAAAATCGGCAAAAAAAAATTGCAGATCAATGCCTTATGGCTTATATTGTGTAGTATCTTATATCTTTACCTGACGTAAATGCATACTGACTTTATAAAAAAATCAAAAGCAGCGATATTATTCGCATTATGCTGGTAAATAGATGTCCGTGTGCAATAGCAACTATAGATTGTTGTTTGGTTATATTGCTACTTTGATCAAAAGAAAAATACTTCGCGCGCTATTGCGCTCGCAAACGAAGCAAAGATGTAAATTGAAAAAAAAAAATTACATAACCTTAAAGTCGAATTGAATTTCTAGGTTAAATGCCGTTATAGTGAAAGACACGACAACCGATAGTGGCATTGTTGTCGTTTTAAGTCCAACAGCGGACTGAAGTTAACTCGAGACTGTTCTGAATTTGCGATTTTTATTGATTTTACTATAGGTAGGTTATAGTATTTTTTTAATTATGCGCATTAAGAGCGTTCTGGTCAGGTTGATATCGGTGTTCGTTTGTAGCAATTTTACAAGTAATGCACTAACCATTCAGTTTGCGGAAAAGGAGAGAACCTGAAATCCATGAAGCTGAGATCTTTATAGTGGATTCCGATTCGATATTTGATTGGGTTATTCAAAGAACGCAATTTTAAGACAACAACATCCGAGTGTCTTATACTGTTTACTGGACTAACCATAAATTCTTCCGCTATCTGCATAATTTTGGTTCGCAGAAACTAAATATGACAAAATACTTCACTTGTATGAAGACAAAAGGCTATGACGCGTTTCCACTATCGCCTTCATGTACATTGGATGATGGCTTAAGTGAAAACAGCACATTCGCATTAGTTTGCAACTCGAGTCGAGAATCGATTACATTTGCGTCGATGGCGGTGTTTGGAAGCACATCAAAGGGATGCGCTTTGAGCACGAATGTAGCGTTTCCACTATCGCCTATATGCGAGGACACTAACCAAGCGGGAAAACAGAGTTGTGAACAATGCGTTTCGTAAACATTCCGATTGATTGCAGGCAGGCCCGTGCAATCGGGGGAGGGGGGTGTTTGGCCTATTTTCATGGGGAAGTTTTTTTTTTTTTAGGTCATCACATTTAGTAAAAAATTACATTGTAAATGCATGAATTATTCATTATTTCATTGGCTTATTTTTGTATCTTACAGCCAAATCTTTAAATTGTAAATTTAATTCTGTTATACTAGGATTAAATTTAAAATGCAGGTTGAAACATATTGTGTATCAAGAAAAATTGATTTCCTGGCTTAAGGAAAGGGCAACAAGTGCAATAGATATCGAGAAATTCGTGAAAACAAATTCAATTTCTTTCTACCGCCTTAGGGTTGAATATCTTAAAATCTCGAAATTAATGTATAGGCCCAAAACATTGTCTGAAAATCGATCCAAAATTTATTTACAAAATTAATATGATCGCATTTTTCAATTTGAGTCAACTATTTTTCTTATCTGTTACATAATTATCGCCGTAATAAAAATTTCTTGAATTGATGCGTAAAATCGTCTAGCCTTCACTAAATGGTGGTTTCGGCTGTATAAATAAAAACCATAAGATTTTGCAAATGGCTTAGATTATCAATATTAATCTAATAAAACAATAATATTCTTATCCTAATCGCTATTGTTTTATTTTTACCAAAGGTTTCTCCATGATAAGTTCGCAAACATTTTAACTACATTATGTAGAACGCTAATTTATTATATTTGATATTTTTAGTTGAAAGATTCTTTATAAGAATAGTTTAGATATTCACGTGGCTATTTCATGTGATCGGTTTTATTAATGAAATCGATATATTTTTCATAACGCTAACGTATGTCTTTTGAGTTGATTTATTGCGATGTTGCTGATATTTTTATTTATTTTTTGACGTATTCGTGTCGGTTTTAATGACGACAAATACCAAGGGGTGGATCGGAAATTTCTAAACCATAAAGTGATTATCAAATACAATATCTAATGTATTAGAATAAATTATTGGTTCTATTAACTTCTATTATAGTATGTAAAGTTCACTATAAATGTAAAATTTCATATGCATAATTTCACCCCAGCAAACTAGACCAATTCCAAGTTAATCACGGTCGATGTACCTGTGCTGAATATGTTCGATTTTAAATTCACATATGATTCTTAAATGAATCGCGGAGCATTCCATTGTGCTTGTGGTTCTTGTCATGAATGTAAATGATGTGTTAGTCCAGGCATTCGTTAATCGTTACATAGGTACGAAAGGCGCAGCCCTAATAGGTAGCAGGTAATTTCAATAATACACTCGAAATGAAATACTGACTATCTATTGATTGAATTGAAAAGAGTGTGCCATTTTTTAAGATCAAAACCATAGTTTTGTTTTGCTTTGTATGACAGGAACATTATATGGACTTTGAAATTAATTTATATCACCTTATTATTTTAAGTACTAGGAAGCTATTCACTGTTTTTTCGTGGTATGCCACAACCAGAGTCTCAACCGATCTAAGAGATATGCTCAAAATCGCAAAAATCTACACAGTGATTTTATACTCCCTTAGGTTAAATACTGCAATATTGAGATGTCCTGAATATTTTAGATGATTATGTATAAAACTAGAAGAAGTAAAAGCGTATATGATACCTCATTAGACCTAAGAAATACGACGGAATTCGTGAAACGATAATGATTTGTTGGAATTCGTGAAAATTTGCGTAACTACTTCCTGGTGGGTTAAATATTGAAAAATGCTTAACTAGAATTTTTCGCGATTATATTTTATGATGTTCAATTAGGAAAACAGTTTGAAAACGCTTCCATCAAGAGCCAACAGAAGGAGACCTAATTGGATACCCCTACACTGAGAAAAATGTATCTGTAATAAATTCTACAAAATTGTGTAATGAATTGAAAAAAATATCATTGGAATGAAATTTATTACAAATATTGTCAACTTTGCACAAGTGTTTTACTATTGTAGTCAAATTAACGAAAATCATTTATATGATGTAGGTAAGGTAATAAAATTACAATTGTAATTAAACTGAAAGAAAAGAATAAATTTGAATGTAGTAAATTTGGCTAAAGTTGTAATAAATTTGACTAATGCGCTAGTGATTACTAAAGAAGTGGTAAGTTTGCGGAACTCCGAAGATGCCAATGGATTACACAATACTTGCTTGTTAAGTTGAATTGAGTGATAGTAATCGTTTTTGTGAAACTTTGATTTTATTTTATTATTAAATTTTAGGCGTACATGTTAAACAATAGGATTCTGTTTACACGAAGAATATGATATATTTATTAAATTTGCGATATAATTGTAAAAGAAGACAGAGTATTAATTATATCAGAAAAAGTTGATTTTTTTAATTTTTTTTTTTATTATGATGCAAACTTAAATGCTCTTATCATTCAAAATAATACAAAATTTTTCAGTTTTAATAATATATAATTCTTAAATTTAAGAGATGGCAGAAAAGCATTTCGTTTCAAAATAATTTGAATTTGCATTTGTGATAGAGTATTTTTATTTAATAAAATATGCATATGTAGTTCACTACGTATGTAATAAATTGTTTAGTAAAATTGAAAAAATGTTACTTCACTAGGATATAAATTATACCATCATTTGTGAAATTCATTATTATACCATTCTTGGTGATAAAGTAAGCTGTACTTGATTTTAAACTTTACTATAATAAGTAATGTATTTTACTGTTCTTAATAATGAATTTTACAATACATGGTGAAAAATTTCACTATAATTGGTAATGAAATTTATTATACTTTGTAATTATTTTTACTACACCGTTAATACAATTTACTACAGAATAACATGCAGTAGTTTCTTTCCATTACGGGTGTAAGGAGTTGGAAGTTCATTGCATTTGTAATGGAAATCGTTAATATTTTTATTATTATTACAAAATAATAAAGTAAAATATAACAAAAATCGTTGAAATGGCAACAAACCTCTTTTCCCCAACAACTTTCCCTCATCTCCGTACGCCAAGGTAAATCTGATTTATTTTTGCTTAATGCATAAATTACATATATCAAGTTTCAACTTCACAAGATTCGGAAAACACCTTCATGTTTCTTTATCAACCTTTTTAATTGTTTTGGAGTCCTCTATGGTGATGGGGTAGTTTTTTCTTTCTCAGTAAAAGCATTTTAACTTGTATTTTCTGGACAACATAACAAAATACAAATAGTTTGATTCCAAAAGTCTTACTGCTTTACCTCCAAGGTGATATTTTTTAATTATATTCAAGTTAAACGAAATATGGTGCTTTGTGATGGTAATATGACACAAAGGGATTGATGCCACATTGAAAAGAGTAGTATCAACCTTTAAGACATTAGTTTGTTATGAAATACCGATGCTACCGATTCCTTCAAATCTTGCCGATTTCCTTCAAACTCAAGGTTTATAGTTACTACATTTCTCTAATTGAGTAGATGTATATTCAAATTATTCTGAATACATATAAACAATGTTAGGTTTGTACTGTAATTAATTTAATTATTTCTTCAACCTAATACCCGCATCAACTAAACTAAAATTTGTACATAATCCATAAATTAATAAATTACAAACATTATACGAACTGCATATGTATGTAATTTCAAAATTTTGTTTACCTTTAATATTTTTATTAATATCTAAAATGCTGATCTTTTTATTCGCAGTGCTCTTCGGTTTTTTTTTGTTTTTAAATCGAACTAGGTATTTATCGTAAAACCTGTGTAGATACCGGCATAACATTGATTTCGATATTAACTACAAATTATGTTCGGTATTCAACAAAATCGGATTAAAGTGCCCAATAAAAATTGATATTTCACCGGATATAATATACCAAGGTTGCGTTGACCGATCACGATAATGATCATCCCAATGTATGGACTTCATACAACTAGAAAAACCAGTTCATCTAAAGAACGCAAAATTATCGGTAGTATCAAAATAAAAAGAAGTTCGAACGCTTCACATTCCGACGATATCGTAAAATATTTTGTTATTAAAAAAAAAAAATAATAATATAGTAACAATAGCGCTGAAAGAAATGTTTCAAGTTTTCAAATTGGATTTGCTCGACCTATGGGTCATTATGTAAATTATTGACTTACTTTTGGTGTTCCGAAAAGACGCCAGTCGACGTGCATTTCATTGTCGAGTTCACACTCTACAAAAACACCTTCCAATACCGTCTGCGTTGAGGTCAATGTTAATTACGATTTATCCCATCAGATCAAGGTTTGGAAGCTCATCCATTAAAAATCTTCGTATTTTTTCCTTTACTTTTAATTAACGCGAAAGCTCGTAAACTTCTTGAAGATCTTTTATTGAAATACTTTTAGGCCATCAAAAAGAAGCATTTGATTCAATTGCTGTACCTGCTATTTTTTCCATCTCTAAAGCATACCTGTAGTAAACGGTTACCAAAAGAGCATACCTAATTGTTAGCCAAATTACTTTAGCCTTTAAATAACGAAAAAAAAAATATGTGAAGAAGAAATGCGATTAAGTGGTCGGTCGACTTGCTGGACGACTTGTCTAAAAATAAGCAGAAGTGTAGAAGTTTTAAGTCTGCCATTTTTTCTTCTTCTAAATTTGAAACCTACGCGTTTGAATGGAACGCTAGAAGCTAAGGCGCACACATTGACCCCAAAGCGAAAATATGTGCTGTCCTCGTGGCGATTTGTCAATTAATGACTGCAGTTATAATGACCACTATATCTTGTTAATTTAAGAAAAAAAAAAGAAAGAAAAAATACAACAAAGTTCCCACTAATGTTAGCTCGTTAGTTGAAGCTCTTGTTGAAAGGCCCTACGAAGAAGTAAACCGAATTACCAGAGCCGATTACAAAAAGTAGGAAAATCAAAATTTTTTTTCCAGTTCGGAAATAGAATGTTTTCATCAATGGCGAATCGAAGATTGACTTAGAAATTTAATGGACTGGAAAAGTTCGATGACGGAGCACAATTTTTTTTATTGAAACTTTTTTCTTTTCTTTATTACTTTTTGATTTTTTTTTCTTTAATTTTCAAATTGACTGGGTTTTTAGAGTTTGGAATAGATCAACGGGATTTTTTTCATTATCTTGGAGTCAATTTTTTTTATATAAAATTGTTATTGTGTGTTGTTTTGCTAAAATGTTTGTTTGATTCAACTTTTTTTTTGTTCGATTTAAAAAAAGTGAAAAACAGACATCACATAAATAATTTTTGAAAAAAAGTTTCTGTTTATTTACATGTATTGGGTGTGGGAAAAAATTCATGGGTTTTTTTTTTCAATAGATGGCGTCAATTGCAAATAACTCAGAAAAACAGATCGCAACAACACCGTATTGCTGCGTATGGATAGGTGACAGTTCGAGCGTTACTGGGAGTGTATAAACATCGAAATTGGCGCAGTCGTCGGAAAGATGTTTGATAGAGAAAAGTAATGCAAAATTTCGCTATATTTTGCAATATTATCATAACAAAGGGTAGAACGCTACGCAGGCTTGGGACAAAATTTATGCTGTGTACGGTGAAGGTACTTTATCGAAATGTGCTGCGAGGAAATGGTTCGCTCGAAAACCACTTAATTCAGTTTTTCAACCAACAACCACAGAAGTTCTTCACCAACGACATCATGGCTCTACCCGAAAAATGGCGAAACATTGACAATAATAATAAAGCATATTTAGTTTAAATAAATTCATTTTCACACTATAAGAAAACCAGTTGAATTTTACTAAAAAAAAAAGGCCACGAACTTTTTTTTCAAGACCCAATATAATATGTAGGCAAAAAATATTTCCCTCCTCCACCTAAATCACTCGAATCCCAGAGTATTATCTACTCATTTTCAGTTCCTTGATGTCCTCTCATGGGAGGCAGGAACAAAGCTCATCATTAGGTACTGCAAATAAGAGTAATAATTTTTGAAAAACAATTATGTAGTCCCCAATTTTTCAAATTGTGAAAGGTGGCAATACATACAAATTGCGTAATATTTTAAAAGATAAGATTCGAAAAAGGATTGTTTTCGTATCATTTCGCCAATTCCAGTTTTAAAGTTTTCATTATAATTTCAAAAAGTGAAAAGACTTTTTATTTTGTTGGCAAATGTATTGTATATCGTAGAAGTGACTCGTTTTTGAATCACCAAGATTAAGCGCGTTTTTATCACTGCCCAGTAAACATTTTGATTTGAATTGATGTTTCTTATAATTTTTTTCAATTTCTTAATTATCGTATACACTCGTTAGATAAGTAAGGAATTTTTTTAGAATTTTAAGGGCTCCTTATGGAATCCTTAGAATTTTAGAATTAGTTTATTAAATTAAATTTGATAAGGCTACTCTTACATAAAAGGTACAATAGTTGGTACCTAAGTACATTTATTGCAGAATATAAACGTTGACTGGAATCTTTAGATTACGTAATGTAAAGTTGTTTTGTCACAAAAGTATATAAAAAAGAACTTTGTTTTCATTCGAATTACGTTATAATCTTGCGTTTTTATCTAATTGAATAATTGTTGCCACCGCATTAAGACGCACAAAAGGCATAAAATTTTGCAGCCGCAGCCAGATAAATCTCTTGCTGTTTATGTTGCTACGGTGATTGTTTGCTGAATCTATGGTATAGGTTTTCTCGGAATTACGAATTAAGTATAAGCATGTGTTTAAAGCGTTTATGTGAAGGAGCATCCCGAAGCATCAACGAAAACATTCGAACGTGGACGATAACTGCACAAATTTTTCAATGACATTTGTATGTAGCCTAAACGAAGGTTGTTTGGCTCTTTTATCTACTCGCAAAAGTACTAAAAAATTAACATTCAAAAGGTACGGTGGTCTACGCCGAAATATACATACATAGATGGTATGGTCGGTTCGGATCCGACCCATTATCATTTTATCATATTAACAGGGATTTTTAAATTTAATCATTAAGCATGTTTCAATACCTGCCTATATGTTATTAGTTTTTTAACAGTAATTAAACAATTCGTTTTATTAACATTTAACAGTTTTTCACCCTTGTGGATTTCGCAAATAAAATATCTCTCGAATAAACTAATGTATTTGGGCCGGATACGCCCCATCTTACCTCTCGAGTTCTCAAGTTGTATGGCAAGACAGATAGTTATGTCCTTTAATG
The DNA here is from genome assembly GCA_949128065.1 of Beris chalybata. Lineage (NCBI taxonomy): Eukaryota > Metazoa > Arthropoda > Insecta > Diptera > Stratiomyidae > Beris > Beris chalybata. The sequence continues at coordinate 25,713,231 of OX421896.1, read as the reverse complement.
ACATTATACGTTATAAGCTAAGTTATACACGGAACAGAAATAAAATTTCATTTTGATCAGTCATAGTTATCGGATAGCTGAACGAAACCAATTTAAGAACTTTGCGATATTCAGCCACTAATGGTGTTAGAGCGGATGGTGTAAGTGTTCACGAATTTCAACAAAAATTCTAGATCTAATAAGATGTCGTATTCGCTTTTATACATAATTCCGTAAAAATTAATTTCAGGATTTAACGATTTTTAAAGGATTGCAAAAAGATTAAGTAGGTACGTTTATACGAACTCCAAAATATATTTTAGATCTGATACGATCTCGAATTATTTTAATAATAAAGTATTGATGCGGAATGGTTTTATTAGATAGTACGTGCCGATGATGATTTAAACAGAATATCGTTTAAATGACCACTACGACTTTTCTTGCACTGAGTGATCCGGTGACGCCAATTTTCGATGATTCTGTGCAGCATTTCAGATGGTCTGGCCGCTATGGTGCTGTGAATGTTTGACTCGAATTCATCAAGATTCTTGGGTTTGTTGGTGTAAACCTGTGATTCAACATAGCCCCACAGAAAATAATCTAGTAGTGTTTAATCACAAGATCTTGGTGGCCAGTTGTGAGAACCATTTCGTGAAATAACCGATTCACCAAATTGTTCCAGCAATAACTCCATCGCTGTATGGCTAGTTGCACCGTCTTGTTGAATATCGTCCTAACTAATTTCTTTAGTTTTGGGAAAGAAAAAATCATTCAGCATGGCATGATAGCGCTCACCATTTTCAGGACGACCATATTTTGCCGAAATGCTCTTTGAGTAGCAACAAAACTTTCCGAATTTTCATAGAATATTTGAATAATTTCCAAACGCTGGTGCAACGTGAAACCATACATGATGAAATGGTATATGGTGTTTTTCCAAACTATAGAACGACTTATGCTAGAAAGTTAAAACTCGGTATGTAAAGCAACTACAAAAATAATTTTAATAAAAAAGACTAAAAAAAATGCTCAGTGAAAATTGACTGCATATATTTTCACGATTTTTGTCATATCTACTAGGTCTTATCAAATACTGAATTCGTTTTTATTCTACGGATTCTTCATATAAATACCTAGAAAGTGTTTTCCAGGCTTTTTGAAACTAGACCCCTAAGGTTGTATATTTTTTCATGAATTCTGCCATATCTCTCAGGTCTGATCAAATATCGAATATCTTTTCACTTTCACGGGCTTGTTTAATTTTCAACTATTTTCCACTTCTATTGAAAAAATAATAGACTTGCACCGAACAGGCCGAGTTTTATGCAATCGCCTGAAAGTCGGTCTCCGAAATTCCGAACCCTAAAAGGTTACATTTTATCCAATATGTTTTAATAGCGCAACTTAATTAGTTTTAGGCAATGCAAATATACGCGTAAAGGTTACTATGCGATAAACAACCTAAAGAGTACCTAATCTGGAGGCTAGTGGGAACATTATTTTTAGGTTGTCAGGTTCTACCCAAAAAACAATAAAGTTTCGCCAATTATAATATATTATATATTAAGTTGTCATTTTATAACTTAAGCCCTTTAAACATAATTAATACTTATCGGTTTTATCTTACTGAAAATACATTAAATTTATTGAAGCTGAGATCGCCTTCTTTTCATTCTTCAACAAATAAAATAAAATAAATCTTAGGCTCCAACGAATTACATAATAAAACGCAACTACGGCGTACGGGTGCGAATAAATACATGAGTGTCAATTAAAATGTGTCTGAAGAGCACTTGACTTACCTATGGATTTTAGAGTACATCTGAACGAATTCCCTTTACACGGATATGACGAGTGAAAAGTCTGTAAATAGAAAATAATTGATAACTTTTTAATTATGTGTCATGCCCAATAAGACTAAAGTTCTGAATCATTAAATTTAAAATTAGTGCATTACACTAGCAAAAGTTTGTTGCTAAACTGAAAATTTCTACACGCATCTCTTGGCAAATATCTGCACAACGAAATTACAACATATCTGATATGAGCGTCGTGTGAAATTCTTTCGATTAAAACAGTAGGTACCTGTTGAATAAGTCATAGATTAATTGAATTTTTATAGCTTAGTCACGAATCTATCTAATAGGATATGTCACTTTTTAATTGCATAATCTTCGAAGCCTAGTTCAAATCACGGTTAAGTAGTTGACAATGAACCTTGAGCATATCTCCCGCATAAATACAAATCATCCAAAATTTGGATGGCTGTATTACATTCGTTTCAATAAAAATACACAGAGCAGGTATGCAAGGTACTGTTTCAAAAACTTATGCAACACCTTGAGCCGATCACGAAGAATCTCGCGCACTGCATGGATTTTAAGTATTCGCCCGTAAGAAAAATTCAGTATTCGAAAACGTGATAATTTTATTTCTACTCTTACATCACACCTACACGCACACATCATTATTTTTCATATCAATTATTTATGTGTGTCTATTTCAAAAAAATCTTTTTTTTTTTTTATTAAATTTAAAAGTGAAAAATGTACAACAGCTAGAAAACATTTGTTAAACATCAGATAACTGTCAACCGGACAAGATTTAAAAAAATAAAATAATAGCAATAATTGCCAAGAAATACTGACGGACTTTCTAATCTTCAGATGCGATCTATATCTGAAGTGTTGAGCAATAGAAAATAATTACAGGTATATGGTAGCACTGGACGTGATCATACGGTTATTGATCGATCATTTACCAATGCGAGTATTTCGATTAGTGCCATTTGGCTTTAGATATTATTAGTTGAGATGGGGGAAAAAAATAATAATTGACATCTTCGGGAGAGAAAAAAAGTGGAAATTATTTTATCCAACTAAATTTTTGTTTAAGCATTTTGAGATCTTGTTTTTAATCTTTTCGGATTAAGATCGATTTCGAAAAGACTTTCTTGCCGAACTAAATTATCAGAAATGTTACATGGGACGTGATTTAAATCTCAGTATGGAAATTCTTTTTCTAAACATGAAAATGACATTGTGTCGTAAGTTATTTAGGAGTTGTCGAGCCAGTGAAATATCAAGCTGAGTTTTGAAATTGGATTTCGATTAGGTGTAGTTAACATACCAATTTCACTGTAAGAATTTTTAATTATCATGTTTCGTGTCGGTTTAGATTTTGGATAAGACAACAAATTAAAAAGAAGTTGCAAATTAAAAGTTGTGAAGGAATTATAAATTTTAGGTCATTTTCGGAGTGTGTGGTGTTTTCGAACCTTGTGACGAACAATGTTAAAGTTTTTTAGTGGCCGTAATCTTTGTTGAATACATGATTATAGGTACTAGTAGTTACTTCGTATTTATGTGCCTTCATAAGTTAGAATATTTCATAACAGTCTTGGTGGAAGTTTATTATTTTCCAGGACGAAGTCCGGGAAACAGTCAAAGTTGAGATGCCACGGAGTGTCTACGCCACTGCTAAAATTTCAATTTAACTTTTGAGCTAAGTCGGGAATCGAATTGCACTGGTTACGTCGAAGCCCCTTACACCTAAAACCACCCATGTACGAAAGGCAGAACTGAATAGTACAGGCTTGTAAAAACTATTATATATAGTATATGTAATAGTTTATCTGCTTTCTCCAGAGATTTCTCCGCTGATTTCGTCACAACTTTATTTGAAAAACCTAGCGAAGGCTGTTTATGCATATTTTGAAAACATTAATAAAGTTATATGTAAATAATGCATAAAGTACACATTATCTAGGCACACACATATAGAACAAAATTTAATAATAAAATTCAACATTGGATTTAGCATTGTGTCTGCAGAACTTATTTAATAATTGCAAAATATAAGTGCAAATATTTATTTTTAGCATTTTGTATCGTCCGCAAAATATTTGAACATTTTCTGTAATTACAACTGCAAACTTTGCAGAAGTGCGTACGATTGTTGTCTTAGGCTTATGCTGACTATGAAGGTAATAAAATGTCTTCTTTCTTAGATGAAAAAGTCTTAAGCAAACAATTCGGTTCTTATTTCCTTATTACTTAGCGCTATGTTTTTTTTTAAATTTTATAAGAGTATTTATCATCATAATTGTACTTTACTATTTTTTAATACATAGTATTGTGATCGATCTGAAATTTTAAAGAATTTCATTTCCCTGAAATCCTGTATTTGCATAAAAACGTCCGTCTACTCGCCGCGCCGTATGCCGTACGCGAAAGCGTTTGAAGGAGCATACCAAACCAGATGAGATAATAAGTTAGAAATTGGTGGATAAATTGAGTGAACCCCTGCGAGTGATATCTTCTAGAAGAGTAGGGTATGAGGGGGTGAGGTGGAAGAACGTTTTAGACCAACAATTTTGGTTTCTAGAACCGAGGAACAGTTTATAGTAGAAGACTGAAACTATAATATATAGAACTATGACTTTGGAACTATTTGCAAGAAAATGGGCTATGTGAGGGATGTGTGCGACTGATAACCTTAAGAATAACAAAGCTATTAGGAACGTTATTTTTTAGATGCTTAATTGCATAGTTACCTGCACCACATCTCAGTATTAAGAGCATTTCGGACTCAAAAAAAAAAAAATAAAAAAAATAGGTTGCACCCAGACTGTAGGTACTCACTTATTTACTCGCCACTTTGAGAACCCAGTTTGTCCTGCAACAATTCGTTCAAATAGTTTACTGAAAACAGTTCCAGTTTTCGAGCAGATAGAAAACTAGTAAAGCCGTCCATTCACCTGAACGCAATATCTTCGAGCCATGCTAAAACCCTTCAATGTTAATGCCGTTTCTTATACGTGCATGTCGCATTTGGCATACTAATATTATTGTGCAGCGGGGAACAAGATTATTGCATACCAATCATTTCATAGGGAGTCGTGACGCAGAGCAAAAGTAAGAAAATTCAGAAATCAATTGCAACTACCTTGTCAACGAAAAACTAGTCCACCAAAGACTGAAAATTCTACAGAAACAGGTTTTCCTTATTTTCCACATCATTTTCATCAAGTTGTCGAGAAGCGATTCGGAGACAATCTGCAGACTTCTTCGTCTTATGAAATTTGCCGATGCCACCAATGCAACACACCTGAACACTATTAAAACACTTACAACTCTCATATTCCTTCGGATTGTTTTGAAATCGATTGAACATGGCAGGTGATTACCATAACCCAAATTCTTGCAAGTGCATTGAATTATTTTGTTAGGTATATTACCTACTAGATTACCAGACATCGGTTGTTACCTGAGCTGCGCTATGTTATAGCTAGCTTGGCGAGTGCGAGCTAGGCTACCTCTCGATTAAGATTTGCCGGACTATCCAATCGGCTAATACTGGCCAAGCGAAGCCATCTCTAGCATCTAGTATGCAGGAGCAGGTTATTATAAGAAGTCACCTTGAAATGAGGCAGAAAGTAGCTGATCGTGTGTAACTTGTTTTGATGCTATCTCCAATCGTGATGTTCTCCATTAATGGGTTTTGCGGTGTGTTGACAGGGTACCGCTCTAATATGGAAACTACGTCTTTATGATCTGTTTTTATCCTGCGATGACTTCAGTTCCTAGGAAATTACCTAAAGCCGGTGCACAAGATGTAAATGGTCACCAAAGAGATGATCTTGTTTAGGTGTTTTCATTCCAACCGACTTCTGATCGAAGTACAACTCTGCGATTTGGCTTAAGTGGGTATGAAGTTCCAGATTACACCGGAAATTGATTAGCTGTGACATATTTTTGCGTCTCCTCCAAGTTCCAATCAGTACCCGCGATGTGTGTAATGTATGTGTTGCACCGCACTGGGGCCTTTGGTGGTTTTTCTGTTGCAAAAATGCAAAAAGAGAAAGGCTTCCAGTGGTAAAAACCGCAGTCGTGGTTAATGTTGTGAATGTAATGCGAAGATGTGGAGAAATTTCGCACTTGAATGAAATTTTATTTGTTACGCTTTTATAGTAGCTAAATTGGATGATGTGTAGTTAGACGGATTTGAAAAATTTATCAACGAATTAGTTGAAGTTGTAATAGTTAATTTACTGCATCAGTTGTTATAAAAAGTTAATAGTCGGTAACTGCAAGGTTTTTTACACAAAAGTTTCCTGATTGAGACAAACTTTATACAAACGGAGTTTCTCTTGGAACTTAAATGAAGAGATCTTGACAATTGTCAAGGAATACTCTACACTGAATAAGCATCTATGGAGAGTGGATACTATGCATTTTTCTCAAATGTGAAGATAATGAGAAAAGCCGGTCCAATCCTAAAAGGTGCCCTGGGCGCGGCCCAATTTTAACCACCCATTGCAACACCATGCCCATGGCGGAGTTACTTATTAAGAGATTCCAGATGTACCTACTTAATTACTTTATTATTTCAATACTACTGTATTGTGATCGACTTTTACATAAAGTTTCCTAACCTGATTTTGATGTTTTAGGACTAGTAGACTTGAAACAGCAAACAAATTGTAATACTTTTGAATGGCGTACCCTAACGCGTTGCACAAACCTTTTCAGCTATTACAGTCAAATCTTAGTTTGTTATTTTTTAATAATAAAGTATTGTGTTTGAATTGATATACATATAAGAAAAATTGCTTTATTTTCACATTGTTGGACAAAAAAGTCCAATCTGAAGCGTAAACATTTGACGACATAGCTCACGAGCCCGTTGAGATATTAAGCTGAAATTTTGTTGGTGAGTAAATTGGGTGATACTTGAGTGTTAGAGGTGTGAGGTAGGGTGGGAGTTTGAGGGGAGATGGGAGAAGCGTCTTGAGGTATAGTAATCTTTTATAGGTGCCTCCAGAACCTCCGGTCACAAGACTTACGGAAGCTTTATCGAAGTTAAGAGTTCATAAGCCTCCATAAGACAGGTATTTAGTTCCATAAGGCCTTATAGAGATTATTACCGAAGCTATTGCTTCTGAAAGTTCAACTTCCACTCGTAAGTCTTATGGTGCATTTACACTCAACGTTTGAGGGGAGCCTCTAACCCCACCATAAATTTTACCAATCAGATGGCTCGTGCATTCACAAGAGTCTAACGTTATTCAACTATTTCTATGACGCACACTTCTATTAGTGTACACACATATACCATTACGGAAGCCTTATCGAAATTAAAAGTTCACAGCCTGCGCTCAACAGTCTTACTGACGTCATATCGAAGTTACAGCCTCCGGAAAATGAAAATGCGAAGTTTGTTTGCTAGTTGGGATAGATAGTTAAGAGTTGTCGTCTATAATGAGTATTTCAGAAATGGCTACTGCTAGAAAGTTGAAACTTAGAAGCACTAAGCACTATCTATCTTCAGAATTTTGATATAGACTTTTGCATTTTTCAAAACGTTTTTGAAACTTTTGCACTAATATTTTCAACTCCAACACGAACAATTAGAAAATTAATCGTTAATTAATCATTTCATTCAATCTATTCTAATTTGTGCGAAGAATTCGGACAATTAACATTAAGTTGTAAAAGAAAAGAAGAAGTATCATTTGGTGCAAATTATAAAATACTTTCATAGATTTATTTATGTTAATATCATATTTTCAAAATACGCATTGCAACTGTAAGCGAAATCGCTCAAAGACTTACATGCAGTTATTCGGACTGAAAACTGATTTTTTTTCCTACATGATCGTTTTTTTTAATCCCATAAAATCTATTTAATTTCAAATTAAGATGCAGATATTCCGATTTTTTCTTTCAGTCAATTCAAATCCAAATGAATATAATGCCACTACCACCAGAAAAAGATAAATCAGAACTGTGTTATTATGACCTTTATGTGTGGTTACAATTATTCGCTGCATGATTTCTTGACCACAGTCACATTATCTTATAACAGCTTGCAATCAAATATCAATAAATTTGTTCCATTGTTTTCCCGTTTTGATTGTAAGCACGCCGATTTTATTTTTTGCTACTAAATAGTAACTACCTACGTACCTACATAACTAAAGATTCATAAGAAAAATTGAAGTCATTGTTATATCATCATTTCTTTTAAATTGGTTCTGTTAGAACAATAATTAATTCTATATTATTGATGGACACCATAGAAGCCGGTTATTTTTTTACTTTGTTTTTAATTAGAATGAACCATTAAAAAATGGATTTTGAAACCCACCTGCAGTGCACAAAACTACACATTACATTGAAAACAACGACTGTGATTGATGACTATAAACTTATTTCGAGTGAACATAAAAAAACTAATTGCTCTTACTGCTTCTTGAGATTCAACTCACGATCGTCTCACTTTTATAATATACATTAAGGTGTATGATGAAAGCGCTTGTTCCGCATTCAAAGATCAGCAAAATCAACTAGAGCTTCTTTATTACGTCAATATATTCGTATAAAAGATCCTCTTTGCCATAACAATCAGTCGGTGTCATAACAAAATATTTGTAAGGTGTGCGCGATATTTAATTTCGATCTTCAAAATAATTCAACATTGTGTTTGTGTTTATATGTTTTTTTTTTCAATAAAAGTAAAATTTTAAAATTTTACGCACGTCTTCAAGCAGATCACTGTCACTTATTCTCCTCGACATTGTCTATGCCATACCTTACCAAGCCGATTGGCGATCACCTTCGTTCGATCCGATCAAATTGTGTGATCGGAATCTGAATTGTGAATATATATGGCCGTTAACTAAAATAGATTTTTCTCCTTATAATGCACAAAGTTAAATTCTTTATCTTGCCAGCGAAAACATTGGATCGTGCTAGGAATCGCTGTAAGGCCGATCATAACACTCGTCTGCATCCAATCGTTTGAAATGATAATGATCGTGAGACATGGTGCACATACTACAGTGAAAATGATCGTGAAATTATGATCAAATCGATATAAATTATATTTTTATTGAAACACGTATAATATTATAAATTAGATTCGTGGATAGGTAACTAATAAGAATTGATCGAAGAAGACGAGAAATTGAAAACTTATCAGTTTAGTATAGTTGTTCGTTTCCATTATCTGAACACGTGATATTGGAGCAAAATAAACAATATTGAACATTTATGTTAACCTTTAAAAGATTTATGACACTTTATTTGTTTGACATTGTGCTGAGTTTGTAATAAAAAGTTACTTACTTTAACTGTAGCCACTTAGACACAATGTTTGTGTATATCTCTTTTTTATTGCTTGAAAACTACTTTAATGGTTTTTTTTAAACAAATATATAATATGTCTGCGGACGACAACGACAAGTCACGATTACTCTTTCTATCGTGAAGGAATGAAACGGATGGAATTCCTTCCGTGTTGACGACAAATTGTTGTTACATCAACTTTAAAGTGTAAACGTAAACTACCTATATTTTATAATGCAAACATAGAATACTGAAGTTATGAGAGATCGTCGAGTTCTCCTATATTTTGGAATTTTTTTTTGTTTAAAAATTAAAAAGAGGAAGTGGGTGTATGCTTCCAAGAACAAAACTGTGTCAAGAAATCATAAGGTATAATAATAATGTATATCATTAGGTATAATAATAATGTTTTGCAACAGAAACTCTTCAGACGCCGAAAAACAAGCGAAATTCTTAAAATTTGCTTCTATGCCCAACTGCAAACTTACTTCCAAAAGGTCTTATCGAAGCTATTTTTGTACATCGATAAAGCTTCGACAAGGTCTTTCCGAACTAATTTGGCGCACACTTTTAAATGTTTCAACAGCAACAGCAACAGCAACAACCAAGCGCCAATAGTTGGTAGAAGGACTTATCGAAGTTGTTCATGCTTCCGAAAGTACAAAAAAAGGAAAAATTATATCCACAATTTTTTTTTACTTTTGTTTTTTCATTGAACTAAGAATACATTTTCCTGTGTATTATTTATTGAAAGATTTTTGTAATAGGTTTGAAGTCAAATTTCTGGATGTTTCCAATTAGACGTGTCAAATCGCAAGTTTTTCGATAGCTTTATCGAAGTTAAATGTCCACAAGCCTCCATAAGTCTGTTGGTACTTACTTCTATTAGGCCTTATAGAGATTATTACCGAAGCAATTGCTTCTGAAAGTCCAGCCTCCGTTTGCAAGTCTTACCGAATTCTTATCGAAGTTAAATGCGAAGAGTGTTTGACAGTTGGGTAATGGATAGTAGCTTCCTATGAAAAAAGTACATTTTAAAATCACAATATGTCTAAAAAGGTAGAGTAGATACTGCTAAATGAAAGAAATTTAAAATTACGAATTTCAGTTATGCAAGATGATTAGTTAAAGTACCTTTACTATACAGCCCAAAAGTCAATTAACTTCGGTAACATTTATTAAGTTTCTTAGACCGATTCACAAAGTGACCCCATAGTTCATCCACTCTTTTAATAGCATCGATGATCTATGTATACATATCCAGCTTTTTCAAGAATTTGGATAGTTGTGATTTCAGAGTGTACTCGAGCTGCGATACCATACAGCTTCGAAGAGTTATTCATGAGTTTTAATAAATTGTTTGTTTTGATTTCATTGTTTTAATTAGAATATTGCTAGTACTTTCATTTAAATTTTTTAAAATCTGGATATTGTTAATCTTACCAAGAAATTTGTTACAGTTTAGTATGTGTTCGAGATTAATTATTTGATTGCAGTGTAACACTTGTAACTTGCAACAAATTTTAACTTTAAAAGAAACTTAAGAAAATCAAAAATCAATTTTACTTGCAACAAATCTAAGCCGTAGGTCCTAGTCACTAGCGCTGTTAATATTAATAATTTTTGTATTTTTATACATATATATTTAATTATTTTTGAAAAAAAAAAAAAAAAAAATTCAATATTATGCCGGTATAACATTAATAGAAGAACTCTTCTCTAACGAACTGTAGAACACATTTGACGCGGTAACGTAATAGACCGTTTTGCAGATAATTTCTCTCGTGGCAGAACTGCAATTCAAACGAAGATCGAGACTATAGTTTTCATTGGAAATTATGAAGGCTACATCACTTCATTGGCTCGTACGCCAGTTGGACGTGAATAAACTGTGCGATCTATTTCAATTTTAATGAACTATTTCAATAATAAAGAATTGTGATCGTCTTTAATATCTATCAAATTTATTTTGCATAAAAGAAATATCAATTTACATTTTTGTTTTCACTAATTCTTCACAAATTTTCAAAAGAATCGACGATTTTCGTCATTTTTGTCGATTCTTAAAAGAATGACTCATATGCATTGGCGTCCGGAACTCCGGAGGTAGGGCAAAACGAATGGTCAGTGAAAATGAAATAAACGAATTTCGTCACATCTCTTAGGTCTTCTAAAATTTACGTCTATGGGGTTTTCAGGTAAATGATCAGAAATTGTTTTGAGTTTTTTAGTTTTAACGAATTATGATATCGGATAAGTTATTACTTCCACAGGTTTATTAAACCCTTAAGAGAGCGTCACATAGCGTTGAATACGTTTTCACGAATTCAGTCATATATTGTAGGAAAGTTTAATGACATGCCAATCATTTTTAGGGATGCGGTTAGTATATCTACTGATAATCGAATTAAAAAAAAAAGATTGCAACATAGCCGGAGAAGAAAACATACGAGGGCGGTTTGATAATGACTAGGAAAAATCGAGAAAATATAATTTTATCCGGCAAGATTTATTTTACTTTTCAACGTAGTCTCCTTTTAGCTTGATACGCTTAGTCCAGCGTTTTTCCAATTTGTTTATCCCTTCCAAATAATATGTTTTGTTCAACCCCTGTACATATGAGTCGCACTGCGACAGCGATCCAGCCCAGTTACGGATTCTAACTATTGAGCAACAATAGTTAATATCTAGCCCTCGATTTCTTTTAATTTAAGTATTTTATAATGTATTCGTATTAAATGTTTTGAAGAAGAAAAATAACATTTATCCTCCTTATATCTTTTTGGCATCTTGAACATTGAGTAAAATACAATAATATCTATTTCAACTTCAGTACAGATATGATTTCTTACTGATTTTGTGTTACTATTAATTTTTATTTGAATTCATAAAGTTAAACTCATATTTTCAAAAATAAATTATATAGGTATATTAAATAAAACCTAATTGGGGTCACATATAAGATTGTCCTAAATTTTCTAATGATCCGAAATATTTCTGTGGATTGGTCTATTCTATGCCAAAATAAACTTACCTCACAATAGCATAATGTCACCTTCATTGAGTGTTCCAGTTAAAATAGATCTGAAAAAAGAGAACAAAACATTTTATTATACAGTATCATAAGCAGAAACCGTAGTCAGTAGAAAATGAAAACAGAAAACAAGACCTCCACTTGAAAAACTTAGTTAAAAAATAAAATAAAAATGAAACCTAACGAGTAATCACCCGTTCATATACATATATTTCACCTGGCTAACCCAATATCCTCATTTTATCAGAAAAACTTGAAATTTTCTTCCACAATGTTTGGAATCGCATTTCCTCCATATACGGGCTACGGAACTACCGGCCTAATGCCTGCCAGGTACGTGCAGGTATCATTTATTCGATACTAAACTAAGTGCATATACTTAAGCCTTTAGTATAGTCGTATAAAAAGTCATTCCGTTGAAAACTGGTCGCAGCCGCAGCGTAAAATTCCACATTTCTTGAAATTACAAGTGAATCGAATATATTCTCCTTTTATTTTCACGAAAGAAAATATTTTTATTAAATTTTAATGTTTATTTTATTAGTATACCGCGAGACAGAATAACGCATGCAACACGGCAAATAACTATTAAATGTGTCGACAGAAATATATACGCTTCAGGTGTCGGCTAGGTATAAAATTATATTGTAGAAGAACAGGTAACTAGCTAATGTACGGGTATTGAGAGATACCTGAATACTTGAACAGATTGCACATGCACGTGAAAGTTTTCACTGCAAATATGTGCAATCTGCAATCGTAATCAGGTTTTTTTTTGCGCAATTCGAAAAATATACTACTTATATTGAATGTGGTATTTTTTCGCTGTAAATTTTTCTTAAGTAACAAGTGGATATATATTTAGTGAAGTTATAACAGATGATTGGGTTACTGATTGGTTGTTGAGCACCTACTTTATGGTGTAAATTGTTCACGGCATATTATAGCTGGAATTCGGTGATAGGTGCGGTATATGTACGTCCATTTAATGGCGATCCACCTTCGTACAAGCATTTGGTAGTCTCTTGGATGTTGTTTTTGCGATTGACACAGCATGTGATTGACTCGAAGTTTAGCTACGATGTCGGAAACTATTTAACATTGTTTTTATTATTCATCTAAAATACGTTTCGATGCACCAATTACTACCCGCTTTTCAATTCCGATTCTTGCATTTTGTGCAATTCAGCTTGAAGTGTATTTTCGAAATTTTATAAGTTTCATTTTTTTTCATGAAATTATCAACAAACTTTTGAAACAAAGATCGCCGAATGTCGTTATACGTAAATATTTTTTTCCTTAAATATTATAACGAGATAGACGCTAAACGTATAACTAGAAATGTTTAAATTATCGCAAATTTGTATTTTAAATCAAGTTTTCACATTCTACCTACATACATTAGACTCACAACATCGTAAAACCAGTTCCGTATAAAACTTTTATTTCATTCTAAGATAGACTGCAATTTACTTATTTCATTTGGATATATAGTTTTACGACGTATTTCACTAAAAAGTGATAAATAAGACCGGATTGAATTCATTTTTGTCACAGAATTATTTGTAAAAAAAGCTAATGGTACGAGAAATTATGTATATATTTAAATTGTACGATATAATTATTAACGCCAGAATTGATTTTCTAGATAAAACTACTTCAAATCATTCGCGAAAATTTGTATAGTTCGCGAAAAGATATACATATGTATATCTAAATCTAATTTAATTACAAAACAACGTTAAGCCTGTATTACGCAGAATGCATGGTTCGGAAAAAAAGGTCCAATGTTTGTTTTTCAATGTGTTTTTCACATTGTTAAAGTTTTTTAGATGACATTTTATTAATTCATGGCACTTTGGAACGACTAATAGAAGATAATTGAAACTTGAAATATACAGATATGCCAGCGGAGTCATTAGAAAAAGGCGACAAATATGATTTAAGCTTCAAAGTTTATAAAGTTGTAAACTTATCGTTTGTGTATTAAAGGAGTGCAGTCAAAAGGAACAGTTGAGCCCGGAAGTGTGAATAACAATTTATCACGTTTTTTAAAAATATTTGAGATAAGAGTTGACAAAAAATCTAGAGTAAATAAACATATTTAAAATGTACAATTTCAGATGAACGTAAATTACGGTTGTGGTTGCTGAAAATTTGAACAAATTGAAAGTATTTGTGCTAGAAAAGTTAAAATTTGAATTGGGGTATTCTGATGTGACGGAAAAAAATTGCTGAAAAGAAATTGACGACATTTTCAAAAATTATCACAAATTTGTAATCCGTGCTGCGTGATATCGCAATAGTTTTTATATAAAAGCCTTATGACCCAAGTACAGACTCAAAAGGGGATTCCTGTACGAATTCGGTCAGACCTTTTGGAACTGAAAATTTTTTGGAAAGTTTTTCACTTTTGTGAAATTATATAGAACTATAAATACAGTAGAGTCTCGCTAATCCGGATCAATTAAAACCCCCCAATCCGGATTATGCGGGAATTCGGATTACCAAAGGTATATGCAAATTATTAAAGATAAACATTTGCAAACGCTTATTCATTTATTACAACAAATAAAACATATAGTATCTCCAAAAAACAAAAACAGTACTTTCAAGATAAACGTTAGAAATAAGTAAAAAGTAATGAAATATACATAAACTCAAAATTTAGTGAACGGAAAAACGCTCACAAGCCAAAGTTGGCTTGGTTGCACAGAGTACCAAAACTTATTGCCATATGAAATATGTACATACATACATACAAAACGATCCATATGAAGTGTCTATGAGAATATTCGGGAATTTCCCGTTCTATACTTGTTTGATTTCACTGTATTGTTGATCATTGCTTAATTTAACATGCAATCCGGATTAGCGAAACTGTGGTCGATCCGGATTACAAGGAACATAATTGAAATTTTTAAATTTTTCATCCCATCCGGACTACCGAAGGATCCGGATTAGGCCGTATCCGGATTAGTGAGACTCTACTGTATAGAACTACAGACTACCTAAGAATCGTATGAAATTTCGTTCAATTTTCTACTATTTTTTTCTGTCAAATTCCGTCGAATTGTCTGATTTTAAATTTTCACCCTTTGTCTTTATCAAACGAAAAAAATCTGCAAACAGTATGGGCGCAACTTTATTATTTTTCCTGCAAAAGTTCAGAACCCGTTCAATTCTGAGATGAGGTAACAAAAAGTTTGGGAAGCGGTTAGAATAACATTTGAATTACACAATTGGGTCATATTCCAGGATGCGGTCTAGGTGTTGAAATAGAAATAAGACTTAAAAATAGGTGGTTACTAAACAAGCCCGTGGAAGATATTCGATATCTGATCAGATCTGAGCGATATGGCAGAATTCATGAAAAAGAATACATCCACTTTATACCCCCTTAGGGGTGGAATTTCAAAAATTCTTGAAAACTTTTTCTAGGTATTCATATGATCTGTAGAATAAAAACGAATTCAATATAGACCTAGTAGATGTGATGAAAATCGTGAAAATATATGCATTTTCACACATCATTTTTTTGCCCCCCCCCCTTCCGAATTTTTTTTCGTCAGAGTTCCTTCTCTAGTTTATTTGCTTGTGATTGAATTGCAATGGAAGTAGGTACATTCAGCACAAATAATAGGCCCATACAACCTCGGTATTGTGTCAGGTTCGAAAATTTCCACGTATGTACTATAAAATGTTGAATAAGAAACACTGGGGTGAATAATAAGCTTAATATACATATTATCTAGTAAATCTACTTATAACCTATATTTGTAAGAGCTCCACTATCTGATCTTTTGAACAGTCAAGAATCTAACTTAATTTCACATACTCTTCCATACACGTATGAGTACAATTGGTATGTGTAGGTTTTAAAAGAGTTAACATAATCACAACTGCCGAGTTACAAGATATTCAAACAACATTTATCTATCGTAATTTTTATTCATCATGTCAGATATAGGCACCTGAAAACGAAAGCCTTTTAATTAATTTATGAATGTACGAATGAAATTTGTTTGAAAATATTGTTAAGCAACAAAAAAATCAAGAAACCAAATTAAAAAAAATAAATTAAAAGACACTTTATGAATCGTGACTTGAAACATTGAGTCAATGAACCTACGAATTAATTTCACATAAGCCACATTGTACATATGTATGTACGAATGTAGGCATACAATGGACCGGCTAAAATAATAATGCTGCAAAGTTTCTACAATAATGAACTTAAGATGATTATTATGATTAATTCGGTGTTTAAACTCGTCGAGATCTGTTACATTGTTCGTCTTGTGTACGTTTTTTATCGTATCAGTTTTTGAATACATTGTAGCTTTTGTCAACTTGGATTACCATAAAATTTTAAATTTTTAAAGAAATAATTCCAGTGTATATAGAGATAACAAATAACACGTATTGTCTAGCTATTAAGAAGGATAAATGACAATTTTATTTATATTTCTGTACATCGGGCTTTGGATTACTGGAACTACAATCTATTTATGTTTTTATTAAAGAAAAAAGATATACGAACTCGATTTTGTTTTAGTTTTTATATTTGTGGAAGAGACAGGAATCATTTTCTAGTCTCGATCTTGAATTTAGTTTTTAGTTTATTGTTTTTTAGTGCTACATTTGACTTTGACCAAAACCGAAATTGATGTTTTGGGATTGGCACATCCAAAGCTTAACCGCTTCTCAGTCTGTAATCTGAAAAATAATGAAATTATACCTCTACTGTTTGCAGGTTTTTCATGAGTGATTTCCACGCCATTTTTTCTTTAAATTTTCGGGAAAAAATCCCCATCAAAGCTAATAATTTCCAGTTTGAATCCACATCTGAATCATGATACTGTAGAACCAGACTATTTTAAGTATTTCTAGACTATATTCATATCAATGCACCTAGATTACGTTAACATGGACCACTTTCATATAATTCATATAACTATTATGACAAATATCTATGTAGGTTTAGAACTATCTTCATATTTATATGTCAAATTACTTACAAGCATCAAATTTTGTTAAAGTGGCAGTAAAGGGATTTTATATATTTTTAATTTACTTAGAAATGTTTGATTTTGAATTCTTACACAAAGCTTAATTAAAAATTAAATCGGTTTTTGTTATAGTTTTACGTTTTGAATGTCAAAAAGTTTTTTGACCACATAGTTAAACGTATCAAAGTTTGACTTATAAAGTAAATTATAAATATTTAAAATTCCTTTTATCTGTTTTTCGCGTAGTGGTTATACTACCTACTGCAAATTTTTTATAAATAAAATTCTTTAGTAAATTATTTAATCGCTCGATGAACTAAAGATAAATCAATTCCGTTTCACACGAAACTCTCACTATTCTCAATAATTTCGCACTTACGAACGTATAAACGTATGCATTTTAATTCATACACCCCATTATAATTATGAAAAATTTTCACTATGCATACAGGTTCAATAATTTTCAAATTAAATAGGTCTATTGCCTACTGCATACCGAATTAGAAAGTATTCTAAAATCCAACCTCTCGTATGCACCATAAATACAAAAGTCACGAAATTGTATATATGAAATATACAAATGGCAATAAATATAGAAAAGAAACTAATTTTTCTGCATCACATCCATCATCCAATTAGTACAATTATAATAATGATATGCATTATCCCAAATAACATTATCATCCACAGAAAGCTAATAGAACTAACTCTGAATACCGAACGTACGAGTATACATTATAAAAATTATCGTTTTCAAAGCTTCTACAGAAAAAAAGAAATACCTCAAATAATACGAATAATTTTTCAAAACTTTCGAAAAACTCTCGACAGGTACTATTTTTTACACTGGTGAATTTCAAAGAGCCTATAACAGAAATTTATATCTTCAAACGAATAGTTTTAGATTGTTGGTTATGATGGTATATCTTCAATGTTTCAAAAGTCTTGTGCGTTTGTTATTAATGATTTTAAGCTTGAACTGTTACAAAAATTCAACAACAACAAAGCTTAGTTTTCTTTATTTTATTCCTTATGACAATTGCACATATTCAATGTATGTTTTATTTTATTTTTGGCTTATGTGGAATTTGCTGTAGGTCTAGTAGTCGCTGGATGGCAACGGTCAACTATTGCGGTAAAAAAAACACCTTGAGAATTGAAGCGAACGACACCTGAAATATGTTTTAAGTAAATTTTATTTTAAGTGATTTAAGTTTACAAAACTTGAGAGCCTATCGAGTTTTATTGCATTGGATTGTATCTAAAGATAGACTTTGAATATGAGCAGTGACTGGACATTGAACTGTTCGATGCAAATTAACGATATTCAAAAATGTTAAGCGGAATATATTTTTTTTTCTTCTCTGAAAAAGTCGATTTTATAAATATTTGAACAAGTGTTGCAATTTACAACACTTATCACAAAAGATAATCTCGACAAGTTCAAGTTCAACCAAACTATAGTATGACCTAGTTTGTATAAGACATTGAAAGATAATCGATTAGTTCCATAAAATGAAATAGCGAGCAGTTTTTATAATTGCTTTTTTCTTATTTTACGTATTTACCTAGTGAATAATTAGAATGTAAAAATCTCAACAGAGCCTGTATTAGACTGTCAAAAATTTAAATACAAAAATTTGACAAAATTTTTTGGGTCAAATAAAGCTGGTTCTGTAGAACAAATAAAACAAAATAACAAACATAAGTTCTACGAATTCGACTGCATTTATAAGAAATATGAGAGAAATAAAAAACATCTATAAATATTTTTAAGTGATACCAGTAAACATTTTATTAAATACTTAACTATTAAAATAATAAAATTTTGATAAATAAAATTATCTTATAACCACGTTTCAGGAATTCTCCGAAAAGATCGACATTATATTGCAATATATAATAATAGTAGTTAATTGGAAATAATTTAAGTGGCATTTGTTCAATTTTCCAAAATTACTCCTATTTTTATAACACCTAATAAATTGCATAAATTGCATAAATTGCTATGCACTTAAGGAAACGAGTATATGCGTATATGTAAATGAACCCATTTTAAGTGAAAATGTAAGAAAGTGTTACTTGTCCCCACATTGAATGACCAAATACTTATGCAAGAAATCTTCAAGCTATGTTTCTGACTAAAAATTGAATAAAATAAGATTTAAGTAATATTCCTAAACAAGAAAACTCGTAAAAATTACTATTTAGTCATATTTGTAAACATAATGTTGTGCAAAAGTTGAATTTGTAACCAAAAAGTCGCACAGAACGTTATTGAGTAATTTTTTGACTCTGGAATCTGAAATATTCTCATATTGATATTTAAGGTATGTCACTGACATAACAAAAAAAATTATATTTTAATAATTCAATGATCGTCGTAACTAAGTCGTTGTACCAACTTTGTCTCCCTTTATAATATAATTAAATGACAAAAAATGTAAAAGTTATGTTTACTTAGTTGCGTGACATTGATGAAAAAATTTTAATTTTTGTAAACTGCTGAGGATAAAAAGTTATAAACTGGCCTATATAGTGGTCAGACCGCTTATAGAAGGTATTGTAAGAAAATTAATTAATATAACGTTTGACAAGGGAAGCGAGATACGGTGGTTTCTTTTATCTTAGGAATGGTTTACGCTAGAAAATTAAAACTAGATATATATCTACGTACATGTAGATGTGCGAAATTAATTTCAGAAACAAAAAATTATATCTTCTTTTCGTACGTAGATAGGGGAAAAAAAAACGTAATGTAAAGATATTCTTTTCAACATTTTCACTATTTTTGTTATATTTTTCAGGTTTGCTACTTTCCTTATATTTTCTAGGTTTGCTTAATTTTGTTTTTCAGGTTTGCCTACGAATCGAATTCGTTTTACTTTTGCGTCCTCTTCATATTTTGTAAAGGTTTCCAGATTCAAAATTCAAAGCTTAAAAGGGCGTAAAGGGATTTATATACTTCAACAAATTCCTAACTATTTCTTAGGTCTTAGGATAGATTGACTTTATTATAACTTCTAAGTGATTTAAATAAAATAATACAAAAAAAAACTTAATAAAAAATTACGGACGAGCGTGTAGCTGACCACTTCACCTCCTAGTGTTCCGTTGGTCTCGAAATGAAGTAACTCTAGCATTACTTCAAGGCCTAGGCCCGATTTGGGCTGTTGCGCCATTGATTATTATAACGTAAAAATACAAAATTTTAGAATACAGCATTTTATTTTTAATAATTTCAGGTCGATCACAATACTTTATTCTTAAAAAATAAAAATAAAAAGCCATTTTACCTGACGTCATAAATGGTTTATTGCTATAGTCAATGAAACATGCGATTTATAAATATATATATATATATATGTAAAATTGCTTCTTCGTAAATTTTGTGTGTACAAGCCTTGTTCATATTTCCAATGAAAATAAAAATAAGTCACATTACAACTTCTAATATCTATATTGTTATATGAATTATACGCCACGAGTACATACCACAAATTATGCTATTTTAACAATAGTATAATAAACAATATACCTATATTTACGTATATAAAAACTCCAATGAAATTAGCAATATTGCAATTTATAAATTTCCATTAGCCTATTTTATGGATCTGATCCAATTATATCTCAGAATCTGAATCGAATTCGTAACAAAACCATAGTCTTAACATTAAAATAATTTTCAAACAGTCATTCGCTCTGCAGGCAGAGTGATAAAAAAAAATCTAGGCTTATTGATACCTGGCTAAATTGATTGATGGTATTTTCTGCAAATCATTTAACAGAATTTTTTCCATAATAAAATCATGACTTCATACTCCAAGTTAGTTAGTTGGCTTGTTTTAACTTATGATATCTACTTGCACTGAACGTGAATTTTTTAAATGAACGTGGTCCTGATTGTTACGGAGCTATACACAAATAATAGTTTATTATTTTTAATAAACGGTATGCGAGAAGAGTGTGTGAAAACGACAATACTTAGTTAACTTACGTCAGATTGCTTATTACTTCAGTTGTAATTTCACCTCACACCAACTAGGTATAAATTCCCCTGAACTCTTTAAGGTCTTAAGTCTATTCCGATTCTATCTTTAAACGTTACTTTACGTAACAGAAACTCAAATATTATAAAAAAAAGCAACCAACACAGCAACATTGAGCGTAAAGCACTCTAATCGTTTTATGACCAGAAACCAATTAATTTGGCCGCCATAATTAATACATTGTGGTTGTATAATAAGTATACGTTGATTTGACGCGATAGGCTTCGTTCGTACAGCAATCTTCAAAGATAATTACACTCAATTATGCCATAACTAAGATGCCAATAATATACCCTTTGCAAACCTACTTAGCCACAGTAAAATTGCGTTTGAAATCAAATTACACGCACCTCACCTCAGATTATCATTATCATCCCGAAAAAACACATCTAATTATTATTAATTTTCGATTGCTCATTTGAATTGCCGTAAAACTATCTCATCATAGGTATGCACATGTAGGCATTTCACCAATCTACCTGGTATGAGTACCTGGTAGTTGGTACTAGTGCCCATGCCTGGCAAGTTCAAGTTGTATGAGACAACGATGCCGCGGAATTCTAAACATCACCAACGTGTGATGGAGATTCATCTTTCAGGAAGGCCAGGTATATTATGATGTAATCAATCTTTGACTGTATCTAAAATAACAACAACCACGAGCAGTATTAGGTAAAGTGATTAATGCTGTTTTGTTTGGCGAATGAGTATTAGCGGTAAATCTTTGCATCCAACGTGGTACAAGATGTTTGCCATACTTATGAGATATACGAGTACAATGCAGGTACAAGCGGCAACATATGTGCGTCTATCTTGAAATGCAGCTGAGACGACAAGAAATCTGATTCGATCCCATCAAAATCTCATAGGAATAGGGAAAACCGAGACAGTCAACGGTTAGGTCTGTTGATTCTTTTTCTTTATACTCAAATTACACACTACACCGTTTTCAGTTCACTGACTTCCTGGATAGTGATTACAAGTGCAGTTGCATTATTGATAGTAGGTATGTTTCGTTCTGGAAGACAAACTTAGATCTTTACTACGTAGTCGGCAGATACAGATAAATTGTAGAGACATTTGTGGATTTTCGGTCTAATTAACTTAATCGTAGTACTTTTACGTGGACACAAACGAGGCCACGTGAGATAAGAATAGTTGGCAGTAATACTCTCGAGAGTAACACCCATGTACTTAGTTGAATTCACAATCAGTTGAGAAAACTAACTCAAAATAGGCAAAAGGTTACATATCACACTGTTAGAAAGAACTGGCCCAAGTTGGATTTGAAAAACTCAAAGAAGTTGACGTTGCTCAAAAGGGCGAATATCCACCATAGTCGCACACTGTCTTACTGTTCGGCATTCTAAAGGACTCGGCCTCTT
Organism: Beris chalybata; assembly: GCA_949128065.1. Lineage (NCBI taxonomy): Eukaryota > Metazoa > Arthropoda > Insecta > Diptera > Stratiomyidae > Beris > Beris chalybata. Next base: position 25,690,635 of record OX421896.1, on the reverse strand, counting down.
TTCAAACGACGAGGAAGAGGAGGAGACATTCCGTCATAATATCTAAACCTCCATCTGCTAGGGCGAAAGCCAGGTGTTTCAGTGTCGAGTTCTTTTAAGAGTATAGAAGGCTCTACAGAGGGCAGAGATTGGGTAGAATACATCACGTTTGGTTCATAGATTCGATTGTCCAACATATTTGAAAACTAATGACATTTGAATACCATAAACGGTGGGAGAGACCCGGAGACTTGACCACATGTGGGGGATGACTCACTTCAAATATTCCATTCAAATTGCAGGGTGGTAATGAAACGTGATACCGTGCATTGGAAACTATGACGATCGGCAATTTGTTTCACCTGTCACTGAAGCGAACGTGAATTGTTGTTTTAGAAGTTAAATTAAAAAATTCATTTCTTTTAGCGATTAAAGTTTGTACAGATATTCTATCTTAATTGCGCCATGCATTATCGTAGTTTCAGCCAGTCAAAGTTTTATTATTCTATTGTTTATACTTTTTTGGAAAATTCCAAAAAAGTGCTGATCGTGCGATTTTACTCAACCGAAATGTGAAGAAATGACGAGTGGGTTAACTCTTCTCTACTCAGAAGGAACTAAACGCTTGGCTCTTACAAATTTTTTCATAATTTCAAGGGCGATATGCTGAGAAAAGGAACTATCTCTAGACATGAATTTAGTAAGCAGGTCTTAGAAAATGCATTGAGACATTGGCATGCTTCCATGCTTTTGGGCTGAATTATTCAATTTCATCAAGAGTAAAAAGGAAAGAAAACAGTAAATCTTGGATAAACTTATATAAATATTAATTAAGAAGAGATTTTTACAGAATTTTCTGCCTAAACATGTAATTAAAAATAGCACGGCTACTCTAGCCACGTTGATTGGACTATTAATTAAACTTCTTAGCTAATAATAAATGCCAAAAACATTAAATCATAACATTTAATCCTCATTGCAAACTTTCACAACAAGGTTAACAGATTGACCCAGTCTTAATAATCCGCAATATTTCATGTTAAACCTATTGACTTATTATTAGTAGGTGCATACAATATAGACAGAAGTACACGCTAAAAAAAAACTTCAATTTGTAGTTATAATTTAACTACGAATTTTTGTAAGCCCCGACCGATATAATGTTTATATTTCAAGTTGTTGTCCTGAATTGTACACAGCACAATAAAATTGTTAATTTCGCTAAAAGCTTAGTAAACAATCCACATTTGGCATAATATCTACACAGTTTATATCGCCTCAATGTAAACACTATAGTGGGCTTAGCCGACAGAATCCATTGTTTACTTCGCCTTACGCGGCTATCCAAACATTTCGATACTATCTAGCCTTAGCTATCTATCGCTAAGGCTAAAGGTATGGCTGAATTGATATAAGAAGTTTCTGATGTTGACATGTAAATATTAACTTAGTATCAGAACCGTGCGTAATTGGTTTTCTGCATAATCGCTGCCCCATCTTCTTTGAGTTCTTCACCAATATAATTTTCTCTTCAATCTTCTCGTTGGTTTTCTTGTAAAATATTTATCTTTTGATCAGAAAATTAACGACTTGTAACCACTTTTGCTATTGCAATTGCTCACAAGAACAAAGATCTTGAAGATTTTTCGTATTTAATTAAATGCTTGGATGTTGTAAGTATAGTGTGTATTTTTCGTTCGTCTTCAATTTCGTCTTATTCTTCCTTTAAGCTATTTCGCTATCTTTACTACTTAACCGGATACATTCAAAAGTTATTGCAAAATAAATGATTATTCAGTGCGGAAAGTAGGTATGTGGTTCGGACGAAGATGATGGCCGACATTGTTTGACTAATTTTTAAGGTGAATCGCTTTTATCTAATATATTCAGAAATCGAAGCAAGAGATCGGTTTGCGCTATAAAAGTTGAGTCATTGAATAAGATGCTGGTAAAGATGACTGGGAAGATCGATGCCCTCAAGAAAACGTGGCTGACGAAGAAAAAGATTTTCTTATTAGATAAATTATAATATCGAAAGATTTTTCAATAGGTTCTATTTAGGTATAGAACGGTTTTTTCGATTTTGAGACTCTTTTCGATGGTATTTTGTGTGATATAAAAATTCATCATAAAAACAAGGGCTTCTTCGTCTATTCCGGGGACGACTAACCCAATCAATGGTACAAATTATTGGCAATTCGAATAAATCTTTAAGATGGCATTCTATTTTCTATTCTCGTATATAGTTAGTTACCATATTTCGTCGTTTTATGAGTTGTTTGAACTGCTAATGCAGAGAAAAACTTGCTGTTTTTTCATACAAATAATATCGATGGGTGTCAAACAAACACGTTGATTTGTTACCATAATTTTAACATGTCTACCTGTTGATGAATAAATTTTCAAATAGCTTGGTATGACGTGATTCTGCGGTAAACCTGTTTTGTGTTTTATTTCCCATGATTTGACCTTCATTATCATTAAAATCTGAAATGCAAATGGCGATAAGAAGAAGTTAAAAATTGGAATATAACAAGTTTGAATGTCATTTCGTTTATTTTCGGAACGCCAGTAAAGTAAATGGCAACTTATCGGTGCTCCTCGTACGATAAAGTTTAGTTTTATGTCTTGAATATCTCAAGGACTAAATAAATATATTATTCATTATTTTTAATCCGCTTGGTTTAAATCAATAAACTTGTCGTCTTTAATTAAGTTAGTCGTTCTTATCGGTTCTATTAATTACCACTATATAAATTAATCCCGACTAGGCCTAATAAAAATATCGAGAATGGAGACACGACACACGAGACACTTGACCATGTGCGTTCATACACTATTTTGTAACGACGGGTAAAGTTATGACATATAAGGGTAAGTTGAGATTTTGGGCAAGATCATATTACACTGTATACCATTATGTCAAATATTTGACCTAGAAGAAGTTTGACGAAGAGTTCAGTCAAATTTCTTTCGGTAAAATAGATTCTGTGTAGAGCAATTCAACAGTCTGAACGAAATTTTATTATTTTTCAAGTCAAAGTTCGGGAAGCGATTAGAATGGGGTCTCAATAGAATGCTTACGCCACTGTCACATTTAACACATAAATAATGTAATTGAGTCATACTCTGGGATGTGGTCAAAATCGTATCGAAGTTATGAAAATATAAATATAAAATATAGATTTTAATCATAAAAAAAACCCGTTTAGAAGACTCGAATTTCGGTAGGTACCTATATTATTTACACTATAAGCCCATAGATGTGAGGACCAACTTGATGCCTCATCGTACCTAAGATATATGTATGTTGTATGGTTTGTAGGCGATTACAGAAATATGCTAAGATGTTAAAATCAAATTAATATCTATCTCATCAAACCTAAGAGATATAGCAAAAATCGTATGGAACCCCCCTACAGCCACTTGAGAGTTGAACATCCAAAAACCCTGAAAACAGTTTTTCGATAAATGTAAAGAAAGCCCGAGGAAGTAAAAACCAATTCGATGTATTATCACTCGCACGAGATATGACAAAATTTGTGAAGGTAAAATTTCTCTAAAACGATTTTTTTTATGCGTCCAAAACCATTATTATAAAAGCCTTGGAAGTGAAAAGTTATTCGATATAGATTAACGCTTTTAAATCGAGTTAAACGGTTTGAAATCACTTCACGGACGCGTTTAAGAAAACACGTTCTTACAACGAGTTTAACAGAAAAGTTGCCCCTAGTAATGATTAGTTACTTTTTTACGAATGCCGACATACCTCTTAGGTCTGATGAGATATTGAATTGTTTATAGTATCGGATTGATTTTTCCTCTTACGAGCTATTCATCTCATTCTTTTTGTACGAAGTTATGCATCTCAAATTTGACTAAAGCCTTATGGTATGGTATAGGGGTGGTGATCATCCTCCTTCACTTAGACGTTATTGTTCGTCCATTGTGCTCCCTAAAGCCTTAACACAAATAAGAAAATTTTCTGTTGGCTTATTTTTTTGCTACATACCTATATTATGTGAGACTATAATATAAATTTAGAAATGTGTGGTAAACTAAGTAATTACAGAAGTATGTAACAACATTAATAACTGAATGACCTTTTCAAAGGTTGTTAAAATGAACATTTAACTGAATTGCTGTTTCTACAGCTTATAATTATTGAAGTCTCATAGTTATATTATTTTTTATTGTTGATATTATGAATTCCTTAACTTTATAGTCACCAGAACCAGAAACGGTATGCAATCAAAAGAAGGAGGAGCTATGTAAAGGTTAGAACTCCTTTTCATGGACAGAATATCGAGTGTTTGCTACCTAATCAAGAATATGTGGTGTAGCGCAGTTTATCTACATCATATGTCACTAAAACAAGTTTTTCTTCGTCTTAAAAGAAATCATATTATTTTGTGTTTTTTTCAGTCATTCCTGAAACAAAAATAAAAATAAAATAATCAAATCGATTGGGATTTCGATAAATTATTTTAATTTATTTAAAAAAAAAAATTATTCAGTTTATATTTATACATTGTGTAGATATTACAACTTGTTGGTTTTGTTATTATAGTTCGCGGGTATTCTTGTTTAGCGATGGTAACGTGTTTCGAATATTGCGACAAAGACGCCATGAAAACAAGTGCAAGAACTGGTTGGTTGCTCTACCACCACCGACTGACTGGTCTCGTATGGCCTTCTTAAAGTAAATACGTTGCTCAAGAACTGAAGTTGAAAAGCCTGAAAGTTACATAAATTCAGCAGCAAAATTTAGTGCGGTGTAACTGAGCGCTATGATTTAATTTTTTAGTCACACAAGGTACGAATACTTTTTAAAAATTTATAAACATTTTTGATTTAATGTTATTAGCACTATTTTCACCAATTCCGTAAAGTAAAATGCTTCCCAGCAGATAACTGGGCTGCCAGAAGTTTTGATATGGGTATTTTTCGAGAGGCAAAACTTTAGAAAGGATGATGTAAGTTCTTTTTTTTCGTTTACAGAAACTAACCGATTTTGTAATCCATAATTTAGCTACCAATTAAAAGTAAAAGAAAAAAATACAGAGAATTTCTTAAGCCTCATCTTAAAGAAAATGAAGAAAAAATGATTACATTTGATAATTTCTGAACGACCTACGATGAGTGGTTCTTGTGGGAATACGAGTGGTTACCGCGTTGCGGTTGAAGGCGGCTTTCCTCATTATTATTCGTGGCAAAGTTCGATGTGCACGGCTACGTTCTTTCAATAAAAAAAAACATTCTTTCATAGGTAGGTACCTACCTACCTTACCTACCTACCAGATTGAAATCATCATCATCTTGCTTGGAATGTACAAGTATTTAAAATCGAGAAGAATTTAAAATCCGGTTTATTTCGACAATAATAAAACTTATAATAATGGATCAATTTAAATTCCAGAGATTGTTTGCGGTTTTTTTCCGATTTCGAAATATCACCCACTAAGGCCTTGACGAGATTCTATACGAGGGCAGGTGTAAGGTGGAATAAATAAATATCGAAAAAAAAACAATATTAAATAAACTAATATTTTTTTTTAATGTCAACGATTTCAAATAAATTGATGGGACGGTTTAGATGTTTTGGTTGGTAAGTAAATTTCATAACTACGCCTTAATTATTAATGTCGAAATTATGTTTTATACACACCTTAGAAAAGATTCTTTTGGACTGAGTAGGTACGAATTGTGTCGGCAGAATTGGATTTAGTAATTCGCTATTTTTATTTTGCCATGTAGCAACGTTTAATTCGAGCCAAACCTTAGAAGCGATGAGCAGAAACGGTTTGTTCAAAAAGGAAATAATTGAACCGAGGCTAACCAAGATGTGACCAAAGATGAGTGCGATGTTGTGTAATTTTCTAGTCCGATTGACTAAACATTGTTTTACAGAATAAATTCAACAACGTGATTATTCAGTTCTCCTTGATAGATAAATCAGCCGATCATTTTCATTGCAATGTCTGATCCGATTGTTCCCATACACACGTTCGATCTACCAAAAAGATCAAAATCAATTATAGTCAGAGCTATCTATTATGCGGCCCCTTGATCACAGCTAAAAGCACTTAATGTAATTAAGATCCATTTAGCCAAAAAAATAGGAATTGATAATTGTAGTTGTTTTGTATGATGATATTAGAAGCCCTGCAAGCCAACGAGTTTCCCTAAATTGTTGGGTCAAATAACTCTTATAAAGAATACAAAAAATTTAAATGTTTAAGGCAGAGATGTCCGTACGAATGTAAACCTTGTTGCAAGCTAGGTGTTTGCCGGAATTTTAAGTAAAGCATAATTTGTTAAAAATCAATAGATATAATAATGGTTATTTGCATTAAATAATCACACAAAGTACTAGCAACGCTGTCTGATTTTATGCACTACTTCATTACTACGCGACACTTTCGCGTAGAACTGACCGACGTCTCTCTTCACCGTAGTAGAAACAGATCTGTATGCAAGCTTTGAGTCGCTTATATACTGCATGTGTTGAATCGAGAGTATTCGGTCGGTGTATTTGGAATGTTCGAGAGGGCTCGAGAACAAGCGAGAAAAGAGTGAGAAGAAGAGTATACGCGAAGTATGTAAATGTTTCTCCATAATCCAGTTGAATAATGAGGTGTGTGTGTTCTACTCTTTGGGAAATTATGTCATTGAGTTGTGTGGGTTGCCAGGGCACATGTAACAATACACTCCAAAACAAAAATAGAAATCATCTGTGATGAGATAATGATTTTTGATTTAAAGAAACATGTATTACAAATACTGCATTTAGTTAGTTTTATTTCTAGGAAGAGGCGCACGCTGAGCTGCAGCGCAAACTAGCCACAAAAAGAGGACCCATAGCGATCCCTTCAGAAATAACATGGAACTAATTAATCATCTCCAAAACATCCTAAATCCCTAATGAATTTGACCAGTTTGTCATGCCCTATCAACATCAGCTCTTCCAAATTGTCGAAGAAAATACTGCCCAAAAGTGGTTGCACTTACCTATATGCCTCCTTGCAACGTACGGCCTGACATTCACACAAAATGTGGATAATGTCCTCCTCACCATAAAGGTCAAGACAGTACCTACACACGTCAGAGTCGGCTAACCCCATCCGTATAGCATGCTTCCCTAAGCAAGCACCTGGAGTTCGCTGCGTCCGTGGTCCACTCCCTGATAAGCGTTTTGATGCCAATTAGTGGTGGTCGGTGGACTAACCCCCTCCTCCACCAGTTCGGCTGACGTCGGTCCCAATCTGGCCAGCTCATTGGCCAGTTCGTTTTCTGGTATGCCGCTATAACCTGGTACCAACATTTCTACTGTAGTTCATTTGACTTATATTAGCGCCGTTCTGAACTAGTTCGTTCGCGAACCCTATTTGTCAACCCAAAATTTTGAACCAGAATCATACAGAATTGACGCAGGTCATTATGCGAATTTGTGAACTAAAAGTCGGCCGGAAAACGACCGAAAATCCGTGTTGAGCGCTCACAATAGTGAACCAAACTGCGCAAGTCTACTAATTGTCTATCCACCTGTCCTTCCGTTTTCACGATAATTTAGCACTGTGTTGACTTAGGAAGTTGAAATCTTCTTTCCTTTCGTGAAATAAAATTCCTGAGGCCACGTTCCTGAATGGGCAATATCCTTCTACTTCTTCGTTCAGCTTCCACACAAAAGTCCTGCCGAATTCATCACGTTAGAAATGAATTTAAATATCGTTACTCCCGTGTACCTCTAGATGTGATTTAAATATACGTGAGTATATGATCTATGTCTATACGAATGTGTATGATATGCCTAAAATGTATGAATGGATGTACAATATTAAGATTTGGTATTTTGATTAATGAATGAATATTGGGGCTAAGGCGTAACGTGGAACATAGCATCATCAAATAGAATAGGCAGGTATTCTTCGTTAGGCACAAAACAGAAACAGCAACATTTTCAATAATTTATTGAAGTGCTTAATTGATTGCAAAAATAGAAAGCTATTATTCTTCGAAATTGTTCTTTACTTTGACCGGAAACCATTTTGATAGGAATGTTCAGTACAAAATTAGATGCCTTCAGGTGAAAAGTTAAATGGAGTTTGGTTTTTATAAATTCTCTAGACAGCTTCAATTTAATGAATTGTATCTTATACCGCAATATCCACTTTACTTATTAGTTATTTATTATTAAAAGCAAAAAACAACCGATCTTAATCAAAGAGGTAGTATTTACATTATAAACGGTGCATTCAGTTCATATTTACGTACTCTCTTATAAGTTACTTACATAAAAGGCATTTTTATCTTTCACCAATGAATCCATCAACTGCCATTCCGTTCCGAACCGCACAAGGCAAGGCACTGACCTTCATTATTTAGGACAATTCAATTCAAACATGTTGCTAACTTTCTTCTTCACACAACTGAAGATACGTAGTATTCAACTCGCTACTTAATCCTACGATTAATTCGTTCCAAAGAGTGGATCAATGCCGCAAGCTTAACACCTTGCCTAAAAAAAACATCAAAGATAAATCGGCATCAATATGTCGTCAATTATCTTCCTTGTCATCGTATTAACCCATTTACGACACGTTACAAAGGTTTACTCCAATTCTTTGAGATCAAGTCTTCACCTCTTCAATGACCCGTCATCCTACACATGAACTCAACTAACAAAACGCTTGAAGAAAACTTGTACTTGTTCGGTGGTTGGTTGTGTGTCGTTTGCCGGCCAATCTCCTCAGAAAATAATCACATATCCACGAGTCAAGCCGCAATCTTGACTCCGTCTTCGTTACCTCGTCGTCAATGTTCTTCACCTTGCATCATCCGTCAAAATCTGTTTGTTTAACTGTTCTACGGAAAGTACAATACCAACGCATTTACAACGCTCGAGAAGGTGGCTTGAAGAAAGAGTCACGACCTCTTCGCCAAGTTCTTTCCTTTGCCGTCACTTCTTCTTCAATTCTTCATTTTATACATACATATGTATATGCATATTCTTCACCAATACTTGAGGATTGCAAAAAACCCTCTTTTGCTCCGAAGAACGAAGAACAAAGAGTGAAGTGGAGCCACCATGTTACTTTAAGCTTTGCTTGGCGTATCGCATGTCGTTTAATTTGCCGCGCCAACTTCTTATTAAGAAATCATAAAAGAACAGTTAAGTCGCTAACGCCGAACTTGGAAGACCAATGTAAAACGAAGAACAAGCAATGAAGAATGCAAGTAAAAGGGATGACAAAAACGACGTATTGTGCATGGCGAAGAACTTAAGAAACGCATTTTGAACATAAACACTTGGCGTGGAACGTGGAATGAGATATAGAAGACGATTTACAGAATTGACCTTGGCAAGGGCGTAATCATACACCAACAATTCCACGTATACAACTCTTTTTTTACGATGGAATGTTTGAAACTTTGCTTTGGCAGAACCGTGGTGTAATAAGACGCAAGCCCGGCTTTTGGTTTATTTATGTTCGTTGCCTTGGAGATACTTTTGCAAAGAATGTTTGCCGTAGGACTGACAGGTACAGCCATAACAATGCACAGGTAGGTACATAAAAATGTGGATAATTTGTAGAGAACGCAAGTAGTGATCGAGGTAGAATAGCTGACATAGAGGATATAAGAAGCTGGATATGTTTTTAAAGACGCTGTCTAATTTTTTCGCGGGCGCAACTAAGTGTCGCGTTTTTTAATGTCTATGGTAAAAAAGGATTGGATGAGCTGACAGGCTTTACTAAGCCTAGATACTACCTACAACGATTTGATATTAGTAGGTAGTTAAGTACACAGCAATAAATATGTTGAAATTAGCTACTTCAAAAATAGTAATATCGCTGGCAATTATTTGCCCAGAAGTAACTGATATTTTTGAGCAAATTCAATTTTTGGCAACAAGTCCCATTACATAGGTACACCTACAAAATGTCGTAATTTATACACTAAAATCAAATTTTGAATCCATGAACTTCAAACAGTTGTTTGATGTCCGAACAGTTTAATATCGGTCCATCTACTAACTGACTATAATAGTAGCCATAGCCACAAAAAAATTGAACATTTGAAAAATATTAAATTAAGGATGGTTTTCGTTTAAAATCCTTTTATGAAGGAGATACACATTTTGGGTTATTTTCTTTAAAGCGAAGATATTCAGAATATACGAGTAGCTCTTTTGCTGAGTGGGTGAGTAAATCACACATTCAGAGATTGCGCCTTTTACCGCTAATGCCGAAGACCAGAAACCTTGTTTACATAACTCGTGTGGCCAACACATGGTCAGATTAAGAATCATTGACGACCCCATGTGCACTGCTTGCGAAGAGAGCGACGACCGACGACGACCGGCGACGGTCAGTTTTCCTTTTTTTCAGCCAAATCTTCTGCATGATATTTCAAAAGAAGTTATTTGCGAGTATCGATTTGAGTATTGATTTCTACTCGTCTTTACTCGCTTTTATTTTATTCTGTTTTGTGTCTCCTTAGGTTAGGTAAGGTAGGATGGTCTGTCACTGAAGTGATCAGACTCATAGACCAGCAATAGGTTTGTTGTTATCCCACGTGTTTAGGGAATACCCATAAAACCATCTCAAAACCATCTCAAGGTAAATCTGGCTGGTACTGCTGTCCGTCACGGTCAGCAGTAACTGCTAACCTCAACTGCACACCGCGGCTGCTTTGCACTACCATCAACCGCAAACAGACATAACAGCTTGTTTTTGCCTCAAGCAGCAATGTACTGCCTGAATGGCCAGAACTGCCAGTCAGATTGTATGAGGGGGTGGGGGGTCATAAAAGGCCCTCACTTCTACCGTGAAGAAACGTTAAGTTAAGTGGGCTAACAACCCATCTCCGCAAAAAACTTATTGTTCCGAAAGCAAGAAAACCAGCAGGCCCTGGCTCGATTTGGACTGTCGCGCCATTGATGATGATGAGTAGTCTACTGCCGGCAATTACTGCAAACCGCGACGGTCGGCCGTACTAGATAGGCTGTACCTTCAGGGTGCCTGGCTGATAAACTGCAGTATCTTGTCTAGCCTTATGTTTACTTATTCACCCAAGTTCGCGGCGAGACGCGTTCCCACAGTATACCTTCCCGCTTCAAAGCCTGATTAGGACATTCACAAAGCATGTGTCAAATACTTTTCTCGGTATCGCTTTCAATACAGCTGTAATGTCCGCAACGGCTAGTCCTCTGGTGTGCCGGCCAATCAGGCAATGGCCCGTTTGTACACCAATGAGGATATGTAGAGTATTCCTATTTCCGAGTAGGACGAACTTTGTCCTGGTTGTATGCAGGTCCGGCCAGAGCTGCCTAGCAGCAAGATATGATACTGTGTGTGAGGTCAGACCGTCTCGTGTTAGCCTGCCTGTTCCGTCACGTCCATAGATATTCTGATTATCTTCCGTCGTATCTCTCAATGCGACATCTTCCGTAGTCTTGTTGCCCGAAAGCCTAAACTGTGTGCCTAACGCACTAATCCTATCCCGGCACAGCCTTTTTTGACTCCTAATTGTTATAATAGCCTAACCAAGCATTTGAAGTAACAACCGCAGGAACTTTACTCTTCTATTTCAAAAAACTTTAACCTATTTAGGTACTTCGACACAATAAGGTTACTTCCATATTCTACTTCCATATTCTGATCATGAGCCTGGCTTAGGTGATGCACTGCCAAAACTATTTGGGTTCTGAGTATGCTCCTTTCTTCTTCAGGAGCTTGATAAAAAATTTTGGAAATACTTATACCTACTCTCAATTTAAAATTCCATATTTATTTCTTCATGACTTGATAACTCTGCCAGTGTGAGTTCATTATTTTTGCTAGCTTTAATTTTCTTCTTAGGTTAGGTTAGGTTAAGAAGAGTAGACTGAAGCATTAAGCGAGGTCACTGAGGATCCATTATGTTCTCCTAGTATAAACCGGGCTCTAGACTATTGATTCCAAATTTTGCTGTTCTTTATGAAGCGAGTAGTTCCACGTAAGCCACTTAGAATTATTATGAAGAGGCTCGTTTCCGATTTCAAAGGCCAATGGTATGCCAGAGGATAATGATGTCTCTAAACTTGGCGTTGTCAACATTGTCAATCTTTATATGATTACAGAATTTGTGTTTGTCAATGTTTGTCTTCCAGATAAAACAAGTGGCAAATTGCAAAGAATGGAGAAAACTTTTAGTTGACATCATATTTTTCATATTTATTGCACTCAAGGCTAAGGTCTCCTCTACACTTAAAACCTCATCAACTTCACAACAAATGAACAATTTCACACAAATTTTCAAGCCAATCTTTCCAACGGTTCTATTGAATTCATATTTTAATGAGCAATTAATCACATTAAAAACAGTTAACCATTCCGACAACGTTATCAAATTCGATCTCGACCCAATTTATTTGTAATTTTCGTTTGTCTGTCGGTAATCAAAACGTTTATACCGCACACCCTTCAATATTCAGCGACCTTAGCGTGATAGAATAAAAATCGTAACCATTGTTCCACCTTTCCAATTATCTTCACAGGCAATGGAAAGATAATTTGCATACTATTAGCTGTTCGATGTCTGGAGTGGCATGACAAACAGCCATCAAAACAGCTGATTGCTGTCCAAAATTTGTGTTATATCGGAAATTAAATAAAAATCATTTGGAGTCAGCTGCTGCTATTCAAAATCAAAAAAAAAACATACATAATGGAAGACCCGGTGACCCCCTGGCAACCAAACAAAATGGATGGGTATTTCGATATGTTCATTATCGCCTGTCTTCATCTGTAACCTAATTGGCTAAACAAATTTATAATTGTGGATATAGTTTTGATTCATACTTACGTTAAGTTGTGCGGTGTGGTAATCCCCAAAGATGTTCGACGAATAATCCTCTTTGACGTAATTTTTGATACAATTTTCTATAGATAATTTCTTAGTAAATTCAATATCTACCAATACACATTTAATTTTACTATTTTATTTATTATGTAATTAATATTTCTATTTGCCAATAGACAAAACACCTTGATTAGATTAAAATTTTATTTATTTTATTATTTCACTGCTATTATTAATTATTTACAGTTAGCCTCGGATTCTGTTAATTTAGTTAGTAGTCGGCGTTTTCGAAAAAAAGAACTAACTGAAAATTTCGTAAAGGCTTCTTCTTATCGCACACATATGACCCGAACTTAAAAAAAATTCCAAAAAATCGAAATCACAACAAAACGGAATTGTCATCAAACAAAAATTCCATCAACCGAAAAATTGTTCCAGTTACCAACAGCCAGTAGCACATAAATTCTATACTCACACAGAAGTACCCGAAATTATAACCAACTTTAGAAAAAAAAATAAATCGCGCGTACACGTTTAGACCCTAGAACTGAAGGCTCAAAATACACTGCACAAGTCCACTATCACTGCGCACTTTGATTCTCGTTTTGTAACTGAAATTCAATCAATTCGACGCAAATGAACGAACTCAGGCTTGAATGTCCGCAACTACAGTCAGATTTGTAGTGGTACTAAAAGAAATATCAAATACTCAAGACTCACTTCAAACAAGACCCCAGAAAGACGACTATGCGACGACGTCTTTAAGACGCTTCACACTGCTGAAAATTATATATTAACTGAGCTGGAATTTTTGCACAAAACGCTCAAACGCTCGAACGCCGTACTCTATTCAATCGACCACAACCCTACACGTTCGCATCAAATATTTTGATATCCTACTGTATGTATAGTTCTTTTTTTCACTTAATACCTTGCATACCTGGCTAGGTATCAGGCCAGGTGATTTGCGTGTAGTTGAACATATGCGACAATCCGTACTCGAATCTCTTTTCGTGAAAATACCTTTAGAGTAAAGTAGATATAGAGTAGGTACTCAAAAAACCCAGGTGAGACGTTCTTATCGTATGCGCAAGCCACTCTATTGATGTGTTTAGTTGCGTCGAAAAGAGTGTATTGAAAATTGAGAGTAACGCATGGATTTTAATGGACTTATTCAGCGAAAATTGGTTTGGATATTCGATCAAAAAAGGTGAGAATATTACTAAAATTTGAACTTCATAGCAGTTTATACCAAATAAAAATTAAAGTTTTCATAGTCATTCGGAAAATATGCAAGCACTTACTCCCCAGGACGATTCCTTAAGTATGGTAAGTTTGTAAGGAAAAGTCATAAGCTTCGCAGGAGCTGACCTTAGTAGCGCTATGGGATCACATTCGGAAAATGAGCTACTTTATTATTTTTTAATAATAAAGTATTATATTTTTAGTTGTACAATGTGCAATGGAACCCCCCCCCCCCCCCTTGCGAGTTTAAAGTGAAATAATACGAGTATTAAATTATCGAACAGCGTTAACTTTTATGTAAGTGCATTATACTTACATACATATGGTATGTCCTATTAAATAACATTATTACATTATTATTTTACTAAAAGGGTGGAAGGTATAAAATAAAGGTAGGAAGAAAAAAAACGACCTAGGAGGTATGTTTAAAAAAAAAAAATAAATAAATAACGGTCAGACAGGCGGACGGACGTCAAGCGGATTTTGATTTTTTGGCTCCACTCCATGCGTTACAAACTTTTGGGTTGGATTAAACTTATAATCCTCTCAGAGTTCATCTAGAGTATAAAAACATTTAGAAAATCGCATCTCAAAGAAATACATTTTTGACTCCATTTATTGAGCGATTTCTTCCGTTCGCAAATGTTACAGCATAAAAATAAGTTTTAACGAAGAAATTAAATTTAAAGATATCCTCGTGAACACTAGTAAGTAAATGAACATGTAAGATAGCGCGAAGTTCGAACCCTCCAAGAAAGTTGCGATCGATATTTTGCCTTTATTATTTTTGAGTCAGAGCTGGCTTTCACATGAGAGGTGCATTTGCCGCAACGTTGAAGTGAAAGTATACGTTCAGGCGCATTTCTTGGAAAATACTTGTTATTGTGCAGAAGATTACTAGAGCAATTTGCTAATGTACGTATACGTTGCAGAAGGAAATGTTGAAAGAGCTTGCTAGTGTACACGAAGCTTTAGAAGCTTGAACACATAAATTATTAAGTCACAAATTCATAAATTGTAACGATAGGTTTAATAGTTTACTCAGATCTATACCCTTAAAATTTCATTGGATGCATTATGAGTTAAAACATTCCTGAGGTTTCCATCAAATCCAGGGGGTGGCTAATGCCCCCTGCCCCGGAAATGACGTCCCTGGTCAAACTTTAACCGCGATCCAAACTACTATTTTTGTCTATCAAAATTCAAACCGCCATTGCTTCGTAAATTTTTGAGGTTTTTTTTAAATTGATTTAAACGCGTTGAAGACACTTTCCGAACGCGTTTACGAAAACACTTTGCTATAACGCATTTAACAGAACATTTAACCAATTACTGCCGCCCACCTAAACTGAATTTTGTGCTTGTGCAACGACTTCTAGCTAATTTATCATTTATTTTATTATTACTGCTATACAAACACTTATGTTTCAAATAATTTAGAAATAATAAATTAAATAAAATTAAATAATAAAATTTACTTGTCAAAAAAATCACGTCAAGCCTTCATGTATCAAAATAAAACCTGTTGTTTAGTGTGAACTCTACTTTTTTAACTCGTTCATTTTGCCAACTTAAACGCATTTAAAACGAATAGTCTGTACAGAGTAGAAGCGTCAAATTGTTCATTCGGTTAATTTTTTCAGTGAGCTGTGTGTTTTCTTGAATGAGAAACGTGTGTTCAGATTTGAAAAACTTCACTTTCAATTAGTTTTTTGGTTTAGACTTCAAACAGTTTTAAAACAATTGTTTTTTGTCTGGAAATAATAAACCTTTACAGCAGATTTTTGTGAGAATCGCCTTCAAACCACTGCTTACTGTCCATTTTTTGAATTTCCATAGTGCTTCCTGCACCATTTTAACTATTGTGGGTAGAAACTTGTCAGATACCAGTGTTATTAGGTAATTGGCATAAGTTACCACTTTGATCCCGTCCTTCCTATTTTTTGCTTATTATCAAATGAATATCCAGTTGACGTTCAACACGCTGGAATTGAATCCCCGTATACTTATGCTAGTATTACATTGTATTCTACTCTGTCAAATTTTTTTTGCTACATTCTATAGTCTATTTTGTCTTTTTTGAATTTTTATTTATTTTCTCAAAATTATTGATTCCTCGTTTTTAATAAACGCAAACACTCCAAAGTGATTAAAAACATTATTTTAATTATATGCGCTATTCGAAAACACCCATTTTCAAAAATATTAAACAAAACAGAAGTGAGAGTTGTAGGATCAATCCGCATTTTAGTTCACTTGACCGATCCGTAGCGAACTAAATCGTTCTCGATCGCGTGAGTTTAGTGAAAGA
Source organism: Beris chalybata (assembly GCA_949128065.1). NCBI lineage: Eukaryota > Metazoa > Arthropoda > Insecta > Diptera > Stratiomyidae > Beris > Beris chalybata. Next base: position 25,674,254 of record OX421896.1, on the reverse strand, counting down.
TGGTGTAGCGAAATATGATAACCATAGATATTGGATATGACAAGCAGCGATTGAGTTGAAGGCAGACATCGTCGCATTCACTTACAGAGAAACAACATCAATTGACATAAGGAATTTGTGTTTTCTCACTCACATTTATATTGTGTCCCGCTCTTGAAACTCGCTAAACAACAACAATTTGATATAACGAATCTGTTTTGTCTCACTCTTCTGGCTTTAAAGGGCTTTATACAAAACCGGTAGCTTGTCGTCTCCATTAGCTCTTTGATGATAACCAAAAAAAGGTCCTCTGTGTAATACCGTCGTCTGGCTCAATCTGATGATCTAAAAAAAAGTCCGACTACTTTCTTCATTTCAGTCTGAATTTGATGACCTAAAAAAAAAAGTTCCTCAGTGTACAATACTATACTAACGAATTACGAACGAGACTCACTGCGAAATATTTCCTCCATTTCACTTGGAACTATGCGCCAATGAATAGAAACGAACCAGGAGCGGAACTGAACTCACTTGGAACTAGTACCTTCATTTCGCTTATAGGAACGGTCTTCCGAACTAGTTAGACAAACGAGTTGCCACTCGTTCCTCTCCTTGCATAGAGTTGAAGTCGCAGTCGTTGTTGTGTTTAACACCAACTGCGTAGTCGAACCTAACGTCGAAAGATAGGCAAAAAGCAGTCGCAATCGAGTTTCTTGTTCTGTTTTATACTTAAAAGATGCCTCAGCGTCAGTTTAGATTTTTGTTATTTTCGTTATCACATCTGAGTAAAACAGAGTTTAATTAAGATAAAAAAAAACATTGTCACTATCACACAAAATAAAAACACAACAGATAATTTTCGTAATATTTCTTTAAATAGTTTTCTTTTTTTTAGAATTATTACAATTCAATATTGTATATAATAATTAGGTTGAAATAAATTTAATTGTCGTTTTTTTTTTTTTTGGTTTACCTAATAATGCAGTTTCATTCTCATAGAGATTTTCTATAATTAATCTAATCAAGTCAATTTCGAATGAGTTATTAAGTTATAAATGTTTTTCTTTCATTATTTCAAATGAAAACGGAATAAAATTTGATTTTTGTCATTTTGTTCGTTTCGATTTGATAGTCGTAAATAAATGAACAATATTTACGAATAGTTGGTTTTATTTTTATAAATTATTTTATTTACTTCTGTTATCATCTAAATCTGATGTAATAATGATAAAATGTAATGGAGTTAAAGGAAAATTCTGTATATGAAATTATAATGAATAAAAAAGTAACATATTGTATATAAACTTTTTTTGTCACTTAAATATTTTTAAATTTATTATTTACAACAACCAGAGGATTTTTCGTGTCATTTTTCTCATAACTTTTTTTTATTCCAGTTTTGCATTTGGTTCATTCCTCTTAGAGATTTTTAATTATTTTCAAAAATAGCACGCTATTTAATTTTATTAATTTCATTATAATTATATCGTTATAATATCATTACCAATTTATGATTTTAATAAGGCAAAAATAGAATTATTTATTTCGTTTTTATTTTTATCGTTTTAGTGAAATAAGTTGCAGTTTGTTTCATTATTAACTACGCTAAATTCTTTTATTACGCTGACTGAAATTTTAGTTTTGTTGTTTGTTTCTTTTTGTTCGAAATCTATAAATATGCTAAATATTTAAATATTATAATTAATAAATGTAACGCTTTGCTAAGCGCTTTGATTCTGATAAAAAGGACAATGGTTTTTAATTTCGAAGTGTTTATTTTATCTAAGGACGTATCTTGGTTAGATTTAATTATTTTCGATTTTGGACAAATTTCAATGGCTAATGAATGGAGACAGGTTGGACAGGATGACGAACTCTTTGAGTAATTTTCTAGTATTTTAGTGTTTCATTCTTTATATTGCCAGGTTTTGATTATTAACTTTTGAGCTGATGAATTCATATCTAATTGAAGTTCGATAAACGAGGAAAATGTGGTTCGCCTACACGATTTCCGTTCTTCAAGCCGTGTACGTGGTTTTTCCAATTAATAAATCATAAGCAAAGTGATGTATTTCGCGCACACAAAACCATAAATGCTTGTTTGCTTGAAGTCTACATAAAACTAGAGCCCCCATTTATCATAATCGCCAATATTGTATAATATCGTTTTTTTTTTAAATATTTCTAAAAATTATTTTCAATACCTATATCACTCATAAGTTTCGCTAATTGATTTCATTTGGTTTATTTCGTTTGAAATTAACTAAGTAGATTATACTTTCAAAATTCTATATAAGTCGAATTAACACTAAAACTACATATTCAATGAGCATTGGTGTAACTCTAATCTGATAAAATTTCCAGTCAATTCAAATTTCGGGCTAAATTAAAGTTACGATGATTTTAAAATAATTATTTTAACATTTCTAAGACACACTACAATCGTTGTAGCCCATTTGAAAGTTTCACCAATAAAGTATTCTAGTATTATACCAATTCTTCGATTATTAACTTGCTGCTATTTCGGATACGGAGTGCGATCTTCTACGTTTTGTTATTTGCTTCCAAAATCTACGATTTAAAGGTGGTTTGTCCTGAAATATGATTGGTTTTTAATATTAATCACTTTATACAAAGTTGGTGAAATGATTACATTATCTTTGCGAGGAGAAAGAACTCTACGATCTGGCATACTGCTAGCATTCGAACTATTCAAAGAGTCTCTAGAATCATTTGTAAGCTGATTTTCGGAATTGCGTCGCGTTAGGAACTTAAAACTGAAAAGAGAAAACATCTAACAGAAATTTCACCAATGAGAATGTATGTACTTACAATCGACCAGTTCTAGTGTTCGTAGTTTTAGCACCTAGAACATTATTTCGTATAGCCGATTCCGTCGAAGAAGTACTCCTCGTCGTTATCGGTGTCCCCATTGGTGTTATCGTTATCGTCGTCCTCGCTGGTGAGCCACTCTTCAATTGAGACGTGCAGTATATCTTCTCGCGTTTCGCTAAGAGCTCCAGATCGCTTAATTTGCTCACGTCGTTGGTGCTGCTGTTGTTTCTGGAGCTGACGTCGTTTGTGTCGTTTTTTTCGATTCGATCCGCATATGCAGAATTGCTCCATATATTTCGATTTTGTTGATTTAGTTGTTGTTGCTGCTGTTGGTGTTGCGTTCTTCGATTTAATGTTGGAGTATCCTTTTTCGAATTTCGCTGTTGTAAGTACGAGATTACGGTTTCTTTTGGTTGAATACGGTTCGCTGATCGATTCAATAAATCCCGTCCGGTCAGACGATGAAACGTTGAGAGGTCGTGTCTAAAGAAAAATTGATGAGAACTTATTGGTGAAATGAATTTTGTTATGATCTGTACCCGAGAATTGTGGTAAGATCTGGTCCAGGATCGTAACTTATCAAATCTTCGTCTCCCAGAATGTCGTGATTCAGGGCTAATCGCATCTCGAGACGTGGACTTAATCCGGAAGAAGGAACAGAGGCTCTTCTTGACGGGCTCTGTGATGGGGTCGTTGATGTTGTTGAAGTCGATGTTAATATTGGACTGGACGTTGGTGTTTGGTTTTCGATTGTTTTGGTCTGGGTTGATTGTTTGTTGGTGTTGTTGTCGGCAAGATCGATATTTCCGACAGAGCTTCTTGTATCGTCCCCAACTTTTGGTTGAATGCTGGTCTTGTTGGTTTTCGAATTGTTCGCGTTGTTGGTGACAATGGTTTTCCTCGCTTGAAGCACACCCACCGAAGAACAATCGTCAGCAGTAGGTCCAAATTTTATATTTGTGTGAATCTAATAAAAACGTTGGTAAGTGTCCCACTGTGCTACCAAATGGTTAGTGTTACCTGTTCTATTGAATTGACTTCGGGTTTTCCTTGCTGCAGTGGCGCAGTCTTCAAATTGGATTGCGTTAGAAGTAGACGCCTTGGTGGTGGAGGAGGTGGTGAAAATTTTGCTCTTCTCACAATATTCGTTGTACTCGAACCGGAGGCGTTGATGTTTTGGCCGATCGAATTTACGGCCGTGGTAGGAAGAATGGTCGTATTCATGGTCATTGTAGTCGTTAGGGTTGCGGTCGCTGTATTCGATTCCACAATTGTTAGCGACATTTTTAACGTTGGATTTACCATCGACTGAGACATATTCGTTAGTATTATGTCGTCCTTTAAATTTCCAATTGATTCCTTTAAATCGTGGCCATTTGACGATGTTTCCCCCTACCAATTTTTTGGAATAGAATTCAACTAATCAATTCTGGAATTAAGCTCTACTGAGTTTTGATTTTGATTTGGTTCTATTTGATTTTTATTGTTATAGTTTTGATATATATTTTTTTTGATATTTTTTTTTTTGATTTTGTTCTTTTATTCCCTGATTTTGACACCAATTTAAAATTACATAGTGCCATTTGATAACTTCACTACTTTCACTATTATGTTCTAAAACGATAGAAAAGAAAAAAAGAGAACACGAATGGCATGGATTTGATGATGCATTTTTGATTTTGATGAAATGATTTTGTAATTGAATGAAGTGCAAAATATTTTGGATGGGAAATTAAAATTAGAATCATATTTTCTTTTTAAGGGATTTCAGGAATTGTTTTAAAATCTACTGAGTTTTAGTTGTAACATGCAACCGTACACCTACCTTTTTTACTCTATCATATTCATCCTGATGTGTTTTTTCTTCTTCACTTTCGCTCTCCTCTTCGAAAAGAGGCTCTAAACGTCGCCTATAAATGAATTATGAATTTCTAACACTGTTTACTACGTTAAAACTATTTTGATGTTTCTAAAAGATTGTGTTTTACATTATGAGAAAAATTTAAAAACAAATGAAGGTTGATGATTTCTTCGTGGAAAATTTTCTTTCCAAGTTTTACAGAATAAAAATTCGAGTGTCAAATAAATACCCAAGGAATAGTAAAAGTGATGGTAAAATGAACTTACTATACACTTTTTTAGGTTTCCCCTACAAGAATTTTATGCCTTGCTGATACTACAGTCACATTTTTAACACTTCGACGTTACAGTAACATTTTCGTTACCATTTTTATGGGAATATTAAGTTTTCGTTCCTTGTCTGCTACAAAATGAATAGAATATTATGATAAGCTACCAAAAGAGAAGAGTTATTACTTTTTGTGAAGAATTAATTTGTGTCTTCGCTGCGTGTGTTTCTGAGGGACATGAAGACAGACGCAACGAGTCTGTCTCTCTTCTCACCGTGTTCGTACAGTTCACTCTTCGAGTTCTCCCATTTATTTTAATTTTTCTTATTCACCTTTCAAATGGAATTGGAGCTCACCAAGGTTTTAGGTTATAGTGGTATTCATCCAAACAATGGATCCACTTACTTAGACCGTTCGGTTCAAAGAGCTAATGGAAATGGCATGCAGCGACTTTTTTGAAGCCGGAGGTTTTCTCGCAAAGGACCGGCGATATTCACTATGCTACTATCAGCATCTTACTCACATATATGTTAAACCCCGGTATTGAAAAGAAAAAAAGCCCAACCTTTAAATACTAGTCTAATATTTGCATTTCTCTGCCACCGGGCATGAAACGCTCCATACAAAAACAGTCGCTTATATCGTACTTCAAAATGCTTCACAGTGCTTTATACAGAAACGGAGTGTTGCCATCTCCGTTACCTCTGTGGTTCGGTTGGTCCATTGTGACACCACACCCGTGACACCTTAATGAAGTCCCAAATATGGAGTTGTCGTAGTATTGCTACAGGGGACAGCTAGTCGAACTAGCTGCAGGTGCGAATGAACTTGGCTAGTTCATCAATTCGTGCTTCAGCCATGTCCCAGAGTCTGGAAAAGAAGTAGCTACCCATGGCTCTGAACCTACAACTGGCTAGCTGGGGACACTCACAAAGTTGATGCCTTACACCCTCTTCTTCTTACGTACTTTTGCAGCTTCTGCAGTAGTCAACACCCAAGCATGTCTGCCAAAGATACAGTGCCACGTTATGATATGGGTCTCTATACGACTTCTTTTCAGAAGATCGGCTGTCCTTCTAGGTTGTATCACTGGCCATAGCTGCCTGGAGGCTTCACACGTAGATAGGCTGAACCATTCGGCAGCTCCCTTGCCTTCCTGTCAAGATTACTTGACGTAATTGAGCGATATTTTTACCGCATGGCTTGCTTGTATAGCAGCCATTTCATATCCAGTTTTGGCCAGCTAATCGGTTGCCTCATTGCCTGGTATCCCTTTGTGTCTCAGAAGCCAGCGCAGGAAAACCTTATGAGCTGCGCCCAATGTTTTCAGACACTCTCTACACTCCCCAACTGGCTTTGACTTGACTAGGTTGGAGCTTCGAGCTTTCATAGTTGCTTGGCTGTCTATATAAATTTTGATATACGATTTTTCGGTAAAATTTGTCGTGGAATTTAGTATGCCCACTGCATTGCTTACGGAAAAACCCTGGAATTGAGAAATTTTACAATAGTCCGCCAGACGAAAGGATACTTGAACACTCATGCCGGCTGAGAAAATCCTTGCCCCCGTTCCAGTATCCATTTTTGACCCAAACGTGAATATAGCAACTTCAGATTACCTTGTCACTTTTTGATTATCCCAGTCCCCCTAGTAGGGAAAACGGTATGGAATCCTGTATCGAAGCTTAAAATCGGAGTTATATAGTCGGTGAGTTCACTAAGCCTTCAATCTGGAAATAATGAAAGAATTCTGCTGTGCCCATAATCCGTAGATTTCCTAGTAACCACCAGACTCTTTCAGTCCCAAGAAGCTTTTGGCATCAGTATTCATGATTTGAATTTCTATTGGCAGCAGAAGCAGCATAATCGTCCTTGCACCTGTTGGCGTTGATTGCAAAGCGCCCGTGATGCCTCAGCAAGCCGCTCTCTGCACTTTCGTTAGACTTTCGTTGGGATAAAACAGGAACTAATACCCTATAAGTAGAGATAATAGAACTCCCCTCTGCGGGGTAGTTATGGGCACAGTTCCAGATATTTCATTCTCACTAATGGATGCATGTATCATTTTACTTTCAAGCATGCCGTCAATCCAGTTAGTAATGTCCAGATCAGCTCCAGCATTTAGCAGGGCTTTCCAAATGGCATGCCTCTCAACGTTATTAAAGGCTTCTTCAACATCTAGAAATCTAGATTGTGTATTTTTTATTACGCAGCGTACTCTCTAAGGTCTTTACTAAGTGAAGTTCACCAAAGAGACCGAGTAACTTCACTTACGTACTTCCATGAAGTTTTGTTTTAGAGTAGTTCACTCGTGATCAGCCCAACTCTACTCGAGAGTTTAGCAATTTGTTTCCATGGAATACTGATCAAAACTTCTTTATTCGCAAACTTAGTTGAAATCCTTTCATGATATGAACTAATCTTCCCCTAGTATGAGAAGAATAACTAACGGACTAACAACTCATCTAATAAGTTACTGAAATTAATGACAACTATGCTAAGAATTGGTTGATAAACAAAAATAAATTCAAGTAAGTTTTTTTTTTTGGCATACCGTGGCAGCAATCCTCTAATTGTACTTGCAGTCATTGGAGGTGCCATTAAAAGCTCGTCCATCATCAGTTCGGTATCATCATCACCATTTAGCGATGAACTGGACTTTGTTGGTGACTACGAAAATGACGAAAATAATAAGTCCAAGGATTGATCAAAAGAGAAAGAAGAACTTACCGATTGGGTATGGTCCGAATTCAGCATATTCATATCGTCGTTGTCACCTCCACTAGTGGGCGTTCCCCATACTTCTTCACCCGAAGTAGCACCAGACGTACAATCGTCTAGCTGTTCTTCATCGCCCAATCCGATTCGTTCGTCATCTTCATCGTCCTGCTCCTGACTCCATCGGCCCAAATACTTATCGATGAAAGCTCGGGACTCTTCGAAGAAAGACATCTTCTCTGCAACATATGATCCAGCCCGAGCTGTCCAATTTCGAAGTGAAGGTGGATGAGTGCCGTTGCAGAATACTTCGCGAGTTATAACTTCTATGTCTTCATCGTCTTCTTCTTCTTCACCCTCTTCTTCACCATCGTCGTCTTCGCCATCTTCAGACGGGAGTTTCTCCAAACTGGACATTGTGCCGTATCGACGTAAGCCGGTGTTCAGTGACTTGTAGGGTGGTTCTTCGTCTTGTGGTGATTCGTCCGGTGAATCCTCCGGGATGTTTTCGATAATTGCCTGACGCGGCACGTGGTTAATCATCATTTTAGTAGCCATTGTAGTGGTTGTTGTATTATCCCAAATATTCGTTGAGGTTTTCGATAGAATCGCATCGGGTGTGGGCGGTACGACCGATATCGTAGGAACAAAGGCATCGGAATTGACAAGCTTGGCGGCTGGAGTAAACTGTGCCAGACCAATTAGAACCAACGACCAATCATCATCGGTTTTAGGATCCTGGAATCCATGACTGGGAGCCTGATTCCTGTCACCGGTATCCTTGTCCTTTTTTTTACAAACACATTTGCAATTTTTGTGCAAGTCCTTCGGATTGGTTGGCAGTTTTGATACGTCTTCGATTAATTTGCAGGTTTCCTGGTGAATTTCATCGGGACTTAGGGTCGAGTTGATGAAGTCCTCGGGGTTACATTTACAATTGCATGGAGCGAAATTCTTTGAATGAGTTGACTTTTTATTTGTCGTTGAAGTTGTAACAGTTGTTATGGACGTTGTTGGAGTTGCAGTTGTACTGGCTGTATCGCTTTCGCTACACGATCCGGTTAGTACCCGTGGGGCGGTAATCGTAGATGCTGATGTAGAAACCGTATCCAAATTAGATTTACTTCCGTCCAGGGACTTGGGAGATTTCCGCTTGGAATGTTCAGAACTAGCGATACCATTGATACTGGCGATCGAACTTAGCTGGCAACAACGATTTGGCGATGCTTGGCTATGTTGAACTTTAAGCGAATTACATAAAAGTGGTGGGGATGGTGATAATTTTTTCTTACAGTTTTTATGACAATGACGACATACGGATAACTTATCGGTCATATTCGCTATGGGACTGGAACGGACCGTGATCTATTTGTACCATGCCGCAGAATTGTGGAAGCGAAAAATGAAATATGTTAATTACAACGAGTGTTCTAGCCTAACGTAAATATGATGAAACGGCAATCGGGACGGCGTCGTTTAAGTGCAAAATTTGATATTTAGGACGCTGGTTTTTAGGAAAGGTTGGAGAAGGTTGCAAATCCATATTGTACACATCCGATTGAAAAACTATTAACTAACTCCGTTTTAAGAAAAAATCTAATTTACCTGACTATCAGACGTTGTACTACGGGACGGACTTTTAATTTCATCTTCGACATCACTAATGCCCATTTCCTCGACGCCACTAAGCCGTTTACCGCCGAACGCTGGATGCAGAGGCCGAATGCTACCATTCTCTTTCGCCAAATTCAATTCTTTCGTGCGCTTTTCGAGCTGCTCTCTCGTCCAGAATGTGATACGTTCCTCCTCTACCGGTATTTCAGCAACACTTTCATTCTCGCACTGACTATCGCTCATTTCGTACTCAGCAGCTGCCAATCTGGCCTGTTCCTGCTGTTTGTCCAACTGACCTTTCATCCAATTCGCCAAATGGAGTGCACTACCCTTAGGCGTTCCAGTTTTATTTAAAATCCGACATTTTTCGTCAATTAATTGCTCAATTTGATGAGATGCATTCACGCTGCGATTCTAAATAAAAATAAAATAAACGGGCCAAATAGAACACACCTCTCTAGTGAAAAATTAGCACTACCAATAAATAAAAATTACAAGAACAATACAAAGTTGTCAGACCAGCAAAGTGCAAGAAGAGGAAATGAGAAAGTTTATTCGGGCGATATAATTTACAGGGGCTCTTGGCTCAAAAATTAACAAATCTATTCATTTTTCAAATTAAGAACATTAGGGATTCGAATAGGAGAGGATCGGGTTGATGTGATGGTCTCATAACTTTCAACAATATACGTTAAACTAATTTTTAATAAATATCCAAAATCCAAAATTACTGCAAAAACAAAATCAAAATGTTAATAAAATACTAGAACTGAATATAAACTACTCACTACATCAACTATTGAAAAATAAAAACTAAAAATAGTCTTCGACTAAAAACGCTTGTTGTAAGAGAACATAAGATAGTTAAGACAAACAACGGAAGAAAAATTAAATATAAATTTAATACATTTCTATTTATGAGCACATCACATTATCTTGGTTGGATATTTTTTTTTTTTTTAAATTTAAAGCAATAGTGAAGTTTAAAAAAAATCAAATGAAAACTCACAAGCGTTTTTATTCAAAGTAATTTTATTTTAACTATTTTTTTGTTATGAAAATAAAATGGAAAACTAAATGCAATATTTTTATTTATGATTATTTTAAAAAAATGTCGTGGTTATGTGTATGTTATGAAGTCGTTGTGTTATTGGGGTTTCATTGATTTATGTTAAAAAGTTTATAAAGTTTAAACTAATTAATTTAGAATTTGTTGTTACTTTTCATGAATTATAAAGCTCAATTTTAGTAATCGATCTTGAAATAAAAAATTTTAGTTGAAAAACAGAAAATAATTATATTCAAATACTAGAAGTTATTTGCACAATAAGTAAAGTATGTATTTATTTCGAAATTTTGATTATTAGTCGAATATCGATACAGTTTTTTTTAAATTATAATAATATCTCAAATTTCATTTTGAATTCGTTGTTGGGTTGGTTTTTTAAGTGTGCCAAGTAGTAATTTAGATAAAAATTAACGCATATCCATTTGCAAACGGAGGTGGACAATAAATGCTTAGTGAAATAGGGTTGATATATTTTCACGAATATTGTCATATCTCCAAGGTCTATTATAAAATTACGATAATAGAAACAGTTTTCATAATTTTTTTAAATTTAACTCCTAACGAGGAGTAAAGGTCTGGCACGAATTTCGCCATATACCTTAGGTCTGATTGTAGATGTATGTACATATGATATATCCCTAACGAACTATAACAATGAGCTCGGTAATGTGAAGAGAGGGTCGTGGAAGAAATTCTGTGAAGACGCAATCCTAGAACTAGGTGTTTGAATACACTATCTCAGAATCTTTAGTCTTTGTGGCTTAGGTAGTCTGGGTGGCTTAGTGGTTAGAGTACTTGCCTTCCGGATACCAGGTTCGAATCTGCTTGGTGACAAGTAATTTTCGAAAATGGGATTGGGTGCCGGACTACCAGTTCACTCAGCTGTAAATGAGTACCTGATTTAAAATCGGGGTAATAATCACGGACGAGCGTGTTGATGACCACTTCACCTCATAATGTTCCGTTGGTCTCGTGATGAAGTAACTCTAGCATTACTTTATGGCCTAGGCCCGATTTGGGCTGTTACGCCATTGATTATTATCTCAGACACTTTAAAGAGGACTACACATGATAGCACTCTTCAGGGCACTGGCAAACTTGGTTAAGTGCCAACCCAAAAGGACGACTGTTGTTGTTTTCATAAAAAGAAAGTAAAACTTGCAGGTGGGGTGTGAAAATGGGGATGGTCAAAAGGAAAAATTTCTTAAAAAAATCTTGTATGAGTTCTTCAAGTAAATACCTAGAAGCAGTTTTCACGAATTTTTGAAATGGTGATGATGTAAGAGGTCGAATGAATGTTCAGGTCGTTAAAGAAAGGTTTTCCTAATGCAAGAAGTCTGGCTCTACCTAGGGCCGGACTCTCGTAAAGCAACGGGTTCCTCCTTATTTACATGATGCATATCTTTAGTGAATCACCATTTTAGGCTCACTAATAGGACTGGAAAGTCAATTTCCATGGAAAATGTCCTTCACTTGGAACAATGGGACGAGGATCCCTGCATGAAAAATATAAACTGCGATATCACATAGCGCATATTGCCCATGGTGACAGTGATTAGATGAAGTGTCCGCCCCTACATACAATCTAATTTAATATTTCCACTAAGCACTATGCGCCCGAGAAATACCTAGAAGCAGTTTTCACGAATTTTTGAAATGATGATGATGTAATAGGTCGAATACATTTTGATGAACTCAGCCACATTTGTTTATACCTTTATAATGGCCTAAAAGTCTCTACAGATTTGCTCTTTCCATCCGCAAAAAGGACATAAAAGGGATGTACACGTTTTTTACGAATTTCGTCATATCTCTTAGAAGTAATAAAACATAGAATTGGGCTTTGCTTCTTCTGGCTTTCTTTGCAATTATGTAAAAATTTATTTTAGGGTTTTCGGATATTTAGCCCCTAAAGGGCTAAATATGTTTTCAAAATGTTCGCCACATCTCTTAGGTTTAATGCGATATCAAATAGGCTTTCACAGAGATTTATATAATACCTCAATTTTATTTTAAGACTTTCTAATATTCAACTCTCAAGGGAGTGTAAAGAGGTTGCATAGGTTTTTAACATATTTCTAATATCAGATGACATATTGAATTGATGTTGACTTCCTACAGCTAACTGAATAATTGCCTTAAAGTTACTTTTAGGATAGACTGTTGAGCGCAAGTGAACTTTGTTTGCAGGTGAACTTTGTCTGCAGTTGAACTTTATGAACTAATGCGTGACAGTACCATAGTTCGAATTCGAGAGTGTGCAAGGTCGATGCGCGTTTTTAAAACACAAAATAATAATTTACAGGAAAATAAATTCGTAGTTGTAAGTAAACAAAAGTAAAAAAAATCGTTATTTTTTTTTCCTGCAAGCAATGTGAACTTACGTACGGATAAAAACGCATTCGATGAGGCCTTATACCAAATGTTGGCGCTTGGCTGTTGCTGTTTGAAACATGACAAATCTGTGTGAGATTAGTGCGGTAAGACCTTATCGAAACTTTATCGAGGTACGAAAATAACTTCGATAAGGCCTTATGGAAGTTAGTTTGCTATTTTTGGGGTTTATACATGTTTTCACGAGTTCAGCCATATCTCCAAGGTCTGATAAGGCAGTAAGTTCTTACTTTCTTTTATGGGCTTTTAGTGTAATCATCTGGAAACTGATTCCAGGATGTTTTAAATTCAACGCCCAAGGGAGTAAAGGAGCGACATACGTTTTATCCCTACAAAGTCTTTTTATATACGTATTCTTACATTCTACTATGCCAGAGGGATCCAAGCTTATCGTAATAGAAGCAATAAATAAATGTAAAAAAGCATTTTATATAATTCATACTGTAACTGTGTTTAGTATCTAGTACTATTGTATAAATAATTTCTAGTATTGAAAAACCAAACCATGTAAATAAACATTCTCAATAAATTGATGGAAATTGAAATAAAATTTAACTGCATTATTTCTTAACAATTAAAGCACATTTTCATTTTGACGCAATACTTTTATGTTTTTATGCATATAAACTGTTTGAGCTTTCGAATTGTTTCATTTCAATTTTTCTTTGTCATAATTTGTAAGTATCTAAACTAATCGTAAATTTGTTAATTTCTTTTGAAAATTTTTTATTTATTTTGTCATTTTATTTGTTAATTAATTTTGTTTGTAACTAATAAGCGTCATTATGCCGTAATTAATATTCCTATCCTAAAAAAAATCTTAGAAGTGTAATAGATTTTATTTACAAAGAAAAGTTTGAGTATTTAGTTATTTGTAATTTGTAATTTTTTTTGTGTTATATTTTTACTTATTCACAGAAAATTTCTTATGCCTATCAAGTCTTCACTTCCGATACAATCGTTGCTCAATTAAAAATACAAATACTTTACTAACTCTAAGGTTTTGGCGCCGTATTCTACTTTAAATAATTTTTAAAAATTATCGTGGGGTCGGTAGTTTTATGTTTATTTCAAAATAGGAATAGAAAATAATATACGAGTTCTTGTTGAAAACTTTTTCGATTTTCTCAGTCTAACGATTCCATAAAATTCAAGTTTTTATTTTGAATCGAATAGAAAGAAATAGTGCACTAACTAAACCTAAACTAGAAGTCATACTAAAAATAAGGTGACATTTATAATGACTAATAAAATTGCATTCTATGCATCTATCACTCCCTAAATAAATTCTTCTCTATCAAAAAAATGCCTTTTATCACGGCCTTTTTTTGGCATCAATGTACTAACGTCTATTCCATAATTACTAAAAACCAGCTATTCCGAGGTAGGTATTTTGATATAACTATCCTATAATTACTCTTAGTAATACTCCAGACAGGTATGAATTAAATCTAAATCACAGGTCTAGAGAATCCGGTGGTGTCGGTCTACAGGGTAAAATACCAAAGGGATCGTCAGCCAGGAAAACACATTCCTCAACATCGGTGTAGTACGACGGATCCAGATTAACCTCGTGAAAATCCAAGTCCAGCTCTAATAAGTCCCACGATCCGCCATATTGGCTATTCGATAATTTATTGTAGAAACTTTCTACATCACCGTTATCACAACATCCAGATTCAGCGCCACCACTGTTTTCACCAACGCGCTGAAAGAACTTACGAAATGGATCACTACAAATCGGTGAAACAATTACACTCGGTGTTGTTGGTTGTTGAATTACAACGAAATCATTGGAAAATGTATCCGATGGGCACTTATTCGACATTGATGACGATGGTGAAATATTTGGTGTTGGTGTATCGGGTGTTTGAATAGAGGGTTCGGTGGAGTTTTCATCGAGTTCGTCGGTTTCATCAATAAACGATCGACCTACTGAACTCAAACTGAACTCGACAAATGTTCGATTTGTGATTGAAGGTTTCGGTTGTAGTTTCGTTGTTGAAATGGAACCGTTCGGTGCCAGTTCCGGAATTTCGGAAATTGTTTCTGGTATTGCGGTTAGAGACTTACTACTGTTTCGAGTTTCACCAACACCCATCGGATTCGATTGCGTATATGTCGATGTTGACGGATTATTAAAATTAAAATTTACATTATTCGGATTGGTGTAGTTTATACTGTTTGTACTGCTGCCACTAAAACTCAGCCATAGTGATGAAGCGGCACTTGGATTTGTTCGTAATAATGTCTGTTGGGATTGTAGTTGTGTGTTTGCTGTTGATGCAAAATTTAATGATGTTGTACTACTTGTGCCTACTGTTGTTGTTGATGATGTCGGTCGTATTAATGGTAATTTTTGTACACTATCATAGCTCGTTTGAAATTGTTTCTGTTTAAGACGCACCTGTTGATTTTTCATGTTTATACTGTCCAGTGATGAAAGTTTCATGGATGCCATTGATGTAGTTGTTGCACCAATATCGATCATTGGTACTAACGTATTGAAAATATCGGGCGAATCTAGTGGACTGGAAAGTGGCGTTGAGCCTAATGCTGCATTTACTAGAAATCTGAAAGAAAATGTTAAAGTAGTTGAAAATTTTGGACAACCGTTGAGGAATTACATTTGACGTTGCAATAAATTTTGCCAAACAGCTTTTAATTCTAATGATGGTGCCCTCAGAATCAGACTTTTCCTTCTCAGACTTTTCTTTGGCGTTCTGGACAAATCGGGGGCACAGTATGCTGTCGGGCTTTCTGCTGTCCGTCCATTGGGATCCACGGTAATTCGAAATTCAGTTGCTAAAGTTAAAAGTTAAAGTTAGTTAAGAACCATTAGATTGTAAGTATCTAAAACCAACTTACACTTCTTTCTCATATTAAAACATGAATCCACAATGTTCGCAATGGGTAGTGGTTCCTCGGTAATAAACATAACGCGATCTCGACTTACTTTGGCAAAAACTATAATATCACTAAATAGTAAAGTCCAGTAGGGTTTCACCGAACGACTCTCGACGCGAGAAAGATCTCCACCGAATATCCATTGGCGTCCCTGTATGGCCAACGTAAATGGTTTGCATCTGGTGAAAACCATTCTCGACTCTAAATCCTGTAGCGTTAATAATGGACGGCCTTCACCTAGTGGCTCCATTAGGCCACCACCCACTGTTATCTCACGATAGGCTGCTTGTAATTCATTAATCACGGATGTAAAATTCTTATGTTCTTCGCTATCTACACGACAATGGGACGATAAAAGTTGCATCAGTTTTAAAATTTCACGGAAATGTTGGAGGGGTCGATGTATAAACATAGTCAGATCAGGACGTTTACGTGGCACTTGTGGTTCTGTGATAAAAGCTACAAATTCGGAGCCTGGTTGTCGTGATTTATTAACCTAGAGTGGATAAAAAACAAAGTTGTAGTATTTAATGATTTATATTCGAAGCAGAAAAGCAATCCTTTTCAAGATAATTACAATGAAGTGTGTTGTTCCAAGATTTCGTAATACTATTGAAACAGACTATCAGTTTAGTTTAGGCATTTTGTGAGCAAGGTAAGAAAACTGCTTACCAACGGTGCGGCAACGTCGATTCCTATTAAATAAATAGTAATAGCAGCTCAAATCTACTCCAAACTTGTTTGGAATTGCCTGCAACGCATGATTGAATTCGGAAATAAGAACAAAGTTAACCTCATTTGGATTCTGGGACACAGTAACTATGAAGGTAATGAAATGGCGGACTTAATGGCTAGGAAATGTTCAGAAGCTGACTTCATGGGACCATAGTCAGTCTGTGGGAAACCATTAAGCACAGCCAGAATGAACATCCGACACTTCGACACTTCGGTCAGAATTCGGAATTCTTGTCCATTCCTCTTCCCAAGATACTAGGCTTCATTGAAAGCGCAGGGATTTAAGATGAATCATAGTCAATCCGGAGACTTCATAATGGGCCCGACTGTGGCTGCAGTGACAGAGGTTAGCGCTGAGACTCAGTTTTACTATGCAACTGACACCCTGAGGAAGAATCAGGAGACTATTTAGAACTAATCATACCAATGGTCAAAATCCGTCATTAATGGTCAAACGCTATTCTTAAAGCTTAAGAAATGGTTACGCTACTTCTCAATTAAAAATATGTAGATTGCTTTTCATACTTTTAATTAGTAAACATTTCTCTCCTTTTATCTTACCAATACGCAGTCGGCTCTTTTGATTCCATTGCAATATTTTTTATAGGCCGCACATATTGCTGTTGTTTTCGATAGATAAACGCGGGATGCAAAATTCAGCTGAGTTTCGTGATCATCCTGGACCAATTGTTCGAGAATGTCTTCCGAAATTCGAATTAATTCGTCCATATTTTGAAATAAAGTTCGATGATCATTCGGCGATATCAAATCACGACGTTCTTGAAGCGGTGTCGCAAACCTCTGCATACCAAATTGTAGAGCATTAACAAGGTTCTGTTCGCGTGTTATAACTTGGATGAGAATGCGACGCCGCTGATCTTCAATTCCATGACTCGGTAAAATGGACTAGAAGATTGTTAAAAGAGAATTCCACTGTGTAAATTTAACAGTCAAATAGTAATGAAGAATTAGAAATAAAGGAAAATGAAAAGAAAAGGAAAAAGAATAAGAATAAGAAAAAAAGAAAACAGAAAAGGAAAATTAAAAAAAAGATGTGAAAAGACTTAAGGATCTGAAAAGATTAAAGGATCCCATATCTACCTTTTATACGAGTGGACCACAATGCATCCGCAGTGATCTCTTTTGATGGACTGTGGCACAGTGCTTCAGTCCATCCTTCTCAATCAAACCTAACCTATACCTTCGCTCTAAGTCACCTCCTGCTACACTCGTCAGGGCCTACGTGTCCACGAGTTCATACCCTTTCGCAAAAAAAAAAACAGTGAAACATTGACACTTTTTCATCCCCAAACATGATTACACATCTTGAGTCTGAACTCAATTGCAGCGCTCTAGTAATGAAGTAACTTTAGCATTACTTCAAGGCCTAGGCCCAATTTGGACTGTTGCGCCATTGATTATTTATCAGACTTCGACTTCCTTAGGTCAAGCGCAGTCTGCAAACTATACGCTTACTCTTTTCTGGCTAACTTATCTATCTATCTCTATGGTGCCCATACGCACACCATTCAACCAATTAGGTAGGTACAGTCGGTTAAAAGTTCCTTACTTAGTAAATGATTATCACATATTGATATCATTTTATCATTGACAGACACTAGGTTGGTCGGAGATAAAACTTTTCGCCCGACTTACTATTATGACATTGATTTTTTAGTAAAAGTAACTAGGCTGTAGTCTGCAATCATACTATTTAGTCGGCCAATTTAAAATTGTTGAGTGTGAGCACTTTCAAATGGTCTCATAGCTACTCAATTAAATAGTCGGTTAACACGTTGAATGCCATGGGGGTCACCGTTGATCGGAGCAGAAATTTTGAACCTTTAAATAGCGTTGTCAAAATTTTTGGCAACAAGTGTAGCACGCAAAGTGTTAACTAAAAAATTCGGAAATAAAGTAGTTCAAGAAGCGTAGAGAAGAGATGAGGATCTTCGATAGATTACAGAGAATACTTCTGAGGAAAAAAATGTTATTGAATCCTGCACATCTTTACCATATCGCAATACTTTTATAGCTCCCCCCTTAGTCGGAAAACGCGTCAAGCTACATGCACGCGTAAGTTTACTGTCCTGCCTCTTTCGTTGAGAACAGTAAAATTTTAGCAGTTTTCATTTCTGAAAATCAGTAATGTCGAACTTAATGCGAAACCATCTTTTCCGTGAGAAAGTAAAAGACTCATAACATCTTAAAAACAGCGTCCACTTCATTCCCATTTCACAAATTTAAGACCTCTATTTCAAAATATACCCCCTATTAATGCCGTCGTAGATGCACTTGTATTAAAGGCTGGCTCAAAAAGCTATTTTGACTGATGAAAAAAAATTTGGTCACTATCTAAACTGCTTTATAACAAAGAGTTTAAGAAGGGAGTTAAGGAAAGATGGTAGTTATGTTTTTATTTTAGTTAAAATAAAGTTAACAACAATTAAAAAGAAAGTACGTTTCACAAAAAATATCTCTCTATCTCTATTCACAAAAAAATATAATAACTAAAAACTTATTTTTTTTTAATAATGTATTTTTCTTAAGAATGTCAAGTATAAAAAACAGTTAAATTTAATTTAAATTATTATAACGGATCATTTTGAGTTAACATAAAACTTAACGCAACTACAGAAAAAAGAAATAATAATAAAAAATAAAAATAAAAACTAATGATACTGTTCAAAATCAAATACATAACACCTGCGCTTTTTCTTAGAAAACTAATTATAATAACCGTGAAAAATCTTTTCGAAAATCAAATAATTTAGCTAAAGAGAAAAATTCTCAAAAAATCCAATAATTAGGCTAAAAAAAATTTAAATTAATAATTTATAAAATCAAATAAATAGGAAAATAAATATTACACAAATTTTGACAAATACTAAAATGTGGAATTTCTAAATTTTGTTTTTTATCAGTTTTCATTTCTCTACTATAATAAAATGTAAGAATTAATAAGAAAAATACCAAGCGTAACGTGTTTATATTATTTCAAAAAAAGCGACTTGAACTTCAATTTAAGAATTTTGTTAATAAAAAAAATATTAAAATTTATATTCTCATTGAAAGTTCTACACAATAACTCCGCGTCCTACCTCCTTACTGAAGGTGACTTGTGGCAGATGCAGTCTTCGTTTTGTTGTCTCGATCGACGTATTCGAGCAAGCAGTCGATGAGCGAGGACCCAAACCGATTGATTGTTTAATGGCTGGCGACATCTCTTCGGCTGTATAGTTACTAGCAACACTAGCGACACGCGGCTTGCTGATACCATTCACGTTCGTATTGACGACAATTGGACAAGCGATACCCGCACTACTCACGCGACTTACACTCAACGCCGGGACATTAGCCGAACCGGATCGACGAAAAATCTCTAAAGTTAGACTATTGCCCTGCGATCGAATCAAATTCAGAACATCCGCTTCCGGCATTGTGACGACATTATGCTTATCGACGAATATCACATAGTCACCGGGTATAATACTGTTCTTCTCAGCCGATAGGCCGGGTTCGATTTTTTCAACGCGCGGCGGATGTGTCCAAACTATCGAGAATCCAAACCCTTTTTCCGCGGTCCGGGTCAGTTTTTTCGTGATCGTGAACGGCGTTCGTCCCAACGTTGGTTTGAACGTGGACATACGACGCTGCTGTTGCGGAGGCGGTTGGTGTAGTTGCTGCTGTTGGTATTGTGATGACGAACCAGAGCTTGCTCCGTTCGTACCGGTATCCGGAGGCGGATCCAATTCCAAAAATCGTAGAAACAAATTTTCATCAGCATCACGTTGGTGAATTGCTTTCTTGCTAAGCACTATGGTTTCGCTGGTGTTCGCACCGTTGTATTGGCAATTGGATATGGCCGCCGAGGCACTGTCTATACTGATAACTTCCTCTTCGATACTGTCCTGACGCTGTTGTAAGGATGCCATTTCGTTCGTTGCGTTGATAGTATCGCTGGTATTGGTGGTTTGTGTCTTGGATGGCGTGGATTGTATCGGGTTCGAGTGATTGGCAACAGCGAGAACTGGTGGCAAGGGATTAGTCAAGCATGATTGCGATTGTAGCTTGTACGAGCCATTGATTTCCGTTTTGATGACATTTCTAATTGGAAATGAGAGACATCCCAGGAATTCACTGCGTCTGAAATATGAAGAGAAAACATTGTTTTAGTTATATTGTCGATAAAATATCAAGTATTAGATAGATGGTCGCGGCTATCAGAGAGGCAAAAAGGTCGCGGACTTGAAAATGCGCTCTGTAGTTGGATATGCACCATGCTTAGTAATCGGGTTATTGGCTCGGAAGTAGGTAGGACCAGGATGCGCACAGATCGGGGGACACCACAGAAACTGGTTATGCCACCATTCCTTCAGGTAGTAAATACGATTCTGCACATTCAATAAACCGGAAGGTATAATGCTGTTCTTCTCAGCCGACAGCCCGGGTTCGATATCCTAAATATGATGCTAAATCCTTGGGTATCAAGAATAAAAATATCGACGAACGAATAAGGAAGGCTTAAGGGGCTCTCTACACTTCTTCTTACACTTGTAAGAAGATGTTCCGGAGAAAGTGGTGGAGAGTTCCGCCAGGGATGTCTTACTAAAACCGCTGGGTAGTTCTGAACAGGATATTGCTGCAAAAAGTGGCGTGAGGTTGAAGGGTCAAGAAACTGGGTATCCAGATCCGTGGAACACAGTTGCATACTTAAACTATTTTGTAAGTATAATCCGCTGGAGCAATCAGACTTCTTAATTTCGCGGGGTCGAATTCTCATCGAGAATCCCTAGCAAATCGGGATGGAACGGTGATCAGCTCCATTGAGAGAACTATCATATATATATGATCGGGTCGAAGATGTATGTGGTTATAACTCCGCTATAGCTGTTACCAAACCCGGTTGAGAAACGTGGAGGAAACATGGAGTTAACCTGAATGGCCAGTAACACCTGTGCAAGGAAGTGGGCAACAAGTATGACATAGTTGGACTCACTGTATAGCTGAGAGAACTCCAACATATCATAGTTAGACCTACCCTTTCCCTACTGGGGTGTAATAATTAGAAGAATTGGCACCCAAATTGAGGGATAGGCGTGGCGCCGACAACGCATCACTAAGCAAAAACAACATTGTCCAAAAACGTGACCAGCGCCCGATTTGGGTTGTCGCGCTATTGATGATGAATCCGCTGAAGAAAATAAACTATACTTCATTTCGCAGCTTCAATTCTCCAGAAATGAGAATCACTAGCAAAAAAGGATAGAACGCTGATCAGTTCCATGAAAAGAACTATCATATCTATATGATCGGCTCGGAGATGTACGCTGGCACGGAAGTGGGGTGTTCTCCGTGACGTGAACTATAGCGAGGCATTCGAATTCCCAGAATTTTATAGTATACTTCAGGTGGAAATGATGGGACACGTAAGGCTGTACAATGATATGATTAGTCCGTTATGCGCGCATTTTAATATAAGGATATGTTTAGTTGTAGGCCACAAGCAACGAAAATGCGGATAATAGCTACCCCTTTATATGATGTGGCAAATTAAAGATATAAAGCAAGCTATCGACGTGAGAGCAAATAAATTGGACTAATACCAGGCGGCCAGACCTCACATCATGTCTATTTGCTAGGCCGCTGTGCTCTGCCCTTATTGAGAGCAGCGAAGTTTGTCCTACAGAGAGATAGCAATTCTCTAGGTATCCTCATTATTGTATAGACTGGCACTCCAGCAGACTGTGTACAGCGGAACTGGCAGATCTGTGCCAATGTTTCGAGTAGGAGGGCCCTTATGCAATAACTACATACCAAATTGTACGGATTTCGGTATTTCGTCTACTGTATCTAGATAGATTTCTATAGTTATTGACTGTTACTACTTAGTTCAAGTGTTTAGAGTGGAGAGCATAGGCATTGACTAGTAAAAAAATTGTCATTAAACTTTAATATAAGCCTCTAATTAGTCAACATCGAAATTAATTGAATTATTGCTTTTATTAGTCAATTACCACCTCCATGAAACCTTATCCACTTGATCATTCCGACAGTTTTCCTTCATTGCTTTTCCACCAAATACCCCACAAATAACTTCAGTCACGTCATCAAATTGAATGTTGCGTGAATATGACTACGCTCAAATCATAATACGCATATATGGTATAAATCATGGTTCTATCTTTTCCGTTTGACTTGTCATTCGACTAGTAAAAGGACATTTGTCACAGAACTATCAAAAACAAGGCCAGAAGTGCCCACTTGTCTTAAATGTTGTCAGAGTTTCTTTAAGAAATCGAGAGAAACGAAGAAACCGTTTGATAATAAAACGGAAAAATCTTTTAAGGAGTTGAATAAAGGAAAAAGGCAAATGCTTATAGCTAGCTTCCAAGACAGTTTTAATGGCGATATTTGGCTGCAGAAACATTTTTTATTGCTTTCTCTTCGTGAGTTGGGCTAGTGCTTATGGTTTGATAATTGTCTCGTTACATCTTCAAGGAGCTGTGGGCAATTTTAAAAGTTGATAGAAAGAGTATACCTACTTTTAAGAGAGTCTATGAATTTTTTGGATTTTTCCTCAATCACGTTAAATTAAATAGTATTATAGGAGTAGCAATGCTTTTAAAGAGCTATGTAACTGTATATGGCATATTGCTCTAATTTAAGAAAGTGCTTTCTGAAATAAAATTAGTTTTGAAATTCAACATATTTTTTCAGCCTTTCAATTCACTTGGATTCGGATGATGAAGATAGCAAAGCCATCTTAAAAATTAGCGGCTGGAGGACGCTGTCTTTGATTCAAGACGATTAGAGACGATAAATTCTGGAGGCCTGGGCCCGATTTAGGTTGTCGCGCTATCGATGATGATGGTCACTTAATTTTATTTAATAAATTTCTTTTAAGTTTTACCTTGCGTAATGCGTCAAGAGAATTCTATTTTAAATACAACTTTGTATTTTAATGCAAACACATCCTTTATCTTTTTTGCTAGTCTGTCTATAACAAAACGCCAGTCAAGATTGACATGTTTATCATGGTAAAGTTGACAAACGAGCAACGTTTCAATTCAAATAAAAATGGATTTGTCCATTTTGAATAATTCTAAGCAATTTACAGAAAATTTCAGAGTCTCAGATACATCATCCTAGAGTTCCAATTTTCGACCACTTTTTGAGCATTTAAGGGTTTATCTTATGAGCAGTGCACTTGATTTTGGCTTCCAATGCTAGAAACATTGTTGTCTTGCCTGTATCTACTAGAGATGGGTCGTTCCAAAAGAAAACTTCGTTGAAGTGAATGAGTGAAGTAGCTCACTCCTTTTGGTGAGCTTCACTTCTATTGGACACGTGACAATAAACTTTACCGACATTTTTTTTTAGTTGTCATCTTCGAGATCTCCTAATCGTTCTTGTTTTTCTCATCATCTTGAAGATCTATTAATTTTTTTTTGCTCATCATCATCTCTTCTCAAGTTTTATTCAATGAACTAAAAGAACGAATTAGTTCGCAAGCGAACGAAAGAACAATAAAACAAAAACGCAAAGGAGCGGTGGAACGAAGAGTTTCGGAACTACTTCACTGAACTCGTTCCTTAAAGTGAGTGACTCGGAGTGAAGTACTTTACTGAAAAGTACTGCTTTGCCCATCTCTAGTATATACCTACCAGAAAAAATTCCAGCGGTGACAAATTTTGGAAGCTTATATTATTTCAGGTATTTTTGTTTAAATATTTTTAAATAAATGTCACTTTCGTCTCCCTTCTTACGAATGAGTAAATAAAGCCAATGAAGTACACAACATAGGAGATAGCAGATTGCCCAGGACCATAAATTGCCTGGGATCACAACATTCTCCGATTTATATTCGAGATTCGGGGTGCACTTGTCTGGAAGTCGATATGTCTTTAAGATATTTGCGATATTCTTGCAGATTTCACCAACCACATAGTGATAACATATGACGTAACTTATAAGATCCAGTAGCTAAAAACAATGCAGTTATAATGAAGACTGAAATCGGTTTTGTTATTAGTAAGACATAATGTCGTTAGAAGAGAGAGTGACACAGAAAGTTTGCCATACTCCGCCCGCATAAAGTTTTTTCTGAATACTTTAAAAGGATCCTTTAAAACATAATACGACAAAAAGAATATAAGATGAGCTTTTGTCCAATCACATATCTCAACCAACCCCACATTTCAATGACATGAATTCGGCTGACATGCATATGTACCAAAGCACATATGGAATCTAATTTCATTCGGGGTTGCGTTTCAATGTGTTTTAAACTCATTCTTTTCGAGACGAGGGCACAATTAAAAATGCATACGATGCTGTCAGCTTTTATAACTCAGGTCGCTTGTCCCGAAGCATTTTCCCCATTTTTTGTATTTTTTGCAATGAAAAGTCTTCTTTATGGTTGCGAAATGAGGTTTTTCTCATCTTCGTTGAAAATCATAAGACAACAATAACAACGAAATGTTGAATGCTACAGTGAGCCACTTTAATTGTGTACTTAAGCGATGACATGGTTAATTTTAAGAGATCATCATTTGTAAAACGTTTAGAACGGGGATGAGAGTACCGTGCAGACCGCCAGGTATTGTGAAAGGTCTGTTGTATGTATGACACTCAAGTGCTAAACGCTTTCGCCTTTTAAGTGATGGTTCTTTAGTGTATCTGGGGCTTTCCGGCCTTTTTTATTTATTATTAAAGGTTATCTTGGTTTATGGTTAGAATTTTTGAAGATAAAGAAGGTTCATTTTGTCTGCACATGGTAGGGTCCATTGGACTTGAACTCCACCTGAAACGTGATGTGCGGAAGGGTATTTAAATTATTAAAGAGGAATTTAGTAGAAATATTACAAAATCGTTGTATGCAAGATCTTTAAGTACCCTTTCCAATACTTCTACTAATTATAATAGTATACATATATGCCAACCCATGTATGAAAGACTTAATCTTAAGATTACGACTCCCAGGTGAGAACACGAACACTTGGTTGTTACATAGCAATCACTTCGCGTGAACTGTAAAATATACATACGGTCTTTCAACAAGGATGTTTGTCTTCGCCACGCGAGATAACTATACCCTCAAATCGCTCGTGCAGAATGTCCATCGTGACATGCGCTGTGTGGCACGTAGCGCCGTTCTGTTGGAACCACATGTCGTGGTCGTGGGTATCCACATCATCGAGTTTAGGCACCAAGAAGGTGCTTACAATAGATCGTTTGACAGTTATGGCCTTGCCAGTTTCGTTTTGGAAGAAGTATGGATCGATGGTTTCGCCACACCAAAATCACCAAACAGTGAGTTTCTCGGGATGCATTTGGTACTAGTGTATCTCGTGCAGATTGGTATCGTCTCAAATTCGACACTTTTGAATGTTAACACATCTATTTATCAAGAAATGAGCCTAGTCGTTAATAATCCCGAAATACTCGAACCGTTTTCAAACGAAGCAATGATTTTGAAAATAAAATTTGATGATTTACACACGTTCGACGCAATAGCTTTCACGGTGATTTGCCATACACTAATGGACAATTCGCAACAAATTTGATGGATGTTGCTTTAACAACAATGCCGTTATAGCGTAAAAAATTTCGAGGGTTCCTACACTATATTCAACAAACATTTGAATGAATCCAAGACTTATAAAGTCAGTGAAATCTTGAGGTATATGTATTATACATGAATTTCAACTTTTGCTATAACTCATAAATGGCTTTTTGTTTACCATGAACTGTTTCAGATATTATTTTGAAATTTATACAGGACTGATGCCCAGTAGACCGCAAAGAAAGGGACAAAAATTCGGCGCTGTGGAAGTGAAGCTTCGAGCTGCGAGAGGGTGAAAAGCAAAATATAATGACTTTTAAATCTCGAGAATCGTTAACTAAATAACGCTGAGAGTCGATGAGTCTACGTAGAGTTATTTCAGTGAGATAAAATATTTATAGGTGTTTCATGCTACGGAGGGTGGATATTGTGTCTTCTAATCCAGGAACCGCTAATGGTAGGAAGGTGAAACCTAGTACGTATATTAGGTATTTAATTCGCCAGTATGAAGACAAATACCTCAAATAAAGGTCGTATTCTTCCAAATTTTGTAACATCACTGTTCATTAATATGAAGGAAAAATTTTCAGTAGACGAACATCATCATTCGATAAATATGAATTTCATCATATAAATGATAACATTCATTGGACCAAAATTGACAAAAGTTTTCATTGGTTCAGTGAACAAATTTAGTAATATGATGTACCTATTTGGTTCAGTGTAATCGTATGGGCACAACTTTATTATGTTTCGGGTTGAAGTTCAGGTTACTACACGACTGACAGCCTAAATAATAACTAGAATACCATTTAAAACATTATTGTTTAGCTTGTTAGTCACCGAAAAACAAAACCAACTTCAAGGGTATGGTAGTTAGTGTCCTAGAATTTCCTGAAAATTGGTGCTACCGACGCAACTTTCAATTTACACTTGTTATTTTATAATTATGTATTTAATTACATTACATAATAGCTGTAAGTAATGTAACCGTGGCTAGAACATAGAACGTTAATTCAATTTTTTGCCAGCTTAATTACTTTTTCCAGTCGAATTGTGTAATCAAGTTTCAAGACAAGAAACTAAGAGGGCACTGTCTAGCATTCCTGCAATCTAATAAGGTTCATGCTACAAGCATATATAGCCAACATAGCATAGGGTCTAATCTCATTTTGTTATGAAATTTAAAAATTTATCAGGACTTAATTTGATAAACTTTGATAGCTGTTTTCATAATTTACTAAATTCAAATTGGGAAGACGGTAGGTATTTCTCCATGTGAATTGTATACACCAAGAAGTGTGACAAAAAAAAAATAGCACGCCTACTATAGAGTT
Organism: Beris chalybata; assembly: GCA_949128065.1. NCBI lineage: Eukaryota > Metazoa > Arthropoda > Insecta > Diptera > Stratiomyidae > Beris > Beris chalybata. Next base: position 25,646,969 of record OX421896.1, on the reverse strand, counting down.
ACGCTAAAAAGTATGAAAGAATATATTTTGTTGCGACAAAAACAACAACTCAAAGCTCTACAGAGTAACTGTGGTAGATGTATAAAATATGTATTACCCCAACGATATAGGGATGTGGGAGCACCCTGCACCTTTGGTGCGAGTCGGTGCGAACGATAGGCTCTGGCTGCCACTGACGAAATTCTCGTTCTTGTATAATCGAAGTGATAGTCAGCCTACTTCGATCTCCCAACTGGGCACAGTAGATCAAGGATGCTTCTTAGTTACTTCGTTTTCCTTTAGGGAAATCTCATATCACCACAGAATTTTTTTCCGCGGACAGGTTGTTTGCCGATACCCTAACGGCAGTTTCCTATAAGACTATGTTTTTCACATTTATCACGTCTAGAGTAATGTAGTAAATTTACATTGAAAACAATAGCAACATTGTTGTTTTTCTGTTGGCTTTATCCGTATATTGTACATAGATTAGAATATCGATTTTAACCAGAGCCCCAGTATTGCCGATGAGTTTAAATTCTAGCCAACAAATAAAAATAAGATATAAAGTCGTAAAAATATAATACTGTTGTTTTTCAATATAAATTTTCTACTCTACTCTGCTCTGCATAAATACGCAAACAACCTACCTACATATCATATTTCAATCAATCAGTTCTGACCACAATTCCTTGAATCAATATATCCCATCAGTGTTGATGAATAGGAAAGGATGAGCAAAATGTAGTATACTGCCGTTCTAAGCTAAAAGGCAGTAAGTCACTTCACTACGATTTTGAGAAGAACACTATTTTTCTTCTTTGGGCTGGATCACCATTCAATATTAGACAAAAAGTGATAGCGCATTTTATGATGATAGTGAATAATGTTTTAACTGCATTTTAGCGTTGTAGGCAGTATAGGGGTAGCAACCACATGTGCCGCAAGCAGGCACATCTACATATATAATAGTATAACTGAAAAATTAAAGCCTCAATTCTGGGTGTTCACCTAATTGCAAAAGCCCCCTTTGCGTTTTCGACGTTCTTTAAAATATCGAGTTGATATCTTAAATATAAGAGATAAAAATAGATACCTAGTCGTGTATGTGATGACACTGAAGAAAACATTTTTACTTAATGAATATGAAATTGTTCGGTTTCGTATATCTGCAAGATAGAAGAGGAAAATACATTCTATATTTCCATTCAATTTGAACATCAAGGAGTTCAACGGAGATAAACAGTTCTATTGTTATAAACTGTGCGCATTAAACAAACCCGGTCAATTAAGCTGCCTGCAAGAGTTTTTAAAATCGTTATTTTGTTTTCCGTATACCGGAAATTATGGCGATGGTAATTTCATATGGTTGACAGTTGAGAGCTTTCAGTATTGATTAGGTAGGATTAGGTACTCGTTCAATTTATTTTTGTTTGCTACTAGTCCAATTTATTTTTGTTTGCTATTTACTAGTCCTGGAAAAGACAAGCAACATATCCTCTGCAAATATAACTGCTGATTGTACCTACTTCATTATTTTCATTTTAAAGTATTTTGATTGACCTGAATTTTGAAAAAAATTCCAACTCTTAAAAGAAAAAAAGAAATATGTCACATAGGTGTACTACAGTGACCGACCATTTTCGGATTCCCATCCGTCGCGAACTATTTCGTTCTTTTAGTTCACTAGTACGCGTCACTTCTGTGTAACATCGTGTAGGAAAATATGATGAGCTGAAAAACAGGACCTCACTGTGCAACTATACGGAAAGGTATGAACAGAAACGAACTAAGAGCGGCACTCACCTAGTTCGTTCGAATGCTCTTCCGAACTAGTTCGTTCACGAACTACAAAAGCTTAGTTTGCCGACCAACTCATCGAATTAAAAAAATTTTAATTAAATCCTGTCAGTGCCACTGTTTTGGAGGTGCTGGAAAATACCAGTTCTTATTTATTAGGAACTATTTATGCTAAGAAAACAATTCTGAGACACTCGAAAGTTATACATATATTAAAATTTAAATTGTTGTAAGGGCAGGCGGTGTGTGGTGAAAAACTTTGAACCACGATATGTTCTGTACCAATTACCTATGGAAGATAAAATTTGTGAAGAAAAAACTTGTTGTGCTTTTTTTAATGTATATTCTTATTATCCACAACTTTTTGGTCATAGTCCGTAACGTGGTCAAAGTCGAAGTAGTTTTTTCATCACGGTGGTTTTTACGGGTTCTAATTTTGTCACTGAAATTGCTCCTTGTAAGAAACAAAAAAAAAGACCGAGGAAATAAGAACTAATTCGATATCTCATCAGATCTAGGAGGCATGATGGAATTCGTAAAAAAATGCAATGCTTTTATCTGGTGATTGAATATTGAAATGAGTTTGTAGGCGACTCTATAAAAAGTCTGCAGCAGATTTCAATCTCATCAAGCTTAAGGGATATATCGAACATTTTGAAAACGTTTGCAATCCTTGGGGTTGAATGTCCAAAAATCATTATATTAATTTTAAGGCAAGCATATAGCAAGTCCTTATAACTATACTGGTTCGATAACTCATCAGACTTAAGAAATATGGAAGAATTAGTGAAATTATTACTAATATTATTTAATATAATATCCAAAAAACTTTAAATTTCTTATAAATAAAACCCAAGGAAGTAAAAACCAATCCGACGTCTTATCAACCCTAAGAGATATGAGAGAAAAAACGAGATGATCGCTTTTAAACCTTCTTAGGAGTTGAGAAGTAAGAAAATTCTGAAAACGGATTTTGAGCGAGTATAGAAAAAGCAAGCGGAACTAAAATTGTATTCGATATCTAATTAGGATTGTGGGATCTGTCCGATTTCATGCAAATGTATACAACTCCTTTCTAAGGTTTGAATTTAAATTTTTTTTTTTTAAATTTCTTGAAATCTGGTAAACTAGTGAAAACAAAGCTAATTCAATATTTCAGAGCATCTTAGATATAATGACGAAAGTCATACAAGTATATGCACCCCTTTTTGCCCCCTTCGGTATAATTCGAATTTTTTTTAAAGGTATCGGACTGGATCCAAAAATGTTGCTATTAATATAATCTAGCTTTTAAACAAATCAGTTTTAGGAATGTTACGAATCTGGCAAAGTCTGAAATTTTAAAGCAGGTATTTATAATTAAAATAGTGCTATTGATTGTGTGATGATGTACCAGAGCAGCAAAGTTGGATATATCAAATCAACTGAAGTTTAGTAGCTGTAATTGTAATTTGTGTATCTGGAGAATCTTTAGTTGTAAGCTTATTAAACATTATGCATAGTACACTATTCATATTAATATTCCCAAGCCAATAGCATCCGAAAAAATCATATAAATAAATTAAGTGTTGAGTGGGAATTGAACCCACGACATCGCCGAAGTAATGTTTTCAAGACCTCTAGAATACAAAGGCCCTTAATTTACGGGTAGTTCCCAAATTCGTAAATTTTAGCAAGTTCAGTTCTCTAATAACTTATTGGTAGTGTTAATTGGCTAAAAAATTTAAATTTTTTTGTGTTAGGCGTATTTTTTTTTGTTCATTCATCTAGTTCTAGGTAGGGTAAAAAATTATTGATTTTTTTGACTGTTTTTCTTCGGTAGATACATAGTAGGCTACAGTAGAATTTTTTTTTAACATTTTCCGCCCCAGTGTACTTCCGGGGGCGATCTAATGCTGCCTACTATCTGCGAGAATAAATCCTAATAAATCAGTAGGGACTCGCATTATCTTTTTTAAGTAATATTACTAGAGATATCCTATGAGAAAAGTTTGCGAAGTTTTTGCAATTTGAAAGTATAATACAAAGACGCTAATTTCCGGTAAAGCAACAAAAAATAGAACTCAATTTAAACGAATGATACATAATTAAAACGGTCAAAAACTGCTATAAAGTAATGAGCAACAAATCTGCAATTTCCTATTACAACTCCCTTAGGTAAACTAGGAGCGAGGTGAAAATCAGAAAATTGCGTGCAATAAAATGGGGAAGTGTTTCCTGTTAACTGCCCTTAAGAGAGCCATCACACTTCACACAAGAGCTCTAATGCGATCTACACGTATGTACGTGGCTACATATTAAATTTCGAGATTAGTGGAATCGATAGAACGCTGGCATATTAAACACGAAACTTGCACTTGACCCTCCCCACTCTTCGACTTTAATTCAATTATCAAATGGACTTTATGGGGTGGCGAGTAATGGAGTTCCGTGTATGTGATAACGATGCCAATAATTTTCTACTTGCTCGACCTTATAAGCTTTGTTCATAATTTCATCGATATTTTATGCAATGAATATTTCAAGACTTTTAGTTTCTGTTCTGTTCTTTTACTTTAACCTTTAACAATAAAACGAATTCGGTATGTTACGCATTAGGAATTGATATGTCGGTGTATGTTTACGTTGTGTGGTACTGTATCATATACATAGGTACTGAAAGCTATAAAGTTGAAAGTTATGGCAATATAAGGGTGTACTATCTAGAATCTAAACAGTCTGTTCTATTACTCCTTCCGATCATGGAAAGAAATTTTCGCATTCCGAGAGTCCTTCATCATGTTGATGGTCAAATAATAAGAAAATATGGTTGTCACTACGTAGATATCGAATGAAATGAAATGTGTTATTAAGTGAAGGTTTACTGTCGGTTTTCTTTGTTTTCTCCGTATTTCTATTGGCATCGAAAGGCAGAATGTTGGAAAATCAATAAGTAAAATAGCAAATTTTCTTTTTATTGGCTCAATTTCTGTTCGCCTCTTGCCATTTAACGGGGTTGTGTTGGCTATTTCTACGGTAGAATTTATTGTACTTGCAGAGAAAAAGTATATTTCCGATGATGGCCTGTGATTATGATTCTATCATTATAGAAATTCGATTAAGGTTTAGCAACAATTGATTAATGTTTGTTTTTCTAGTGGTAGCGCTCAGGAATAAGTGCCTTGTCGAGGATTAATCGATTTTACATGGCGTTTCTTTCGCAAAGCCTTATGAATTATTGGATTAACGTTAAGTGTTGGAAGTGGAAATTTTGTAGGAAAGAAATAATCGTTGGAGAAATAATTTTAAATTTCGACATTGATTTACGTTTAGGAAACAATTCATGTCTGTTCAAAATATCGCGGAATACTCCTTTTGTTATTACAATTCATTTCGAGATCAATTTTCTCTGGGGAATTACCAACTTGCTTGAACTTAAATATCTCATAAAATGCAAATCATATCATGAATTACATTCGCATTTTAAGCAATTGTGTGAGACAATCGTTCCCATTTGCGCATTCTTCACATCTCCATCTAATATTAAAATAAATTATGGCAAAGACACAGAATACTGAAAATAAGTCTTCATTAATTTTAAATGTTTGAACTTTCTGTCATCTCGACTCCCGTCTCAACGAGCAGCTTTCGAATTGTTCATATTTCACAGAAAAAAATTAACACATGAAAATATAATAGGAAATTCACTAAGGACATGACTTTCCTTCTAGGATATGTGAAATATATCATCTAGTCTTTGGAATTTTCGAAGGTTATCTTATTCCATAGATATTACGAGTGGTAGACTGATGCTTGAACCAGACTCTTCACAATTTGAGTAATTTTAATAAATTATTTGAAAGACTTAGCAGACATTTGGGGCATAGAATTTTAATGTAACTTGAGTGACTGGTAGAAGATAAGCTAACTTGCTTTGAAATGAAACGGAAAAACTTAAATTAGTTTGACTTAGAAAAACGTTTGGCTTCCATACTGAGAGTGTTAAGATTATGAGCACAACATTTTTAAATATCAAAGTATTATATTGAATAATTTCAATATTCTCTGATGCATCTTCGTTTAACTGCTCTGCATATAAGTAACCAACAACCGCAGTGATGAAAACAATTATTCCTATTTTTTCGGAATATGATAAGAGGATCTGTTATAAAGAGAATATAATTCCCGTAATCCAGCTGCAGAGAAAGGGCTTTGTTTGAACTAGAGTCACTGTATAAGAACTAACACAAACATCCATTATCATGAGTACGGACAATGACCACTTTTGGTACATATTTAGTAGTTTAAAAACCTGCGAATTTAAAAAATAGCAGGTTTCTTAAATGGCATAGTTTTAGTGTGGATACGTGTAGCAGATGGATTTTAATTGACGTTTCACGGAATCGAGATATGTCTCATGAAATGACAACTAAATACAGCGTTTATCCACTTTAGTGGAGATCCTTAAAATGAAAAATCGAGACAACTGCAAAAAAAATTTCAAATGTACTAGTTTCAAATGGAACACACATATTCCGTACTGAAGATAATGGATGTTTGTGTTAGTTCGTATGAAGTGACTCTAGTTTGAACTACATTATTGAAAATCATGGCTACTAGAATTATCATTAACAGAATTAATGATCCCTTAAGGAGTCTATCAAAATGGAAGCCACAAAGTATTGTCATTTTTTAGCCACTTCTTCTGTACACTGTCACTAGTTCCTAAAAAAAAAATTTTTAATAGTAGGGAGGGATGTTTTTATATCTCTGACACAAGTTCAGCTAGAAACTTGAACCTTAAAACGTATTAGAAAAGTAATTTAAATAAAATAAATGTGCATTGTCCATTGACGTACAGAGATGGAGCATAAAAATCTTGCTATGAAAATGGGTTGCATATATTTCATCAAATCTGCATATATTTCGCCACGTTACATCTATGGTACATCCTCGGATACTGCAGATAGACGTATAATGCATTCGTTTAAAATTCAATCGCTAAGGGTATTGTCAAAGTGGTAGAATACATTTTCAGAAACTGTTCTATATTCCTTGATTCTGATTATAAATCGAATAAATTTTGACTCCTGCGGGTTTTTTATAGAATCATATTCAAAATCCGTTTTCAGAATTTTTCGTTTTTTAATCGCTAAGAGGGCGAAAAAGGGTTGTACACGTTTCATAAATTATGTCATATCTATTAGACCTGATAAGATATAAAATTGGTTTCCACTTCGACGGAGTTTTTATAGAATCACCTACAAAACGTCCTTCAGAGTTCTTAGATATTCAATCATGAAAGGAGATGTAAAAGAGTGAATATATTTTGAAGACATTCGAAATACCTGTTACCTGTTGCCATAAATTATTATGGCTTTCTGTATAATCGCCTTAATGTAAATTTCAGTATTTTTTGAATTTTAAACCCAGGGAGATGTAAAGACTTTTCATGATTTTCGCCTTATTTGTCCTCTCTGATGACTAGTAAATTATTTTTTTTAATTTTTCGAGCTTTTTATGTAGTCGGCTACAAATCGAATTCAGTATTTTTTGACACAAGCCCTAATACCCTGTACCGACTATGCGTTTTAAATGCGTTTAAGTAGGAAAAATAAACGTGTTTTAAAGTGTACAACTACTTTACATTCGCTTAGTAGTCAAATTTCAAAAAAAATCTTAAAAGGACTTTCTAGGCATTCATATGAAGAATACGTAAAATTAATATGAATTCAATACTCGGAAAGAGCTTGTAGATATGACAAAAATCGTAAAAATATTTGTATTCCATTTTCACTGATAATTTGTTGTGCCCTTTTTCCGAACACCAATTTTTTCGAATTTTTTTTTAATCAAAACTACTTTTCGTGTTGATTTACATATACATACCGAGTTTCAACCTTCTAGCATAAGCCCTTATATAGTTAGGGAAAAAAATCCCCCACCCCGTACCATACTACCCCTAAAAAAATTATATTTTTTCAACATGCCACGAATATAGCTCCATCACTAAGTTTTAGCATTCTATCATTATAGGTTTTTTAGATATAAACATCGACACCCTCACCCACAAATTTTTCAGGGTAGCCATTTTTTTTAAATCGATAGCAATACTTTATTTTTAAAATAATAAAGTATAATGAGGCCTCCAATCCGAACATGATAACAAATTTATCAAATTAATCAATTTCAAATAAAAAAACCAGATCGCTATCGCAGAAGGGCGCCATATGAGTACGCAGCGAAGTATTGTAGCCAGAATGGAAAGTAAAACAAACCATTAAAATTTATTGAATTAATAAAACGAGTTGAAATTAATATTTACACCACATTACGCGAAAAAACAAAAACCAAAAAGCAACCATCCACTTTAATTAATTTTATAGTATAATTTCTGGTTGACGTTAAATTTTATAGTGAGCATAAAGTTAATTATTCAAGAGTACCTCTGTCGAAAGCCCGCATAGATTCATTGTATCCGAATGCGGCAGAAAGTAGCAATTTAAAAATTGGATGAAATCCTTTGAATTATGTTGCATCACTCTGTATACAAAACACACTATTGATGATATATATGTTAAAGGGTTGAGCAAGATTTTGACTAAGTAAAACGAAATATTAACTCACTCTAGACTCAAAGGTCACTGATCCTTTTTTACGGAGCAATATTTGCGAAGATACCGATTGTAGATATCAAATAAATTGCATTTTTGTTCTCATCAGAATGACATTTGATATGATATTGGCTAGTTCGGTTTTAAATCGAATGGCAGAACTTCTGAGTACGACCCTTCTATCGTATAGGGTTGAAAATAGCCCCGCAAATGAGATTGTGTTCTGTGAGAATCGAGCGTTGAACAGACGACATCTACGAGTAAGCACTGACATGAAGTATATACTATACTCATCACCTCGATAGCGCTCACTGGTTTAAGACATTTAAATTGAATTTAATTTAATGCACTTTAATGGATGACTATATTTCCACGAATTTTGTCATATCAGTTAGGTCTCTAGAAATATTTAATCAATTTTTAATCTACAAATTCTTTGTATAAATAGCTAGAAAGTGCTTTCAGTTTTTTTTTTAATTCAGACCTTAAAGTGGTATAAAGAAGTTGTATACATTTTCATGAATTCAGCCATATCCCTTAGGTCTTATTAGACATCGAAGAACTTTTCACTACCCCAGGCTTGATTTATTTTCTGGTAATATAATCGCTTACGACGTTTTTCTGTGTTCAACCCCTAAGAGGGTATAAACGAGTTGAACATCCTTAGGAGTTATAAGACATCTAATTAGTTTTTGTTTTCTCGGTTTTTACATTTATCTAAAAACTTTTTTAATGATTTTTAAATATTCAGCCCCAAGTGGGTGTTCACAATTTTCATCATATCTTTTAGATTTTATAGAGTTTTCATATAATCAGTTACAAATTAGATGCGTCTTGCGTAGTTTCCCTGGCGGTTTTTAGACGTAACGCGTTCGACGCGAATCAAACCTCCTCGATTCTCGCATCAAATTCGAAGAAAGTGTTAACAGCATATTCTGGCCCGCATTCGCCATACAAATGCGCGTGTCTATACAAATGTAGACGATCCGCGAGTGCGATAGTGTAAATGTGGAGTCAGAGTTGCAATTGAAGGTAGGTACATTGAAAATTGGTAAAAGAAATTTCTATCACACAGCGTAGTAATCGAAGTATGTATATGTATGACATTTGGTAAACTTAGGTGGTCAACTTGACAAGTTTCCTTGTACCATAGTATTACGACATTTCGAAACAAGCTCTAAAATAAAGAAGAAGATATGGCCTAACCGGCCATATCTTCTTTCAAATATTCAATGTCGTTTTTTATTTGCCCATCAAATTGAAAACCATACAAATTGGCTTGGCCGCAAGGCAAACATTTTATCTATTCGACTACTTTGTTTTTAAGGTTCCCAAAGGATTTTATTATTGAAAATGTTTTTTCCAGCATTGGAATAAATCTGCAAAATCAATATTTCGAAGTACAGAAGATAGATACATTGGCCCTTACACAATACTCGTCTAACACAAGCTATCTTTCCAGAATCCTATCAAGGATATGACGATACTACAATGAGAATATTCATGTGGGTGTTTCTTTCCAATGAGTAAGCAATTACAATTTGTACACCCTCTTCGAGTAATTGTTAGTTGACGTGACGTGATTTTCTGGCACATCAACAACAATGAAAGGGGTGTTTGAAAATTATTGAAATAAACATTTCCCGAATGAGCAATTATGTTTTGCTTCCGGGGGGAAAATGCAACCTATAAATTAGTTGCATGGAACAAGTGAAACTAATTCAGTCGTATGCCAATGTGAGTGTGTGTGAAAATGAAAACGTTAATATGTACATATTTGGAACGATAATTAGAAAATGTTATGAGGGATCTACTGGAAGTATTTTCTTTCATCGATTTTTTGTAATGTAGGTATTTGGGTTATACCATTTCGTAGTTTGGCAGATCTATTTTTTATCTCTTTCACAGTACTATCGAAATTACATGTTAAGCTCTCTATCTCTCTTCATTCTTATTTTGAAGCCTTAATTCGAGAGATGCGAGACAAAGTAGTCAAATGCTCCAGTCCAACCCAAAATATGGGAATTGTACTCTCGCGTGAGGACCGCGAGCCAAAATAGGTAAGTGCTCCAGCCCAAATATTCGAATTGTAATCAAGTCGGGCATTGATATGAGGCTTGTAAACTTTTGCAAGATGTGGAAAATTGTTTGCACCTTCGGAGGAAATCTAGGAATCAAGAGTTACATCATATTCCATAATCGCATAGCACTCGAATACATAGACGAGTGTGTAAAGACTGCATTCGTGTTAACTGCGAGTTAAAAACAGACGCGAATGTCCAAAGGAATGTGAGTGCGAATGAGAGGGACACAGTGGCAGGTTTTCAGTTAAGTATTAGTGGCTTTTCTGAATGAGGCGAATATGTAACCGCTGCATTCGTGTTCAATGAGAATTCCTTTGAATGCACTTTACATATTTTCATTCGCGCTAGTTCGCACAGGTTTGCACCATGGTTGAAACGCGGCAATAAATGTGTTGACACCAATCAAGTTTTCACTAATTGGCTCATTCCCAGATGTTGAAAAAGTTATGAAGTGTCTAATATGACAATATCAAAAATTAGAACATAATGTGTCGGTTTTAAGGCAAACATGAGAAACTTAATAAAAAATTGGCCAGCAGTCTCGGTGCAACTTTTTTATTTTTTGGGTCGACGCTCGAAATGTGTTCAACGCTAATATGGAGTGTAGGTTACTATGCGACAGACCACCTTAAAAAATAACTTTGCAAATAGCCTCCTGGTTATTCCGTAGGTTGTAAGTTTTATAGCCTCCCACACTGCATCACAGCATTAAATACATTTTGAACTTTAACCCATAAAATAATAAGGTTGCTCCGAGTCGCAGCTGAAACTATTAATATAAAAAATATCCCATAAGTCCTTCAAGTAGTTGCCATACAAAAATTCTGTAAAATGTCCTAACTTACTTTATGGAACTCACTATTAATCAAAAAATCGAGTAGTCACTATACGATAGTTTCTACCTGCAAGTAAAAGGTCATGTAATAATTGCTTGTGCACTCCTCATTCTTTTGATATATTTCCAACTAAAATATAAATCGGAGTTCAGTATTTCATCTAGAGTATCATACGATTGGCTTGCAGCCGATCGTGACTGCGTTATGTTTTTTTTTCTAGATAACATAGTTCGGGACACTGAGTACTAAGTGGAAGGGTGGAGTTTCTCGCAAAACTCCAGCCCAGGAGAAACTTGCAGGTGTTTCTTGCCATAATAAATAAATAAATAAATCTACCTCTCGAGAGTGTGTCCACAATGTTTTAAAACCTGCATTTTCAGCCTGGTTAGAGAAAAAAAGGTCAAGGAAATTGGAATTCTGATCTGCAATATCCGGAAAGTGATGTATCAAAGCTAAATAGGTCAGAGCCGACTTTAATATTTTAATTAGAACATTTTTTTATACGAAACAACAAAGCTTAGATGTCGTTATTATTCGAATTATCCCTAGTGTAAGGAGAAAAATAGCCAAAATCGCTCAGTACGCAAAAGTAAAAAATGGGCACATATTTCAAGGAGATACACATCTAAATGTCTCCCAGTTGACAGGTTGCTTTCTTTCTTGTAAATATTATCTTTACACAAACTAAATATACTGCAATAGCTAGGTAAAAGCTTCTTCCTTTACAATTTCATTTCTTTGTAGTTGGGAATTTTTTGTTTCGTGTTTTTCCAACCATTACATTTGGGTTCCATTACATTTGGACATAACCACCACTAAAAGCTTTACCATATTTTGCACTATGGCCTTACGGTCGTAAGCACATGAACAGAATTAATCAAGCAACAAACCAACCAGCCTAGTCAAATCCGCTACATGACTTGTCACGCTCTAGAAATATCTCTAGAGAGTCACTACAAGGGTGGTTTGTACATGGGGGTGGCATTTTACTACGGAAAGTCGTACCTGGAGCGCGAGGTAGGTCAAGTACGTACAACTCTGAACGAAATAAACGCAAGGCAAGCGAACTAAAAAAAGGACACAACACCGAAGCAACTAGATCTTAGATACGCGTCTATACAGCTCATATCGTTAGATATACATAAGAAGGAAAAGCGTCGTCTAAGAGGGTCAATAAAACTTGAAGAGGTTCAAGTCGACAACGGAAGGAATTGGGGGAAAAATTGATATTTTCTGTACTCTGAAAAATTGAATATAGATATTGAAATATATTTGAAATTATGGCTAATTCCTGATGAAAACTTCACTTACTTTCGCTGCGAACTTTCTGAAACTCAACGGTGTTATAATCCACAAAAAGCTCCACCTAATATATTGTGTAATCCAAAAAATGAAAATTCATCACTGGAAGACTTACACTAATAGACACCGAAAAATTTCACAGAACCGCGATTTTTCTCACATATTCAAAATTCACCACAAACAATCCCTTTTCAAATGGTCACAAATCATTTTAATAAATCACTCGAAATTAAATGCATTTTCAATGATTTTCTTCAAGATTTAACAATACAATTATTTTTGTTATTAACAATTCGATTTTCTTACTGATATTTTCTATTTCGATTTAATTACCGTTAAATTAGTTCTGCTCTTTATTTTATTTTTTTAAAGAATAATTTCGTTATGAGTTTGTATTTAAATGGGGGATTTAAAACAGGAAAAATAGTTCACGAGAAAATTATAAGACGGACTAAACCGAAAAGATAACCATTCGGGGGGAAAGCATTTTTCCAACATGGCTGAATCGATCCAAAGAAAATGTTTTAACGTGTGCCATAAAGCTACAACCCCTCTGGATTCTTCTACATCAATACTTTCATATTCGTATGGAGTATAGTCGAGAGATGGCAGAACTGTATGAGTACGATATTGGGGTAGGAAAGCTTTATTGTTTGGGGGATTGTCGAAAGTTCTGTAATAATCCCAAACACTTGGCAAAATGCCAATTGCAAGTGGTTTGATGGGATTCCAGCGAATGTACTTTACTGAGCCAACAATGAACTTTTTCTTTGATATGTAGGTACTAATTATTTTAATTAATCGAGTAAGGGATTGGGGAAGTTAACGAACTTTTTCTTGCATAAAATTATCATGAAGAGTGAAAGCAATTGAACAGAAATGCATTAAAACTTCCAGTGCTATATTCGGAAAATTGAAAATAAGGAAGGCCTACTTTTGACATAGTTATGAATTTTCGTAAACGAGATTTATGGAGGGATCAGATTATGATCTTCAATTTGGTGCAATAGTAGGTTCTAAGGAGAAACTCTCACACTATCATCTGGACACAACCTTATTAGTTTATCGGTCGAATCTCAGGAATCAAAATGCGGTTATGGAGAAGATGCAGCAAAAAAAAATTAATGCCAAGAGTTCGGGCGCAACTTTATTATTTTTTGAGTAGAAGTCCGAAACGCGCGACTGAAAGCGTAAAAGACTCCTAGATAATCTTTAGGTTGTTAGTCGCATATATATAACATCTTTGGTAACATTTAGCTATAGCTACCAAAACTCAGGATAGTTGGACTCGCAACATAGCTGGGAGAACTTCAACAAACTCCCATCGTTTTTCACCGGCCTGTAATAAATAAGTAGTACTGACCATCCAAGTCGGGGGTTGGGAGAGGCTTCGACAAAGTATCACCGGAAAAAGGACCAGAAACCGCGAGAACAGCCTCTTCAGAAGGCCATGGCTCTTCTTGGGCTGTCGAGCCATTGTCGGTGACGACCAAAACTCAGGACCTGTTTTAGCAGTTTGTTTTGTGATCGTCCTCTATTTACTTCTCTTCGTCCTCTATTTGCCTCCCATACCCTGAACAGACTTTTAAGTTTGAACATAGTATGGAGGTAGTATTAAACCGTCTGACATGGTATTAAATATTTGACAAAAAGTAATTTTATGTCAAATTTCTTCTCAGAAAACAAACTTTGTGTGTGGAGCAAATAAAATAATATACCAAACAAAAATTTGACGACTAAACTTAAACAGCATTGGCCAGGCAAAATATTCAAATATTTGACAGCGTGGATTACAGTGTAATACTAGCTTAATTCAAACATCGCATGTCCATTTGTCATTTTCGATTGTGCCAATTTAAGTGAAATATGATATCCGACCTTTCACTTTTACTTTATCGTACAAAATTGTAAATCCTTTTATTGAATTTTAAGGTATTCGATTGCGCTTCGTATAAAACCATGTTTGGATAAGCTTACTTCCACATCACAGAAAAATCCTTCATCCTTCAAAGTCTGTCTACTCAATTTACCAATTAAATCATTAAAATTTATGGCATAAAAAGCATGCATGACAAAACTGCCATATTAATTTCTACCCCTAATATTTGAAAAGAGTGTATGTAATGCGCACTCCGAATATAAATCATGTCTTCACCACCCCCAATTCAAGCTTTCAATAGTTCCGTCCTAACCTCAAAGATGAAAAGTTTACGCTTTTGTTACCCCAAGCTTTTGCTCTTATTCTATAAGAATTTCGATGATAGACTTTTGATCCCTCATCCCTTGATTGTGTCACCGTTCACTTTTCAAAGGGTTTCCCTTTATCACAATTACCTTGGCTGCGTGAATTGAATTGGTGCGGCATTGTTGATTTAGTACGTTACCAACCGACGCGTCTTAATAGCTGCGGCATTTAACGTTTTGTTTTGAATATTTTGGTACTTAGTGAAATTTTTCTGTAATTAATGAGGCTTGCAATAATGAAAGTGCTGCCTTTGATTAGAATATGCAAAATATTTTTGAGTGTTCACTCTACTAAGGCAGAAAGCACGTATCTTAGCTTCTATAGGTTGCAGGATTTCGTGGAAGCAGCATTGCAGGAGGTATTAATTAGGACAGAAAAATGGTGTGAATAAATATAATCATACTAAATAGTACCACCACCTAGACGACCACAACTTAGAAATCAGATAATTCATATTAGTACACCTGTGGTATGGTTCAAACCGTATATCTTTTTTAAGAATGCTAGAGTTTCATGACGGTATCTACATAACACATTATTCTCTAAATAAAATTTCCAGAGTATTTTATGTTTAATCAGCTAAAAAGTATACAATAATCTAGCGTACCACCAACTGTTAAATGATTTCTTTAACGCAGAAACCAAAGTTTTATCGCAATCGGATGAATGATTTCGGAGAGTACGGAAAAAACAGACAAACATTCATTTTACACAATAAGTTATAGTGATCGACCTGAAATTTCAAAAAAATTTGCTACACTGAAATTTTGTATTTTCACGTTTTTGGGCTAGTAAACTCCAAAAAAAGCAAAAAAAAATGTCCTTCTGTACGCCGAATACCGCCCACCGTCCGAAAAATCATTTGAAGGCGCGTATCTCCCAAACCCGTTAAGGTATTATCGGAGAAGCATTTTTCAAAAAAATCACGTTTCATATCTCAAGAACAGTGAAAGATAGATGCTTAAAATTCCAAACTATAGAACGGCTTACGCTTGAAAGCTGAAACTCGGTGTGTATATGTAAATCACATAGAGAAATAATTTTGATGAAAAAAAAACGAATGTCGGAAGGGGGCAAACAAAGTTATCAGTGAAAAAAATGCATATATTTTCACGATTTTTATCATACCTACTAGCTCTTCGCAAATATTGAATTTGTTTTTATTATACTGATTCTTCATATGAATACCTAAAAAGTATTTCAAGATTTTTTGAAATTTATCCACTAAGGGTTGTATACTTCTTGATGAATTCTTCATATCACCCAGATCTGATCAGATATCGAACAATTTTTCACTTCCACGCGGGCTTAATAATCACCTATTTTTAACTTTATTCCTTTTTCAACCTCTTGACCTCATCTCGGAATATGTCATATATTATTCTAATCGCTTACCGAACTTTTGTTCAGTCACATAGTAACCTACACCGTATCTCAGAATTGAACGCGTTCCGAAGTTCTTTCAAAAAATAATAAAGTTGCCAGATTTTTGCTTTTGTGGCGAATTTTTCAACGACTGCTTAATTAATATAAAAACTGGTTTGCAATATAAAGTTTAACTTTTTCTATGCATTTTACTTTATTATTGTTGATATAATAAAGTATGTATAACAAAAATTTACTTACCAGATTTTTCTTTCACGAAAATCATTTGAAAAATCATTCTTAGTTCCCAAACCGTTTGATTATATTCGGATTTCTTTAACTAAACTTAGTACTACTATACATACTATATTTAGATATATTATGTATAATTCTAGTTTCTTAATAGGGTATTATTGACTATGGTGACTATGATGTTAACTGATTTTTGATTTTGATTTGAAGTCTGCATTGATTTTTGATTTTAATTTTTGGTTTTGATTTCTGATTTCGACTTGAATTTAGCTTTATCCTAGCTTTTTCATTTTATCCATCTAGGTATTAATCATCTGTATTATGTTTGATGAGATATCAAATTGGCTTCATACTTACTACGCAATCGCCTGAAAACGAATTACTTGATTTTTCGATAATTAAACCAAGAAGTGAATGTAATAAATAGGGTTGCATACCTATGTATGTTTTCACAAATTTCGTCGTCTCTTCCAAGTATGATGAAGTAATTTTTGCTTCTGTGGGCACTTCATATAAACGTCTAAAATCTACTTTCACAATTTTTTTGATATTCGAACTCAAAGGGAGTAATAAAAACCAATATCAAGGACTCGAGCCAAGAGTGAAAAAATAGTACAGGGAAGGTTTATTGGATCAAGTTTGCCAAACTTCTGGAAGAAGGAGCTCTGAGTTCACTAAAGGCTCCAATATGTGCGAATCTGAAATAGGGCCAGTACTTACTTCAGGTCGCGATCTCTATGCCAGACAGCCAGCTGTACTCGTTTCTCCAATTGCGTTTCGTCACTAATATCGAATTTGAAACGATGATCGAAATACGGACGACTAGAGTTGCGGTGTACTGCTGTTCGCTGTAAGCCGTTCTCCAAGGAAACATCAGCTGGAAGGAGTGCGACCTTCACGTAAGCATTGAGCGCTATGCTTCCATTTGGACGTTGAAGATCGCGGCAACGTATCACTAGAAGAATTTAACCAAGAATTTACCAGCTGGAATATCCGAAACCATCGCGTATTACACTTACCGTGAACATTGAGTTTACCATTTTCCGCAAAAATGGCTATGTCCAATGAGCCCTTTATATAGGCATTTTTCAACGAAGAATTTGACGAGGCTACCGACTTCCGCTTCTCCTCCATGGATTCATCATCGGAGTCTGGCGAAAAATTAAGACATCGTTTTATCGCGCTCGTTTTAGACGGGGTCGGCGTCGAACAACCTTGCAAATCTTTCGTCGAGATGCCGGGAAATGAGTCGACAATGAATGTCATACTTTCAGGGGTCTCCATACTAGCAAGGTCGTGAATTTTCGTTCGCAATGAGTCTGAGGGCGTGGGCGTTTCGGGACTGGGTATTCCGCCGGGTAGTGTTAAACCGATTAATTTGTTCGGTGGCTCGGATCTGTTCTTTCGTCGGACACCCCTTTGTCGTCTCAGATGGCAACCATCGGGTGTTTTTACTTCCATTTCGTGAATACTGCCGTCATCGTCTTCGGACATACTGTCTGGAATTCGCCTCTTATGTCCGGGAAATTCCTTTTTCGCACTCTCGATGATGGCATCTATCATTTTATCGAGCGTAGTGTCACCGACTTGCGACGAGTTGAAGGACATATTTTGTGGCGTTTGAAGCCTTAGAGGACTCGCTCGAATGGCATCGTATTGAAAATGATGGGGTGAGTCTTCAGCTTCGTAAGTGGGTAGCGTGCAGGAAAATTGACGATGGACTAATCGCTGTCTAGGTTGTCGTACCACTCTATTCGGGGATTGACCATTGCCGATGTCTTGCAACGGACTGCCTGTGCTATTGCCTACGGATCTTCGAAGAAAATTCGTATTCAAATTTTCCTTGTTTTCTTCTAGTTTTGAGCGGAGGACATTCAAAGATTTCCGCCTCGCTCTATTTTCCAGTGGTGAACCGTAAGGCTGGCGAGAAGCCATTTCATTAATAGTGCGACGTTTCGGTAAGTATTCGACACGACGATTTAAACTCCACTTCAACATATCTTCCATTTGATGTTAGTATCTGAAAAAGATGAACATTCAAGTATAACAGTAAGTACAGCTAAATGGATGCAATATATATTGGTTGTAGTATTTGCTAACTAGGCATTGTATTCAGTGGCTCTCAAACCAAGTTTGAAAGTAAAATCTCGTGGTGGGATCCAGACCTTGCTGGTGGGAGGCAGAACTTTTTTTGATTTGGGTGTTTGTTTGATCAAGTTCTTTGTGAATTATGCTACATAGCAAAAAAAATTGTCATCCGATGACGGTACCATACTGTTTTCATCTTAATTTGGGTCAGGCCCGTGCGCAGGAATGTATGATGGAGGGGGGGGGGGGGGTGGTTTATTATGTTCCCCCATACTAAATGTGATGACCTAAAAAAAAAAGGTTTGATTATGATTAGGATTATTGTGTATGATGAATAAAGCGACTCTATCCCTCCTAAATAAATCCATCTCAATGCATTGCCAAACGCAAAATATGTATGCTGGACTGGGATGTCCGAAGCCGGGAACGGTGGCTTCCGCTTTGCTATTCTCGATTTTTTCCCATTAGTGCAAATATTCACGGTTTCCAGGCGGACAACCAACATGTAGTACATAAGTAGTTGGATGGATTCTGTACGGCTCTCGTCGGTATTCTAGTAATAAGTATCTATCTATACATTAGAATTGTTATTTAAATAGAGATACTCTGATCCCCACAAAATATTCCCCGATACAATTTATAACTTAGAGTGCCCACTTGAGCCCATTAAGAACATATAGCAGACTAGATATTAATTAATTTTAGCTTTAGAAATTAAGAAAAAACAGTTTAAGATATTGGCGTAAATAAAGCACATTTCAAAACAAGAGCAGAAGAGTTGCATATGCGCTTGAACAGTAAAAAATTTGGTAGTTTCAAGTCTAAAATAAGAGGAAGTCTTCTTTCCTATTTAGAATTTAGTTCTTTCAGCAAGCAGCATTCTTTAAATAAAGTATACAAAGATTCTGTTGAACAATCACTGGCATTTAATTTTATTAGCTCAAATAATTCAGTGTGTATTACGACTGGTATAGCGACTACGTATCGTTCCAAACAACAAGTTTATGGAATAAGCTATTCCGTTGATACGAAAAACACCGCTCAATTCACGCACCATATCACCTCAATTAAAAATTTTATATTTAGAAGTTGCCACCACTTACACCCAACTTTTGTTCTAATAGAGTTCGATACTTATATTTTTTTTTTCAGAGAAGTGATGTGGCATGAAAAAAAGGGAGGGGATGATCAACATTTCTCTAAGAGAATTATAAACTTCCCAATAAGGGTTCCAGATCGGTGAAAGGTGTTTCAGTTGAGAACAACTAAGCTACAATAAAAATATTTAAGTGTGCAATATTTAAAAAACCGTGAAAGATTAAAATTTCAAATTGGCCTGTGTATTAAAAAAAAATGGGGAGGAGGCAGTGGAGCTTAGAAGTGTTGTTCAAGAAATTTAAGATATGATTATCGAATTTTTACAGTACTTAGACCCTACAGATTTTTGGCTGAACAAATGATTTGAGGTGTGAGGGTTTAAAATAAAATTTCTATTTCTCAAGAACCACTTATGATAGAAATCTAAGAATTTACGTCTGAATGGAGCCACTATAGGGACAAACTATCAGTTGTATAGTAACCTGCAACGCATATCAGCGTTAAACGCGATCCGGATTTCTACCCAAAAGAAAGATAATGTACATAGTTGTGCATAGATTATTTGAGTGCGATCAGGACCGCATGGGGCGAATGAAAAGGATTGGAGGTTCAAACCCTCATTGGTATATGAAAAAAAAATTTTTTTTTGCATATCCTAGAAGAGGACAATCATCCGCAACTTTTGGTCAAACTCACTTACTTTCTGAAAACCGGTAGATGTTAGATTCAAACGCATGTACGTAGGTAACGTGACTCTTTTTCAATGACGCTTTGTATAGAGAGTATCAGTTTTCGTTCGATCTTCTTCTTTACTGCGTTTACATGGAGAATCCAAAGATCGAAACATGAAATGTCATTAAAATGAACGACATAACCGGTTTCACCTCGATCTCATTTCGATCCGATCTGCGTTTACATGCGATATTGGAGGATTCAATCCGGATTCAACCCTCCATGTAAACGCGGTACTTCATTCCATCGTGGTCTTGTGCGAAATTCTACGGAGACCAAAAGTACGGGGCAAACGATATTTCGCGAAAAAGGAGCTTATTCTGTCTTTTAATACTACAGTGCAACCCGGTTATAACGTACCTTGAGTGGACCACAAAAGTAGAACGTTATAACCAAAAGTACGTTATAAAAGTGCACTATATAAGCGGGTTGCACTGTATTCGAATACGTTCAATTCATGATGTTAAATTTCAAAGAACAGTGCAGAATCCACTACTGTTCATAAGACACGTCCTGAAGACTCGCTTGGATGAACGAATTGGAAGAATGTAAATTTTTAAGTCGAAGATTCTTTTCTATGCGACCTTTCTATAATGCCTGGCGTAACAACACAACAAAATTAATTCAGCGGACTTCTAAATATTTGATAATGTCGCACGTTTTAGGACACTTTTTCAGAACGGAGAATTTGCACTTAGTTGCACATTTTGAAAGACAATTTGAACGCTTCCAAAATGATCAAAGAGGGTCAAAGATGGCTTACATGGAAAAATTCAAATTGGATACTACAAGAAGACCACGATCCAAAACATCGAAGTAGTCTTATATAAACGGTTATCAATCTTCATCCCCTTTTTGTTATCCAAAATTATCAAAAAAACCTATCTTTATTTTAAGAAATAAAGTTCGTTCATTTCGTATTCTCTTCAAGTGCCTAAAGTGCAAAATTTCGAGATGCCATTTAGCATTTCGACAGCGTTTTATAACAACTTCAAACCGGTTGAGGGGCAACTCTGGTTTTAATTAAAATTAAAACAGTCTTCACACAATCAAATCTTTTGTTGAAAATCGAACTTCAAGACGATGCCATTTAGTTATACAAAGAACTTCTGAAAGTCAAGGGCTTCTTAGTACACACCTTGACTGCATCCCATCATGCTCCACTACTTTTTTGTGGTAATTCGACTTAGCCTTTGAATCGTATGCACGCGAAGGATATGCCCATTGTTTTTTCGATTTCTCTTTAAGTGGTTTCATTTTTAAGGGCCGTGTTCTTTCATAAGGTTCTTAAAAAAAAAAAATTAAGCCAAGAATTTTGTACGAAACAAAAGGGAAGGCGATTAAATCGGGCAATAGCCTTTAGCGAGCAACACAAAAAAGTTGCGCAGACACAAAACGAAAACCGCGAACCGCGCTGTAAAGTTGTATTTGGAGATAAAGGTACGATATAGGTACCTCTGCCTAAAAGCCATTCCTAAGAAAAGGAAAAGTCAAATTTATTTTGTGCAACGAGCGCCGAAAAAAGAACCATCTGCGATATCATTATGGTAAGTCCCATTTATAAGGTACACGCTAAAGGTTTGGTTCCCCTCCTTTCAAATTCTGGAAGTAAAATTTTTGCAGAAAAATTAGATCACTTGCCCAGCAGATGCATCGGAAAATATTACCTAAACTTTCACGGTCCACGATCCTTTTTTCTCTGATTACCTGAAATGTCAAATCCTTGACAAGAAAAGATCACTTTCACGAGAGCCGTAGAAGGAAGCAGGAATCAAACCAACAACAAGACGACTATACGAAGGATCACAACAAATCGCTTCCCTTATGCGCTGGTGTTGGCATGGAAAATAAAATCTGATTATGGGACACGGGGATATTATTTCTTCGGCAGGATCGCTCCGAGTCATTCAGCGTTCTGGCTAAGATCCTGTTGAGTAAATTCGAGGAGCAAATGAAAAATCATAGCCGAACCGATCATCTTATTCATTCGAGAGAAAAAAAAAGTGTGTTGAGTCACAAAAGGACTTTCAATCTTACACAATACCCAATATAAACGAAGGATATTAAGGACCCATTGTTGCTTATCCTTTTTACGCTCCATGCAGCTGTGTGATCATACCACCGTCGATCAGGTAAAGCGTGCAGATTTTGTTGGTTCAAATTTTGGCACAGGAGTGTTACCGAGGTTTTTTGGCGCGAATATTTAAGAAGACATTAAGAATACCCGAAAAATACTCGGTACGGTCTCCTTATTTTTTTTCTTTTGCTTGTACGATTATTTTTCTTATTATCCTTGCCTCGATCAGTCTTTGTATGCAAACAAGTTGTGTTTCGCGTCCGCGATATATTCAAATTATGCACAATGGACAAATGGCATGAATGCGACGGCGACCACGACGTCTATATAGCACCTATACACGGTTTAAGATTCTTTGGACCTGTAAAGGAAATTCAAGAACCGGTTGAAGATTTTTGCAGCCGTGCAAATTCGATATATCGTACGCACACATAAAGCGATCGTATGTGTAATCTAAAAAAAAAAAAATTATTTTTCGGAGGGTCTAGCCGCGTGCGTTATTGTTCGTACAAATTTGCTCGCAGCATGATACAGCCTCGATCTTTACGATGTCCAAAAGATCAGAGGGCTCTTAATATCAGGTGTGATCTAAGAGGCAATAAAAATACTATAAAACGAGAAAAAGGTCGAAAATTATAACTAGGGTGGTGAATTTTTGGCAATAAAATTTGGTGACGAAATGGTTTATTTGCTATTTAGATTGTCCTGGAGCGAAAATTATATGCTTCTTTGTCAGTTCTATTCTTTTTGATGAATACATATTTAAAATTTTTATTACTTCCTACTCTGCTCGAAATAACCACACCGGTTGATATCTCTACTATGCTTCAGAGTAAAATTAAGTTAATTTAAATGTGTAGTTCATACGCTCTATAACCACAGAAATGCAAAATTTGGAGCAACAAAACCTTCTAGGGGGAAACTTTTGACATTCGGATTCTGCGATACTGAAAAGTTTGAAGTAAGTACTCATAGCCAAATCCATAAAAAAAGTTTAGTTTTTATTAAATCCGCCAATTTAAATTTTGTCATTTCAAGCCATAGAAGTATAAATGAAAACTAGACTTTTCGTAATGAAATCTGGGCGCGATTCTAACGACAATTCGAAAGTTTCCCTTGCAAATTTTTTGATAATTTCAAATGTGTCAAAATTGATATTCGAACATACCCCATTTCGAAAATAGCTTCATTTGTATTTTGTACGTGCTGCACTAACAGTTTGACATTTGTCGTTGACAGAAACAGTAAGTAAAATTTGTAAGGCCATATATGGCACGGTTCTGGTGATATAAAATTAAATTTGTTTTAAAAATGGCTGTACCCCCACTTTCGCGCTCCACCTCCCCCCTCAAAAATTTTACTTCAATTGAATCGACTTATAATCCTATCTTCAAAAATTTTATCTTCCTGGTATAGTTGGTTCGGGAGATATTGTAATCCAAAGTTTTTTACTTCACCCCCACATTCCCTCTTTCAAAATTGCCTCATGAAACCGACAAATTTCCCTGTTTCGAAAAGTAAGGAAACTATGCGGAATTTTCGCAATTCGCAAGTCGCCAGAATCACGGCTCTGGTTTTATTGGTACATGGCTAGTATAAGCCCTTTTAGCCAATCAAACATTTGATTTTGACAGTCTGGAATCTTGCATCAAACTATGATTCTGCACGAAAAAGAGCAGTTGCCGACTCCTTCTTGACACTAGCATCTTACTTCTACTACAAACTATTTTTCATCTATCTCCTTCTCTTGTAGATTTTCTTGTATCACCCCCAGTTTTTCCTACTACAGGTTCGTTGCCAGCAACTCCGAAAAGCCCAGGTCGGGCTTAATTGAAATTTCGATCAAATATATTGAAGTTTTGGTCAAATTTTTGGTTTACCTGGCTGATTGTGATCTCTATATAAAACCTAGGCTACAAGAGCCTTTCAGGAAATTTTAATGTTATCTATGATAACGAAACTGAACTGATCCCTTCGCGAAGTGTCAAATGGCATATAACTCACTTCGCGAACTAAGAAAAGAGTTATATTTATCAATACTTTATTAAGGTTTGATAAAAGACTCAAACGAGTCCGAAACGTCTCGCAAAATAAATTTTAACAGTATTTACCGGAAAACCTGTAGTTTCAATCTTAGACTTACTGTGAAAACATTCTCCAAAAAATAGTATTACACTGTTTGATGAAGTGGGAAAATTGCAGTAATAAGCAATGCGAAATAATGACTTCCATTTATTCTCGCAATATCCGCTCAGACAAATCCGCTATTTCGCATTGCTTCTTAATGCACTTGGTCAATCAGTGTAATACCAGCATTACAGATGTTGGTAAAATTCCGGCGATATAAAGGATAAGTATAGGTGGATTAGTTTTTAAAATCCCTAAATTTGTTATCCAACTACACGAAGATCTATTCAAAAGGATGTGGGAGAGTTCTCGTACTTTCGCCCTTTTTCGTCCAAATGTATGTTTAGATATAATTTATTGTAATATTTTTTTATCAATCTTTAACATGTTCTTGTGTTATCGTGCCATCAATAAGACAGACAGCAGTGTCTGGTGTTATTGATCTTCTTATTGGTCAGCTAAATTGAAATTTGATTTATAAGCACATATTTAATTTAAGATAGCAGTAATGCTAAATAACCAACGCTTTTTTATCGTTTTCAGATTTAAATACATTACTACATCTGGATTATGACAGTTGGTGATTTATTAGTACTTCGAGGTGCTATTGAATTATGTAAATTAAATATTGGAATTATGTTTACATATTTGAAAACTGAATTCGTCGCCGTTACCTGAAAACGATATTGTGACACGTGGCTATAATTGATTGATTGGTCAGATGGCTTTATTTGGTTACGAGTGATAAGAAAACATAATACCTATGAAAATTAAATATTTAAATTTTATAAGCCCTTGCCTTATTTAAAACCTTGGCTGCCACTACATAAATAAAATCGATAAGTTTCATAAATTGTTAAAATCGCACAGTACTGACTCATAGGGATGTTGTGAAAACTACTGATATTTATATAGTCAAATGGAAAATCACGCAAAAATCGATTAGAAAGCAGTCTGGCTGAATAGTCGCAATATTCGAAGGTGGAATTTCAATACATTGTGTTCCTACTATAAGGTGACAGCTCTATGGGCACCACTACATACTTTAACAAGACAGGACACCCAAGAGGTGGTCGAATTCACGAACGATAAAATTGGTAATTTTCGTGAACAAATATCTGCGACAAATCACATTACTTCGTAATATTCTAATCAGTCACTGTCCCATGATTTGCGGAGGATGGTTCTACAACAGTATAAAATAATACTGTACCTATCTTTCGCTAATCTGACCCTTAGTCCATTTAACCTGAAATTGCGGTAAAAAATGAAATATATAAAATAGTGCCAACTGACGCCAGAAAACACAAAATAAAAACTTCATCAAATTTTCTTCTATGGTCGCTCATCAAAGACGTTTTATTTCAGCACTGACAACTTTGACAACGTCAGCGCTATTGTCGCACTGACGCAATTGACATTATGGCGTCGAGGTGGGGTTTAATTTCATTCAACTTCTTTGCAGCTGTAAGATCGGTCAGGTCGACTGGCCATGACATTAAAGTTTTGTTTAATTTTGTATTCAGAAGAAGTAAAAATACAGAATAGACATTTTTTTAAAAATACCGCAACATATCCCAACATATCGGTGACCTCACAACGGAGAACAATGCACAACCGACTTGTTCTTGACGCCAGCATTGAGCAATGTGCTGAACAACGAGCCCAACAGGAGCGAAACCAAGAACGGAGCAACATGCTCAGCGAAAAGTGCAGCAACAGACGCAACAGTAACCGCAACAATGGATTCAGCAACCGGTCCAGACACAAACGTAGCAGGAAGCAGCAAATCCCACGTCACTGCGACATTTCCCTTTGCTAGAAAAATGTATAGGCGCACAAATTTTCATACCAACTGTGTGGCAGAAAGATCTTATGCTGATATGACATGCTGTTATGACACTGGCTATTTAGTGGCTATTTCTTAAGTGCAATAAAAGTACAATAACTGCCACGTCGTGCGACAAGGCGAACAGCATTAAAAGAATGAGATACCACTCTTTCCGACGCTAGCGGCATCTAGTAAACGAAATTAACAACTGCATTGTTAAGAAAAATACAGGTTTTAGCGCGTTTTATAACATAACTTGGCACTTTCCACAATTTATACGTACCGAACTATTAAAAACAAGTCTTTAGCAGGTCAAAAATCCACTGGTAGAGAGATTTTCCTAGAATTAAGTGCTAGAATGTTGCGAAACACTGCTCGAATGCGCTATGTTGCGGCTATTTTGCGGCTATGTTGCGGCTATTTTGCGGCTATGTAGAGGCTAGTTTTTGACAGTACTCACTTTATACTACTCGGACTGTCTCTCTCACACCAAAGCCAAAATTGTATGTTACATCTTCTATCCTTCTCCATTTGGATTTACTAGCCGCTTTAAAGCCGCAAAAATAGTCAGTGTCATAACTGCATTAGTGTAGTTAGCATCCCACGCTGTCAAATATTTGACTATTGTCCCTGTCAAATATACTGCCAGATAACGTAATCGCGAAATTTTTGTTTGTCATATTATTTTATTTGCTCTGTACCAGGTCTCTTTTGATAAAAAAAAAAAATTTGACTGAATTTTTTGTCAAATATTTGACACCATACACCATACAGTGTAATACCGGATTTACACTCGACCTCGAACGTGCATAATATCGATTACCCGATTGGTCAGTATGATATTGAAAGAAGCGTGGCTGCAAAGTCGATCGTCCTTTATGTGTTGGCAGTAATGACATCCAGATTTCGAAATACGGTCAGACATTTTAATGTTCGAATTCCTGCAGTCAAAAAGTTCTTATAGTTTGAGCTTCAGGTTGCCTATTTCGAGATTCGGGGCTCATTTGTCTCGCAGATATGCAGACTACACTGCGAGATTCTCGCTGGTTTGACCAACTAAGTGTAAAAATCAGATTATAAAAAGGTGGTATTTCGATTTTCACGTATTTCGTCATTTTTCTTAGGTATTCCGAAAAACCGATTTAATGTTCCCAGCGGGAGTTGTTTATGTAAGAGCCTAGAAACTGTTTTCAGTATTTTTCGTTATTCAATCCCTAAGGATGTGGCTAAGTAATTTTTTACATTTTCATGAGTTCTGCGGATCAAATATCAGATATCAAAATCGGCGTTTCAAATGAAATTATGAATATCTGTTAAAAATTGGCAAAAAATCTTGCAATATCTTTTTTGGTAGGTTCAACTAAACGTTCTTGCTAGGCTTACTCTGAATACTCCTTCGTTTAAGAAGTCATTTTCATAATTTACCGTTAACTACATTGCATTGCAGGTACGTAGATACTATTAAATTTCATAATATACATTAGATCAAAATTTCTTATTTTTATTCAAATCGTGTACATAAATATTACTCGTTAAATTGCTATCTTAGATACCCCATGACAAAAAAAAAACAATATCAAATCTATGGTGTATCATACCGCCCCTTCCAATAGTCATGAAAATCCTTGCAAGATATCTTTGTTACCATGAAATCGCTAACAAAATTATCTGATTACACGTAAGATATGGGACAGTTCTTATCGCTATTTCAGAATCTCATCTCGCCTATAACCCCTAAATGGATTTTGTATATATACATATCCATCTCAGGGTGCACTACGGTTTTTTTTCACCTTGATTCCCATACATCACCCATATCGGCCACATATATAGAAAAAACCTTAATCAAAAATATCACGGTAAGACTACAGTAACAAAACGGTTGTTCAGATCCTTATTAAAAATCAGACCAGAAAAAACATAATTCTACCCCTAAGAAAGTGTCACAGTGTGACTTGATGGGATAAAAAAGAAGGACCCAAGAATAAAAAACATAAATTAGAGGCGTGTAACACTTATCCAGGTAGTATTCTTCGCTCCAGTTTTTTTTACCTTCATTTTCTTTATACTAAATGTACCCCTTGAATTAGGAATATCCATCAAAGATTTACGGTTGACAACGACTTCAATTTTGATTTGATTTAATTAAATTATCTCACTCACACTCACATAGTATTTGCATCACACTTACCCACAATATATTTTTTCCGAATCACACTATTTTTTTTAAATTTATTCCATATTTTGGTAATTCTTATTTTATTTATCAGTCCATATAACAAATTCCGTTTTCACTAAAAATGATCACAAATTTTCACCAACCAACCAAACCTTAAGGATGTAGAGGAAAAATTGATCCAAACATGAACCACTCACTGACATACGTTCGATCTTCCCAGGGGTCTGAACTCGAATGACTTCAACGTTCGAGAAAAGGTAATGCAATGCGACTCACCTTTAAGTTGTCGTTTTGCCCAATCTCAGGTATATCGTCTCGGTATTTACCAAGATTAGCCAATAGGAAACGCCGTTGAACTACTTACCTGTTGTTAGTGTAGTCTTGGATCATGACGGCATTACCAGATCACCTTTCAAGGATTATCAGATTGTCAGTTCTCTTCAATTTAAATTTAAGGACGAATAAGGGAGAGAGTGGAATAAGTGCATGCAAGGTTATTGAAAGGATGCTTCGGAGTTTCAGTATTAAAATATTATGTGATTGGCTTTTTTCTGGATCCTTTCGTTCACTTGTTTGTTGGAAACGGTACAAAAATATGCACCTTTTTTCCGTGTATCATGCAACAGTCTAAGGCAACACAGTCTGCAGAATTATTGCTGAAAGTAAATCAACGTGGCTTTGGTTTCTTTGAGGTAATTATTGTACAGTCTCTCGTAACAGATTAGACTAAATTTTTATTATTCCACATTGCATTTTCATATTTAAAGATATAATAAGTAATGCGATTGTCAACTCATAGTTATTCAATACTCGTATGTTGGTAATAATTTATTAAATAAAATAAAAATCGAAAAAACCTCATAGATGTTACTTGAGCTGGGACTTAGAGCTACACCTAAAACATTAAAACTAAAACTTAACTCAAAAATAATAATAATATCTAATAATTGCTTTCTTTTAAATGCCGTTAAGACTATAGAGAATCAGCTGGTAGTCCGACTCTTACTATTTTGAAGCAAAACTTCGAGGGAATTTCATCCATCATGTCTTTAACCGTAGGTAAAATTGCAAATTAATGCAATTTCCTTGGGTAAAAGTAAAAAGGGGTGTACAGGATTTATTTTAAATTTTATAGTAATATTAAATCTCAACAATATTGAAAAACATAACCCTCATTGCCATCTTTTCATAGGCCAATATACTAATATACACATTTGGCACATGAATTACGTAATTGTGTCATAGTCCGAGACTCGGTCATATTCGAAATGTAACATCGGTTATTTCGAGACAAAAAGCTTTTTGAAAACTTTCAAGCAAGGTTTTTTGTAAAAAAATTTCCACAGATTAATTTTTAAATACTTCAAAACTGTTAATAATGTCAGCAGTTGCTTACAATTAAGGAATAGGTTTTTATCTCTTCTCTAAAATAAGTGTATTAAACAAATAATTAAAAGTAGTAATAAATAAGTTAAATAAGACAATAAACTTAAATTTGAATTTTAACTTGCTTTTTGAAAACTTAATTTTGTCACTAGACTAACTAGCTCTTTGTGCAATTTTCAACATTCATCAGTTCTTGATAGAAAGATTAAAATTAATAATTTGTCCATATAAGTAAGACTATCGATTTTTATCTGAAAGCCCGTGATATCTTTGTGGAAACGTATGCAACTATTTTACACTCCTTTCAAACCTAACATAAGAAATGCGGCGAAAATTTTGAAAACATATGGAAACACCATACCAATATCTAAAAATCCTGAAATTGATTTTTAAGTGATGCCTGACTAAGGCAAAACAAACTCGATATCTTATCGGGCCTAAGGCGTTTGTACCCGTACTGTAGGACTTTGCCTTTGACTTTGTATAAATGGATGGAATCTTTTAAGAGGTTGCATCATAGAAAAGTCTGAAAAAAATTTCTAGGCATTTATCAGAAAAATCCGCAGAAATAAAATTAATTCAATATTTCAGAAGACCTACGAGATATGACTGAATTTAAACCACAAACAATTAACAAGTTTCAACTATATGGCATTAACTGTTTAGGATATATGTATGAGGCGGCTAAAGCCAGAGTGGACCAACCCCTGCTTTTTAAGAAACTGAGTTCAGTACAGAAATTGAATTGCCAACGACCTGGCCAAATGACCAGAGTGGTCCAACAGAATTCAATAAATTCACAGAGTACAACAAATTAATTGAGTTGCTCAATTTTTAAATAATATATGAACTTTTTGAGTTCACTATATTTTCACTTGTCAATATTTCGATTGAACTTTTGATGGGGATGGCTCACTCTGGTTCTAAATGCCTCATATAGGTATATGTCTCTATCTCAAATTTTGACGCATTTTTTTCTGTTACTCTCACAGTCCTTATCACATATCGACCATTTCTCCGTAAATGGTTCCATCGAAGCTCAACATGAATTCTAAGTTTCAGCCTTCTAGCATACGGAGAAAGAGATATTAAAACCAATATGATTCACCTAAAATGCACCACCCACCTTCCTTCCTCACACCTCCACCCCAAAAAAGTAAAAAATTGAAGAGGTTCATCTAGTCAACCACATAAAAAAACATAACGCAGTCACGATCGGCTGCAAGCCAATCGTATGATACTCTAGATGAAATACTGAACTCCGATTTATTTTTTAGTTTTAAATATATCAAAAGAATGTGGAGTGCACAAGCAATTATTACATGACCTTTTACTTACAGGTAGAAACTATTGTATAGTGGCTACTCGATTTTACTGTATTATTTATAATACAGTATTTTGATTTATAGTGCGTTCCATAAAGTAAGTTGGAACATTTTACAGAATTTTTGTATGGCAACTGCATGAAGGACTTATGGGATATTTTTCATATTAATAGTTTCAGCTGCGACTATTATAAAATTAATGTGTATAAAATTTCAAAGTCGTAACTTAAAGCGTTCTAAAGTTATCGTTCAATATTGTTGAACACGTGTTTTAAGGACTTTTGTATGACAGCTACCCGAAGGAGTCGACGGATGGCGCCAATTAATGAAATTTGTCTTGGTATTGGTATAAAACTAATTCCTGTAAAATTTTAAATTCCTGCTTTACCTCGTTCTGGAGTTATAGTGGATTCAGTAACAAGGACACATTTTTGTAGGACTTTTCTAGGCTGCTACACGAAGGACTCATTCGATTTGCATCATATTCGGAACTTTCGATTCAAACATAGTGAACCTTAAGTATGCAAAATTTCAAGTTCCTAACTTGAAGCATGTGAAAACGTGTTTTAAGGACTCTTGTATGGGAGGTACCCGAAGGAGTCGAAGGATATTGCCCATTAACAAACTTGTCCTTACTTTTTCTATTTTACAAGATGTGACAAAATTTCAACTTCCTAGGTCAACGCGTTCTTGAGTTATCGTTCAAACGGACGGACGGACGGACAGCAAACGGATTTGGGGGTTTTGGCCAAAAATAAACACAAAATAATATATAACTTTTTCTCGTCCGAGGCTCGGTTCTATGCGTTACAAACTTTTCGGGCTGGATTAAACTTATAATACTCTATGTGTTCATCTAGAGTATAAAAATTCAACTAGGTACTACCACAAAGGGCTTGGCAGATACGAGCCTTCAAACAAGCTGGAGTACGTAATACGGAAGTTTTCTACTTCTCAGATTTGAACAAAATGTTTCAAGTTCTGTTTTAATTGAGAATGCTATAGGGAATCGATTTAATAAATATCTGCTCCTACAGTAACAAATTATTGATAATAGAACCGACGAACAGATTGAATTAAACTTTCTTTTTTCAGGACATTATTTCCTTATTTTACCCATGATCTTAAGCTGATAACCTTAAGATCATCGTTAAAGTATCACTAGATATAAGTATGTCGGTTCTGTGATACCACATCTGAACCCACGGCACACATTCTGTGTGATTGTGATACAGTGGCCAGATCAAGAAGGCAGACTCTCGGTAGATTTACTCTCACCTATGAAGAACTGTCGAAGACTCCTCGGAGTAAAATTATCTACATACTTTCTCAAGAGTATAGATATGGCCTAGGGAGTGATTAAGAGCCAACCAAACTAATAATACCAATACACTTTCTTAAAAAAAAAAAATTCCTCGAGTGGTGATATGGTTTCAGTTAAATGACGATAACTTCTGAATTAATTTCCTTAACGCGATAAACTTGCTATAGAATTGAAGATAAAGAAATGGGATTTTCTAATTTAAAGAAAACATTTAAGTCAACGATCCAGTTTTTCTTAGCTAAAAGAATTGGTTTACTCTGATATACATATTTCAAAAATGGATGTATGTCCATTTAAAAGAAAAGAATTGATAGGTACGTATCTTATTTCAGAGTAGTGTTTATAATGCCAAATTCGATCCGTGGAAGGCAATTGCTTCCCAAATTTTTTTTCGAACTAGGTATTCAAAATTCTTTATAACTTTCAAATTCATAGCTGGAAAGACTCGCTTAACTCTTCAATTTGACAATATTTTTAAAGATGTCTTATCAAATAAAGTAACTCATCATCAGGATTAAATTCAATTTAAAAAAGGAGACATATAGGTACTTGCTATAAATTGATATCCGTCGTCACAATAAATAATTGCCATGGAACAGACCAACCGAAGTGAATCTTCGAAAGGAATCAAGCACATCTTGTGATCCGATAGCACATTTGAAAAAAGGGGAAAACTGATCTCTTCTGGGCACAATAACTTTTCACTACTTTCACATTTCACTCATCGTCAAAAATTTGTCCCTTCGTTTTTATCCGATACAGGGCGGGACCTTTTGAGTGACAGTTATATGATTTTATGACCTTAGGCCTCCCATAAATTTACAATAATATTTTTGCAAAAACGATCGGTGACAAGTCTATTATTTCTTCAGTAATTGTCTCTATATTCTCACGATCAGAGAAATTGTTTCGAATTGAAGCAATCGATCGGATCATGAAACCATTAGATCGAAAATTAATTATTACTGAAGAGGAAATGTGAACATTTTGTACTCTTACCTGATAATTATGTTATTTAATCAGATAATAATTGAAGGCATCCGTTTTTTCTAACGATTGAAAACTATCCGTTAACAAATTGTTCAAATTCAAAGCGAGTATGTCACGAACGAACAACATTACACATACGGGGAAAGTGCGGTCACGCAAATGAATAATTCATTAAAAATTAATAAGCAGTTTAGAGGGTGGTTTTTGTTTTCCGTATTCAGTTTGCATAATAATGGGGGAGATCCTTGCATGTCAGTTTTTCAACTTATCTTAAGTGGCAATCGATGGTATATGCAGTTGCGGTTAAAGGGATATTCATCGCGGTGTTGTTTTAATTAAGCCCTGATGTGTTGTATAGACTGTTGCCATTTGTGATGACATCTGGACATCGAAGGAACAAGGAAATTACGTTGATCTGTGGAATATTTAATGATTTTTAGCACCTACATAACCCCTTGAAATGGTATTGTTGCGGTGTAATATGCAAATGTTGCCATGTGCCAAGCAGAAAGCGTGACGTTGTGCTTTGCAAATTTATTCATGACTTTTGTAAGTTTTGATTGCCGTCTTATCCGTAAATGTATTTTGGCGCGTGTCATTTCTCCTTCTTTACGACCTGTCCATGACAAAGGACATTTTTAAAGCTGTTCGCTATTTTTTTGGGCAATGCGTTTTTCCGTTTTTGTTTGCCCAAGACTTATTGGACAATTCTTTGGCTCCGACAAAGACAGTCTTACCGCAGGTGATAGTTAGATCGCCATTCATATCTGGCAACCTTTCGCTAGAACCGAAAGTAATAGGCATTAAATCTGTACAGACTCGAAAAAAATCTCATTAAAATTTATTCAATTTTTCAGTGTCCTTACAGATGGACCTTTCGACCGTTCGAAAATGTTTTCTTTTTTTTCGGAATTTCGCTTTTGCCGAAGTGAAAGTAATGGGCTCTCTGATGAAAATCCTACTGTAGCATTTGAGTAACAAAAGACAGAAGTTACCTCCAAGGATTCAGGCAAAAAACAACTCGAAGGTATTGACAGCCGACCAGATGTCCTGAACGATGTGGCGCAAGACATTCGGCTCATTTAATTTTACCGAATGTTTTTCTCGCTTTGTCATCTGTGACAACTTCATCATTTTTCGATTTTTCGTCAAAAGGGACATTTTTCATGGGATTTAGGCTTGTAATCCGAGACTGATTGATGGAATTGCAGTGCTGGTGTTTCCTTTAAGTTACTATTATGACATCAGATCTGACTTTTGATGGTATGCGCCGAGATTTTGACATTGTTTTAACAAATTCAAATCAATTAAACCTTAAATATGCGGGGTATATTTAATAGTACAGAATTTACAATTAACATAAATATATTCAAGTTTTAATGTGTGTTTTTAGTGAAACAGTTTCGTGGACAATAGTATGAAAAATCAGCCATAAAAAGGTAGATATTATTTATGATTGACCGAAATATCAAAAGTATTCGGTTAATCCTAAAATTTTATATTTTCACGTTTGAAGACTAGAAGACCTCCAAAAAGACCATGTATCTATGCCGTACCCAAACACATGTTTGAAGGACTGTAGCTCCCAAACCCGTTGAGATATTCAATCCAATTTTTTTTTAGGATAGATCGTCTGAATCTCTTTTAATCGTCATTTGGGTGCGGAGGAGAGAATTGAGCAAAAAAAAAATTAGTTTGTATTGTATTTAAACAAACCCCCAATAATACACGATATATATAATTTATTTCAAAAATCAAAACATTAGTCCTACATGGCGTATGAATAGACTGATCTAACTTCATCACCTGCTTTTGTTTTGTTCCCGATATGAATAATGTATGTAATGTATGTCTGTCCGCCGTAGACGCTGTCCGTCGTACGCTAACGCCTTTGAAGGCGCATAGCTTACTTGGAGTAACCAAGAGGCTACATAGAATATTTTTTAGGCTGTTTGTCTCATATTAAGCTACACAGTATTTCAGCATTAAACGCGTTCCTGACTTAATCTCAAAATATAATAAAGTTTCGCACAGACTGTTGGCGGATTTTTTGTATATTCGAAGATATATTTATTCTTTCAAAGTCTTTGGTATTCCTGTGCCTGTTCTTCGATAACTCACTTCCTTATTATACAGTGGATACCGCTTATTGTAGTCCCGGATAATGTTATGTGCGGATTTTGTTATCAAAACAGTTGGGTGCCATTCTCCACAAACGTTCGTTTTCCGTTCGTTTTTCTTTCGTCTACTGTTATAAACCGGTTAATGTTATTGTTTTTGGCTGGTCCCAAAGTGATTACAATAAGCGGTACCTACTGTATAACATTTTCATGGTTTTGCCCCATTGTCAAATGTAATAACTCAAAACACGATATATTCATACCCACTGTTTAAACTTAAAAGGTAATAAATTGTGTTGTTATCATGCCAATAAAAAAGGACCTACATAGAATCCCAAAAAAAAAAAAATACTCATTAGGGCTAAAAATCAAACTTTTCAATAATGTCATTAAAAGGCAGGACTTTCAACCTAAAAATCGTTACAACGATACCGCAATATTTCCGTGCCGTACAAAACATTTCATGGTCAGTTAAATTTTTGCGAAAAATACGTCTTAAATCAGCCGAGTTCCTTGTTTAATTTTTTTTTTCTTTTTCAACATTTACCAGGACATTTCTGGACTCAGCCTAAAGGATATTCGATCATGACAGTAGATTTCTACCATTTCGACCGGTTACCGTCTGTTACCCTCGGCTGATTTCCGCAAGAAAATTCAATAAAAGTGGTCAAGCGAACTATGGGGGAAAATGGGACATACACCAATATCATAAGTCACCGATTTTTATCAGTTGAAAATTTTCTACAATGTTATAAATTCTTGTTAATTGGCACAAATGGCGACAGAATGAAGTCCCTCTGGACGAAAGTACGAATTGAGTGATGTATCCTGTTGATAAATGAAAAAACCGGGTCCTTTATACGTGTGAAACGTGTCGTTTAGTTCAGTTGCGAGTCTATTAAACGGTGGTACTTTATAGTTTTAGAGATAGCTTACTCGATTAGAATTTAGTCCAACAGGTGCTTAATGAAAGGTAGTTTAGTTCTACCTTTTTCGTAATTAAGATTTTATTAGTCTGAGTACTTTAAGTGCAAATTGGAAAATATGGTCAAGCATTTCCGGTTTAGTTTCTAGTTTTCTTTTACTTTATATTTCTAATAAGCCACATTATGGGAATATGAAGTACATACTTCACTTAACAAGTTATGTCGTAAAGCACGAGATTAGAACGCCACAAAAACTTCCCACCTCGGACATCGCATTAATACACAGTAAAAAAACAGTTGAATTCTACATCTTTTCAAGTAATAGCCAATTTGAATGTAATTTCCAATTTGATTTTAATTTAAAATTTTCGGTTAGTAAATTTCAACTTCGAAAGCAAACGATTCCCTGGATATTCTCTTGAATTTACGCTCTAAAACAACTGTGAGCTGTTCTGTAGTTTTGTGAGACTTTTCATTTAAATTGTACGTGAAAAATTTCATCTGCCATAATTTCAATAGCCTAATTTCACTTTGATAAGCATTAGTCAAAATATTGCACTCTGGCCTAGAAATAAAGGTCGTGTGGAGCTACAGAGACTGTTCTGACTGTTTTTAATAAACTATGTCCTGACTACTGCTCTGAGGTAAAATAAATTAGTGGTAACCTCAAACGGAACTGCGATAAAATCCTTTCGAACAACTTCCTCTTTTTTTAAAATAAATACTACGGAATCGTCGGCACTTATGAAATCTGATAACTATCACTATTACAAGTCTCATCAATTTCATGGCCAGTGCCTAAGCGGACGAGGGCGGTTTAATATTAACACTCGCAAGGGACGAGAGTAATCATTAGCGCATGACCAACCCCGTAATAGTGAAAACCGCAAAGGAAGTAAAATGTCGTCTTGAAAGTGAGTTCCCAGCATAGGATAGGGATACTCATACCAATTAGACAACATTTTCTTAGATTACCAAAGTATCTTTTTGCAACGATGATGAGCTCCTTCTCAGAGATACCGAGTACCCTTCTATGGGAATTTTCCCGACAAATAAACATCTTGTAAAGGTCACTCAAGTGAACCAGAAGGTAATTAAGTGAACTCGTTTCTTTTTAACGGAGTACTCAACAGTCTGATTGCTTTGGAACAACGAAATTCGTTGACAATTTTCGAACAGGAAGCACAATGTTCATGTTTTCTTTCGCAAGACGCGAGTATTGTCGAAATGAATGTTAAAGTTGTTTGCGAAATCTGAAGTTAATTTCAGAAAAAAAAACAACAAATTGCGCCTGTATGAAATTTGAAGAGCATTTTATTCAGATCATTCTATAGGGAAACATTTATAATTGTTTAGCCTCGAGGGTACAATTTTGTATCTATTTACTTATTCTTGTAAGATATGACAATGTTATGAAGGTTTTGAAGGATGTCTATTATAAAATTGAATTGAAAATTGAATAATTGATTTGCGCAGTTACAAAAACTACTTTAAGAAATGTAATCTGGAAAGTTAGAAAAAAAACAATGGTGAAATACCGAACTGTTACTAATATTTAAATTTGGAGAAAATAAAATTGATCGGATTAAATTCAGTAAATACAATAATCAATTTTATTTTCTCTCAAGCACCATTAAAATATGAACCATAATGTGAACGATTCAAAAACAAATACCGAATGTATCTTCATTTCTTGGGAATAAACCCAATTTATCATATCTAAAGTTTTCATTATTATTTGAAACAGTAATTTTACCTAAGATTCACGTCTCGAAAACTATGGACAATCAACCTTTTCCATTGTAATATGTCTCACATTTTTCTTGAATACGTAAATTCATTGGACCAGAAAATACGAAAATTCGCATGAAATGATGAAAGAGCGGCTAACCGTCAATTTCAAAAACCCCGTGAACCAAATTCTTTCAATTTTCTGTTAGTTTACTGCGAGTTTCCCTTAAATCCACGAAATCCTATATGACCCGAATCCGTATGTAACGCATTTCGATACGGATTGACCCAAAAAATTCGGGTATGTGTCTAAGGAACTGTCCACCGTGTTAATGTTCTGATTACCGTACATAAGTGAAAAATTTTGTTCGGACAGATGTTACAGCTACCCAGAAAGAAAAGAAACTTGTTGAGAGATGATAGACATATGAACTTTGTTTTAGATATTCATAAATAAACAACATGTCAAAACACTTATTGCCTTCAAGCAACTCCGTTCTAATTTGAATATGAGTGACAGTGACATCAGTCTGTCTTCGTTTGATCCCGAAACCAAAAAAAAAAAATCCTTACCGTGTGATAGTTTTTTTTTCGGTTCCTGGGTCTATCCCGAAACAGGAAAGGACATAATTCTCTACTTTGGATCCAATTTTTTAATAAGGAAAATCCCATCCTTCGTAAAAGAAAAGTAAATTTCAATTCATAAAAAACGATCTTCAAGAAAAGAGGTGACCCGCAAAGGGGCACAATCCTCGATGGGAGTGAAGACAGTTTTTACGATTGACGTCGATCCGTTTCAGTTGTACACAGGAATCCTTTTTTTTCAAATTAACAAAAGAGCAACATACAATAGAATATTATGTAGAGCTGTCAAAACTAATTTTTTCAGGATGATCAAATGTAAGGTTTATGAGATCGCCAAGTTACATACAAGGGGGTGATCTCTATAATAAGCGTCCTCGTAAGCCTCACGTAATGATCGAATAATATTCGGCGAAACCATTTATTATAGCATTATCAGATTAAAGATTCATGTTTGAATGATGCGAGTCAATTTGAATGCTGTCAGTCAAATTTCGGCTTGGGTAACCGAATAACGAACGGATTTTCACATTGATTCAAAAACAACGATTCGATACCAACAAAATAATTGCCATTCATGTACCCATCGACGAGTAATGGTTGAATTCTAGAAGCAATCCTTAATGCACTTCTAATGGATATTAAAAAGCACTGGAACTGATTGCTGTCAATTTATTTCCCGATTTATGGGATTTTCAGAAATTCTTCTTTGTTTGCGTTTCTGACATTTTTTTGGAAAAATAACGAACTCAAAGAAATTTTGATTTTGTTCCGGTGTTTTTTACGTCGTTTTGTGAAACGCATTATTTAACAATGGAAATTGATGGGTAAAAGAAAAAACAGACGAGGTGTTTTGAGAATTTGAACATTTTGAAACTCACCACAGAATTGTCTTTTCAAGTAAATTTGACCCGAAATGGCATTTTTCTTCTTTATGAAAGTATGATGAAAGTTAAATAATTGAATGATTTACTTTAGTCTTTTTTCGGACATCTGTGTTAGAAACAACATGTCGTCGAAGACTTTGCTTTTGGATTGGATAATCTTCAGTTCCATACACAGACCTCCACCAAAACAAGACGAATGGCGGTATATTCGCGGATGTTTGTCTGCCAAAGAAAATCGGAACTATCACGTGTAACCACATTTATCCCTTGTTTCTCAAACTCTTACGCTAGGACTAGGATTTGGAAAACTGATTTAAAGTGATGACATCTAGTGTATGTACATATATAGTATGCCAATATTATTTAACCCTTCAGTACTGAATTTCCATTTCTACTGATCAATGTGTTCAGGTCTCATACTTAAGGTATGACAATTTTTTATCCCAGTTTGATATTTCCAAGAGAGGATTTTAATCGATTAAAATCGTTTTTCGTTCATGTAATTTGGCGTGGACAATACGTCTGCATCGTTCGCTGTCTAAAGGCGAACTAATTCTGAATTAACGGAAAAAAATAGTGTTATAGGTTTCCAAATTATTTGAAAGGCATAACTATTAAAAATCAATAATTATTTCATTGATTTATCTTCTAGAAATACCAATTAATTATACTATCTACGATACTTTTCAATGAAATGCGGTCTTCTTAAGTAATTCTTGCCATGAAAATCGTGAAAAATTGCTTCAGTTTGTCGTCATATGAGCCGTTGATTTTGAAAGTGGAATAAGTCCATTTCGTTTTTAAATCGACATGCTTAACAGTTTACGTTTTAACATGTTTAAAAATATTTATGCCATCTTTCAGAAAAATTTACTGGTATTTGTTAAAAGTGTGATGAAACAATCGCATCAACAGATTTTCAGAAAGTTGCTTCGTGTTGTATAGAATAATGTTACAATGTCACAAAAAATATTTTTTTCAAAATGGACTTATTCCACTTTCAAATACAACGGCTCATATATTATTAACAAAAATAAAATTTTTTGAAAATTTGATCTATAGAGAACATTCTTTAAGATTTTTTCTAGCATTATTGTTAATGAAAAAGACATGTTAATTATTCAAGAAATAGGTAATAGGCGTTTAAAAAACTCGAAATTACTTATTACTTAATGTTCAAGGGTTGTTGTTCTAATAGCATTTTTTCCTAATACATACCAGCTAATAAAGTGGTGTAATTTTTTTTTTTTTTTTTGCAATATTAGCAAGAAAACAGTCAATAATCATCAAAATCGCTTTTAACGTGCAAATGGAGCCTTAGGAAATAAAACTAATAGATAGAAAGAGGTTTTCTTAGGAATACTTTTATACCTATAAGTTTGTATTTAACAAAAATGTGTGTTGAGGGTGTACTCATTTTCTTCCTTACTTCAAGGATAGAATTGCACTTGGAAGTTGAATTTTTCCAAAAGACTTCACAGTAACTAAAGTAAGGCAAACGTAAAGGATTAGTACCCAATTACTTCCTGAACCCATTTACAAAAATGCTACAACACGTTCATCAGAAAGCATACATATGTACTGCGATCCGTCGTGAATCGAAGTAAACTTTGGAAGAAACTGTTTATTGGTGCAGAAAATCAATTAATGTGTCTAAACTTAATCAGTTGCGTCTGCAAACTACTTTTTTAACACGTTCATTTCGCATACTTAAACACGTAGCCTCTGCAGGATATTAAGCTTGTTATAATTTGCAGTAGCGAATTTCTATTCTGGAATGCACATACAAAGGACTCCTCTAAAATCGAACCATCTATGTATGTGGTTCAGATAATTACACGGTACACTTTCAATGAAACCGATGATTAATTAGCTTCAGGGTTTTCTTAATGTCCTTAATAGCAATAGTTAACATAGCAAACAATCCCAGTCTAGATAAATTCTCTGGTAATCACACATGGAACTCTTATTCTGCTAAAAGAAAAACACCCACAATTTCTTAAAACTAACTTTTATTTAATATTTTCACATTACTATTTTTAATTTAAAGGTTATAATTTATTACGAAATTTTTAGGTTTTTATTGTTGCTAAATTACAGGTAAATAAAATTATTTATACAAATTTCGAAACCTATGGTTAACGAACTTTACTTTACTTTAAATTGATATCTAGTACACGCAAAAGAACGTAATTTTCAATTCAAACAGTTAATTTGACACGAAAAGTTGTGTAAGTTTCTCAGCCTTTTCATGTCGATTGTACGGATCGGTTATTAGTACATGAATAATTCACTAATACCAGTCATTTTGTGTAAAAGTGATTGAAATGTGTACTTTTACTTGAAAAAAATTGAGTATAAGAGGATTTTTTTTCGGGCAATTTTGTCTTTTTGTTTCAAGTAGCAACCAAATGGTAGTCCTTAATAAAGAACATACTGATGCACACATGTAGTTCTTATTTGTCCCCAACTACAATATTAATCGCAGTTCAGTACTTCATCTAGAGTATCATACAATTGGCTTGCAGCCGATCGTGACTGCAGAATGTATGAAGGAAAAAAAATTTACTTTTCGTTAACTTTTTTTAGCCTTACATTTACGCACGGCAGTATAACACTGGGCTTAGATACATATTTGGATCATAAGTTAGCATTATATACCTACATATATAAATCTTAAAATGGACAAAGTGGTCAAAATTCGATGGGAAAAAATATGTCCCAAATTTCGATCAAAGAACTATTGCTAAGGGAAAGTTCTAATATGAGTTGCCACGCTATACAACAAAAAAGAAATATAACTTAAAACTGCAGCTATAAAAAAGTACCAACAATAACTTATTGCATAACAAACGTCTGTTGTACTAAAGGCCACGTTTCCCTAAATA
This sequence comes from Beris chalybata, assembly GCA_949128065.1. Taxonomy (NCBI): domain Eukaryota; kingdom Metazoa; phylum Arthropoda; class Insecta; order Diptera; family Stratiomyidae; genus Beris; species Beris chalybata. The sequence goes on along the minus strand of OX421896.1, from coordinate 25,604,222 downwards.
TTTATTTTTAGTTATATGGTATGTTTTCATAAACTGATTCACTTTATCATTTAGACAAAATCTATGTATGTTATCTTTTCGGTGGTGAAAATAATTTGAAAAGATTGTTCACGAAACCTTCTTTATCTAAATTAATTCCCAGGTTGAGAAATCTCACCAATCTAACAAAACTCAATCATTCGGAAATAAGACTTGTAAGGATTACCATACTAATTTCACACTTCATATCCATCCAAACTGTGTCTTATCCAAAATAATTGGCCCTTAAAGGAGTTTACAAATATTTCCTCGCTCTCACATCGACGCTTTCTGAAGAGTTTTTATTTTTAAAAAAAAATATTATAATGACTGAAGTTCACACTCGTTAGGATCCAACTATCTTACCATGTAACAATTAGAGGCTGCATTGTATACTTCTACTCATAACTACAACAAAAGGGATGTTGCACACATAAATTTTGTTCCTTTTGATCCTAGCGGTCACCTTTTGCGTTATTGTCTCAAAGAAATATCGGAGATCTGCTACCATTTCACACCTGAGGACCAAATTGCGGATCGGCATACCCAGGCCTTTTCCACGTCAAAAGATCAAAAATTTCAATGGCATTCATGTACTCGTATGTCTTCCGTTTTAGCGGAAGTTGTTAGTAACAGCAAACTATAGTAGAGTAGGTTTGAGGCTGACACCATTGAACTTAAAGAATAGATTTCTGACTGATTTATATCGTTTGAATGTTTGTTGCTGATTTCTGTGTAGGTATAAGAAAAATATGCAAGTATTCAAATACTAGCAAACTGCCTTCCATAAGGCCTTACTGAATCTATTTTCCTGCCTTGTAGCCTTGGTAAGGCCTTATGGAAGGCAGTTTGTTAGTAGGGATTGTTGCAATGCAAATGATTAAAATTATAAATAAGTTATTGGTATTTGTCCACTGTATTGCTTAACTTCTTAAGGAATACCACAAGGCTGAGTACTTTGCACTGCTCTATTGTTTTCAGCTACAATAGGCGAAAATTCCTTCACATCTTCTCTGTTATTGGAATCTTTCCTGTAATTCTTATTTGAATATTCGAAATCCCTTGCATGACTGCCCTTTTAAACAATTTCTCGTAGAACCAACAATGCGAAGGGGAAAAAAATTTCCCATTTCTCAAAAAAAAACCCTTAACATTCGATCCCTTATACCAACCTCTGTACATGTTTGTCGGTCCCGGTACTTTTTCTGAAGGGAAGAAACCGGTAAATATTTCGGTTGAGTCAGTCAGTTCTGGTATGTCAACAAGAAAGGATGTAGCCAGAAATTTCATTGTTAAGGAATATAGTGAACTGAAATAGTTAACCAAAGAGCTATGTTAAAGTGGTCGCTAAGTCAAAGATCGATTGAAGTGGAGACACCGAAACGAGCTTCGAAGTCGCTGAATCGTCGGAAAAGTCTAGCCTCATCGAATAAGGAAAATATCGTGACGTCAACATCTCTACGCAAGTTCCCGCCTCAAATTACGGATATGTTAAATGTAGCCACGGAAAGCTCCCCAAAACTCAATCAATGTTCGTCAGTCTACGCATCAACTCTGCCAAAATGCGAAGAAGAGTATTCACCCAGCATTGGATTTCAAACAGGCCAAGTATTGGCAATGAGAGGTCTTCTACCGGATCGATATCTTGGCAATCCTCGATATCTTGCCAAGGAATTCACCGGTCAAGACACTACCGTAAAGGATCCACCGACATTGAGTTCAACGAAAATGGGCGACTTCACACTGGACAAATTGATCGATGCAATCTTGGATAGCAGTCGGAAGGGTCAAAAGAAACGACCACGCCGTAGTATGAACCTTCGAAGACGAACCTTGCTGAAAAATACGACAGCTGTGGAAGTTCTATCGCCCTCATATACACCTGCCGACGATCCGGCCAGTGATCTTTGTTTTAGTGAAGAGAAAATATTGAAACGAAGGAATAGTAGTCCGAGGACAAAGTGCAGTAAAATTAGTTCGAGGCTTAATTGTCCGAGAAAGTGTAAAGAAAGTAGTGAAAATGCAAGCTATTTAGAAGTGGGATTGGCTTTGCCGTCACTGTATGTTTAAAGAGTAGTTTATAATTAATTTTGTTACTGTTTCGTTATTCTGTTGAATAAAAATATTGTTATTAACAAATTCACATTTAAAAAAAAAAAAAAAAAGTAAAGTTATATTTGTCTTTTTTAGGTAGCACAACACCCTTACCAACTAAAAGAAAGGTTTTAAGGGGTACCATAAGGTGCCTTCTGTTTTACAATCTATGTAAATTTATTTGAATACTTTTTTGATAGGAACAAAAATTATTCGGTGAAAGACTATAAATTCTGTGGTTGAATGGGTTTTCCACGTCTCGGCCATGGCTCATTACACAATCCATCAAATAACTTCGATTTCTTATCGATAAGTCTGTCTTCGCTTGCACACGCCATATGTTGTTTCTTGGATATACTCGTATGTACAATGTAGACATCTTCCGTACGGGGTAGTTGAAATTCAAATTTAAATTATGGTTTCATGTGTTTCGGAAAATGCTTAGGGTGTTTAATGTTCCTAATAGAAGAGTTATTATACATAGGTACTACTATTACCATAAAATTGCAATTACGCAAATTGAAGGAGCGCGTTAACTTTACTGGATCCATTGCACGCTTTACTTCATTATTTTACTTTAATACTTTTTAATGATAAAGTATTGTCATCGCCCCGAAAGTATTTATTATTAGAACTTACACTTTTTGGAACTAGTAAACCACAAAAAATCCATAGAAAATATCCGTCTGTCCGCCACGCCGTAGACATCGTTTGACGTACGCAACAACGTTTGAAAGCGTGTAGCTCACAAGCTTGGTTGGTTTGGCTCACAAGCTTATTGAGATATTAGGTCTGTTCTTTTTGCATGCACTTTCTACACTTTTTTGCACTAACAATTATTAGCAACATTTGACGTCGCAGCAATGACACAAACTCATACTTGGCCGAGAGCTAGTGTAAAAAAGTTTAAGAAAGTGTAAAATTTTAAGTTAAACTTTTTAGCGAGGAGATCCGGTAAGCTCCTACGAGTGATATATTTGCGGCGGTAGAGAGTGAGGAGGGAGCTGAAGAGAGAGTTTTAGACTAAAAATTTTCGATTACAAAATATTTTGGACCGATTGTAAAATTGGGTTTGTAATGTTAAATTTTTAAGGTGAGAGATCGAGCACTGAAGAGGGGGATGGAATTTTCCAAAAAATGTAATTTTCATATCTAAAAAACCATATCAGATATGCTCTTGGAAACTCTGCTGGAGTTAGGCCCAGTAGACTTGAATCAGGGAAAAAAATGTTGGGTGTGCTGAGGAAGGGGGTTGGTTGGATGAGGTGAAAATTAAAATATCCTTATATTTATTTCTCGAAAACTGCAAAGAATAGAAAGCTAAAAATAATGACTTAATAAAGGCGTTAAAGAGCCACTCTGAAAAATAAATTTGTTTATAGCGTGAGCAAGGTATGGGGGTCACACCAAACCTTGTATTTAATTATTGTATCTCAGAAATAAGTTGTGCCAGAAACTTGAAACTTAGTACATATATGAAAATGTACCACAGGAGCAAGATAAGCAAAAGTAAGGTGGAAATTTTCACTCTCGCTCAATTGCAGAGTAAATAAATTTTTAGTAAAAAGTGTTTTTTCACATTTTCAATATCTTTTAGGCATGATACCTCAACATATCATATTAATTTTACTTTTTTGGGCTCATTATGTCAGTGGCTAGAAACAAATTTTTCAATATCTTACCCCTTAGGGGTTTAAAATTGCTATGAATATTTTCACGAATTCCAAGATATGTATTTCTTAGGTCTAACGAGATATCGATATCGATATCTATATCAAATCAGTTCAGTTTCAGAACTTTTTGATATCCAACCAACAGGGATTGAGAGATATCTTACTTATTAGAACATAATATTGGTCAGGAGGATACAGCGAAAGTTTTTTTATGATATCAATCTCATAGTGACCAACAAAGCATCTCGGCGTTACACGCATTCCGAACTTTCTACATTAAAAAAGCGTGTTTAAGTTGAAACCGTTCTGATATCTCATAATACTATCGAAATATTTCATATCTCGTAGAAATAAATTCATTTAATATTTCAGAAGACGTAAGAGATATTACGTAATTCGTATCAATTTAAGCAACTTATTTTCACTCATCGTTTCTAAAACACCTACACATATCTTTATATATGTACCTACCAAGTTTCAATTTCTAGTATAAACCGCTCCTATGATGGAAGAAGCGCCCACTCCAGTACCATACGTACGTGTTTCAATCAAATAATATTGAATCTCTTTAGTTCGACTAGATTATTCGTCTGAAACCTACACTCAATGAAAAAATATGACTGTGGTTTCCACATGTTTGTTTAATAATTGCGATAACCATAATATGTTTGTAAAATCATTGAGCAAAATGGTCCAAACCATATTATATTTAGTTGTGAGATATATTCAATAAATTTTCATAGTTGTACTGACCATGGAATATAGTTGATGTTATTATAAAATACTTTTACATCATGTAACAAGCATGGTTAGGCTGTCCTTATTAATTTAAAATCACCAAATATGTTTATTGCAACCATAGTTTGTTTGTGTGAATTACCCGTATAAGTTATGTTAAAGACAATCATAACTATTTTGATATACATATGAAGTTATAATAACTAAGTTATGGTCACTGCAACTATGGAAGAATCACATTTTTTCTTTCAGTGTATAGTTAGCTCTTTTTCTGCAGTGTTGTATAAATATTCGTTTTATAATTTCATCTTCTGACCTAGCCCCTTCCTATATGGGCGTCCTTGGTTCCCACCGGAGTATAATTCTTAAGATCGAGTAGTAGTTAAATTTGAGAAGGGATGGACGTTGAAACGTAGGCATCCTAGTATCAATTTTAACGAATCGCAACATACATATTTGTTTCATTCCAGTAGCTCGAGAATTGTGCAATCTAGTGACTGTAGAATGCGAAGAACAAAATTTAAAGTTATACTTTGCAGAAGCATTTTTGAGAGAGTCCTTCAAGAGGTGACCTTTAAGAATTTCCTTTACCCAACATTTGAGTCTTCTGTCAAATCGTGGAAGGACTACTCTGTACATCAGCCACCAAAAAGGAGTATCTCTCGAGAAAGCTAGTAAATGCACCTATTCAAATTAAACTCAGCATAAAATTGTTTTAAACGCGTCCAACTGTTACTAACACATCACCCAAATATTCCACCTTCTCGCAATCGTAACATATGGCTTTCACTGGCGCGTGGCAGCTAACTTTAAAAGTGAAAGCAACCAACAATAATAGCTGCATGACGTATTTACTAAACGATTCAAACGAGAAAAACATATTGGTCCAGTCTTATCAGAAACAGGATCTGAAGGAGGTCACATATTGTTCGCTGGGTGTAACTTTTGTTTGTTATGGGAACGTAAAAATCATACGAGGGTCGAAAAACCGAAGAGAAAACTAAAAATTGTTGACTGACATTTGGCGTCATGTGTCCAATGTTCCGTTTGATATGTTAAAAGGGTGTAATCGCCCGGAAGACCATTTCTCTGGCTTTTTATTATGCGGTCCTCACGATTCGGAACGAGTAGCGGTATGGATTTGATTGACTCATGTGGGACTCGATTTGCATAATGAAAGACAAGGATTGAATGGTGAACGGCGATTCTGTATGCACTTATCGGGTCCACTTTTTCTTTATATTCCCCTAGCTAAGGACAAACGATTTAGAAAGTACCGTGTAGCGATTATTAGGCCAGTCATTTCACCCTTTTGTTACGCAATTCTTTCGATGAACACATATGGTACAAGGGAGCTATTATCACAGAGTCCTGCGTACCCTAAATCGTATTGCGGTGAAATAAAATGGAAAAGATGTTGTGATAAAATATGAAAAACGAGAAAATAAAATTTTAATGATAACTATAATATTTTTGTATTCGAAAAGTTGACCTTTATTTAAGCGCGATGAGAACAAGTTTTCGGAATAAAAGGTGTGGTAACATATGCATTAATTCGAGAAGTTAACAAATTTTTTTTAGTCTTCCTAGAAGCAGGTATTTCCATTAAGTAGTTAGTTTACATATCCTTTTTTGTTCTTCTCACCAAAGATGCAATTATCCCAATTCCCGTCAGTTTTTTGGTTGTCCCCAAGTGCTCTCGAATGATTGACATATCAAGTTGTTTGTTGGACATATAGTTGGCTATCTTCAAGGGAGTCTGAAAATTAATGTCTATGAACTATATGCGTAGGTACGCTTGTGCATATACTAGTTATGTAGAAACTTGAGTGAGTCCTTCGTATACAGTCTAAGAAATATTGTAGTAAATATATCATTAGTAACTAAATATTGGCCATCGATGGTAATGGTAAAATTACATGCTTGTGAAATTAAATTAAATCAATACACATTAGTGATGTAATCATTTCACAATAGCTGCAAAATTAACAGACAAATTACACAGGAAATGAAATTGTTACACACTTTTTGTGTAAAATTCCTTCATTTAATTCAGTTATAGTATGTTAAAGATTTGGCAAAAATGGTGTTCAACTCCTCTTTAAAAATTCATATCTCTGTTAACTTTTATCATAGAATAACAAAATAGGACTTATTTTAAAGGGGAAAGTTGTCGCAAAATAAGAAAAATACAAATTAATTTATCCTTAAAGTTTTTTCCAAGGATAACGATTTTGTCCTTTATCCTTGAATATCTCAAACTGCCATTTTTTTTAATTTTTAATTTTCTTATACTTTGGGTATTATGCTGCTGATCAACTTGGGATCTTATTGGGATCGGGGTAAAAAAAAATCGAAGAACATCAGTGCTTCTCAATTTACTTTTTAGAAAAAGTGGAATGATCCTTTAATATCTCAGAAAGCCTTTTTTTATTTTTTTATATTTTGTCTATTATATCTACTGTTTTTTAAAACATATCAAGCTTGGGATCTCAAGGGGGTCGGGGTAAAAAAAGTCGAAGAACATCAGTGCTTTTTGATTATGTTATAAAAAAATTACAAATAATTCAAGCAAAAAATTTTTGAAAAGAATCGGCGATGGTAAGGTCACAAAATTGGGCTTTTTTTGCGATTTTTCATGGCATGACCCAGTTATGAACACCTCCTTGTTATTTAATAACAGAACTTTTACTACATTTGTAAATATTTTTAAAAAAGAATTTCTCTATTTAAATTAATATCGTTGTTATAAGTTTTTATCATAGTTTTAAATTGATATCATTTTTAATCACGTTTGTATAATATAATAATAAAGTTTTTATCACAGTTTTATTTAATGCTCTCGCTATAGCATTTGATTTTAATGTTCTCGATTGTAAATAATTTTTTGAACCGATTTTTTACTAGAATTAATTTTATTTTTCACATTTCTCGATTACTTGATCCTAAGCGATTTGTGTGGAGTGTTTGCAATTTATATTGCCTACAAGTAGCCGACACCCCACAGTATAATAAAATGAAATAGTAAAATGAATCTTCGCTAACTTGGTTATTCTGGCGTAAAATTACACAGTATTTAAAGTAATAGTACGCTAAACCGGAATTCACGTGATTATTGATGGTGTAATTTAATCATAGCTTGATTATTATTAATAAAACAAAATAGATATAATTGTTCGCCTTATTGTGTACTAATATTACCTACATGTGTACTAAAAAACAAATTTACATAAATAATAGCTATACCTATTTATATATTACAAAGATAAGTATTTTTGCAAACTCTTTTTAGTGTCTATATGAAAGCCTCTGGAAGTTTACTTACAAAATCTCAATCGAAAAGTGAAAATTAATGTTGAATTCGTATTGTGTTGTAAACGAATTAAGTAGTGAACTCCTTTTGCTAAATTTCACTCAAATTTTAAATCACTTAGTTACATTTATTACACTAATTGCAAAATATAAAGCTAAACAAGTGCGATTCACTATCGGACACTAGGCTTTATAAGAAAAATCACAGTGTTCCTTGCCTGTCTTCTAATAAACGATTTTTATTAAAACTGCAGATTACTAAAAAGTCCTAGAAATGCTACCATTCGCCATCTAGAATACAGACACAGGAAATTCTAAAGTACTTAGAAAGCAGTATTATTCCCGAATAAAAATTATTTTACTAAATGTATTAAATTTTTATATTCTTTAACTAGACTAAACTAGTTTCCTTGCGAACAATTCACCCCTAAAATTTGCTAGGTACATGGGCGCCCACAGGTAGGGGCAAGAAGGGGCACTTGCCCCCCCCCCCTGGATTTGACCATCACTTAAAGTTGAGACAAATCAAATATTTTACCTATATACCAAACTTTGTTGCAACTATTATTGTACACATCTTTCATGCCTCGACTTTAGTTCTTAGTAATAATACTAAAATGAATATCAAATCAAGCTTTAGAATTAGATAATAATCCCTTTTTCGGAATTGACCAAGAAGAATCTGGCACAACATAGCAGACCGAAGTGTATTTCGAACGACCAAGCTTATGTTTTACAATATTTTTCGTTACTTTTTTCTAACGTTTTTGTACTTTAAGAACTAAAATTTTTTTCAATGATAACGATTTTGTCATTTATCCTTAAATATTTCCAAATAAGTTTTTTTTATATTTTGTAGGTTATACTGTTTTTCAAAACATACCAACAAATTAAATTGGAATGTCAATGGTCAAAAAAATTAAAGAGAATTATAGTGATTCTCAATTATTTTATAGAAAAAGGGTAATTTAATCAAGAATCACCAAAAGTGTGACCTTATCATCGCCGATTCTTTTGAAATTTTGTGTATTCGAAGAATTCGTGAAAAAAATTTGATTTCAATTTTTTGGTTTCTATCTCATTTTTTTGTTAGTTATAGTATGTAAAAAAATTCCCAAAACGATGTCCGAATCCTCTTTGAAAGTTCATATCTCTGGTAATTTTTATCTTTGAATAATAAAGTCGGGCTTATTTAAAGATTGTTATTGTTTTTGTTATTTAAAAAATGAGAAACCAAACCTTGAATTTCAATTATTTTTTTCACTTATTCTTCAAGTACAAAATTTTGAAAAGAATCCGAAATGGTAAGGTCACAACTTTAGCGATTCTTGATGGAATAACCCATAATAAGATGAAAACAATATGACCCCTTCTTCAGATGACCTTTTTTTTTTGCTAAGGGCAGCTATGTAGCTAAATTCAGACAGAACTTTATCAAATGAAATAGACAAATTAAAAAAAAATCTGACACCCCAACAGTAAGGTCCTGGTTCTGCTACTGATATCAAATATATTTTACTTTATTATTTTAACAATAAAGTAATGTTATCGATTTAAAAAATTTGCCAATAGTCTGGGTGAAACTTTATTATTTTTCAGGTCGAAGTTCGGGAGCGATCAAAATAGGAGTATATCATCAATTGCTTCGAGATTATGACTCTTGTTGGAAAATTGATTTTATTTTAAAAATAAAAATACATAGGTAGCTAAAATAGAAATAACGAATTTCATATCTGATCAGAACTAAGGGATGGCAAAAATTGTGAAAGCATATACAAACCCTAGGAACTTGAATATCGAAAAATTGTGAAATGGGTTTGTAGGCGATTATATAAAAAGTTTGTGGAAGTGAAAAGCGACCAAATATCTCATCAATATTAAGAAATACGTCGAAGCTTTAAAAACACACACAACTCTCTTACATCCCTTAGGATTGAATACCTAAAAATACTGAAATTGACTTTTTGGCACTTAAATAGGAAACCAAAGGAATTAAAAGGGAATTTAATATATCATCAGATTTAAGCAATATGTAAGAATCTGTGAAAACATATGCAACCTACTTACACCCACTTGGGGGTGTAATATTCAAAAATCCTGAAAAGAGTTAATAGATAAATAAAAAGACAGCACGAGAAAGTAAGAACCAATTCAATTAGTAATAGCATGATATTGCCCTGTATTGCTCCATTAATCGCTCCACTAGTTTTGGCAATATTCGTCGGACAATTAATTGTTTTAAAAATTGCTCGTGGACAAGCACCTTCATAACTGGGATTTGAGCGATTTAAGCGTTCCGAAGTTATCATATTCTTGAACGCATGTTTTAAGGCATTTGTTTGGACCCGAAGGAGTAGAACGATTATGCCCGTTAACTAACTTAATTTAAAAATTTCAACCATAAGTTCAGATTCTAAATGGAGTGGGGCGGTATTTTATAAAACTTTTGCCTTGCCCCCCCCCCTGGAAAAAGTTCTATGGGCGCCCTTGGCTAGGTACACGAAAAAATACGCCTACAATCCGAACTATTATTGAAAGTCGATAACTCAAGTAATTATATTTAATCAACACAAGGTTTAAGACATTTAGGTTTATAGTCTTGGTGTACAAAGAACTCACACTGATATTCATCGGTATAATATAATCTCTTATATCATCTTTGATCGATATCAAATTAGTAAAATTGAATCGAAATAAACGAATCACAATTTAAGACCGCTTAAATTATTTCATACCTAAAAAGATCCTCAAGGATACTAAATTCAGCTGTCATCAATAAAAGACTTAGTAAAAAAGACTCACTTGTCTTAATCAATTTAACGGACAAATGTAATCAATTTGTTTGCATCCTATCCAAGGTGTCAATTTGTTAAATTTCGATTGTATACCTGTGAAGGATGGTCGGAGGCACCTATTGATCAGAACTTTACAAAATAATATCCAACAGATGGATGACTAACTTGAGACAGCCCAGGACGAACCGTCAAAGTAAATCGAAAGGAGAACCTCACGCTGTTTACTGATAATTATTAGACCCTTAAGAGCAAAGTGAAGTGACAGGTTGTTTGCACACCTGTAAACCGTTAAGTGTTTTGTTGCACTAACGTTCACTATTATTTGAGGGATCTGGTTTTGTTTTACCTTTTTTTTGGAGAACTTACAAATTAGTGACATGATAAATTAGTGTAATGCGATTTTGAAGACACCCGATGACAGTATCATAATTGAATATAAATATATCATTTTGACAGATTATAGCACTTGCATACTTTTGAAGGTGTTGCTATAAAAATTTGTAGTTACCGCAGCTTCAACCTAGTTTTCCATATCAAAAACATTATATTTATTTTTTTTTGTGTTCTCTGTTGTTTTAAATACCACTTATTGGATATTAAAATTAGCTTGGGATGAGAAAAATAAAATTAATTTGAGATGAGAAAAGATTCAGGTAGGAGCATTTTTTAAGTGCATAACATACCTGTGAAATTGCTGTTTAAGGACTATTCTATGACAAACCGACCTCACGAAGCTACTTAAAAATTCACAGATAATTCGATATTATACGTAGGATCTTAATACATGACTTACATTTGGTAGAGTTAAAAAATAATAAAAGATATATTTTCAAAATGGACAGAAAGTGTCCTTTTTCTTTCAATATAAACAAAAACGACACGTTTGATATTTTTTAATTTTCTTATGTAGATTTAAAAACAACATCTAAAAGTCTTATTCTGGGATCGGAAAGGATTCAAGAGAGTTTTTATTAAGTACGTGCGGGTACCCTCGTTTTGAATAAAGTTATTGATGTATGACTATTTAAATGGCATAGCAATTTACAGCTTATATGGAGGAATGTATATTCAGGCTAAAATAAGTCATTTTTTTGTTCTTCAAATTATTGCCTGGCAATACAACTAATACTCTGACACTAGCACTGTATTACATTCCAATATTAACTGCTTCTCGTCCATTAAATAATAAAATCGTTAACGAAAAATAATAAAGTCGTTTTTATGCATAAAGTATCAAAACTACAGGTAAAATGCTTAATTATATTCATGACAAATTGTTCACATTAAAAGTGGGAAATTTCATGCGGTGGTGCAATTTTACTTCCCATCCAGTAAATTCTTGACATCAATGTGGAAAAATATAAAATCTAAGAATTACTTGTAATTTTCTATAATTTAATGAAACTTTGTAAATTTACTACAATCAATTCGAAATATTTTACTGTTTCAAGGAAAGTTATTTTCACTTAACTTACATTAGATTCTCAGTTTTTGAGTAAGCCGAGATTCTTAGAATTTTAGAGATTACATTTGCTATGAATATCAATTGACTGTAATTATCGGCCAAGTGGTTTGAGCAATGTGCCCATAAAAATCGACTAAATAGTTAAGCCGGGCAGATAAAAGTGTGCGCAGCTTTATGCGATTAAAAAGTTGTGCAACTATCTTTAGTGGCCGCTAGTTCTTAATGTAAGCCACACATCAATATCTTACGATGAATATACTTAGACTTCTCTGTTTTTGCAGATAGTGGAAATCTTAACGGACCTGTAACATCCCTAATGTCGCTGATTTGCTTTGATAGTGGCACATCTAAAGAAAAGAGGTGTATTGAATCTATTCAAAAGCCAGTGAACTTTTATCAAGGAACGGCACATTTCGATTTCTTATAGATAGCCACCAGAATGCAGTTGTGCCGGTATCAAATATGAATGACAGTGTCTTGCAAATGTTTGATGGCTTCTCCTGAAAAATTAGCTAATCTCACTTCTGCCGCTATCAATGCGAAGCAACAAATATATTCTTCTGGAAAATATTTTGAATGGAGTATTATAATAAGTCTTAAGATTTTATAACTATTTTACACCTTTTTTACACCTTTTAGTATAGATTTTTAGTGTAATGACTCCTTGATGAAATACTGAACTTAGATTTATATTGTACTAGTTGTGGAAAAAGCACTCTCGTTTGATTGCCAGTCGAAGAACAGTGGCAGACAATATCATCTGCTTATAACACCATGTCTGGAACTTTACGGAAATCGCCGTATGAAAATTTTACTCTTTCAAGGGTTTTCAGTCTTTTCAAACATTCTAATTTTATAGGACGCTGGAAATATAACTCCAGCTCGAAACGAACTGAGGATTGGTTGGATTCTGGTTCGAAGGTGGAAATTTCTGAATGGGGTACTTTTTTTGACAAGTTTTATCTACTAATGTTCGGTCATTATCGAAAAGAGGTGGTGTTGTCTATTGTTTCTCTTAATATACCAGCTATCTTGAAGTGTCAAGCTAATCTTCATCGCGCTAAGGTTGTCAGTAGTTTAATTGTCGAAATTGGAAACGTTCGAAATAGTGGCAAAATGGAGACACTCTATTTCAGTGGCTCATTTGTAAGAAAAAGATCAAACAGGTTGTATGATTGCCCTGCAATTTGCAATATCAGGTAAATGGGTGGAATCTTGTACTGTCTGTTCCTAGCCAATAGATAATGAAAGTTGGCCTTGTAGTTTTGTTCTAATCATATACAATTTGCTCAACTGATGAAGAAAATATCTCTAGTAAATCCTAAAAAAACGTGTCAAAATGTTACAGTTGTATTCATAATTTGCAAATAGCAGATGTGCAATCTAATGACAAATTTATAATACAACTAAATCGCATTACATCTCTTCAGATCTTAAAAATCTTTTGCGAATTTCAACATATACCTACATACTGATCTGATCTACCTATCCTCGCTTGGAATCACTTCAAATAACCGGTCCAAAAAATTTGCAAAAGATTGAAGAAAACATTCGTATGTGCTCTCCTTTTGTCAAATTCTCAAAGAAATCTTCGAACTCAATAGACGACACAAATTACGAAATCCGGAAGTCCTGTTTACCAGTCAAACATTCAACAAAAACCTACCATACAATAGTAAAAGGAAAAACAGGATAACAATCGCAGAGGACTTTCCGAAAGGATACTGCGATATTAGAGAGGTTATTGTAACTAATTTTCTTGTAGTGCAAGAGGAAGTGCCCGAGGCAAGTTCTACCTCAACTCCTTTATGTTTGTTACAGTTGTGCGAAATGTGAATGCAAAGGGTTTCGCTTAATATTTTCGGGCGAAACGATGACGGGGTGAACATTTGCAATTTTCGGTCAACTGATCATTGAAGATCGGTGCTATTCGCGATATCTTTTCAGAAAAAGATTCATGTCTGAAACTAATTAAAAACTTGTTCTTGTCGAATGAGATTCGAATCACTTTCGATGCTTAACAATGGAAAATTTTGGGTGCATTTCGTTGTAGTTTCTGCGATGCGCGTTGCCGGAAAAAAAATCATTTAAGATATAATACAACGGGGTGATGATAGAGTGTATGTTGTTGCTAAGGTGATAAACGGTGTGTTCTACATATGTATAACATCTAGTCAAAATTTGGTCAATTAACGGCTGGCTGAAATATTGAAGTATTGGATGTGACAATCATACGACTATAACTTAGGAGTTTTTCTTTTTAAAAAAGATATTGTGATCTTTCGGACATTTTAAAATTCTACTTTCTTAAAGTTTTGTGTATATTGAACATAACATGATTTGAAGGGGTATCCGATCGCGCAACTAGAGGTATCGAAATTATATTGAAACTCACTTATCATATCTCAGGATTACTTCGATTTATAGTGGTTCAGTAGAAGAGTTGCCTAAGAAACATTGAATTTTTTGTATGCTTAGGCTTCCAAACTTATTTATTCGCTATAATATTGTAAAGCTATTTGTAAATCTATTAGATTCACTAAATATTTTAAAGATTTTAATAAATAAATTTTTACAATTTATTTGAGTACATTATACCTATTTTAATAAAACGTATTAGTTTTTTTTATATATTAAATTATTATTATTTTTAGTTTAGCAACGTTAAAAACATGAAAACATTTACTTGATACAACATGATTCCTTTTTAAATTTTCTACAACTGCAATTTTTTAATTTTTAATTTTTTTAATTTACATTTGAGTATAATTTGTTTATGTATAAGTGTTAGGTGTTTTTATGTAAAGGAAAGTGTAGTGTTGAAATAGCCAAAGTGTGTTGTGTAACTACGCCATAATATCAGTATACATTGCTTGACCAAATAGAAATTATTTCATTTTTAAAGTAATTTTTCAAATTACGTCTAAGTTTAGAGTCCGATATCTCATTTTGGCAGCATCTAAAAAATTTCTGTGAATGAATTGGGTGAACCTCTTGAAGTATTGATTTTTTGGTAATAGGAGTATGAAATGAAGTGAGGGTGAGGGTGAGGGTGGATTAAAGCACTTACGCAGAGAGGTGTGTGAGTAAGGAGAATAACTCCAAAATGTTAAATAGATAATATCAAAACATTCTGATGACCTACCATACGGTTAAAACAAAAAAGTTGAATCTTGAGACTTGTTTTTAGGTATGTCAGGAGAATAGGAAATAGAATTTTGAAGGGGTGTGGTGCTGTAGCACTTTAGATTACGATAGCTCACGAAACTACTGCAGCATACAGAAAATTTGGTTTGCTTATAACTGGTCAAAGAGAGTGTGGTGAATGTGAAAATATTCAGGGGTAAAGGCACATGGAAGTGGAGAGGATAACCTCCTCCAGGCAGCTTATACAGTAGTCGTTTGAGAAGAGGCCGAGCCAACCTAGAAGACAGTGTCTGGTTAGGATACCGACTGTGGTGCTGATATTCGTCCTCTTAAACAAAGTCAGCCTTTTACAGCGGCTTTTATCTAGATCTGGATATTGGCCAGATCTGATTCGCAGTGTGACATGTAATACCATCTGCCCATCTTGAGTTGGTTTTCTCAATTGAGTCCAATCCCAGGAGTAGTTTTGAGATGTACGCGAACCTTAACTAAATGCGATTAACTTGAATAATAAACTTTTGTTGACGGGTGAGTAGCGAGCTAGCTCTCTGCGATACATCTAATATCCCACTAGGAAATTTGAAAATCGTCACTTCTCTTTCTTTGCTCCGAATAGATGAAAACGGGACTATATGAAGACCATTTTTGAGTTTTAATGTAGAACTAGTCCCATTAGAGATCTCGTTTTAAGCTCCCTTACAAGTATTTTTGAATGCTTTTTTTGGAGGTATATTGGAGATCTGATTTTAGCGGACATGCTCTTGCAAAAAGGAGGTCAAATGGAGGAGAAAACGAGGTCTCCAAACCTTCCTAAGAAGTAGTCCGGGATTAATCATGGGATGCTCCCATTTCCTACTGGGATGTAACAGCAAACGTATAAACGCGATAATTTTCCTACAAGTGGAAGGCCCTAAATATCTTAAAGATCCCAGTCGATTGAAAAAAAAATTCAAGATATAAAACAAAACTTCTTTTAATCAATATTTTTATTATTATTATTATATTTCGTAAAATTAAAATTCAAGCAAAGCACTTAAAATTATAAACTTATTGAAACAAGATAGTTTTGTTTTTCAAAACAAACGATTAAAAATGTTTGAAAATAATATGGATTTAAATATAATCACCCATTTCGTTCAACGAAATACGATAGAAAATACATTTTAAATACAATTAAATTACTTTTATAATGATTTTTATTTTTAATCTAAATATAACAATACATTTATAATTAAATACGCGCTGTAGGTACAATTATACTTAGTGTTCTAAACAAATGGTATTCAATATACCGTACTACGTAGCAATTGTATAAACTCAGTCTTTTAATTTTTATTACCGATAGGGCATTACTATTTTCTTAACTTGCACAAATACGTAAAATTTACGTAAAAATTGCGAACGTATTATGCTGATTAATCTTTCATACTTATTCTAAGATGCATTGATATTATAATTTAAAACAAACATTAGTTTTAAATCGGGTTTTACTTAAATATGGATGTTCGGAATCGAACAGCCGCGTTCTAAACAAAATCGAGACATTTAATTTAAATAAATAAATTTTTTTTTGTAAAAGAGTTTTACTAGAAATTAATATTTTCTCCTTTCTGGCTTAATGATCTATTCTTGATTTATATCAATAATAATTTATTATTGATTTGGACATTGTTTTTAGTTTACGTATTAATCAACTGTTGTACTCACTATTTGTAAAAAAAACTAATTTTTATCCTGATTGTCTGCTTCATCCGTAATACTTAGTTTACTTAGCACCAACGATCTATCACTACTAGTCCGCCTGTCCCTACTAATACTAGCATTACTCTGTTGGCAATTTTCATTATTATTAACAGCAAATGGCACAGCTTCACTGTCGTCTTTGATAGAAGGCGTTGGTGTAGCGTTGTTTGATTCGCTCTCGATTGCAATTTCATCGACCAGTTCAGTAAAGATATCGATTATATTGTTAATTCCAATTAAATAGCCGTCCTCATGGTTGCCAACTTTCCACGTTGTACTGTGATCGATCTGAAGATTCGCGGGTAGGCTAACCGTTTTGGCGAAATCAATCAGCCAAACGTTGGCATGCGTACGATCGTGAACGAAGAGTAGGCTGCTCCCGATAACTTCGTGTGTTTGAAAGAAATCGGAGCATTCCAAGGTTGCTCGAATCGCTTGCAAGCGTTGTAGGTATTTCGGCTGCAATAAAATGTTTTTAATTAATGACAAATATTAACAACAATTTACAATTACTCACTATGGTGTGTGAAAAGCTTTCCGTAAAGTCTTTAAATGCTGATCGGATCTGATCTCGAGACTTCGTCGTTTTGAAATCTTTCGAACTTGTTCCATCGCTCCGTTTGATACCCTTTAATAAATGAAAGAAACACGTTTTATTTGGGATTATTCATTATTGGTTTTGTGTCTAAATCTGTGGGGAGGGGAGCTGCAATTAGCCAGTAGCCACAAGCGTATTGGTCTAAAAATACAGAGGTCTAGTTTCAAATCCCACCTAGTCATGGGCTAGTCATAAGTGTTCTAGGATCAAAACATAAAGTGCAGAGTGCTTCTAAGCAAGACTATTTTAATCTTCCTTGTGAAATCCATTCTAGAGCATATTTGGATTTGTTTTTTTCCGGCTTCCTTTAGGAACAGTCTACGTAGGACCATATTTAACTTCAAAAACAGCCTTACACTTCAAGGATATGCGAACGACTGAGGAATCATATTTAAGGGACAATACTAAGAAGTCCTCAGTAAAAATTACATAGTAAAATTTACAAGACTGATATTTTCACATTTAAGGGCTGTTACCCATTAAAAAATGTCCTTCTGTCCGCCATACAAAGACGCGTTTGAAAGTTCATAGTTCATAGTTAGATTAAAGTTGGTAGTAAGAAAAAATTTTGGATTTTTTTTTTCAAAAACTGCTGAAAAGAGAAAGGCAAGATTTGATGTACATAGGGCCATCATGGAGTACGATCGATTTTTTAAAGGGAAGCAAGGTACGGAGTAAATTGGGATAGAGGGAGACTGCGCCTGCTCGTTGGTGCACTGACGGGAAACACGCTATGCGGCTAGGGATAGCGGAGTCAGATATGTGCAGGTTCTGCCACGACCTGCATGCTGTAGAGGACATCACTCACATTTTGTGTGATTGCCCGGGGATCGCTAGAAGGCGCTTTAGTTTAATGGGTAGTCTCTTCTTTGAGAGCATCGATGATTTGAGGGCAGTAGGGTATGGCAAATTGGTCAGGTTCGGCAGGGAATTGGAATGTTTTTGAGATGGTTGAATAGCCCACGATGACCTGAAGGGATCGCAATGGGCCCATATGGCGCCTAGTGAGCGTGGCGGTCCTAGCGCTGCGCCCTTTCTTAAACCTAACCACCTAACCTAAGGTACGGATTAGAGTGTTTCTTGAATCTGTGGAGGGGCTCATGCTAGAAAGTTAGAACCTGGCAAGAATTAAGTAATTTAAAAAAAAAATACATTTGTATACGGAAGTGGACCAAAAAATTGTGGGTTAATAGGGGTGTCTTTACATGAATTTCATCATGACTCATTGGTCTGTCTAGGTATCCAAGAAATTTTACTTCTAACTTCTCTTTATATAAGTGTCTAGCAACCGTTCTCAAGATTTTTATTTTATTCGCACTCTCATTCAGCTTATTTCAGACTACAGTATAATTCAAAGTTCAGTATTTCACTTAAAGCGTTATAATAAACTTTCATTTTCGGATTGATCAAGCAAGTGCCCAGGTTTGGAGGCCAACAAAGGAGGATTCCGAATGAAAATTTGAATAAAGTGGTTTTCCGCACTCTCTAAAAAACCTATTTTCTTAAACACGGTCCTCAAAACACATTTTACACCATCGATTGTAAATATAAATACTTTTCTTGGCATTAAAATTCATCAACTCTTATGGACGTACATAGTTCAACGAGCTTTTCAGCGTGAATTATGGTTATTATTTTCTTGAAACTCAGATAATATGGAGTTAAGGGTGCTCTATTTTTTGATTTTCTGTTTTGCAACAACTCTCTTGTGTTTAACAAACTCCAGTAGGTAGTTAACCCGCTCTACGTTTCTACGTTGGGAATGAAAGGACTTCGGTGGCGCTTCTAGTGGCTAATACCATGGATACACTGCTGCTATTGATATCATAATATCGGCAATACCAGCAGTGTATCACTAAAACTTGAATGTGTGGGTCTGCCATCATGCAGCATAATGGAAATTAAAAATTTGGGTTTTTTCGGGCGGAGCCAAAAGGTATCCCGACATGCATGCCCATATATGGGCCTCATAAGTAAGTAAGAAATAATATTTAAAGTAGGTACAGTGTCTAAGAAGAGTGATTTACACGGCCATTTGTAACAAAAGGGCCGTAACTTTTGTTTATAGTGTAGGAATTAACACAAAAGATGAGTCAAATCCAAATGAAGTTTCCTTCAAAACAATACACTAAAGTGAAATTTTACTCCGAAAAGAGATGGACTCTATTAAATTCTGTTTCAGAGAACAAATAACTTAATTTTTCTTAGAGTGTATAAGTACAATAGTTCCACTCGTACTGCCTGTCACAATCACGAATTTTAAGAACGTTTTTCTCACAAGCAGACCTCACTTATAAATGTATGAAGGTTGGTCCAAAAGTTCTTATTCTCAGTAACATACCAATTTATTAAAAGTTTTGACAAGGCTTTATTTTTCAGTATATTTACCTTTGAGTCGAATACACTGAAGGCCATTCTTACAGCGTTCAGCTACATTCCAACAGGAACTTTAACTAAAAGATTTTCATAAAAGACTTCCGGTTTAGGTTCCAGTTAGAGTCTGAAGATCAAGCAACAATGGCCTTTTTTATAAAGTTACATAGCCCATTCTTTCCTAAAGTTACATGGTACTTTTTTCATAAAGTTACATGGCCCTTTCTTTCATAAAATTACATGGACCTTTCTTTATAAACTTACATTCTAAAGTAATCCTCCTCCTACTCTTCCTACAAATGTTCCTCCACAGTGTCCTTAAGGAGTACGACCAATTATTCGTGATAGCCTGGGAAGGAGCACTATCCCCATAAATCCCCAATTGAGCCATGGTCAAAGAACTTACCTCAATTCTAAAGCCTAAAGTCGCCGTACTGGAAATAGTCTCTCTCCAAACCATATATCTCGGTTTGGTCACCCCTTTAGCCCGATGTTCGTCCTCACTGGGAGCCTCCGGATCGATTTGAATCATCTTTTCGTACATGTCCTTTCTTAGCTTCGGTTTTTCTTTCGCTTTCGACAATTCCTCTTCCAAATACGTTCGGACACCGATTTTACAGTCCATAACGCACGGCTGATAGAAATCACTGAGAAGATCCTGGAGCTGAAGGTACACTGCTGAAAAATTTAATATTCAAACGTTTACGTAAAACAACGTGTGGATTAACTGATTATTCTGTTAACTTACATTCACCATCTTCGCTGGTTACCTGACCCTTGTACTCGGGAACATACGGTCGCAAGACATCTTTCATAAGTACTTGGAAGCAAAGTTCTTCTTTTGGACAGAGTTTTTTCAGTACGGTTCCTTGTTCCGGTCCAGCTTTGAAATTACCTTGATGACCGGCCAACTGAACCCACGGATATCGTTGCTTTTTGTAGGTTTGAAAGAACGGAGTCCACTGGACGATATTTCGTATTTTTCGCCATCCTGACGGCTGCAATTAGACAAAATAAAACCAAATTAGTGTCACAGTCAGAAAATAATTAAAATCAGCAAAAAAACGCATTTTTATTTAAATTGACAGTACAAAAGTTCAACAAACAACTTATACACAATATCGGCTGAAAGAAATAACGAAATTTCTTATTTGCATTGACGTCAATGAGATTTTTGGTCATGCGTGAAAAAAAATATATGATAAAAGCTCATAAGAAATATATTGAAGGTGTTCGGCAGCGGGCTGAGGAAGCCGTTGAAAAAATATACTAAGGCGAATCGCACACGCGCAACTATTTTGTCGGAATAAGACAGTCAAACGAATACGCATGCCCTTAGTGTTAATCTAACTGTGTACACTTTTTAGATGTGTACACCTTACATGACCTACCACCCGAGGTGATTATATGCGTCTTGTTGTTCTGACGATAGTTGGCCACGATAAAATGCGAGTAACCATATGCCAGTACAAGCATTACAATGAAATTTCAATTTTCAACCGGTTTTCGACATTATTTGAAATAATTTACTATAAACTTGCCATTACCATTTCGGCGTAAGTAACGTGGTATTGTTGATGTTTACGAAATTAAAGTTTTTTTTAGTTAACCCTGGTTTACTTGAATATATTTACTAGGCACTAGCATGACTTAGTATGGCAGGAAAAAAAATATAGTTTGCATCCATCTTACATAAGATAGATGAGAATTAGATTTGAAGAGCTCTTATGAAGTTAATGTGCTGTGTTATACATATATTTATTAAACTGAGTTCAAATTCAAATTTTTTATCGTGATTTTCTTAACGTACTGTAATAAGCATGGGCTATACTTAAAAATGTGGAGATCACATTCATATACCAATATACCATCAACAATAGAAGTCAACGCGAATTCCATATAACGAAACTTTTTTGAAAGTGGTATAAGTCCACCGGACGAAAAAATTTCTATTTTTAATTATTATTTTTTACATTAAAAGTCCATTTTAATAAAGTCAATATCACTTAACTTAAATTTACAAAATAGTTACAAAAATCGTTAAAATGTAGAAAAAAAAGTTTTCAACGAACATTTTCGTGGATACGCCATACGCCAATCCAAATTTCAACTTTTTTGTTTCTTAAATTATTTCTGTAGCATGTAGGTACATCACATATACATACCTACAGTTGCAAAAAAAAAAAAACTTTAAATTTTAATTTAAGAGGATCGGATGGATCAGCTACTATTAGAAGACCACCTGGACAACGCTACAGTCCCAGGTATGCAAGAAAGACTATAAAATAAACGCTCAAATGTATAAAGATATTCTCGAATGTACTACGCTGTCCTATGCCGAAGAGGAAATATGCCTTAGCTATGAATCTTCCAGCTTGACAATGACCCTAAGCACACGTCTCAGCTAGTGTAAGGTTGACTAGAGGATAAGAATATCATTTTAATGAAATGACCAGCACAATCTTCAGTTCTAAGCCCGATTGAGAATCTCTGTCGTATTGTTAAACAACAGCTTCTATCAAATATTTATCGTAAGAAGGAGTTATACCGAGCCATTAAAAGGGAGTGCAAAGGGATACCAACAAAGACAATAGCAAGATTAATTGAATCGATAGTGAGAGAGTAGAATTTAAAAAGTAGAGCTAATAGAGACTAGATTCCTGAAGATCAGCACAAGAACATTTCCAACCGGAAGCCATCATCGTAATAGCTACTGCCATTAAGATTTTATTGAGATTACTCGTTGGTAAACTGTTTACGTCGAAAATGGATTAATTGCTTGGTAGACAAACTTTGTATTGAGTACTAAGTAATAGTCATCCACAAATAATAAGGTATATTACTGTCTTTTATTTCATTCATCTAATAACGACAAAACATCAATCAATTCCATAAGAGAGGAGGCATAAAGTGACATTATATTTGAATTGAAATCAAATATACGACCACAAATGCTTCAGATATAACACGTAATCGGATCGAGTCATAATATTATTATTCAATGATTTATTTATCCACGAGTGACTGTAAAACCACAAAGACTTATTATAATTCTAACGATGAAAAAACATAAGAATACTATAGACGTAAGAGACCAATAACTGCAACAATTAACTCTTATTCTAAACTTAGACTAGGTATTTTGCTTTTGATCAGGAGTGGTGTAAATTAAGCCGACACAAGAATGGCGTTGTGGAAAGTAGCAGCCAAACTCTTACCGTCAACTATCAAAATTTTTAATTAACATTAATTTACATTGCAATAAAAAATAATAATAAAAATTTGATTGCACTCAGTTGCGGCTCAAGTTTCGAAAGATAAACATTAAAAATACCCGTCAGAAAAAGCTGTCATATGTAATCCCAACCACATATCATAATAAAAACCCAATTAATGTGACGCGTGACACAGATTTCTGTTTTTATTTTTCTCCACTTAAATAATAACGTGCACTTGATAATCCGTGTACGCACAATTATTGAAAAAGAAATGAGGGTAATGCAGTAATCTAATTAATAATTATTGTATCGGAAAATTGTTTACAAACATGGTTTTATTGAACCGATTTTATAAGTGCAAATTCGTAGCAGCATAGATCTCTATATTTCCTAAGCGCTCGTTGACGAATTATTCTTCGAGCAATAATTCAAATCAGCATTGTGTACAAAGAGCGAATCACTTCGAATCCAGTTCAAAACACTGTTCAGTTGCGTAGGCAAAATTTTTCATTTAGTGGTTTTCTTGTAATTGACAACAGAAGTAATGAAAGAAGCACTCTAGGTGCAATAGTACTATTTTATGGGTTAATGGTTGGAATATTTGTGAAGTCGGAATACGATACAAGTTCTTTTTGGTTGGAGAAGAATAATCTATCTCGTTATGTCTAGGAATTCACGAGTACATAAATCACCGTACTGAAAATTATCCTATTTCAAGCACACCTGATTTTCATCACATGTATCCTTGTACCTTGACAATTAAAAAATTAAATTGTATAAAATTTGAAATTCCTAGCTTAAAGCGTTCTGAAGTTAGTGGCCAATCTTTTAAACACGTATCCATGAGTGTTAAGTGAAGGGATTTTACTCAATAGATGAATGTAATTTGTATGGCAACTAGTCAAAGGACTTGCCGTATTTATTCCATACTATTTATTCACACTATCACTGAAACAATAAAATTTGAAATTTAAACTGATAGTTATTATATTAATGATAAAGATAAATTATCAAATCAAAAATTGTTTTGAATTTGTAGCAAAAGAATATTATCAAATACATTAATTAATTTGTTTTTGGCAATGGTATCATTGCATACAAAGAGCTATATGTATAATGGAGATGGCGTGCAGCGACTTTTTTGAAGCCGGAGGTTTTCTCACAAAGGACCGGCGATATTCACTATGCCACTATCAGCATCTTACTCACATATATGTTAAACCCCGGTATTGAAAAGAAAAAAAGCCCAACCTTTAAATACTAGGCTAATATTTGCATTTCACTGCCACCGGGCATGAAACGCTCCATACAAAAACCATCGCTTAAACTTCAAAATGCTTCACAGTGCTTTATACAGAAACGGAGTGTTGCCATCTCCATTATGTATAGCTCCATGATTGCATATCACAGTTGGATTTTGTCAAATCAATTAATTAATTTATTCCAAAACACACATTTATGTTTGTTAAATTGTCAATGTTTAACCTAGGTACATAGTTCTTAAGCTAGTATTACACTGTTTGATCATGTGTAATTTCACAACTTGGTCAATTAGTGTAATACTAGCTTTACTAAAAACTCCGCGCATTTTCATTTTAGTGGCAGGAGTCCGAAACGTATGTTTAATGCTGATATGCGTTGCAGGTTGTCGATAACAATACCAATGTGTGTTAAGGACTGGCAAACATTTTTGTCAATTTAATAATTAGTTTTGTAAATATAACAATGTCAATGACAAAACTTTCATCAAAAACCATTTGAAATTATTTATTTGATAAAAATGTTTTTCAATATAAAAGAGCGGACATTGTAAATTTTGTCGTTGCGTTAATACATGTTTGGTTAAAAAACCGATTGGAATATCGCTGGATTTTTATCAATTTTACAAAAATTTATGAAACTGAATAATTTTTATTTGTTTGCTGTCATATTATTAAAAATATGGCAAAGCTGCACTGTTGAAATTCAACAAATACTTTTTGTCAATTTTGTCAATTGTCAATATTGCTAAGGATTTTTCTTTGAGTAACGGAAGTGGAAACATTTTTTAAAAAATTACAGCACCCATTTCATGAAGTTAGCCGATTTTAAGATTGACTTACATACAAAATACAACTCAGGGTGCGATGCCGCTATTAAAATTGATCCGGACTCTTCTTTAGAAAAATTTTGAAATGCTCTTTTCAAATTGTTCGCCAAAAATAAATAAAAATTTTCTGTTGTTGCTAGTGACCTGCGCGATAAAATATCTTTTGATTTTGATCAAACAATTTAATCTCCACTTTATAAAATAAAAAATTAATTGAGCTCGCAAGTTTTTCACAATGAAACTATTCTCTGAAAAGAGGCTTTTTTTAGATTATTATACAAAATAATTAATTACTTAGCTTTTGTAGGTAAAACTCATTTTTCTAATTAAAAATTATTTAATAGTTATATACAGTGTATCTAGAATATTGAAAACAAATGTTCTCAAAAAGAAGAGACTTCAAAGTCAAGGTATTTTGAAATTAGATTTTTTTTTTTAAACTTTAGGATTGAACCAACGGATGGTTTATATCATCTGAAGAAAGGAGTGTTGAATAAGGGAGTTTCAACTCCTCACCATCGAACCAACCAACTGACTGTACTGCAACCCCTCTAAATTTTGAACCAAAATCATAAGAGACAAAAATTAACAAATAATAATAAACTGTATAAACCACAAATATTTTCATCTACGACTTCTGAATATCATTGAGTAAATATTTTCACCTTAAGCCTCGGAAATCAGTGTTATCAAAAAAAAACTGCGTGTGATAAAGACAGTAAACAACTATCCATAAACATTCCAAACATATCCAATATTTGCCCGAAACGACCACACAAAGATTTAATTAAGCGGATCATATGCAGAACCGCAGGCGAGGCAGATCTCATCTAGCGATTTCATAAAGTAGTCCTCACATCAAACTCATCACAATATTCAAATTCAATACACATAGACTGCATCGCAATACTCGTATCTGTCTCTGACTCGGATACAAACAATCTAACAATCTGCAAGTGTTTTGCACAAACATTCTAATAATACTCGATCGGAGCAATGAAATTTTTGCGTGGATATCACATCACATACAGTGGATCAAATTAATTTGCATGTCGATGGCATGTGACTATCTGATTAGCACTTGGGAATTCGGATCGAAATTCTTAAACGTCACAGAAAACGTTTTGAATAAAAATGTTCAAATCATTCGTACAACTGGGTAAACTTCGGAATTCTTACGCTTGCCTGTTGTTGTGGTGCTAATAAAACTTGACACACTTGGTATTTTAATAAAATATTAAGTACTTGAAGTCCTCAGACTATTTGCATGGCTAATATAATCGCAATTATACTCCAGGATGATCATCTAATTGATTAATTCGTGACAAGCTTAAGACTGCCACATAGCTGCGCGTTTCATGTCAATCTGCGAGATAATATACTAAGTAATTTCTTTGCTTAAGTACTAGAATGTGACCGCTGTACGTTGCATACATATTGCTCACTTAGATCTTGTTTTTTTTTTTTTTTTTGTGATTTTGATTGAAGAAATAAACATGAACGCAACTAGCGTGAAATGTTTATTTTTCTACTAAACATTATGAGTATCATATATCCAATATTTCTCAAGGCTTTTTGCCATTGTTATTGTCCTATTTTTAGAAGATTTTGTATTTTTTTCAACAAACATGGTAAATTTATTTTAAATGTTAGAATGTGTGCGCAAATGACGTAGCTTAGGAAAACTACAATTACCCTGCAGTTTATAGTGACATGGTTTGAAAATTTATTTGATACAGTTAAAACCCAGGGACCTTAGCTTAGTGTGACGTACTACCTAATTTCGTGGGTTCATGTCCTCATCATAACATGGAACTACGCAATATTTTTTAATTTTCACTATTAGTCGGCCGATACTTTAGTTGCAGCTTAAAGATATGTACATAGTCACGTAGATGAGCGCACACCATACAATTCCAAGTCTGTCCAACTATCCGTAATTTTAAACTTGCAACGTTCTTTGAGGGACTATCCCAATGATGATAAAGTACAATAACTTATCCAGTTTATACACAACCAATTCAAATCATCAATTAACAGGACACAAGGATCAAATTTAAAAAAGGGGTGGAACTGTGAATATGTGAACTTCTTTACATCAGTTAAAATTTTATATTTCTTAATCCGGATCTAATATACTTCAATAACTCTTTATTAACAATTTTCTTTTTCGACACGCCAGCACAAATGACCGACTGACTGACTAGTGCGAGACTTCTCATCGGCTGGTTAGAAAAGAGAGTAGAGTAAGTGAACCGTTCAATTGAAGGAGTTGTGGTTAGGGAGTGACTAGTTGTTCCGTATTACCATAACTAGTCACTCACTGTTAGATAAGGTAATAAATAAAATGAACAGTTTAATTAAGGTACTTTATTAAACTAACTCTTAAAAGCGAGTGACTAGTTGTGAAGCACTTCACTGAATAGAATAGTGTTGCCCATCATTAGTTCCAATTTAAATATCCAATATCTGTACCAAAAGACCTGTGTACCGAGATAATTATAACTTGAGAGAAAAATTGACTCATATAAATTAAAAGTGAGATAGATTTTTTCCGATACTTTTATTAATATTACGTTTCGAGTAAATATGAAGTTCAGGTTCATTGCCAGACAAGGTTGTGCCTATACATTTAACACTAAAAACTTATTCCATCATTACTTATACAACTATTCCTACATATGACATACAATTTTAACATAATTAACAACATCAATCATATGAACACAATGCAATTAATTGACCTTAACATCTGCCAATTATCACCTCGAATATCGCTGAGATAATCATTCCATTGACTCCAATAAACCCCACACCACCGTAATTATTCTTCATAAATAATTAAATGTTTCTATTCTATCACGTATATAGCCGCTAGATAGAGTGCAATTTCATCAAATAACACAAATTTAGTATAGTTAAAAGTTGCACTAAACAAAAAAAAATTTCCAAGAATGACGAAATATTGCCAGGCTTAAGTAATTGCAATGCAACGTTGCCAAGTACAATTCAAGTAAGTATGACGCCTATTTGGAGTAATTTCCATTTTATACATTAATTTTCGTCAATTAACGATTACGATTACGAGCAGTTAGATAATTGGATCGGTAATTTATGGACATACATTACAATTATCCATTGATGAAAATTAAGCGAACCGGGTCTTAGACAGGTACTTTTAATTATTTACGTAGGTAGATCGGAACAGGTTCCGTCTATCTTGCGATATTTTTAGTACTTTATTTTTGTAATTATTGTAGTAAGTCGTATTAATACGTACTATGAAATACCAAACGTATGTCAACTTCCAGTCGGATTATTCGATAAAATGACAAAAATTATTCTAACTTGAAAATACAAGTTTAATAAAATACACAATTTAAAAACAGGATTATCCCAGTGCAAATTAATTAAATGATAATATGAATGCAATAGTCGGCCCCTCGAACTGTAGAATTAACCTTGCGTATTCAAGTGCATTTTATGGGATGTCTTCAGGAAATTGAAAAAAAATCTGAAGATAAAAGAATTCCTATCAAACAAATTGATATGAACATATGTTCTTGTTTCTTCGTTGATGCAGAAATAACTTTGTTAATTACCCACTGTACAATTTACTGCTGATTTCAAGCATTTAATGAAATGTACAATGTAAAATTTACTGCTGCATTCAAGCGTTTAATGAAAGAAATGTGCAACCATAGAGATATATATACTGGAGACGACAAGGCGCCGTATTTGTATGAAGCTCTTTGAAGCATTTTGAAGCAAAATTAAAAGTTTTTGTATGGAACGTTTCATGCCAGGTGGCAGTAAAATGCAAATGGTAGCCTTGTATTTAAAGATTGGGTTTTTTATGTTTTCAAGACCAGAGTATAACGTTTATGTGAGTAAAATTCTGATAGTAACGTAGTGTTTTTAGCGGTCCTTTGCGAGAAATCGTCCGGCTTCAAAACAGTCGCTGCTCGTCATCTCCACTACATACTCGTATATCTCCATGTGTGCAACTATAGAGCTATATGTAGTGGAGATGGCGTGCAGCGACTGTTTTGAAGCCGGAGGTTTTCTCTCAAAGGACCGGTGATGTTCACTATGCTACTATCAGCATCTTACTCACATATATGTTAAACTCCGGTATTGAAAAGAAAAAAGGCCCAACCGTTAAATACTAGGCTTATTTATACAGAAACGGAGTGCTGCCATCTCCGTCATATATCAAAATATATCCTATTTTTTAAAAAAGATAAATTCATTTATGACAATAAGTAAAGTGTTCAGAAATGCTTAAATTGAAATCTAAAACTGTTATTACATAGAACTTTTTTCCACAAATTTAATAGTACGGTACAAGATTTTTTTATAATAAAACTTTTCCTTTGATTTAATTTAATGCAGATAAACAATGAATTCGTCATTACGAGCTGAACTGTAACTGCAGGTGCAAAGGTATAAAACTGCATCTCTTAAAATAATAGATAATATTAAAGAAACATTTTTTTATTGAAATAAAAGTAGGTATGAATTAAAGTTCTTGGTGCAACAAGGGGTTGACTTATTTTGCCAACAACATGAGAAAACTTCACTCTTTTGACTTTGTTGTGGTTTACTGCATTAGCAGAATCGCATACATAATATATAAAATATTATGCTATTAAAAAATTAGTTGATCCCTTTTTGCTCCAAGAGCTTCAATTATAGGTGTGTTTTCAGATAAGAGCAGGTTAGACAATTTATATACAAAACAACTACATCATTGCTGTTTTTATGACGTTTTTATAAAAATCTTCCATATGAATACCTCGTTCACGTGCGACGCACCACGTACCGCTACGTAGCTCTTCGTAGTCCCACGTGAACACACGAAATTTTTCTATCAATGGTTTTTCTACAACGTTGCGTAGTGTAGTGTAGTGGATTTGCAAATCCTTCTTACGAGAACACTTACCGTTGCGCTCCGTATCACGTTTCGAGTGAAATGGCAAAAAACTGTGTTAACAGAAAAAGTTATTTGTTCGAGTGTTGCTAAAATTTTGTAAAAACTTATATCAAATTGAATGATGCTCGCGAAAAATGTGTGTGGCAAGTGTATTTAATAAAATAAATACCACTTGTGATTAGAATTTAAATTTTAATTAAGGTAATAAACAAATTATGACGGCAATTAAGATAAAGAAATTTACAATATTTGATGAAAATTTTATTTGGGCAGGCCAGTTGTGCAACAGGGGAATAGAAAAACATGTGAGAAACGGGACGCATGATTAGAAACATTCGAAGTATCTAGGAATGTTTCTAATCATGCGTCTCGTTTCTCACATGTTTACTAATCATCTAATCAAAGTATTGTAGACGAAGCATCACATCCAACTACTTTTAATACTTCAACTAATAATGTTTGTTTATCAGTCCCTAGATTGAAGTTAAAGCTTGACCTAGGCAATTGTTTTGAAAGCCGTAATAAAGAAACATACGAGTACTGCAGTAACGATCGGCTGGAACCCAATCGAATGGTTTTCCCAATGAAATACTGAACTTCATTTATAAGTAGAGGATAAGGTAGAATAATAAGTGCGCATGTAGTTTGTCCTTTGAGCCTCAGTTACAGTGGCATCTGGAAAACGGACATTCTTGAATTTCGGAACGACTAGTCACAATCGTTCCGTTGATTAGCGGAGACAGAAAACGGAGGGAAAATTCGACCAACTTTCAACTCCTATCCGTTCCAACGCAAAGAGGTGAATTATTGAATTTCAATGCAGAGAAGATTCACTTGGTTTTAGCATATTTATCTTTTACCTACAACTATTCAAAAATTAATGTGTCAAAAATTTCAAATTCTTAGCTTAAAACGTTCAAAAGTTATGTGAAGTTTTTCACTAATATTCTTGAACACGTGTCTTAAGAACTTTTTGAATGAAAGATTTTTCCCGTTAAACTTATGAATTCGACTAAACATCGAGATTCCCATTTCTCGGTCATGGCGTTCTTGAGTTATCGTGCATACGGACAGACAGATGGACAGGCGGACGGACAGACAACAAGCGGACTTGAGACTATTGGAACCAAATAATCAAAAAATATTATGTATGCGTTACAAACTTTTGGGCTCGATTAAACTTATAAAACTTTCAGATTTCATCTAGAGTAAAAAAAAAAACAATTAAATAGCTTCTTCATGACGTACGACTTTAAAGTAGTTAGTTATATGCAACTTCTTGTCATGGATATCGGATTGGCTATTAGATGTTGAACTATGATTCGTGCAGAATACGACTCTATCTCAGCCACATATAGCTAATTATTGGTTGCCCAATTTCAAAACCTTGTAAGCGTTGTTTAGAAAATTTTGAAGAAGAGTCTGAAAACTTATTTTCACTCAGCCCTCAAAAATTATATTAGTAATTCTATATATGCCCGCTTGGTATTTAATATTTTTCATTCTATACTTTTTTACCATTTGAAAGTAGGTAGGTACTTAGCGTAGTATAAACAGATAATTGCATTGTACTCAAGAATCTAGCAGAAAATGTCTTAAAAAAATTGGTACTGCAATAGTCGCCTTTGCCTATAATTATCCTTAAGGCTGACCACACACTGAAAGAGCAAAAACAGTTTTAGTCAAAAACATTTTTGACTAAATATGACTATGTGGCTGTTTCAATAGCAATTGAATGATCAGAACACACTGATTAGTCGCGTGCCTCCAAGGCAGGGTATGTATATCACAGCATAAACACACTCGACATACTTTTTTTTATGCCCAACTACAATATAAATCGGAGCTCAGTACTTCATATCAGTAGGTACAATACGATTGGCTGCGTAATCTTTTATGTCCAATATGATATGTTGCTTTTTTTTTGTTTGAACTGTGATATTCTTCGTATCATACAAATTTTTCGTTTTTATTCAGAAAGGTAGCTAGCTAGCTAGATTTTAACATTTTAAATGATCTAGTCCGGTTTTTAATATGGTGTGCACTGGGCGGTGAAAATGACGAAACAAACTATAATTACGTAAACGACAGAACAAACTACGATTAAGTCAATTAAGTTTTTATGACGCAAACGCATTGCTTCATTATCCACTTGACACTTTACTACAGTTTAAATTGTATGACATTAACAAATATACGTCATCTTCAAAATGTCATGTTCGACCATCGTAAGACGAATTCACGATATCAGCCTTGATTTCACGCAATCGATTTGACACGTTTGAAACGAATTTGGTATGCCAAGTCACCGAACACGACGCTACCATTTCGGATTTTTACATCACTAAACGATCGACAAGTCTTTCCATTTTAATAAAATCAAATTCAAAAAATCGCACGGTTCTCTTAAATCGAATTTGTTATTGTAATTTGTAACCGATTTCATGCCAAACGTACCGAGATAAATTACGAGCGGAAAAGTGTAACCATAATTGCGTAAAATTGCGCATTGGTCTAAGACACTTGGCATTTTAACGCACTAGCTTCAAGTTTTTAATTAAGTAAAATTTACTTTACCTTTGGTTCCTTGACGGGTGCTTTCGATTCGGGTACGTCCGAGTCCCATTCGGAGCTAAGGTCATCACTTGAAGCGTCGCCGTAATCCCGGGGCATGGGAACCTCGAGCAAGGACTTCTGATACTGGGCATATCCTGGAGAGAGGCCAGACTGACCCAGCGGCGACGGCGAACGATAGGGTAACAGCTTCTTCCGGAGTCCACCGAACGGAGGTGACGAATTCGAGTTGAGGAAGTTCTGCGGACTGCGTTCCGACGAGGATTCTACAGACGACCGGTGCATCGTTACAACTGGCGATGCAATCGAAGGCGGCGGAGGCGTTATGGATATACCGTGAGCTCGAGCGAACGCTTTACTGCACTTATGCAACAGATTGCCACTGGATTTTTTTCGCAACGGGCTCTTGATATTAGTGCCGTTAACGTCATTGCATTGAGCGTTTTGCTGCCTCTGTACGGCCTCGTCTTCCTCCTCGTTGTCCTCCTCGTTACCGTTGAGAGAACAAATCTCGGATTCGCTCTCGGAATTGTGTTTAGCTGCGATATCGTTAGTGTCGACATCGTCATCGAGCCGTAACTTATGCAGATCATCTGGCGATATGTCCGGATAGTGTAGAAGCTTAACAGTCACCTTGTTTCCAGCTTCGTTGTAGTACACCTCTTTGGCACTCATTTTATCAAAGTCTTCGTAGATTCGTACTTGCGGATAGGCACAAATAGACATCGCGATAAGTCACACAAAACTCTACTTTGGTTACACACTGCACTGGCGAGATCGGGGGTGGTACTTTTTTCAAGCCCAGCAAAACACCTTTGTACACCTTCTTATCTAGTAGAGTCAACTTTTCAACTTAGCCGGTTTTCACTTGTGCTGAGGGCACGCCGACACAACTGACTGATTGAAATTGATAAATAGCAGCGAAATTTTTAAATTTATGGAACTAACACAAGCCGACATGCGAACTAAGCTCAAAGGCATCTTATTCTCATGAGGTGAGACTGGCACTAGCACTTCTCTCGAGCTCTAGAAAAATTTTATTTTAGTTGAAGAACAATAAGGTAGTTATGGAATCTTGTTGTGGTACTTGTTATTGAAATTTCCATGACTGTCAAAATTTTTGTTTCAAAAAATTTAAGGTTTTTGATATTTTCCTACAAATTTACTGAACTATAATTTAATGTTGGTGTTATATAAGTTCTTAGAATAACCGAGGAAAAAGTAATAGTTCGAATTGGAGACTTATTCTTTTATAGTAAGTTACATCTACGTCATACGTGCTCACGTAATAGTAAGCGGTTTTTCTTAATATTTCAACGATCTAAAGTTCTCTAAAATTTTGTATTTCCACGTTTTAGAAACAGTAAACTCAAAATAATCACTAAGAAAAATTATGTCTGTGAGCCATCTACATATTTTGACTAATAGTTTTAATTAAATCTTTTTATTTGTATGAAAGTACTTTTTGAGGTGGAATTACTCTGGAAGCGGGGTGCGCTCACTAAGCGTTGCTATCTGATAAAACTAAATTCATTAGAATGCATGTTAATTAGTGCAACCAGTTGCAATGATATCGCATCGCTCAAAGTTTGTCACTTTGGAAATCAATTTGCAAATTATGTCGCGCGTGTAACACGATTTTGACCCTTGCGTCGGTTGTGTCAAATTTTGACTAAAGGGCTAAAGGGTCTTTTAGATGGACAGTTCAGTTCTCAGTTCAGTTCTAAGTCCAGTTGTCAGTTCAGTTCTCAGTTCAGTTGAGCTATCAGTTAACCTGATACAGACAGTGAGTGTATTTAAAGGATCAAAAAGGACAACAGTATTATCGCAAAAATTATGTGAAAAGGGTCTGTCCATCAAGAATTGCCAAAGTTGTGACCTTACAATCTCCGATTCTTTTGAAAATTATTGTACTTGAAAAACTAGTGAAAAAATAATTTAAGAAATAAATTTTTTATTTCTCTATCTATTTTTTTTTGTTAGTATGTGAAAGTCTGTTAGAGTGTTCTCAAAAATGGTGTCAGAGTCTCCGGTAATTTTTATCCTAGAAATAAAATAGGGTTTATTTTAAAGAAAAGATTTGTCGATTTTTGGTGGAATGACCACTTTTCTATCAAATAATTGAGAACCACTGTGTTCTTTGATTTTTTTTACCACGATCTCATAGAGATCACAAATTCATTTTTTGGTATGTTTTGAAAAACAGTAAAACCTGAAAAATATAAGAAAATAAATAAAAACCATACTTTAAGATATTCCAGGATAAAGGACAAAATCGTTACCCTTGAGAAAAAATAATAAGGATAATTTTTATTCGTATTTACACGATTTTAGACTTTTAGCCATAAAATAATAAAGTTGCACCCAGACTGCTTGAAACAGTTTTGCGTACGGCGTTTACGGCGGACTTCGCCGCATCTACGGTGGACGTCTCCGCATCTATGGCGGACAGACGGAAATTTTTTTTTCTTTTTTGGTGTTTACTAGTTCTCAGGCCAGTGCGCACGGGGGGGGGGGGGGGGGGGGGGTTAAAATCCCCCCCCCCCCATTGGCCTATTTTCATAGGGAAGTGAGGACCTTTTTTTTTTTTTTTTAGGTCATCACATTTAGTATGGGGGAACTTCATAAAACCCCACCATCATACTTTCCTGCGCACGGGCCTACTAGTTCTAAAACGTGAAAATACAAAATTTCAGGCTAGAACATTGTTTTGAAATTTCAAGTCGAACACAATACTTTATTATTAAAAAATAATAAAGTAAAAAATGAGATAGAAACAAAAAATTGAATTCAAATTATTTTTTTCACTAGTTCTTCAAGTACAAAAATATTCGAAAGAATCGGAGATGATAAGGGCACAAATTTCGTCATTTTTGGCGGTTCTTGATCGAATGACTCCAATGGAAATTTTTATTCTTAACTAACTTTTGAGATCATAATAAAATTTCTCTCCTTCATCAAATAATATTTGGAATGTTATAGCCGTACGCGCTAGACTTCAAGGGTAGCAAGTTCGGTGGGGATGATAAAGACAGTTTTTAATCTGTGGTACCTAAATATTCATGATATGACTGACATTATGTTTTTTAATAATTGCTCTCATTTCAATGAAAAATTATCAGAAATTAATTCTAACTCCTACACCATAAAAGGGTTTAAGTCTAATTAAGGCTTAAATTTTATTTTTTTTACTCGAAGAATATTATACATTCCTTAATCCAAAAATTATAAAGTATAAACGCTGGTGAAATTTATTTCGCGTGAAGCTAGTCAGTCCACTTATGTCACGACGTTACCTGCGTATTTCGACCGAAATATGTAAAAACTATGTCGCAATATACGAACAAGGACAATTTTCGGAATAAGTAAAACGGTTATGCAACATTTTGTAGTCTTTTCTGGAATATGTTTTTCTTAACTACATTGTCACACATACGTGACACCTTAGACTGGATGTCCGCTATGTATTTTTGATTGTACAATAAAGTGCTAATACGCCTACTTAGTATGCACTCTGACGACTGACAAGGCAGCTTACTAATCATATGACCCTCATAAGTAGAAAATTCTTAATACATTCTTGCTTTGACGCAATTGAAATTATTTTAACAACTGATAATAGCGGAACGGAAAATTGGCTCCTATTTCTTTATTATTAAAAAAAAAAACACCTGTAAAAAGACAAACTTAAGATATGCGGTACCCGTATCTGTTTAAAGACCAGTACAAATGCGAAAGGAAAGAACATGATGTCTTGAAATTAACAGTGGTTATTAAAAACGTCATAGCTAATTGGTTAATCGGCGTCATACGTTATATTGACGTTATTATGTTTATAATTATTTCGCAATTGTTTGTAGACTTTCTCAATTAATCGGAAATGCTGTCATATCACCTGAAACTTGTTACGATTGCGTTTCTTTCGTGAGGCAGACAGTTCGACTCCCATGCATCACTTTACGGCGATCTTGTTTATACAATTTCTTAATTTGTACCAAAAAAAGTTATTTTTATAAATTTAATGCCGCAACTGATGCCCACCTTCTGTGAAGCTAATTTAATTGTTGTTTATAACACGAAATTTTACTTGAAGTTGCTGATTGATTTTTTAAAAAGAAAACTTAAAGAATGAATAAATCCGTTTGAAGTTTTAAATTTTATTTTGACCGGTAAAACTTTTTTTCACGAATTTCCTTTATTTTGAAGCGCATATGGTGCATGGCGTCAAAATTAGCAAAAACAGAAATCATAAATCTTTCAAAGTACAGTGAAGAAGGTTGGACTGTAAGCAGCGATTTCAGTGCGCATATTTTCAAGTCCAAGAGGTCAAAAGTTTGTGCGCAACTTTTTTATATTTTAAATGTATGATTAAATTTTAGTTGTTTTCCGGCGTCAGTGGAAATTACTTCTATGGTAGCTACCACGAAAAATTCACTGATGAAAAAATTGGTAAAAAAATAATATTGCTGTTGGCAGGATTCGATGTCATACCGTTAGCGTTAAGCTTCATATATCCTAGCGAACAACCACCTACCTTTAGTATAACGATGCAATGGCACATATTTCATTCCGGTGTTATTCTCAATAATGAAATTGTTTCAAGATCGTCTATATAGAATATTCCTAAGCAATACCACCAGCTGTCATGGTGTTTCGGATAGTAGGCATGATACACCCTCTGAAAAGTTTATGCCATCCGATGACGAAACAGCTCCTTCGGACTTAGTCCAACACAACCTTATAAACTGGCCTATCCAGTGAAGGTTTTCCAAGTGTCATGTCCTCAAGGACTGTGATTAATCAACAGTCGGAAACTTTGGGTTTGAGGTTTCACTCCACTGACGCCGGAAAACAACTGACATCCCTATCCCTCCTGAACTGTTACACCTCTACTTCCAAGTATGTCCATGTTTTCTTTTTTTAAAAAGTGCGCAAGAAGTTTACAAAACTAGTGTAGAGTTTCTTGTTTGAAAACAATTCAAATAATAATTCATTTAAAATATGTTTGATTGAACTTTGTTGTGTCACTAATTTCTTCTTTTAAAATTCTTTATTTTTAAGGTAATGTATACAGATGAGCTCTACATAAATATCAAATGCACTCTAACATTTCTTAACCACTGTAAAGCTTACAGCATCATTTTGTTGACTTAATATTCTGCGCATGGGGAAATAATTCCTCACCTGGAGAACAATCCA
Organism: Beris chalybata; assembly: GCA_949128065.1. Taxonomy (NCBI): domain Eukaryota; kingdom Metazoa; phylum Arthropoda; class Insecta; order Diptera; family Stratiomyidae; genus Beris; species Beris chalybata. Next base: position 25,566,250 of record OX421896.1, on the reverse strand, counting down.
ATTTAGGTGCCCTATGTCTAGAATATGACCAAATTGTATCAGTGTAATTTAAAAGACTGCAAAGCCAAATATAGTTTTAGCACCGAAGAATATTTTTCAAAATATTTTGAAGATGTTTCTTGAGTTCAATTCGGTTTAACCTCTAAAAATTTTATCTATTGATAATTTTTTCGTTAATGACCTATTTGGTAGTTAAGCATGGACAATTCAAAGTTACGGATATTATTTTAACACCAAGGTCTTACAATTATACCGGATTTGGGTTTCACATTTTAACAAGTGGTTATCTTAAGATCTCAATAAACTCTCTCTAACTTGAGAAGACACAATAGGCCTCTAATTTTTAATTAACGTCTTTCACCTGCCATCTAAATCACTTGAAGGGGTAAGTGTAAGAGGGGGTTATGTGACATTTGTTTACATTTTGTATTAATGGTCGATTTGGCGTTAAAATACAATAATCCATATGAAAAACTGACACCCAGAGCAATCTAGCGACTATTTAAAGAACTAACAAGATTTAGTAGAACTAAATTTGTAGAACTAATACAAAAAAAATACCAATTAAATCATCATAAATGTCAATTTCTCAAAATATGAAAAAGTGCACATAACCCCTTCTTACACTTACCCCTTCACTTGTTACATCTACAAACATTAATCTTTTATTTTACTCTCATATAAAAAAATAACATAGCGCAGCTATTTTTGCAGTGCAAAATAATAATAAATACTTGGTAGCAGGGACATCATTTGTGGGGGGGGGGGGGGGCAGGGGGCATTGGCCCCCCTGAATTTTGTTTTCTCACACATTTTATATAACATATATATATAAAAATATATACATTCATAACATCTTGCCCCCCCCCCCCCCTAGAAAAAACTGAAATGACGTCCCTGCTTGGTAGCACGTATTTTTTGTCATCATTTTCAACTAGATCTACGGTCTTCGGACAACGACTACTCATCACTGAACTCACCTGAAGTAATGAACTATGAATTAAAAGAATGAACTAGCTCCCGAAGGATTGAGAATCGAAAATGATCGCTCACTACTAAACACAACTAAAATGAGCAAGCCCACGCGTATTTCCTACAGAAGCATACAAAAGGTATAAGGATTGTGAAGAAAGAAAATTTTCTGGCAATGAAGGACAGTAAAATAATTGAATTAATTCTAAAAACAGTGGACATGCATATACTTCAAACATACATACATATGTTCATATGTACATATGTATGTTCCTATGCCCTCTTCAGAAAAAGGTCACATATTTTGAAATCAGCATTAATACAACAATTAGCTCATAATTAACTCTAATTTCTATTTGAAAAAGTCAAACGATTGCCATGCGTCTGTTTTCAGTGTCCACTATTAGTTCAACCTTACATTCCACAATGTCCATTTACTTGTCGGACATGTGCGAAACACTTAACAAATTCAAGCAACAAGCCAATCTTCGACAAAATTGGTCAATTTCGACCCGCTGATGTTTTACCTACAAACTAGAAGCCGCTTTTACCAAACTTAGTTAGCAACTTTATGTTTTATGTATGGCTACGGCGTAGTTTGATTTCTTATTTTTTTTAGTGAATAATTTTGATATGCGTCTGGACTGTGGCCAGTGGCTAGGTTGCGGCTAGATGACATTCGTGAGAAATGCTGTTAAGTGTCAATTGTCGTGACGTTTTGTCATACATGGCGATTTGATTTATTACTATCGATTATTATTTATGAAAAACATAGAATTATGTGGATGATGTTGTGGGTAATTGTAGCGAAAACCATTTTCGTATTTGAATTTCGAAAAAAAGAGCAGCCTCGAGGCAATAGTAATTTACACGATATACGAGGTGAAAATAATAACATCAATCACTGGACATTTGGTGTAATTAATGGGCTGAATATTGGTTTTGAGAAATCCCATCCAATCTGGTTCTCACTTAAACAAAAACGTTATAGCAACCACAGTAGGTCAGATGTGTATGGTATATGTATTTGTAAAAGCATAAACCTTTTCTACGGTGCGGCGCGACAGTCCAAATCGATCCTTGGCATCTTCGATCAAACTTGGGCCTTTACTCTAATTTTTCTCTCGAAGATAGGGTGATAGCCACCGGCGAATGTCTGTCTAATGACAACTCAATATTCATTTGCCAATTGTATCGCGAACGTGTAAAGATCGCCATAAATTCGTACATTTCGCGATAGTACTGTGAGCTCTCTCATCAAATGCGCTTGTGCGATAATGCCAGTAGTGCAAATATTTCTGTAAATTGAAGACAAATGTGTTTTTATTTCTATTAATTTTAATCGATTCTTATTAAGGTGGCGTGCTTTGAATATTCCGAAATTTTAAACTTTACTCAATATTCAATATCTATATTAAAGGCTTGCTTTGATCATAGAGACACGCATCTCGAAAGAGCGATCTGAAGCGTATTACTGTATTATTTATAATACAGTATTGTTATCGATTTTTTAAAAAAAAAAATTTGCTGCCCTCAAAATTTTTTTTTTCACGTTTCATGACTAGTAGACGCGAAAAAAGCAATAAAAATTTTCACTCCGTCTGCACGCCGTACGCCGTACGCCGTACGGCGACCGCCCCACGCCCCTTCAAAATCCTTTGAAGGCTCGTAGTTCTCAAACCAGTGGACCTATTAAATAAAATTTTTTTCTAAGAATAGACTTGGTGGACCCCTTGAATTGACATTATTTTCAGGGAAGGAAGTGTAAGGGGGAAGGCGGGGTAAGCGTTTTAGACGAAAAATTTAGGTTTCTAGATCTCAGGAACCGCTTGTGTTAGGAGGCTGAAACTAAGAATTTCAATAGAGCTTTGATAATGGACCCATTTGAAAAAAAACAGATATGGGTGAAGGGGTGTGGGAGTGGAGAGGGAAATAATGCGTCCGAAACGCAAAAATGCCGAGATCGACAAAATCTAAAATCCATATCTCCTAAGCCATTAATAGCAAGCAATTAAAACTTAACAAATATCTGTAGTTATACTGGGAGAGTAGATTGAAACAAAATTTTTGGGTGGGGGTAGGGGCGTACGGGGGTGGGGGGGTGAAAAACTTTAGATTACGATATCTCACAAACTAATTGGACCAGAAAAACAAAATTCGGTTTTATTATAAAGATTAATAAATAAAGATTGCTCAAAGTAAAATATTTGAAGGGGGTGGAGGAGCACGGAAGTGGGAGAGATTAGAATTTTTCAAAAATAACACGATTCATATCTCAATAACAGTGTAAGATGGATGTTTAAAATTTTTACCAGAAGTAGGCCTAATAGAACCTAAGTAGGAAAAAAAAGGTTGGGGGTGTGGGTGTAGAGGGTGAGGGTGGGGAAGGGTGAGAAAGAAAAAGTTCCGATGCTTATATCTTAAGAATCTATAGTGATAGGAAGCTGAAACTTGGTATTTAGATAGAGCTTTAGTAGTGGCATGGTGGAAAAATAAAATTTTTTTTACGGGTAGTATGGTACGGTGGTGGGAGGTGTTTTTCCTAACTTTAGAACGGCTTATGCTAGGAAGTTGATACTCGGTACGTATATGTAAATTAACTAGAAAAGTAATTCTGATAAAAAAAATTTGAATATTCATTAGTGTTCAGAAGGGGGGGCAAAAAAAAATATCGGTTAATATAAAATGCATATATTTTCACGATTTTCGTCATATCTACTAGGTCTTTCGAAATATTGAATTCATTTTTATTCTACGGATTCTTCAAGTGAATACCTAGAACGTGTTTTCAAGATTTTTTGAAATTCGACCCCTAAGAGGGTGTAAACTGGTTGTATACTTTTATGTTACTAGTTTTTCATGGTCATGCTACCATTGAAGCTATTAAATGTTAAGAGTTTGTTGTTTTTTCCAGTGTCAGTGGAGTGAAGCTCCAATACGAAATCCCCGACTGTTGATTGACCGTAGTACCTGACGAATTTTTGGAAAGAACTTTCACTGGAGAGGCCAGTTTATCATAAGATTTTGTGTTGGACTAGGTCCGAAGGAGCTGTTTCGTCATCGGAATGCAGAAGACTCTTCAGAGGGTGTATTCTAGCCAACTTCCGAAACACCCTGACAGCTGGTGGAATTGCTGAGGCAAATTCTATATAGCCACATCGTAATCCAAGTTCATTTCCACGAATAATGTAATCGGGAACTCGCCGGACATCTACCTTATACTAAAGGCGGGACGTATATGGCTATGAAATGGTTGTAACCTTGGATAACCATATGGCTATGAATCTTGAAAATCTGTTGTTAAGTCTGGGGCCCAGTGGGTCCAACGCAAAACTTATTTTTACCAATACTTTTATGTTACTAGTTTTTCATGGTCATGCTACCATTGAAGCTATTAAATGTTAAGAGTTTGTTGTTTTTTCCAGTGTCAGTGGAGTGAAGCTCCACCCTCTGAAGAGTCTTCTGCATTCCGATGACGAAACAGCTCCTTCGGACCTAGTCCAACACAAAATCTTATGATAAACTGGCCTCTCCAGTGAAAGTTCTTTCCAAAAATTCGTCAGGTACTACGGTCAATCAACAGTCGGGGATTTCGTATTGGAGCTTCACTCCACTGACACTGGAAAAAACAACAAACTCTTAACATTTAATAGCTTCAATGGTAGCATGACCATGAAAAACTAGTAACATAAAAGTATTGGTAAAAATAAGTTTTGCGTTGGACCCACTGGGCCCCAGACTTAACAACAGATTTTCAAGATTCATAGCCATATGGTTATCCAAGGTTACAACCATTTCATAGCCATATACGTCCCGCCTTTAGTATAAGGTAGATGTCCGGCGAGTTCCCGATTACATTATTCGTGGAAATGAACTTGGATTACGATGTGGCTATATAGAATTTGCCTCAGCAATTCCACCAGCTGTCAGGGTGTTTCGGAAGTTGGCTAGAATACACCCTCTGAAGAGTCTTCTGCATTCCGATGACGAAACAGCTCCTTCGGACCTAGTCCAACACAAAATCTTATGATAAACTGGCCTCTCCAGTGAAAGTTCTTTCCAAAAATTCGTCAGGTACTACGGTCAATCAACAGTCGGGGATTTCGTATTGGAGCTTCACTCCACTGACACTGGAAAAAACAACAAACTCTTAACATGGTTGTATACTTTTTCATGAATTCCACCATGTTTCTCAGGTCTGATCAGATATTGAATATCTTTTCACTTCCCCAGGTTTGTTTAATAATCACCTATTTTTAAGTTTTATTTTTTCAACCTCTAGACCGCATCCCGGAATATGACCCAAATATTTTATTCATATGTTACACCCTTTTCTAACCGCTTCCCGAACTTTTTGTTAGGTTTTCAGTCACATAGTAACATACACCGCATCCCCGAATTGAACGCGTTCTGAACTTCTGCCGGAAAAATAATACAGTTGCGCCCAGACGGTTGGCAGATTTTTTTACTATGGGAAATTTAATGAGAAACCACTCTATTCACGAAAATATGTCACCGCTAAATGGGCGGAACGCAGATCTGTCTCCCCCACCCCATAAATACCGCCACTGAGAAGAAGGGTAACTTTATCAGAATATAACAACAACATCGATGTTCTTGTGGCACTGTTTCCAGTTCAGTTTTTCTTAATCCACAGGAGGTAAACTCGTAACTGAGTGAGCTCATAAATAAATTTATAAAGTTCATGCATCAGTTGAATTAATTTTAAATATTTCCTAAGGCTCCAAGTTTATCTAACATTTGTTTGTCTAGATACATATTTTACCATAAAATGAGATACTAAACAAGTAAGTGTACTTAGATATAGAATAACTACAGTTACAATAGTTACTATAATTATCTACATATATAAAATGTCACATCGACGGTAACTCCAATAGAGTAATGCACGTGTCATTATCATCTACATACCCGTATTATGGGTTTATACCATGTGCAATCAAGCGATAAATGTCGATTAAATGTCACTGCAACATACCAAAATTGTTCATCAGTTTTGTAATTTGTACACTTATTTTGGACGTGCAGAAATCAAGTAGTTTATTATACGGTTTTCTTACAGAACGGAACGATAAAATTAGTCGATTTTAATTTTTTCCCCGATTGAGATCTTTTTGTAGAAATCTTAAACGTAAACTAATTAATAATGATTGGACAAATTTATTGAATAAAAACTAATTGAATCTAGGTAAGCATGAAAGAAATACATGCAGCAGTCACGATACACTCGTATGATACTCTAAATGAAATACTAAACTCTAATTTGCTAGTTGGGAAATAAAGCAAAATAAGGAGTGCGAAGAAATTGGGCGTTTTGAAGGACTATAGTTGGGTCAGTCTAGGGACATTATCTTAAAAAAACCTTTCTGGTTATTTGTTGGTTTGTCAGTCGCATAGTAAGGACCGCATCTCAAAAGTTTAAACACGTGACCAAAATATTATAAAGTTGTGCCCGAGACTTTTATTCATTTATTTACTTTTTTTTTGTAATTTCAACAAAAACATAGGGGATAGAAAATATGAATTCATATCGCTCTCGGAATTAGTTTTTAAAATATTCTTAAGATACCGATTTTCAGAGAACAATCAAGAAAGCCCGTTAAAGTAAAAACCAATTCGATATTTAATCAGACCTGAGAGAAATGTCAGAATTCGTAAAAAGGTATTTAACTAATCTTTAATTTTTTAATTTTATATTCTTTGAATAAAAAGTTAAATATCTATTCTTTACGATTTATATTATTCGACTGATTCATCGAAATCAAAAAAATATTTACTATATATGTATATATATCTAATATTTATTTATTTATCCAGGTTGTAGCATGAGTTATCAAAAACAAAACTTTAAACGAGTGAACAGCACTGGCTTATACTAGAAGATGAAGTAAATAGTATTCTAAATTCAAATTATAGAACAAATCATCTCGAATGTTGCATTTAAAGTCGCCATTCCGGCGACTTTCAGATATCAGATAAGAAAATTGATTTGATTTTTTATCGGAGGGTCTATCTTTAACTAGCGACAACCATAAGCCTAAGTTTCTAAGTTTTCCTTACATAAACTGAATTTTCAATGCCAAAGGGAAAATAAGGGTAAGCCATTTTTAATCAAAAACCAATGTAATTTTGGTATTATTGGGTGATTCTCCTTTTACAATTATTAAGATTGCACGTGAATTCTAGAAGAATGACTGCAACATTTGAAATAACAAAATGTATTTTGAATTATATTTAAATGATTTTTAAATTATGAAACAATAAATATGTAACTAATTTTAAAAAGATTTTAAATAGTTTTTGGCTCCTGGGTAGGTAAAATAAAGTTAAAAAATATTGCAAATCTAGGGTTTTTTATTTATATGTTTGGGGTTTACCTTGCTGAAAGCTTGTCAAATCTTATAGTAGCCTATGTTGCATTTCGACTTTATACTTTAGACCGGACTATAACCCAAACAAATTTTTTTTTTTTTACATCACATTACACAGATAAGGGCATTGACTAGATGGGATTCACTGATGGGCTACTATCTCTTAATAGGTTTTATTTTCTGACTAGAATAACATGTGGTATTTTATCACCTAATGCCATTTTGATGTTAAAATTTCGCAGATTAAATTTCACCCTGACAACGACAGTTTTCAACATAGTTATATGTTGTATATACTCCTAGACTAAAATTAATTTTTCAGTAAAATCGCAATTTATGAAATCATTTAAAACTTAACAGTCACAAAATTCACCAACATAAAAATTCCCTATCATTATTTGATGACTACGGCATTTTTATGACGTCAGAGTGGATAGCGTGAATATTTAAATTAAGCACGTTATGATACGAATTGTACGTTGCTAAATTTGATGAGTCGGTATTCGGTGAACTTTTGATTACGATTAAAAACGCTCAAGCATTTAATATGAAAGTCAGAGAAACAAAACCGACTAGGTATGTAATGGTATAATATTTAAATAAAAGAAAATAGAAATAGAAAGGTCTTCAAATAAAAACTTCTGACTCAAAAATAAACAAAAAATCGTTCGAGTAAAACATGCATTCAAATCGTTCGATTTCGTGTATTACCGAAAAAAAATGTGTAGTCAAAAATCGCGCGATAATTAAAACCTTGAAGAACGAGAAGCACAAAAAAAAATTGTTTCATTCATTGACGTCACAAGGTAAATTATTACACCCCACATTCATATGGTTCTGATGAATTGCTAGCATTCAATTTACTATGTGGAATTAATTAATTATTCTCGGTAGGGCGGTAGGTGGGTGGCAGATAGGAGAGACGTGCTGCAATTTATTTTTTATTTTCAGTTCAGCACGAAAGGAGAACTAATTTCTGGCAAAACTACATAGGTAATGCATTAAAGGTGTGCATGTAATTTCTATTCGGTTTTTTATTGCATTGTTCGGATTTCATGGTTTCATAGGTATTCGATGTGACATTAACTTTGATTTAACATTATTGGTTTTGGGGATCATATCATAGGTGATTCGATTGAAAGCGTGAAAGGTTAGAAATTAAAAAAAAACATTCTCGGTCTCTCCAAATGATCAAGATGAAAAAAAGACAAGATAGGTGGTATCATGGACTTAGCTTATTATGTTCTAAAAAGCTGGTGTATTTACATAATGATACTGACTTAGATAGTTAAGCTTTGTTTAAACAAAAGTTACGTCTTCTGTAAAGCAAATTAAGATTTTGGTAAGTTTTTCGTGTAGGAAATTAACTGAAGACGTTTCCTTGGTAGACTCGCACGTTGTTACTGCATTACCGAGCCCTCAAAACATTTATAGCGTGGAAGCCACGCGCTTCCAAAGTATTTCTTAAGTGCTTATTTCGAAGCTTTAAGTGATAGCTCTATATACTTAATACTATTTTATTATTGCATGTTTTCAGACATATGAGCACTTAATTAGCGCTTTATAACAACGCAAGCTGAAGTTATTTTTGAATAATAAAACTTTGGTATTCCAAAAACGTATTACAGGACAGCAGAGCAGATAACACACATGGTGTTCAAAAAAAGAACAATGTACCTATTTGATATAGTTTTTATATCTATACCTATATTAAAAAAAATATTGCATACTGCCGTTTATAATAAGGTAATAAAAAAAATTTTTTTTTTGAGGCGCAAATGAAGAAGCATTTTTTATTTTTTAAATTGAACAATTTTTCTTTTAAAAATTTGTTATTCGAGAAATGAGATCCGTTTTCGTGGTATATTCATTCATTTCTTACACTTCTTTTGATGGATGATGCATAGTAAAATTACCAGTTTTTCAAAACATTGAGTTATAATAAATCATAGTAATATAAACAAATCTGGAACTAGCTTGGTGCTATTTTCTACGCGCTATTCATTTTTTTAAGCTTAGCAAATATTATTATAAAAGCGTGTTTTCATTTGAAATTTCAATACTCGAATATGCGGTATATTTTGAAACCATTATTATTAATTTTTTGGTGAATGTTTTCACAGTATACATTTTTAAACTGTGTAATTTATTTTGTGTAACGTTTCGAACTCGACTGAGTCCTCTTTGAATAAACTGTTCGACAATAATGATATAAAATTTGTAAAGTTATTGTCGATCAGTTTGATAAATGACTCAGTCGAGTCCGAAATGTTACACACAATAAATTAAACAGTGTTAAACCCAGCAAACTTGTATTTTAACTACTATTTTTCTCGACTTTTGAATGCACCATAAATTAAATGTGAAAAAACCGGAGAATATTTTTTTGAAGCTTTTTAGACCTGTTATATGCGCACTGTAACCGCATATAAAATTCGCCACTGGAAAGTACAGATATTATTAAATAATAACTTCACTGATCAATTTAAACGCCTTCTCGGTACATATTAGTTTTTCCATACCGTATGGAGTTTTACGCATTGTAAAATTTTGCATTTCCATACCATCAGTAAATTTACACATTTTAAGCGATGGATTTCCCCCCTTATGTGTGAATTTCCGCATTAATAGTAAAAATAATAATAAAAAATAATTTGAAATAAAATAGTGGTAATACAAAAATAACATAATGTCTTTCAAATGTTTTCTTTGTAAATTATTTTTCAGCGTCACATGATACGATACATGTGACCTAATCATCATATTATAAAAGATGGTTGCGTGAATCATACACCAAGGTTTCCACAATCATAATTATGTTTGAGCCAAACATAAAATGTTTTCTGAAATCAGGACTATGATTCCAGCAACCATGTCACATGTGTCTTATGATTGACCTAACCATTCTATGGAAAAATAAGGTTGCGTGAATCACACACTTAGGTTTCCACAACCATAATTTTGTTTGTGCTAAACATGTTACATGTTGTAATATAGTTGTGGCAACTATAACCTCAATCATAGTAAGGTTCTCCCAAAATATGGTTGCCACAATCATATTTTTCCTTTGAGTGTAGAATAACTAAATAGAGAGAGATAGAAAATTTGACATATAACTTAGACATTGGTGTGAGAGAGACAGTCCGAATAACTATGAAGTGAGTACTGTAAAAAAAGCCGCAACATAGCGCATTCGAGCAGTGTTTTGCAATATTCTAGCAGTTAATCCAAGAACAATTCCAGCTGCCAGTGGATTTTCCATCCGCTACAGAGTTGTTTTTGACACTTCGATACGTATAAATTGTGAAAAGTGCCATGTTATGTTAACGCGCTAGAACCGGTATTTTTCTTAACAAATTTTATTTCGTTTACTAGATGCCGCTAGCGTTGGAAAGAGCAGTATATCATTCTTTTAATGTTGTTCGCCTTGTCGCACGATTGGTTATTATTGCTGCTCGAAAAATAACCAGTGCCATAACATCATAGGGAAGAAATTATTGTATCAGAATTTTAAAATTTATCAATGCCTTGAAAAAGTATTATTCTTTTGATATACCTAAAAACTGTTCAATTACACAAAAAATCAAAACTTTTATTTAATTTCCTGCAAAAACAAAAGCAATCCTATATTTTATGACTTTCAATGCTTCATTGTAGATTCATAGACGTACCTAGTTTATATACAGATTTTCGCGAGCTAAGGGATCGACGGTATTTTAAGTAAGACATAGTTCAATTATTATTCCGTAGTCACACTCTTCGCAACTATTCCCCATTTCTTTTACTAAAGATTCGCAGTTATCAATAAAAATCACTGTATCCATGGTTCTTCACAGAAGCAAAGTTAGGTTGATGGTTGTATCAAGCAAGACGCCCAATGAATCGACTCAGTCGGATTGAAATTCATACCCTATAAATCCGCAGGTACAAGATCATTAAGTAGCGTTAAATTCTGCCTACGTCTTGATAGGCTGGTATAACTTCATCCTTGCCTGGTCCTAGTGTCTTGTATAGAGCAACACGCCCACAGAGCGTTTAATTTTTAATGAAAGTAAATTTGTATCACTTCAATAACAGAAACAGAAACATGTATTCATGTAATGTATGTATGTTCCTTTTATTGAATCACCTACTTGTTTACGTGCGCCTTGTTTGCCCACTCGGAAAGTGCACAGGTCTCATTCATTAACCCTATCTACTGGCTTTTTAATATTATCGAATTTTAAATGCTTTCATTCGAGTACGATTCAGTAAATCAAAAAATATTTCACAGGAATAAAATAAATAATAAATGAATACCTACTATCGCAAGTTCTTTCATAAATTGGTGAAGTTCACAATGAACTGGAATAGTACAGCTAGAACTGCTTAAATGAGAACATTCTGATGAAATTACAAACCACGTATGGGCACTACTAAATGGTTTAAGAATAGTAAATTAGAAGGTTCCGCTACACACACGTTCAACAGGTCCGCATAGTTTTAAAAAAGTGCACTATAATGAAAACCAGTAAAGACTGGACTATTCAGATATTGCTAATAATTGAACAGGTATAAGCTGTAAAAGGAATAAATTACATTTTACACGTTTCACATTCGAGGGAGTTAACATGTCCTCTATACGCTCCATCGCAAACAACCTCAACCTCAATATCTATCTCTGTTATTATCCTAAATTATTTCGACTTGGAAGTGTTACTTGTTCTAGGTACTCGACACTTCATCATGTGAACATGCAACTCTTATCGGAAAGTGTTTCCATTTGGTAAAACAATTTATCAGAGCACATCCATCAAGATAAGACCCGGCCAATATCTTTGTGAGAGGTAAATGAAATCAGACCACGCTTCCATACAATAATTGAACCAGTATGTTATTACGAAATAAACATAACGTATATGAGAACATTTATGAAATCTGTACCGACTGTCCTTCAGACTTCAGCCCTATTACAAAGTTCAGGGAATGCATAGAAAAAATTTAATATGTAGCAATAAAAAGCGCAATTATACTACTAGTCCGTAGCGATACAGACCTATAAAATCTATTTCTAGACTCTATAATTTGAACATTGGACTTAATAATCTACTGAATTTGTCTTCATACTCTACTCGAATAAAATGTTACGCGTTATAACAAGAACCACAACTTAATTCCATTACTTATTTTTTTCACTTTAAGAAATAATGTGATAAATTCACCTAAACTATTCGCAGGCACTAAAACTCTCTATAATAGTCACAAATCATAATATCATTTCACGTGTACGAGCATATAATAAAACAATACTTATTTTTAATAATAATGTAAAAACTTTACGATCGCGCTACGATCTTTCCACTTTATATGAAAATTTTTTTTAATTGATTGAAATTCGAGCAAAAGTCAAGAGTGAAATTCACTCCAAAAACTTTTTACCACTTATCGTACTTTTATTTTTTGGTGGATTGAATATTAAAGAAATTTTTCGTGAACGGATCAATCGGTCGAATAATGCACGCGAACACGATCACATCAATGAACGGAACGAACTAAAACTTAGCGCATGGAGCTGACTTGTTAGGTTGTTGCTTAAAAAGTTAAAAGTTCCATAGAGGTTGTATTTTACGTCGTCGATAAGTCGACAAAATTTTAAGTTTCAAAACTGTATGCCGCGGAGCGGTACTGCAAAAATTTCATACAAAACACATTCGAATACACGAGATGATGTGTGATGATCGAAACGATCATACATAGTATAATCATGACGTAGAACCGATCTCTACACACTCTTCGGACGAGATCTCCAGAGAGCCATACTTTTATTAATACATATATTTATTTTTTGTCGATGACGACCTCAAACTTCAATTATAATAATTGAAAGAAGCCGCGAAGATCGCGATGATCATGCACGCGAAAATTATACGACACGATCGGAATTATAATAATTTTTTTGATCGGTCTTATAGGATGCTGATAATGTCATTTGGACCTCCTCATCCTCTATGGGTGTCTACACTATCAATTTTCTTTTCACGGTCACATATGATAGTCGCGCAATGCTAGAATATGATATGATAAGTTGACCTTGGGGACAACAAGCGTTATATTCATGATGGGTCAACATGGCAATAAATCGGACAATGTATTCCATCCTCGTATGTATCACACATTAAATTCATGTCGTTATAATAACACTCGGTATCAATTTGAGTTGCTTTTTTAAATGTTTCAGATTTATATTCTTGCCGATGGAATTTCGGATGCAGAGAGAAATTTTGTGGTATACTGGGAACCGAATATTTGACCTCAATTTGAAAGCTGAGCTGAATGTACGCAAAGTTGTTTCTGAGAGACACTAAATAATGAGGGGGTGGTGATATAAATTCTGATGTTGACTGAAATAAAATATTTTGTTAAAAACACAAACTACATATGTATATAGTATGTCATTTTCTTAAAGCTGCTCTTTTTATTGAAAGATCGGGATGTGCAAAACAGTGCATTTCAGTGAAGTACTTCACAACTAGAGTTAGTTCAGTGAAGTACTTCAATTGAACTGTTCATTTCATCTTTTCCCTTTTCTATCCAGCCTGTCAGTAGTCACAAGTCACAAGTCACAAGTCACAAGTCAAAAGTCACAAGTCACAAGTCACACACCAGTCACTAGTAACTACTCCTTCAATTAAACTGTTCACTTTCTCTATTCTTCTCTCTAATGAACTGCACTGAGTCAGTCAGTTGTGTAATTGTACTGCTGTGTGTGAATTGGATTCTTTAAACAGTCGTTCACTATTAAGTTCGTTTGTTCACTAGTCAGTCTGAACTGACTGATATTATAATTGAAGTTTGACTGACTCAAATTAATCACATCTGAATGTGCATGTGGATTAGAAAATATGAAGAAAAAGAAGAAATATGTATTCACCCGAACCATTTTGTGTTGTAGCGGCGTAGAGTTTTATTGTCGCCACTGTCGATTTTGTGGAGTTTTTTTTCCATGAATCAAAGTAAACTGTTCTTTTGATAGAAAATAAAAAATTCGATTTTCGATCAGTGAAAATTGAATTTTCAATTAAGAATTATCTATATTTTAAAAAACATCTCTTTAATAATTTAAAAACTTTATTGATTTAAATATGTAATTAAATATAAAAAACTGTTAATTTCAATCTTCATAATTATTTTATATAATAATTTATCCTAAAAGTTGACGAATATTTTAATCTAAATAAAAACTCCAACAACTATTTCCCGGGGGAGGTCATTAGTGAGCGATATTCGCCAACTTCTTCGGGAAGCTCCCATAAAAAGATCCTTAAAGTATCTATTTGATTTTGATAACTTCTAACTGCTTGAAGCTACAGGTTTGAAATTTTGCGAATACATCATTTTCTCAATATGTAGTATGAATCATATGAATAAAATAAAGAGTATCCTTCCGGTAGACCTCTTTAAAAGTCCCACAAGTTGAAATCTATTCGCTATTGTTAGATTTTGTCAGAATTTCCGATGGAATTCATCTGGATCGAGATCTTATATTTGTAGCAATACTAAAAACTCAAAAACTAATTAACTAATTAACGTTGATAGTTAGCTAGGCTATTGATAATCTACAATAATGTACAAATTTGCAAATATGTATCTACATGAAACGCATATATTTACAAGTATCTAAATCGACGTACAAGATGATCGTGAATCAGTTTCAGATCGAAATTTAAATAAATTAGCGACCTGTCGAATGCAGGTGTATATCTATCGCAAACTATCATATTGAAATATTCTGCGTTGGCACGCAAAACTGATCGAACCAGAGCGATATCTCCAGTAAAGCAGGGATCGATATCGAACATTATTTTTTGATTTAACAACTGATCGCTAATATAATTTATAAGATCGGCGATCACGGAGTTTAATAAATTTATTTCAACGAGAATGGCGTGAGGTGATAATTTATCGGATCTCGTAAGTATCTACATGATTAATATGGTAACGAAAGCTTGTAAACCAAGTTTAAACTTTCATATTGAACTTGAAGCGATCGTATCTACGTCTAGGCTTGCATGGGAAAAGTAAACAGTGGCTCTGCAATTTCAGTGTTTATTATTGGTAGTAAGTCGGATACAGCGCCAGCTTTTGGCTGCTAGCCACACTATACAGTAAATGGAAAAGATAGCTTTACAACTATTTGCAATCGCAACAAGCTTAATAACTAACCGCTGAGTAATATTACATTGAGTATTGCCTGGCGTAAGCTATTTGTAACACAGGCTGTTCAAGTTGGCGAAGTTGTACAACTTGCTATTTTTCTAAAAAGATTTTTTTTTAAGATTTTTTAACTGTTTTTCAGTAGCTTGGAATATTTCAATCCAATTAATGTGAAATCGAGAGGATAATAAAATACTTTAGATATGGTATCTACAAAGAAATAACATATGGAATAAGATATCGACATACAAGAATATTCTGAAACCAAATTGTAGGCGATTATCTGTAGTCTACTAGTCCTCAGACCTAAGTGATATCTTGGAATTCTTAAAAACTTTTAAGGGTTGAATATCGCAAAATTCCGCAATTGAGAAGTAAAACGAATTCGGAATTCGTGAAAAATTCAACAATTTCTTACATCCCAGCGGGTTTAATAACCAAAAAGTCCTTAAATCTGGGCTTAATATGACGGAATTCGTAAAAATTAAGTCAACCACTTTACACCCCTTAGGTATTGGATATCGAGAAATTTGGAAAACTGTTCTTAGGCTTTTCTATAATTGTAGAAAGACCGCGCTGAAGTAAAATTAAGTTCATAAATGGATATGTTTAAAATAAATGAACAAATTCGTGAAAATTAGGGAAAAATAGCAGTAACTTTTTAGTGCAGTGTGGAATAGGTTAGGAATAAATTATAAATTTCATTTGTCTTGGAAACATTATCAGAACGCATGATGGAACTGAAACACTTGCAGAGGCTCATACTGTTTGGTATTCTTTCCTAATTCTTAATCATGAAGTACTTTGTGCTAGTGTTTCATTGCCTTCTACAATTTCCACACTGAGATCTAGCTATGCTATACAGTGTTTAAGCTAGAAAAGTTTGTGAAGAATTTTGTAACATATACCTACATATGAAAATAATGACAATATAAATATATAATAAAAATAATAATAATAATAATCATAACTCCGGTTAATTAAGATCTACTAAACTAAACTACTATTCATCTTTACTTCTGCTCCTGATGATATTGTCCGTATTCGATTTCCGCCGTCATACAATATATCGATGGTGGTACTCAAAAATATTCAACCAAGGGGTCAATTCTGGTTCCGTGAAGTGATAAAATGATAAAATGAAAAAATTTTTGTTATTAATGTTTGCATGAAAAAATTTGCTAAATCAAATGCTTAATAACAAATTTGCATTTGCCAGTGTTAACCTTTTTATGAAATGAAAACAGTTTGACAGTTTTTTTCGTTTTTTCATGCAAACGTAATGACAAAATTTTTTTCATTTTATCATTTTATCACTTCACGGAACCAGAATTGACCCCCTGGTTTCTTTGACATAATAATAAAATCACTCGTTCGATTTTGTCTTTTGTGATCTTAGCTAGCTCATGCAACTCCACTCACCTGTTGCTAAAATCAATCAACTTTTGGAATCTTTCTGGAGTTAGATCAAATTTTGTTACCCCAAGATGGATTGTTTCTTTGATTCTTCTGCTACATCGCTTGAATTATTTCACTGAATGTCTTGCGATTTCCAAAAAAGTGAATGTAGGCACAATATCTAATGAATTTGCCTGACATTTTTCTTTTCTAGACAAAAGCATTGAATTATGAACCGAATTTCAGTTTTATCCATAAAAATATGGACAGTTGCTTGAACACAAGTGTTTTGAGGAAACGTAAAAACGTTTCTTTAAAACGCTTGTGTTCAATTGTCAAACAATCAGCAGGTTTCAGAATGACTTTAACTTATCAAGATTGTTATCCCCATAAAGGAGCCTACACAAAAACTTATACAAAGGTCGCTATCGTTTTCGCTTAAGCTAGTATTAGACTATAAATACCATGCTGTTAAATATTTGACTAAAAAAAGATTTGACGATATATTTTCCGTCAAATTTTTCCAGTTATAATAGTGACATAAGAAAATATTGTGAACAAAATATTTACGATTACACTATCTAACTGCATTTGACAGTCAAAATAGTCAAATATTTTACATATACATATGGTCATACAGTGAAATATTATTATAGAAGGATGATTGTCCAAGCAATTGAATTAGTTGTTTATTTAAACTTAGTTTTTATTCAATACATTAAATGCAATAATAATAATAATAATCAGAAAATTAAAATTAAAGAAAATAAGACTGACTATACTACATACTTTCTTCCAGAAATTACTTTTGAGGTTACTTAGTAAAATGAACGGGTAAATCGTCAGAAATCCAAGAGAACTACAAACCAATCAAAACATTACGACATAACACATAAGTCATAACCAAATTACCATCTGATAACCTAATAAATTGTTCATACAAAGAAACGTTTCAGTGGTCACGTAGCATCCCGATTTGTACTGCATAGTACCACCTAAATATTCCCCATAACCAAACCTAACCCAAACGCTAAGTCGAAAGAAACTTACGTCAGAATAAAGTTAATAATACAATAGTTTGCGATACTAGGTTAAATTTAATCTGATACTATTTGAACTGCACTACGATACACATTCATAAATACACACCTATGGTTAACATTCAGATTATATTCTTAATAACAAAGTTCTATGGAAGCCGATAACATTTCGTATTCGGGTGTGAATGAAAATAGAAATGGAAATTATTACGCTCGAATCTGTTGTGTAAAAATTAAATTCATCATGATAAGAGTATATTGTAAAAGTTGTGGAACTAAATTTAAATACATTTTTACGATATTTTTCAAGGCTGAAAATGTTGTTAAAAAAAAGGTTTTTAATTGGAGCAAAAATCTCTTTAGAAATGTTGCCCTCCAGATTATTTTTATACTTTAGATAAAATCCATAGAGTATGTAAATTTGATGGACATAGAACGTATATCTCTCTATGAAAAAAATTGTGTTTTTTTTTTTATTCAGTCGTAGCCAAAAACATGAAATCCGTTTAGCGTTTGTCTATCAGTCAAACGCACGATAACCCAAGAACTCTATGACCTAGGACCTAGCTGGAATTTGGTTTCCATTCGTTAAAAAGTATTCGTTCATTATCGGATAAACCCTTTCAATCCACTAGCTGCCATACAAAAGTACTGAAAACTATTGTGCCATAATATTGACCGACTACCTTGAAAACGCTTTAAGCTACGACTTTGAAATTTTGTACACATACGGGCCTATTACGGAACTCGAGTCGAGTGAGTAACTCACTCACATTTGAACTCGACTCGAGCAAAAGTTGGTATGATGAAACTCGACAATTGGAAAGTCACTTCATTTCCAGTAGTCGAGTGAATTTGACATTTTTTACAAGTAAATACTCACTCGATCGGCTCTCATAATACGCAGTTCTCTTTACTCACGCTTTATTCTCGACTAAAAGTCGAGTGAAACTCGACAAGTAGACCGTCAGTGAGTTTCATAGTCGCAGAATGTGCGTTTTTTGGTCGAGCGGATTCCGTAATAGGCCCGTTAATTTTTCAATGGATGCAGACCTATGTCTATGTGGGAATGTGAAAAAATATTTGTAAAAATATCTAAACGGAATTTACGAAACTAGCCATAAGCCATAAGAAATTGCATTGCTATAAACTCAAAATTTTATGCAAGTTTGTTTTGAGTTTATATAAAAGTTGAGTATATTATTAGTCAACGAAATTACTTTACTCTCTCAGTTATCTCCCATACCAAAACTCCTTAAAACATGCATTCAAAGATTGGACGATAACTGCACACCGGTTGAAGCTGAAATATGAGAAAATAAAACCAATTATATGCCTCAAGTATTGAGAAATTCGTGAAAACGTATGCAACCTCTTTACATCCACTTAAGGATTGAATCTAAATATAAATATAAACATAAATAAATATAAATATATATAAATATCCTATTCCTAAAATATCTAGTAGATATGACGAAATTCGTAAAAATGACATAAGATATATTGAAAAATTCGTCAAAAAGTATGCAAAAACAAAAAAAGTCCTGAAAACGATTTCTGGGCATTTATTTGAAAAACCGGTAGAGGAACAATTAGTTCAACATTTCAAAAGACCTAAGAGATATGCCAAGGTTTTTTCTCCTTACTCTCTTTACTTCTCTTTCCTTGCCAAATTATTATATATATTTCTAGTATTCCTTTTTCCATATTGCCTAAGTGTAATAATTTAAACAACTAGCTGTTAAGATGATAAGTCTAATCTCTAAAACATTTTTGCTCTGTTAATACACTTTGAGTTTTTATAAAAAAATATTTTTTGAGTTTGAGTTTG
Organism: Beris chalybata; assembly: GCA_949128065.1. Taxonomy (NCBI): domain Eukaryota; kingdom Metazoa; phylum Arthropoda; class Insecta; order Diptera; family Stratiomyidae; genus Beris; species Beris chalybata. The sequence goes on along the minus strand of OX421896.1, from coordinate 25,546,424 downwards.
GGTAAGAGATATGGCGAAATTCGTGAAAATACATATGTATATGCAACCTATTTACTCTGATGTTTTTTTTTGCCCCAGACTATATGACAATAGATACATATAATTATTTTATCTAAATTAATTTATTAGTATATCTACCATAATCAAAAAACTTTTTTTTCTTCTTTAGAGCAATACACATTAGTCTTCAGTTGTGTAGATCAATAAGTCGGCGCATAAGTCGGAATACTGCCATTAAGAAAACAATCGCACGTAAAAAGCTCACTTAAAACTATCATTAGAGTAGCAAAAAAGGACATGGGTTGTTCATTAAATTAAAGACTTACCTTTTTCTTCGCGGCCTCAGCACTGATCACGTACAAATCAACGATTCCTAATAAGCAATCGTCGCAACGGCAAACATCATCGCCAAGTATAAGCGATCCGAGCGATCCGATACTACTGGTCGAATCCAACGAATCGGTACGTAATAAGCGACTTCCGTCCGGTCCAATTTGTGAAGAAGCAGCAAGTGCTTCAATCTTCCTAGCAAGTAGCTGCTCCATTAGAGTTCTTGGACGAGTTGATGATGGATATAGAGCCATCTTGCTGCACTATATAATAACACACTTTTTACGAACAAACCGATTTATTTACTAATTTTTTTTGCACAATACAATTGCTTCACAAACTAGACAGTACAGAGTGATTTTCTTAAGATTGTTCACTTTATTTATGATTTTGTTTTCGATTCACATTTCTTCGTGGACATATGTAAGTTCCAATTAGATAGCGCGATAAAACAAATTCGAATTTAAATAAATCTCAATTTTAAAATAGAACCATATTCCGACAATTGTCTGTCGCTGCAATAAATGTCCGCTGGAGACTAGAGCGAGTTATTCTGTTGGATAGGTAAGACACAGTCAACATCAAGTCTATCTCAAGACAAGTTATCAACGTTACGGAACGAAACGTATAGAAAAAAACCAGAACCGTTAAATAAATTCAACATTGCAGACATAGATGTCGTGATTAGAGGTAATTTGCAATTGACGTGTTTGTCACGAGAAGCATTTTGTACCATGTTTGATGTGCCACAAGCGCAGAACAGTGGTTGAATGAAATTATTCTGATTGCTCTTAGTTTGCTACTTTTTTCTTTTCTTGCCATTATTTTATCAATCGTATAGTTGATAGATAGTTATATAAAATCTGAAGACCATATGTAAATTTGTCTATGCAAGATAATTCCTTGGATTCCTGTTGATAAAATGACTTGAAATCACAAAATGATGCACTTTATGCATACGTTTTTTTAAACTATTTCTTCATAATATTATTGCAATTTATTCAATTTGTGCTATTCAAAAGGTAGCTTTATTCACTTACATAGAGTTAAAGCTGTAACGTGAAACTGACATATTTTTTAATGAACGGAAGGAATGGAACGATATCGTCCAATATTGATCGCATCCTGAGACAATTGTATAATTTAGTCTATAGATGAAATACAAAAACTCCACTTCATATTGTTCATGTAAGTTACAAAAGTACTTATGCTGAGTAAAAAAATTGTTTAAAATTTTTAAGAAGGAATTTTTTTTCGGTACATTTCATGAAGTAACATTATTCTCATAAAGTAACATTATCCTCCTTAAAGTAACGTTAGATAGATAGAGAAATTGGAAATAGGGGTTGATATGGTTCACTTCTGTCACTGCTGTCACAGTTGGGCCTGTGACGTCCCCGGATTGACTATTATTCCTCTTCAATCCCTGCGTTTTCAATGAAGCCAAGTATTTTGCGAAGAGGAATGGGCAGGAATTCCGATGGGTCCATGAAACCCTGACCGAAGTGACGAAGTCTTTCGTGAGATAGTTAGATGTTCTTTTTCTGAATGTTTTGGGATAAAAAGATATCGAGTACGCCTTTACTTCTAAAGGTCTTAAATATAATCGGTGAAAAAATTTATTTAAGTATTTTTATGAAATTCAACTCCCAGGAAGTGTAAAGTGTTGTACAAGTTTTCACGAATCCCGACAATAAAAGATTTGTTTGATCTAATAAGATTTCGAATTCGCTTTTACTTCTATTCTTCTATATCCTTTCATCATCCTAGGAAGATGTAAAATGATTGTGTACGTTTTTCCATTTTTTTTTTAATTCCGACATATCACTCAGGTATTTTTAAAGATACATATGTATTTATATAATTGCCTAAAACTCGGTACTCATTTTTTATATTCAACCCCCTTGTAGATATGACGAACGCGTATAATCGAACCTATGTCACGAATATTGTTTCTTGCACGATCCAACAAAATTAACTACACTACCCCACATATGTACCTATATCTATGCATTTACATATGGGTACACTGTACAATTTCCTCTATGACATCAATCCAGATATTAACAACCTGCCAGAAGCTGCAACGTGTCCGTCTTCACAAACATCACATATCATATTTCCGATCCTGAACCAGTACGGGGAAGAATACGTGGCTGTACTGTGATATTCCTGAAGAAGTGCCAAATGGCGTGTTAGCAAAAATTAATTATAGTTGTAAGTCATGCAATTTCCACAGTGCCCACAGGCCCGGCTGGTTAAATACAGCCTTGGCTATATCGCTGATATTGATCACCATCAGGGGTTTTACATTGCAAATTAAGCGAAAACAGATAATCGTAGTAACAAGAAAGGCGTTGTAGGGTGGGCGTAGGCAGCCCTAATGCAATCAAACTCCTATAATTGGCGACATAATGGAACTTTGGTGAAAGATCAGTTGTCCATGATTTACTCTTAAGGATTATTGGGAGGTGCAAAGCGTTGAGTAATTTATACGCTTTTCTCACGACACTTTCGTTAACCGAATACGAGAACAAGGAGGTATGGAATCCAGCTATACCTACAGAATGCACTATGCTGCACTGTACAGTGCAATGTAACTTAATCTTCAAACAACTTCCCTCCGACTAGAAATTATACAGATTAGCTTCAAAACAGTCATTCTATGGCAATGTAGACAGGTATCTAAAAGCTGGTAATAAACTAAAAGGTGCGTGCCTCGTTAGTTAGTTTTCTAATCTAAAACACATTTGTCTGGCTTGTATCCAATCGTCAACATACCTTATAAACATTGAAGCCAATTCTCCTCTCGCGTTTCCAGCTCGGAGCATGCTCAAATGCCTTCACTTATGCAATACACGAAAAATGCATCTTTTATTTTATGTTTTAGTTTTGTTACGTCTGTTTTACCTGCAATTACTCCACATGTAGAGATGCAGTTATGTTCGAACGAATTGACTATCATACGCTATCATATGCCGGCACTAGATCCCATTCGAGTTTCGCTAAGTAGATACTAAGTCAGATTGGCCGGAGCACCTCCTATTTCATTTCGTGTATGATTTGAGTACATGCCAGCGATCTAAGAAGTGGACATAATACTCGATCATATTACGGACAAACAAGAAATGGACTTCGTAGTGGGCGAAATGTCGCTCGGCATTTTCCTGTCCTTCCCTCCCCGCCCTTTCAACAAATGGAAAATTGTAAAATTTTTGCCGTAGATAAAATAGGAAAATTAAGATACCATAATATTACTGAGGAGTTGTCGCAAGTTAGGTTTAAGACATCGAGGAAATCTCAGCAAGACATTCTACAGTCTCTGGTGGGTTTCAATGGCAATCAATTCAGGAATTTTATTTGCACAATAATGGAACCAATAAATAAAGATAAGTCCGATTGAATAGAATTAAAAAAAAAATTGCCGGGAATTGTTAGGTACAATGTATGAAGGTAATGTATTTACGCGGCGATTTCTTGTATCTTCTTTTCATGCACGTTATAAGATTTTCATGCTGATAGTGTGCAACGACAATTTTATATCGTTTTATCGCAATAATTTACTGTATTGAAATTATTACGTATGCTTTGTGTTCTCTGATACCTAGTCAGATTCTAAGCGTTTTCCCAGTGATCGGCCACTTAAAACTTCGCTATCATGTGGTTATAATATTTTATTGTGGTAATCTTTCAATTCGCACGTCCTTCGGCGAACAGCAAGACATCATTTGTGGCGTGCTTACTAAGAGTAAGGAATCTTATAAAGGCTGTAAAATGCTAAGGTGCTGTTCTGTGCTTTTGTCGTGTAGTTAGTGGCAGGAAATTGAAAATGCATACTCGACTTGTTAAGTTAAATTCTTTCAGAAAATAGACATACCTCATTCACACTCTCGTATGATACTCTATTCTGAGCTCCTAGAAGACATGTATTTTGCTCTTTTTTAAGGACTTTCGTTTGGTTGCGCATTGAGAGTTAAATACAATATCTTTCGTTTTCAATTTCATATCTGGAACTTAAGGAACGTAAGTAAACCAGCCAACGAAAGAAAAATTTTCTTTTCCAAGGACTTTATTATGGGAAGGAAGAACTCACTCAATTTCTTGCATATTTATCACTTTAACTAGAGCCATTTTAAAAACATAATGCAGTCACGATTGTCTGCAAGCCAATAGTATGATACTCTAGATGAATGCTGTACTCCGACTTATATTACTTTATTAGTAATAATACAGTATTGTTATTGATTTTCAAAAAAAAAAAAATTTGCTGCCCTCAAAATTTTTTTGTCCACGCTTCATGACTAGTAGACACGAAAAAAGCAATAAAAATTTTCACTCCGTCTGTCCGCCGTACGCCGTACGTCGACCACCAAAATCCTTTCAAGGCTCGTAGCTCTCAAACCAGTGCAGCTATTAAATTAAAATTTTTTCTAAGAATAGACTGTGTAGACCCCTTGAATTGACATTATTTTCAGGGGTTGGAGTGTGAGGGGGAAGGTGGTCGAAGCGCTTTAGACGAAAAATTTTGGTTTCTAGATCTCAGCAACCCCTCATGTTAGGAGACTGAAACTTGGAATTTCTATAAAGCTTTGATAGTGGACCCATTTGCAAAAAAATTGATGATATGGGTAAAGGGGTGTGGGAGTGGAGGGGGAAGCAATGCGTCCGAAACGCAAAAAAGTCGAGATCGACACATTCTAAAATTCATATCTCCTAAACCGTTAATAGCAAGCAATTAAAACTTAACAAATATCTGTAGGTATACTAGGAGAGTAGATTGAAACAAAATTTTTTGGGTGGATGTAGTGACGTACAGAAGTGGGGGTTGAAATACTTAACATTACGATATCTCTCAAACCAGTGACACCAGAAAAACGAAATTCGGTTTGGATATAAAGCTTGATAAATAAAGATTGCTCAAAGTAAAATCTTTGAAGGGGGCGGGGGAGTACGTAAGTGGAGGGGATAAGAATTTTTCAAAAATAATACGTTTCATATCTCAATAACAGTGTAAGATGGATGCTTCAAATTTTTACCAGAAGTAGGCCTAATAAAACCCTAGTAGGGAAAAAAAAGTTTGGGGGTGTGGGTGTAGAGGGTGAGGGTGGGGAAGGGTGAGGGTGGGGAAGGGTGAGAAAGAAAAAATTCCGATGCTTATATCTTAAGAATCCATAGTGATAGGAAGCTGAAACTTGGTATTTAGATAGAGCTTTAGTAGTGGCATGGTGGAAAAATAAAAATTTTTTTACGGGTAGTATGGTACGGTGGTGGGGGGTGTTTTTCCTAACTTTAGAACGGCTTATGCTAATAAGTTGAAACTCGGTACGTATATGTAAATTAACTAGAAAAGTAATTCTGATAAAAAAAAATTCGAATATCCATTGGCGTTCAGAAGGGGGGCGAAAAAAAGTATCAGTTAATATAAAATGCATATATTTTCACGGTTTTCGTCATATCTACTAGGTCTTTCGAAATATTGAATTCATTTTTATTCTACGGATTCTTCAAGTAAATACCTAGAAAGTGTTTTCAAGATTTTTTGAAATTCGACCCCTAAGAGGGTGTAAACTGGTTGTATACTTTTTCATGAATTCCACCATGTTTCTCAGGTCTGATCAGATATCGAATATCTTTTCACTTCCCCAGGCTTGTTTAATAATCACCTATTTTTAATTGTTGTTTTTTTCAACCTCTAGACCGCATCGCGGAATATGACCCAATTATTTAATTCATATGTTACACGTATACGTACGTATATGTAAATTAACTAGAAAAGTAATTCTGATAAAAAAAAATTCGAATATCCATTGGCGTTCAGAAGGGGGGCGAAAAAAAGTATCAGTTAATATAAAATGCATATATTTTCACGGTTTTCGTCATATCTACTAGGTCTTTCGAAATATTGAATTCATTTTTATTCTACGGATTCTTCAAGTAAATACCTAGAAAGTGTTTTCAAGATTTTTTGAAATTCGACCCCTAAGAGGGTGTAAACTGGTTGTATACTTTTTCATGAATTCCACCATGTTTCTCAGGTCTGATCAGATATCGAATATCTTTTCACTTCCCCAGGCTTCTTTAATAATCACCTATTTTTAATTGTTGTTTTTTTCAACCTCTAGACCGCATCGCGGAATATGACCCAATTATTTAATTCATATGTTACACCCTTTTCTAACCGCTTCCCGAACTTTTTGTTAGGTTTTCAGTCACATAGTAACATACACCGCATCCCCGAATTGAACGCGTTCTGAACTTCTGCCGGAAAAATAATAAAGTTGCGCCCCGACTGTTGGCAGATGTTTTTACTTGTAGTTAAAGTAAAATTACGTGTGTGCATGTTGTATGTCCTTTATGAAGGACTGCCATTAGATTTCTGCTCAAAACTAAAAGATAATACTCAGTATTCAATTTCATATCTTGAACTAAGTAAGTCATCGAAAAAAATTTCATTTTGGAGAACCTTCACATGAAAGGTGCACGAAGGACTCACTCCATTTCAGACATATTGATCCTTTTCCATGGAACTATTCAAAAATTAATGTGTACGATATTTCAAATTCGTAGCTTGAAGGGTTCAAAATTTATAGGAAAATATTGTTGAACAAATGTCTTAAGGATTTTTTGTATGGAAGGTTTTACTGACTAGTAAGATCGAACTTTTCCTTCACTCAAAAGTAATTTGTACAAAATTCCGAATTCGTAATTAAACGAAAGAATATATTTATGACAGCTACACGAAGGGCTAACAGAATTTTTTTCGTAATCATACATTTAGCTCCAACTATTGGAAACCAAACGTATTCAAAATTTGAAAGACATAACTTAAAAGGTTGTGAAGCCATCGACAAATTTTGTAGAACACGTCTTTTTAAGAAATTTCACTGACAAACAGAGTCTAATTTCATTTTTGCTCAAATCGTATTTATTTATTATTTAAACTTCATGGCTAAACGATTTCTTTAGTTATAGTAAGTTTCGTGGATTAAATGAGAATTTTTTAACAGGATATCTGAAAGGCAGCCTTACGAAGGACTAATAGGATCTAGGACTAATAGATCTTCATAATCAAACATTTAGCTCCAACTATTAAAAAATTAGCACATACAAAATGTCAAAATCGTAGCTTAAATCCTTATGAAGTTATCGGTCAATATTTTTGAACATTTGTTTTAAGGACATTTTATATGGCAAATACCAGAAAGTGTAAAAGGATTTAGCTAAGTGAGTAAGTGAAGTTACTTAGTCATTTTGGTTAACTGCAGTTCAATTTCGAAAGGTGAATAAAATAAGTTAAAAGGGAGGAAACGAGAACGAAGACTTACAGAGTGAACTGTACGAATACGGTGAGAAAAGAGACAGAAAATCAACCAATCACGCAGCGAAACCAAAGCTAATTGTTCACAAAGTAACAGCTATTTCCTCTGAGTGGTTATCATATATGGTATATCATTAATATTTATTTTGCATTGAGTGAAGATTATAAGAATAGATGTACACGTTCACATCGCTATTCCTTCTATTTCCCAACCCACAAGCGCAACTGAACTGACTGATTATTGTACGGCTGTTTACCATCGAACCAGCCCAATTGAACGACTGTTTGATGAGTGAGTGACTATTTCGAGAAGAGAATAGTGAACAGTTTTTAGTGATTGACTAGTGACTACTGAACGGCTGGCTAGAACAGTTCAATTGAACTAAACAGTTGTAATTGACGTAACTACTTAAATAAAATGCCTAGTCGGAAGTACTTCACTCAAACGAACTTTATTACCTATCATTCAATGTATACAAAATTGAAAAATCGTAGTATAGACTGTCCTGAAGCTATCGTTCAATATATGTAGGTGAACAGGTTTTTAATGACTTTTGTATAACAGCTAACCAAAGAAGTTGAGTTATTATTAACCCTTTTCATCTTAAAACTAATTCAAGTTAAATCTTAATATAAATTTAAAGTAAAATTTTTTTTTTTTTTTCAATTACTGAAATACATACTTTTGAGAGACTTTTGTAAAGCCTAGTACTGTGCTCCGATCGAAACGAAATGAACTGTCAAAGTTCATATAAAAAAATGAAATTTTCGTTGACATATCACCGACAAAATATTTCGTTCGTTTTGCAGTACTGTGTTTGTGGACGGAATGGACATTTGCCGTATTCACTAATAGATGGCGCTCGTGGCAATTTCGTTTCGTTTTTAATGGTACGGGAGGCTTTTTGACAAGCGAAATATTTGACAACTGAAAATTTTCAATAGTTCGCTGTCAATTCAGTTAGTTTGTGCTCGGGAAATTTTGTGTGAGCAATATTTTGTTGTGTTATGTGCCGGAATAGTAATTACTTGACAAAATTTTATATTTTTCAAATTTCGCGCGCTTTTATATCAATGACATCTAGAAGCGAACTGTGTAGAATATTTCACTCCACTTCGAAGGTGACTTTTTCGTTCGTGTTCGTTTCGCTGAACACAGTACTAAGCTTAAGCTGTTAAACGAAAGGCGTTTTTGATTTAATTTATTTAGCTTTAACATTGCAATTTTATTATTAAATTAAAATTTCATGTTCTTAACTGAAAGTATTAAGCCAATAATCATGAATACGCGTTTTAAGGTCTATTGTATGAAAGGTAGCCGAAGGAGTGGAAGGATTTTGCATTATCCTTACCTTTTCCATTTTAAAGGTTGTGACAACATTTTAGCATTTTAAGTCATTGCGTTCTTGAGTCATCGTGCAAACGGATGGCCAAGCAAAGTAATTTCGGGTTTGTGGTCACAACTGAGCATACAAAAATACATAACTTTTTTTTATCCGAGGATCGGTTCTATGCACTACAAGCTTTTGAGCTGGATAGCTTATAATATTCTCAAATTTCAGTTAGACTCTAGATTCAAGAGTATAAAAAGGTGTTGTTCATTGATGTTCATTGGCCAGCACGGATTTTGAACTCAGTTATTATTACTAAAGTCACATTTTTAACACATTGACGTTACAGTAGCATTTCCGTTACAATTTCACGTTGAGGTAATCCAAGTTGTAGTCCAAGCAAAGAGGTATATAACTAGTGGAGATCGCAAAGCGCCGTTTCTGTATAAAGCACTGTGAAGCATTTTGCAGTTTAAGCGACTGTTTTTGTATGGAGCGTTTCATGCCCGGTGGCAGTGAAATGCAAATATTAGCCTAGTATTTAAAGGTTAGGCTTTTTTTCTTTTCAATACCGGGGTTTAACATATATGTGAGTAAGATGCTGATAGTAGCATAGTAAATATCGCCGGTCCTTTGCGAGAAAACCTCCGGCTTCAAAAAAGTCGCTGCGCCTCCATTACACATATACCTCTATGAGTCCAAGTAACACAAAAACCAAAGTCTTTCTGAAAAGGTTACCATATAATACGTAAAAGAATCCCAAAAAAGTCCTTAAAATACGTAGTTACACTAATACAAATTATTAGAACAAAAAAATAGGGCAGAATTAAGACACTTTTCCTTAAAAAAAATATTGAGTTCTCACGTTTTCTTGAGTCAACCTAAATACACGGCAGGCAGTAACCAAGCTACAAAAAATGGTCTAGGAAAAGTGGAGCGCATTCGAGTTAATCAAACTAGTTAATATAGTATTATAAAATATAGGGGATTAGATTCAGTCAAAGTTAAAAGTTTTCAAATTGGTATATTTCGAGAAAACACTTATTTTGAGAATTTCTTAAAATTGTACCCTCTTTCGTTAAGCCAAAAGTTGTGATAGTATTTTTGCTATATCCAAATTCAGCAGAACTGTTTCACTTTGTAGTTTATTAAAAATATTCTTTGAATTTTTAGTACTTTAGAAAAATCGGGAGTAATGAATGAAGGGAGTAATGTGATCCTTGAATGTGTTTAGGGACCTAAGTGGCGCAGTATACAAAATAAATGATAGGCTTATCACCGGCCGCCTAAGTAAAAATAAATATTTATTTAAAGCAGTACCTCAGACGGGTGATGTTACTATACCCTATGTCTAGAAGGAGTCGTATGGGAACTGAATTTGACAATTTATAATAGGAGCCTAGTTCATTAAAATTAAAAACTTTAAAAAAGAGAATAACAACTATCTTTCTGGGTGTATACGTAGCATTGTTACAAATTTTCACATGGCAATAAAATAATCTGCTGGCGAGTCTGACCGATTCTCACAACTGTGAATATACAAAAATCGCAAATTACACCTGTCACGGAAGCGTAACGAAAAACACAGAATCCCGGCTAATATTCTGCTAAACAAAACAAAATATACTTTTCACTATTTTTTACGTACACAACGTGTTGTAATATTCACACGGCACTTTTTCTGAAAATGCTCTCACTCTAATTAATCGTGATAGCAATTTGCACAAATCACACTATAGTCTAACTAGCAAACAATAACCGGACTCAAAAAAAGAAAACCCCCAAAGGTGAATTTCTAGTAATTAAAGGTAGACGCGATCCCGAAGGTAGTGTGTAACTGGAGTCTCCTCCACTCTACTCAGATTGCGATTGCAAACATAAATGACCAGGTGGTGGGAATAAGTGAATTGAACTTACAGATTCGTGTGCAAAGCAGGGAGAATTCCAATACGATAATATATTGAAGTCGACTTATTGCGAGCCGAGGTCCACCATCATGCTGAAACTGACCAATACACTACATAACGTAAAAACGTAGGTAACGTACGTACCGGAATCTCGTATGGATAAGACGAAAAACCTGAAATCTTGTAATAAAAACAAACAAATCGCTTAAATCCCGAGTACTATTTCTACACAAATTTAGAAAAATAAGTTAGGTAAACCAAGAGTCCACTCTGCATATTTTAGCACCTCGGTGGCTTTACTTAAATTGTCGAGCAGTCTAAGGTGTACTTTATCACGGTGGGGAATAAATTTACCACTGTTCGACCTATCGCAGTGTCAACTTTTGTAACTGGTCATTTCATATGTTAATCCCATGTGTGTTTTCTTTGAGCTTTGGGCATATATGATCGAATGTGTGTAGGTACAGTTTGTATTTGTTCAAATATATATATTGTTTGATCAACTCTTAGCGTAAGATGGCTGAAATCGGATCTAGCTTAATCCTTTGACGGAGTATCTATGCCGAAGATTGTAGGTGCGCACAGGTTCAGGTGATTGTTATTTTAAACGGCTTAATGAAAGTAAATACGGATCCAATTGAGATTACGGATACTTGAGAGTTTTAACAAGTTATTTGAGTTCAAGCAAAGCCGATATTCTTAAGGAGCTCTTTTTATTTTTATTTATTTCATTTAATAATAATAAATCAAACCTGTTACTGTAGGGAAGAGTAGGCGTAAATCGAAAGTTAATTACCTGAAAATAAAAAAAATCCAATTATTATATTTTTTCACGGATTAGTTATTATATTTTTATTTTTTGAGATATGAAATGAAATTTGATGAGCATTGTGAAAGTTATTAAGTACATACAGTGACTATTAGTTAAGCTGGTAAACTGTTTGATCGAAGAAATTTGATCCCCCTTCAGGTGTTCAAATAAATTATATAACCCAAAACAATAGCCTGCAATTTTTTAATTTCCAGTAAACCAATTTAGGAAGGTGTGTATAGTCGTTACTTGGACCTACAACTTCTCAATAAATACTTGCTATTCTCAGAACTATGTTGAGCATTGGATGATCAAAGTATCCATGTTCCATAGATCCATTCTACTATTTTGAAAATTTAAGTTTGTCACTTAAGATATATCGAGGAGTTGTTGAAAACACATTCTTCATCTAATGTTGAATATACACAATCTGGCAATCGGTGTTTTGACGGTTTTATAAAAAAAAAACCTGAAAGTAAAAACCAATTCGATATTTCTTCGCACCTAAAAAAATATAGCAGAATTCGAGAAAACGTGTGCAATCCACATATATCTTACTTTTAGGCGATTATATACAAAGCCTACCGAAGCAAAAATCAATCTCATTTCTTATCACCTCCAAGAGATATGTCACAATTCGACAATATAAATTCAACCTCATTTCACCTCATCAGAAAATTTATAAAAAAAATTGCAATGTTTTTATCTGCGGCACCTGTCGAAATGGCAAAATACGTGAAAATATATGTACACTCGTTTCACGAATCTGCCCCACCTCCTGCTTTTTAGTCATTGGCGTTAACGTGCCAGATATTATTTTGAAATTTTCGTTGAAATGGTACTCTACAAAAGCTAAGTTGATGGGTAAATCATTTTAGAGAAATAAATTATTTTAGGTGAAGTAATTTAAGAGGAAAGGGTATAGTTTTCTCAGATTTCCGTTGGAAAAAAATTTACCATGAAAAGTGTTTCATTTGCGGCATAATCTTTTAAGTCTATCAAAGTATAGAATTAATTTTACTTTCGGAAGATTCTTATATTAGCGTCTGCATACGGGCTTCTAATATTTTTTATAATCAACCTTTCGTGTTGAATACGTCTTTACGAATTCCGACATTTTTGTTATCGAATTCACTTTGACATCTAAAAAGTTTAAATACAATCGTCAAAAAACGATTTCTGGGTTCAATATTTAAACCACAAGGAGTGGAAGGTGTTTGTGAAAGTTTTGATGAATTTTGACAATTATTTTAGGTCTGATTAGATGTACATACATATATCGAATTCGCTTTTGATTTTATAGTCTTTGTTTATAATATGTAAGGCAAAAATTTATTTTATTCTACGATGTTCAACCCCTAATTGGGTGCAAAATGAATGCATATATTTTCACGAATTCTTAAATTTTTCTTAGGTCTAATGAGATATCGAATTTTGTTCTTTTATCTAAAATAGTGAAAAGAATTGGTATTGAAAACATAGGAGACGATAGTATAGAGGACGAATAGAGTAATAATATTTTCCTACACTGAACTGGCAGAAAGATAAATATTTCTCAAAAAAAAAAAATATAGATACATTGAACACTAAAATAATACTATCTTCTTCCACTATCCTACACATATAATGGCTAACTGATCACAAATATAAAATCGATTTTTCTAGATATAGAACTCAATTTAATACCATCACTTTCTTGCGCAATGTTCCTTAATATAAAGTACAGCACCAATTAAGCTCCAAGTCATCTTACTAGTTTGACAGCATGCCTAAGAGTTATTTAAAGAGTCCTGGGATTCGCATTACCTCTAGTACCCGCAAACGATCATCTTCATGCAACTCACCATTGAGATATCACTTAAGATTACCGATTCCAGCTAGAGTGCATTTAATGGAAAATGAGGCAGCCAAACGCAAGTACCAGGTATGTTAGTTTTGCAACAAAAAAGTAGAATGAATACTGATCGGACCAAGGATGGAAGTGGTGTAACTTGCGGCTCGGCTTAATTAAAATAATAAAATCACATAAAATAAGTGAGTCCCTCGAATGAAGAAGCCTATGAGAGCTCTCAGAAAATGAGATGTTTTACGGTTCGTTATTATTGATAACGTTCTAATGTCGCATAATATTATTATTGGGATCGCGTCGTTGACATCTTAGTACTTATGGCGTTGTAAATAGTCAAGACTCAGCCTGAAGATGATCCTGTATAATGCAGTCTGCGAAGCATTCTTTAACCACTTACTGATCGGAGGTAGCGTCATGGCGGCCCGATCGACATGCATAAATTATGGCCGACGATAATTGATTAAGACATCGACGAGGCGTTTTAAAAATTCATCTTCAAGTTGAAGGTCTGCTGAAGAAGCAGAGTGCATTCGATGAGTTATGGAATGATCACTTGCGGCCTGTTTGGTGAAACCGAAGATTTGAAAATTCTACTTAGCTAGAGTGTCAGGGAATGGATGGAACTGGCTGTCTATTTTATGGGGGCTTCAGATGAAGCTAATTAAAGTGTTAAATTATATGTATAAGCAATTTATGTTGCTTTTTAATTAATAAAGGTCTGGCCGACTAATTATCAATTTATACGTGTACGTAGATACCTACCTATTTGAAGGTCTATGAATATACGATGCAAATTTTTAGTACATTGTCGATAACCCGTTCTCATCTCTTGTACAATGCTTCACCTTCGCGCTTCTAAATGCTCATTCTCGAGTCGTACTAACAGCTATATACGAACTCGTGAAACTGGCAGCTACATCCCAGCATCGCAAAATTTACGAATACGAGTAAGTCACGAATGTATCGCAAGCATTTCCAACTGGAGATGGGTCGTTCACGAGTGAACTGTTCCAATAGAACACTTCATTGAAGTGAGTGAGTGAAGTAACTCACTCCTTTAGGTGAACTGCTGTTTCATTGGACACATGACAAAACACTTTACCGACCCTTTTTTTGGTCATCTTCTATATCGAATGACCTTTTTTTGGTCATCTTCTTTTCTCCTCAAGTTTAAGATGAATGAACTAAAAGAACGAACTAGTTCGCAAATGAACGAAGAAACGAAAACTAAAGAACGGAAACTAAGGAAAGAAAACTAAGAACCGAAAACGAAGAAACGATGGACCGAAAACTAGTTTCTTAAAGTGAGTGACTCGGAGTTAAGTACTTCACTGAAAGGAACAGCTTTGCCCATTTCTCTTTCTAACGTTAACGAGTTCGGAAATGATACCTTAGTGAATTCCTAATGATTGCTCGTTAATGAATCATTAATGAATTATTAATGATAAAAATGTAAAGTATCATTAAAGAATTATTAATGATAACGACAGAAAAGCATTGTAATGAGCAGATCAAGAACTTTAGTCAAATATATTCATTTATTTATATACTAATGCATTGCTTGCTTTTCCGTTGGAATTTTTAAAATTAAGATAGACAACGACGTCACGAGCCAACTTCAGTCAACAGAAACTGAGTACTGTAATAGTTTGAGCATGGATATATCCATGTAGTTTTTTTTAATGTTTGTTATGCATCATGAGAGCATTCCCATTGATGTACAACCAACTCTAGTAATTCTATCGTTTTTTGCGAATGTTCATCAATGGGTTTGCTAGGATGTCGCCTTATCAAAACTGATGTGATTTGTGGATCTGTGCTGCACTTTTATACTCATATATATTATACCTTCATGTGAGTTCGTGCCCCACGTTGGGCGCCAACTGTAACTAAAGTGAAATGGTGCTGGCCGAACTATTTAAACCATCAGCCAGAACCGCTGTGTATCGTCGCCAGATGAATGTACAGAATCGGGAAAAAGCACTTATTCTTGGCTGCTCAAGGGTGGGGAGATGTTTGCCAGTGACTGCTTCATTTATAATAGTATTGCAGCTTCAGATTGAACAGCAACAATATTTATGAAAATAAAGAGGCGTGCTTTTCTAAACAATTATGTCCAATTCGGGGGACCCGAGGTCGATAGGGTATGACAAACAGGTCAAATTTTTAAGCATCTTGAATGTTTCCGAGATGTTTAGTAACCTACGAGGTTTCGAAGGGATTACTTTGGGTCCTATTTTAGTGCCTAGTATGCTCAGTGGCTTAGCGCTTCAGTCCTTCTTAAAACTTAAACTATGGAGTGGTTTGGAGCCACGCAGAATATAGTTCGAAGTATGAAAACTTTTACGAGATCAAAACAAACAAATAATAATATTGCAACGTACTATGTTCTTCTTATTGGATATTCGATTGTTGTATGTTTTTCTAAAATTTTCGACTTTATTGAAAACCAACATAGCGATTCGGCTTACCACGGTGTGCATGTAACAATATTTAATGTATTTTATTCCTCAAATTCTGTTACGCTGTTTTCCCGCGAGGTTCGAACAGAAATTTGTAGTCTATTTTTGTTCCTGAATGAGATATTGTTTCACATGAAGGTAGCTTCTTATTTGCATACTGTAATTTTATGGAATAACATCCAAGTTATAAGTAATTTAATTGACTTTAAAACAAAAATTATTACATTCAATTTTTACCATCAACTTCTTCTCTGTAATCGACTACAACCAACTCGGATTAGCATTATTCTGCAGAACCGGGTTTCACTTATCACGAATACTGCCTGTTCAAAGATTAAAACCAAACAATCCGCATATGATCAGTTCCACATCTACTTAATCAATCTCGAAACACAGACCATAAATCAAACCGAAGCTGATCCCTTGGCGATGTAATTGATCAAAGAGGAAAAGAGCTCTCGTAATCGTATAGTTATATGGTTCATAAACATACAAGTTCCTTCGAAAATAATCAATGATCTGTAGAAATTAATCGTCAGTGGAAAACCTTCGCCTACACATTAGGTAACCCCATCTCGAAAGATCGGTATGGCACACTCAACTCGATTCTAACATAACGAATAACTTATGACTGACTAGCTTAGATCTAGCGTAGATCTTGCCAACTAGTCGTTTAAATGTTGAATGTCGACATGACCGAGTACGATCCTATAGACCAACAACCCAATCATCGTCATAACAAAATATCCTAAAGGTAAAAACATTATCGACTATCAGTTTATTTACATTTTACATTGATATGCCATAAATTATAAGATTGTTGCATAGCTTTTTGTCTCATATGTCATAAATTGCTCAATTATGAATGGTTGTTTCATAATTATGTTGTAAGACGATCATAGATTGAACATTCCGATCACAAGTTCCTGTATGACATATGAAAATTAGTTTAGTAATTATAAATTAATTGTGAATATGCCAAGAATAATACATTATACTCATCACTCATCATCACTATAAAATGTGTATGAATGGTATTATTTATATTGTATGTACGTACGGAGTAGTAAAAGTTCCATACTTATCAATAGTGTATTTTATATACGCTGTACAGTGTAGAATTTTATAGCGCCTTACAGTAGGCAACTTAGACTTGAAATTACAGTAGCTTAGTTAAGCATTGTATTTATATCTTATTGACAAATAATAAGCAAAATGGCGATTTACATCCACCTAGAGGAAAAACCGGGTTGATTTTATTTCCACCAGGTGGCGATTGACAAGTTTTCGACAGTTATATGGCGGTTCTTGTGTAATTTTATGATTCGGAGCTCGGCAAGTTTTCGACTCATTGTAAATTTTCCAATGGCTCACATAATAAGAATTGATGACAATCTATGCTGTTAAACTTATTTATTTCCGATTCCAAATTCCGAAAAAGTTAGGCTTAAAAAATTGATAGTTTTTTAATTTATGAAGCACTAGATTTAATTACAGATACTGAACTGGACTTATTGGTCAGTCTTTAATAACAGCCATGCGTACATTCCAGTCAATTCAGGAAGGGATAAAACACAAATTAACATAGATAATTATTAAAATATTTAACATGCCGTCTCTGCAAATCGAACTTTTTGAAACTAAAACAGAATTTATATTCCATTCTGCCTGTGGGTATGTTATGAGCAACTAATGCATTATAAATGCGCATATATCGTCTATCTAAAATCAATTGATCGGCGTACAGAACCCCTAGTGTTAAGTAGATATGACTTTTCCCGAATGAATTATTCATGGAATTAAATGTAGTTTAAAAATATTAAAAATGAAAATACGGAAATTAGAGTTTTTCATGGGCTTATCATCTTATGCCTACTCTACAGCATTTTTAGATAATATTAAAATCCTATTTAATTCACATAATCTCGCTTATACTTTGGCAACAATATTCATTTACTAGTCAACTTTGCTGGCCTTGAAATAGAAATTAGCTAGGTACTTGGAAAAAATACTAATAAAACTGTTTGTAAATATTTAAATAAAAAAAAATGAAAGTGAAAAATTCCCGATGTGTCATTTTAGACCTGTTGGGGAATAGGAATAATTGTAAACAAGATCTTACTATATTCTTTTCAACAAAAGATGTTTATCTGTTCTTTTGTAAGAAAAACCCAGCGGGAAATTTAATGCTGCAAGTTACACTTTTGATGTTGCTCTTACACGACCGATTAAAATTGCATTTAAGCAATATTTGATAATTTTGACAGTGCAGCATTTAAGCTAGCTGATTGTTTAAAAAAACCTGACATCAGTCTGGTCAAAACTCTATTATCTTTTGGTTCAAAGTCCGGTAAGCGGTTTAAGTGGAACTACGACACTGCAATGTTGTTGAAACATCTAAGACACTGTCTTCCTACTTTAAATATTTTTTCTTACTTACTGACTTAATAAAACCTACGGCTGTAGGTAGGAATCAAACCTATGTTGAAAGTTTTTGGAAAGTAGCGTGCGTTATCACTCCTTCACCGAAGACCTTTCATTTTTATTTCCGAATGCACCAACTACACTTTTTGTAGATGAACTAAGTTACCGCGGTTTACGGAACACACATTCGGTTACCACAGCAAAATGATGCCGAAAATCATTTGGGATTACCAATATTCTATTGCAACCACCAACATTACATTGCGGCAATCAAAATTGAGTTGCTAGAAATTTTTTGGTTCCTTCTACAGAATCGCGCAAACAACGTAAGTTGATTATCTTGACAGAATGGTTCTATTGCATGTTTTGCGTCTTTATTCCTTTAAACAAATTTTTTTGCACAATCGAATATGTATTGCTCCAAACTAATTCTTATTAGCGTAAATGAACTTCGATTGTTACAATAACAAATTTATTGTCGACGAATTATTTCTCTCAGTGTATGACGAAATTTTTGAAAATGTACCATATACACCTCCTTACATCTCATAGGAGATTGAATTCCAAAAAATCGAGTAATTGATTTATAGGCGATTACATAAGAAGCCCGTAGAACTTAAACTAATTTGATCTTTATGTCGAAAATTGTGAAAGCTTATCTTACACCCCCTTCGATGTCAAACCCGACGTAAGAGTTATGACGGAATTTGTGAAAATGTATAAAACTGCTTTACACACTCTTGGGGGTGAAAAGCAAAATACTCTGAAAGCGGTTTTAAAGTTTAAATGTATAAAAACATCGTCTAAGTTAAAATGTATTCGATATCTTTCCATAACTAAGGGATATGATGGAGTTCGTTGAAATTTATTCAACCCGTTTACTGTTTAGGGGTTGAATATCAAAAATTGTGTTTAGATATTTTTGTGAAAAATCCTCAGAAGTAAAATTAATTTAATGAGACCTAAGAGATATGACGAAATTCGGTAAAAAAATTGCGTGAAAAAATATTGAGGATTTAATTTTTTTTTAAAATAAATCACAATACTTATCAAAATAAAACGTAATAAGAAATAGGTAGGTTATATTCATACGTAAATAATTAAAGTCGTGATTTGAAAAAAAGTTAACTACGATCGTTTACATATTAATTATAATAAATTTCTCCGACAAGTTTTGCAATGAATAATTCACAAAAGTGACGCGAAAGGTTACGGTGACAATTTAATTAAACCGTCGTCGTGTTTCGCGATCACTAAACACTTTGCAGCCGCAAAGTATACGATTTAAATTGAGACGTTATTTTCTGATAGAGTGTGAAAGTAAGATGCATATCGCGATTCTAACTAATCAAATAGACTAGCGCACGCGATCTAATCAAATTGATTTGAACTATGAACATTAGAGCATCATTTATATCGGATGCCATTTATCATGTACCAATTGATCTTCGATTTTCTGTCGATCAGTTGATCCACATCACGTTTATTGTTGACGAGCGATCGAGATGATCGTGGCTGTGTGATTTGCATAATGTACCATATATCGTGTACAGGTACAGGTAAGTACGAGTAGTACTGTCGTTCAATTTTTTTGCTGGCATCGCTGATCGAGGTGAAGGTGGATAATGATCGTGCACCTGGCACCTTCTGGCAATTCAATCAAGCAAGTGCAGTGAAATCAATTACGGATCGGTTCACGTACGAAGCGGATGATCATGAAAGGTCCGACTCTATTGGGCTGTCCAGTGAAGAAAAAAACGGGTTAAAATGATAGGCTTCCCCCGTATATAAGATTGGGGGCTTTGATTCGAACCGCATTTGAAACGATCGCGGGCAAGCTGTGATGTGACGGTCAATTTAATTCCCTCGGCACTCCTCTTTCCATACTGATTAGCAACTATATATACAAGAATACCAGCCGGTTGTGACGGCTTTGAAGCTTTAGCTTGTTTGGATATTAGAGGCTTGGATTGCACACTGACTTTGCAAAGCTTACCAACGCCGCCGGTCACTCGCTCCAATTGACGTCAATGTGTCTCGGATTACCGGACATTGGTTAACTGATATTTCACACCAATGCAGTGTAAACAGTCGTTTATAGTGGTGCTGGATGTTGATTAAGAATTCCGCATGTGGTTGGCATTATAGTTTACAATAATTAGTTCGATATTACGTTGCTTAGGCTATTTCTGGACGAACGATGACGATGAAACTAATGGCGGTTTTAATTTACCATTTCCGTTAATTGTGCGGGGTGTAGTCACCAAATAATTGGATACATTAAATGACATTCAACATCTACCAGCAAATTGTTCAAATGCTAAAGAATGAGATGGGAAAAGTTTGCTTTTAGTAATTGGAAAGGCAAATCCCAGCCCGCTGCATGGTCCAAATAAATTCTGCTTATTTCTTATATTAGCGTAATTTCCAAAAACAATCAAATTATTATATTTTACTCCGAATTAATTGCTACATATGTAGTTACAATTACGTTAACAATAACCGATCGTGACGTTAATTATCGTTTAGTCAGAATAGAAATACTCATTACGCATGTTTCCGGTGTGGTCGCTACTTACTGATAATTAGCAGCTATCAGAAGCCAATCACGCGATAATCCAGGAGAAATACTAACTTTAATTTTAATTTTACTTTATTATTTTCTAATAATAAAAAAAGTATTGTCATCGTCTTGAATGAAATCAGGACTAGTGACTCCCAAAAAATAGTGAACAAAATGTCCGTCTTACCGCCGTAGACGACGTATGCAAAAGGGTTTGAAGGTCGTGGCTCACAAGCCCGTTGAGATATTCAGTCGAAATTTTTTTGGTGGTTAGATTGGGTGAACTGCTAAGAGTGGTAGTAGGAGGATTCATCCTTCCCCAGTTTGGATTTATTCTCTTCTAAATTCAATCCTTGGCTGGGTCAAGATTTTTGGCTAGATTAATGTCTATGACCTCCTCACTCCTAAGAAGTTAATACCCAAGGTTTTTTCCCATCATGTTAAAGCAAAAATGGACATTGGTCAGATAAAGGAGAAGTTAGGATTTTCGTTGAAGAAAATAAAAATACCTTTTCTTCAGAGATCAGTGCGATAATGGTAGATTCGCTGAGTAAGGTAAATATGTAGGTTCCAAACTACAGCTTGAGTGAAAAGCCAGACAAAGCCGAATTTGGTTTTTGCGACTAAAACCAAAATGCCGGATTTCGCTCTTCTCCGCCTAGACGGCCATCTAAATGTAAAGTCACTTAGAGTTTCCGAACCAAGGCAAAATGGAAGAATGGTTCAGTAAACATGAAATCGAGAATATAACAAAGTTTCAAAGATGAACTATACAGCGTGTATTTTGTCAGACAAACAATGTCGCAATGTCATACCGCATACCAGGCTATGCCAGCCCTTTTGGACTTTCATGCAGGACGTCAGAGCGAAATATAGTACCTATACATACTCCTCACTAACGGCCAGACCGCAATTAAAGCAACCGGACCGCAATTAAAGTAGCCAGACCGCAATTAAATTAGCCAGACCGCAATTAATAGTGCTGAGAGAAGCTTGCCTACTTAGGATGTGAGCTAACCCTGCTTTGAGTCACAGGACAGTGGACCCTGCAAGATAGAGGAAAATGAGCTAGTAGTCAAACTGGCTAGGACAGGTAAGGTAAGGAAACTGTTTATGTCTCACTAATCGCGAGATATCCTCTAACTTTCTTACAAACGCGAACTTTATGTGGAGGGTTGCATCATATCTACCTTTCTACCAGACCAGCATAGACGAACTCCTAAGTAGGAGACGTGTAGACGTCTTCAGAGTCAAAGCGGTCAACACGGATTACTGGATAATCGAAGACCAAGCGGCCAGGCTGGGTATTCCCTTTAACATCCATTGTAGTTCTTGTAGGAATGAAAATGAGAGGAAGACTGTTTTCCATTTTATTTGCAGATGTCTGGATCTAGCTAGAACCTAACTTTTTGCAAAAGTCAAACCTCCAAAATTAGAGTCTAATGGATGGGATCTCAAAAAGTAAGATAGATTCTCTTCTTAAACAGTTCCGGATAAATCATCTATTTCAGTTTGTACAGCTCTGTATCCACTTCAAAAGCCTTCAACGATCAGCGAGAACAAAACGGCACTATCTACGCTAGTTGAGTCCTAATCTAAATGATGGGCTAACATGTAAACTAACCTACCATGGTTAAATTTAGAAGGCAGTCAGATTTTTCATTTCATAAAAATCCTCATACAAGGCTTATAGCCCACATTCTGGCAAAAGTGACAAGCAACTTTTTTCCTTAAATGGATATTGTCGGATTCTAATCATTTTAATATTTGAGCATTTTCAATACAAGTTTTCCATTATCAAGCATTGGAAAAAAAATTTATCTATATATTTTTCGTCTCAGCTGAAATATAGATGATATATGTACTGTGTTTCAACTTAGCACAACACGCCGTTTGTGAACGAAAAATGGTACAAGCTGTATACCACCTTTATCCCTAACTGATCAAAATTGATTTTATAACTTCTGAGCTTCGCACATTGAGACTATTAACTTCTCCAGTTCTTTGCAGAATTCATCCGTAGTATGTTGATTGCAATAATCGCAACCAAACCCACGATCTTCACCGCCACTCCTTCACCATTTAATTCAATTTTCACCACACCACTCCGATAATTATGTTGATCTCTTTAATATGAGAACGTGAGGAAGTTGCAATATGTTATAATGTTGCTTTTATTTTATTTCCATATTGGATGTATAACTTCATTCTTTTTGTTCTGTTGTGTTGTATTTATCACGACCTCATGGTCGCCATTGACGTCATTCGGATCACACAGCCTCATTCGAATTGAACTGAGATCTCTTTATTCTCGTATTTAAGTGGATTGATCAGAACGATGTTAAATGAGAGGAGGAGGGACCCGTCTTTCGTTTTCAGTCATTGTTGTTGGTGCGGAAATTTGAATAACCATTTACGTGCAGATGGCTTAAGCTTGGATCTGTTTCTTTTTTTTCTGGCCTAGTCCATGTGAATCTTCAGATAAAATCTACTCGGCATTTTATTCGCTTGCAAAGTGTTTTGTACATTACCATATGTATCTTTTTCCATGACGTGCGTGGTGCAATTAGAAATAAAAAATTTTAACTTATCATTCAATCATGACTGTATTCTGATATTTAATCGAAAATCTTTACGAAAATGTACAAAGCTGTTGAGCCTTTATTTGGATTTCAGTAATGTGAATGAAACTTTGTATTAGCGTTGACTACAATGACTAACATCGATTGAATTTTTCTTTGTAATTTTGAGGTTTACTTTTCGGTTAATCGTTTTTATTCATTGGTAAAAAGAAAACAAATAGGCAGCGGTTAGTTATCTTATCTAAGAAACATACTGCAGTCACGATCGGCTGCAAGCCAATCATATAATACTCTAGATGATACAGAACTCCGATGGATATTGAAGTTGGAGATGAAGAAGTATTACGTGTGTGCATGTTGTATGTCCTTCATTAAGGAGTTTCACTGTTTAATTTTATATCTTGAACTGGAAAAAAATATCCTTTTTGAAGGACTTTCATATGGGAGGCGGAGCAAGGACTCACTCGATTTCTTACATATTCATCCTTTTCCTTGGAACCATTCAAAAATTAATGTGTACAAAATTTCAAATTTGTAGTTTGAAGCGTTCAAAAGTTATCGAAAAATATTGTTGAACACGTGTCTTAAGGATTTTTTGTATGGAAGGTACCAGAAGGAGTAAAAGGATTTAGCTGACTAGTAAACTTGAACTTCGTCTTCACTCGAAACTAATTTGTATAAAATTCCGAATTCGTAGCTAAAAGATTACTTGAGTTATAGTGAGTTTCGTAGATAAAGTGAAGTCATTTTTACAGGATATTTGTATGGCAGCCCCTCGAAGGACTAATTGGATTTTCTTCATAATCATACATTTAGCTCCAACTCTTGGAAAAATAACACATAAAAAATTTCAAAGACCTAGGTTAAGCCCTTCTGAAGTTATCGACCAATATTCTTGAACACGTGTTTTAATGACACTTCGTATGGCAGCCACCCGAAGGAGTAGGACGATTTTGCCCGTTAACGAACTTAGCCTTACAAATTCAACCAAACACCCAGATTCAAAATTTCAAGATCCTAGGTCAAGGCGTTCTTGAGTTATCGTGTTCACGGACAGATAGACGGACGGACGGACGGACGGGCGTCAAGCGGATTTGAGGTTTTTGGCCACAAATAAACAAAAAATAATATATTACTTTTTTTCGTCCGAGGCTTGGTTCTATGCGTTACATAATTTTCGGCTGGAGTATAAAAACAATAGCAAAGCTATGGAAACCAATATACAGGGTGATTATTTAATATACTATTTTGAGCAACAAAAAACTGGGAGGTTTAAATGCCAATATCCTCGGTGATATAGTCGTAAAGAAAGGTTAGACAGATATGTACATATGTACCCTATACTCGCGTAAAATGGTAAAAAACAAACATTTGCTAATACCACCTTAAAATACAATATATGCATATTTCCTCAGACCCTATTAAAAAAATTTCATTTTAATATTATTGTTTAAGTGGCATATTATTACATACAAATGCTCCATATGGATGCATGAACAAAAATTCGTACCGAATACAAACTTAATATGACCCTCGTTAAAAAAAAAAATGTTTAAATTATTGGTTCTATATAAGAGTTTCCATTACATTCTTATTTCAATTATCGAGAAAAACAATTAAATTTAAATGAGTTTCGATATAGATGTTACACTTGTTACACTTAACTTATTACTCTTACTACCTAGGGCTTCCTATATAATTGCCAAAAAGTCAATTTCAGTATTTATAATTATTCAATCCTAAGGGGTGTGAGGGGCTTGTATAGTTTTCACAGCTTCGACGTATTTCTTAGGTTTGACGAGATATCAGATTGGTTTTCCCTTACACAGACTTTTCATATAATCGCCTACAAACCCGCATTTCCCCATTTCTCGATATTCAATCCTCAATGTTTTGCGTATGTTTTACGATTTTCGCCATCTACGTGTTAAAAATTCATCATATTTCTAAAGTCTGATAAAGTTGCAAATTCCTTTTTACTTCTATGGGTTTTTATTTTAGTGTACATAATGTACTGAAATTCAAATAGTCTACACGGCCATTTCAATTGTTTAATAGGCTAAAAATATATATTTTAAATACTTTTATTTTAACAACAATTAAGTTTTTAAGAATCAATATTCTGATAAAAAAGATTTTAAAATTGTTTGTTGAAAAATTATTTGTAGCCAGTTGAAAATTATATAGAACTATTTACTGTGACTGCTTTAAAATTTGAATCTACCATTAGCGTCTTGTCGAACGTTTCAAGTACCTCTTGATTTTTCAGTGGAAATTGATATGCATCAGGATTCATAGCTACTGATACATTTGGTAATGATGCACAATATTGTATTTTTAATTTTTTGTACCATTAATAAACACTTAAAAAGTCTTGGATTGCTAATGGGGCTAGAAAAATATTTCATGTATAAACTAAAATTAATTATATGTCTGAGTTTAATTCTTAATTTGATGAAAATAAGTGTTGCAAATAATCCCAGTATTTTGAATTAGATGTGAAAACTTCGTCATGTTCTAAAATTCTATTGTATTTTAAAATACGTTTGAAAAGCTATTCACTACTCACAAATGTGTATATTGTATCTATCAAAATATGGCGAGCATGTTTTCGGTGGGAAGAGACGAAAATTTTAATTTTCATAGTTTTCGATCAGAGTAACATTGATGAGAGTTGATTGGATCATAGATCAATACAGTAAGAATGCAGTCCTGCATTGATTGGATCATGGGCTTATCTCTGTCGAATTAGTTGATAGAAAATTTTACTTTCTCACAAAACTTGAAATCCATTATATTAGTTTACATCCACCTTTTTGCATTATCATCAAAACAAAAATTGACGCAACACTCTGACTCCTCAGGTGCTCGGATAACTTCAAAGTGTTCTGACTAGACGATTTTACGACCAACGTTTTTGGAGGGTGACTGAATAGTTTAAGATACTCGTAAATATTTAATTGCGAAGGTGGAATGATCTTTAAAACAAATATGCCACTGTTATGTTTCCATACAGAGTGGATTAAAGACCTTGCATCAGATAAGCATCGATGGCACCACAATTCTAGTTGGATTCGTTCCCCTGTATTCTCCTATAGCACAGGAAAAAAGAAAATTAGGGAATCCCCATTTGATTTAATTCAGCTGTGACGATAAAATCGTTAGATTCTAATAAGTACAATACGTATTACCTGTCAGGTACCCATTTTGCATATTATCATATCAATAAAACTATACTAATTCAAAATATGTCTTTAACTTTGATAGCAACTATCAATATTGTATAATGGGTTTTTTCCAACGACTTATTCGAGATGTTTAATTTAACGTTCCCAATAACACGCTATTAACAAAAGTAAACAGTACCTATAAGCGTATAATCACAAAATGTATTACTATTTGTATAATTTGTAGCGCAGAGCGAATAAAACCTTCAAGGAGGATTAGTTGCTTCAAGTCAACATTGATAATACCCAGAATTAAGACTATACATGAACGCAATTAAGGTCACACCCACCATGCATCATTCTAAACTTCAAAAACCGACTAATTTAAAGAAAACAACTCGAAGAAGAGGATTATTGAAAAGTATTCCGGATTAACATATCATAGCTTAATCCTAATGTCTCGTATTAAACTTAACATAGTTTATGAAATCATCCTTTGAAATATTTTGCCATGGAACTGTACCTGTTTTTTTCTCTACTACGCCACTCAGTGATAACCCGCCATTAAACGTTCGAATTCTGTTCACAGCTGCAATTTTTATATACAGTGCCAAGACATTTGTTCGAAGACACTTGGTTTCGGCTGTTGACACCTGCGTACCAATATAATATGCAAGCGAGCGAAAGAATAAAACATTGGTTCTCAAATACTTTGTGATATCGGCTAATTTTTTTTACTCAGAGAATCTTACGAGAAACTACTAAATCCCGTTTATCATCAAGAGTAAGAGTATGGAGAGTCGTGCTAACTAATAGTCAGATAGAATAGGGAAAATCCATGTAAAAACACAACACTGAAATCTCCGGGTTTTAACCTAGAGTCTGACTGACAACCATGGGTTTTAGCTATTTTGACAGAGAAGAGCAGAAGAGCAACATTTTTGCCGTTCTTTGTTGTAGTAAGAAAAAGAGCATAATCTATAATATTTTTTTGTTTGTCAAAATTTGAGCTCTGAATATAGAAATATCCAGAACATCCCCTACTCTTTTTCATAATCATTGTAATTGGATAATACTGGAGGGACGTTTTGGCTAATGGGACCATCAGGACCAACCACTACCAGCTATTGCCAGTTATTGATGCTTACGAGCCCCAGGCCAACCAACTTTTAGAACTTCGTATCGAGTATACGTAAAACACTTGTATTTTTCTCATTGTCAATTAAAATTAATATCTACAAATTAAATTAAAATCAAACCCAACCATTTTTGAACTTTTTCGCAACTTAAATTCAAAAGCAAATTTAACCAGTAATAACGGAGTTTGAAGAATAATTTACCAATTACTTTTGCGTTTGACGTTCTAAGCTTTTGCTATCTATAGATTATACCAAACATTTGAAATTTAAAAATCACCATAATATGCTACAAATATATTTATACACACAATAATAATAAAGTAAAATCGATTGATATTCTTGCATAGTAATGTTCTGATTAAGAATATCGTTACTAAGAAAAAAAAACCAGATAGCACCTTACAATTTGTCAAACAGGCACTTTCCTTTCCTCTGACTCGTTCTGGAAATTTAATTCGCCACTTGGAGTCACCAAAGTTTCAGTTTCAATTCAGTGCTTAAGCGCGCTGTTCTTATCTCAAAATTAAAAAAAAAAAACGTTACAAAAACCACACAACTACAAGGAATTTATATAAAAATAATGAAGCAAAAACTCTCGTCTATTGGAGCTTCCATTGACGTCAATGGGCTTGTACAATGTTTGAATTGTGATAAATGTTCCAAGCCTGCAATCAGACATCAGTATTTCACTTTGAAACTTGTTTACCGTTACACTACGTATTCATGTTTCTTCCACACCCCCAACCCGATTTTAAATACAAGCACAAAATTCGGTTAAAAATTGGATTTTTTTTTGGCCAAAATTTAACTTCATAAACTTATGTTTGCAATTTCTACTGAAACATCAAAACACTCTTTTCGGGGTGAGGTTTCCTCGGCCTAAATATTTTTTTTATTTTTTTTTTTTCAAGGTAATTTTGCTGATAACCGAAACACGGCAGTTTGAACTGAAAATAGTATCATGTGTACTGGGAAGATACTTATCCAAAACAAATTGGAATCATAAATTAATTCGATTATGTTGATAAATATTAACATTATTTTTTGATGTAACGTCCATATTACTCGTAAGTAATCTATTTAATGCACTTGACTGAAGTTATTTACTTTAGATCATTTTATCTTGTAATCTTGTAGAGTAAAAGCTGGTCCCAGTTTTCGTATCTATTTTGCAATAATTAATTTTTCACAAATTAATTCTTAATTATCATTAGCTTCTAAATTGATAATGCCATTAAAATTTATTTTTAAACTTTTTATGAAAACTTATTTGGAGGTTTTAAAAAAAAAAATGTTGTTTATGACTTTTCGTAACAATTTGTTTTTGCAACTATTAAAGGAAAAATTTTAGTTCTTGGCCATTTTGCAGGTAAACGGGACCATTGGCAAAATAGTTTTCTTTACAATTAAATGAGGCTTTCATACAAGTCTAAAATTATAGCTCTAGCTTAAGAACTTTCGAAGTGATTCACCTTTAATCTAAACCATTTTCGAAATTGAGCAATTCTTTTTTTCATGAAAGTACAACTAAGAAGAAAAATCTATGATCAGCTAAACGATTCATATCTAAACTACAAATATCCTTATAGTCCTGCTAAAACGATCACTCAACCTGCAAATTTTACATGCCCCGAAACGACCAAGAATAATGCGAAAAAATTGGAGCTTTCGCTTTTTCCTAGATTCTTCATAAGGTACTGCGAACTCAGTGTGTTTCTCCGAAGAAAATATCGCGAGTGTTACTTTAACTCGCATGAAACTCCTGGCCAATAGCTCACATAGCCGAATTGGTAACACCACGAAAAAGGCAAGCGAAAAGAAATTAAGACGAAGACACATGGAAGCAATTTAAAAGTTGCCTCTTTGAGCCTCTTTATGGCGTCATTAAAATAAATTTTCAAACATGGGAATTTGCTTCCACGGATAGTAGAAAAAATTCTTGGCTGCAGCAGAGAACTTTTCAGCAAAGGAAGCGAGATCTGATAAGAGTTATCAGCGTAGGATAGGAATTGAATTTTAAACAAAGTTTGGAATTGAATTGATATGTTATGGCTATGGGACTTCTCAAAAAGGGTAAATTAGATGCGTACACCTTTTTCTGCTTTATCTCAAACCACAATATAAATTATAGTTTAGTATTTCGGTTGGCCTATTGCCTATCATGAGAGCAGTAAATTTTTATTATCTCCCTTGCAACTATTAGAAATTGGAAGTCAGTGTTACCCACTGCTTTCATGTGGCAAAAACCCAAACTAGAATCAGAGTGAACAAATTCTTCCTGTTCTATCCATCTGTCTGTTTACAGACTTGTGGTTCTAACTATTTAAACAATTTTCATTATTATATTTCGTACAATTATGGAGGAAAGAAAGCAATTAAGTTTTAAGCTGCTTCGACACGATCATTACACTTACCTGGGCTTGGTAGGTAAAACTGGGTTATTTAATTACCCTTTTTTTTAATTTAGTACCAAACTTTAAAAGCAAAAATACTTTCACATTTTTATCAATTTCAATTAGAAAACTAAAAGTATGTAGACGATACCACTAAAGTTTAGAATATAATTTCAAAATGTCTTCGTACTCCGCACAGATTTTTTTGGACTATGGTAATGAGTATATAGGAATTTTAACTAGGACTAAGATATAAGATACAAAGCCAGTAATCACAAAAGTGATGAAGTTTACATTTAAATTTAGTTTTTATCTAAAAACTTTATTTGAAATCATTGTTTTACGAAGGAATGTAAATTCAATTTGAAGAGAAAATATATAAATCCATCTAGAATCTGTCAATATAAAAAATACTTGCATTTTCATATAATTTCTTTTCTCTTCAACTTTTCTTCAAACAACGTTGGGCGATAAAACCTTCTTCCCGCTTATCACCAATATTCACAAACAGAAATAATAGTTTAGGACATTAAATCAGCAAGTACTATAATTATACTCTCTAGGCAAATAAACCAAATAGATAACAAACATAACCATTAATTAAAACGTTATGTCTTTTTTTTGCGATATTACCTAGTCAGTCTATTCTATTTTTATCCAATCATAAATCAATAAACAAAATTATACTAATATTCACACAAAACCACTTACAGAACATTCGACATAAATTCTCGATAAGTATCACAAATTAATCTTCATAGCATGAACAAACCCTTAAATAATAAAATATTGACGTCAGCCAGAGTGACACTAACTAAATATAAAAGCCACTTCAAATAACAACTCAGATAAGGTTTTTCATTTCTCTTTTATCTTTTTCTTAAGCATAATTTAAATAATACTATCACGTCTGTTTCTTTTTTATTAGAGCAAATAAATTGTGAAGCACATGTTATATGAGAATGCAGACAATCACAAACATGAAAAATTAAATAGACTTATAGAGTAAAAATATAAACTTTATCGAATAAAATAATAAATAAAAAAGTAAAGGAAAACAAAAATTCAAGGTCTTTTCCAGCGTAATAAAAAAATTTATTTGCATTTTCTGGTAAATATAATACATAACATATAATAATAATTTTCATTATGTATAACAATAATACAAGTTAATAAATTATAAAATTAACACGATAAAATACAGAAGAAATAACAAATATAAAAAATAATAACGAAATGAAAATACTGATCAATTATTTCTTTAATTTTTCATGTTTACGATTACCTATTGCATATAGAGTAGGGTTGATATTAGGAATTGCTCATAATTAGCAGTAGCTATACGAGTATGTGCGTCAAATGACCCTCAGTTTATTACTTTCGGATGCCTAACCTAGAATGAAGTAATAGTATAATATTAATATTTTTGTTTTATTGCAATAACAATAAAGTTTTTTCAAGTATTACAATAAGCATTTTTGTTACATTTTTATGCATAGACATGAAGTAGCCAAATAAAAAATACAATAAAATATAATTATTGAAAATGTAACTTCTACGTAAAAATAGTAATTTTTAATTAAATTTATTTCAGCATTTTCAGTTGACATTTATACCTTATCCGCCATTTACGATGGAAGTAAAGTAACGCAAAAGGTTGTTATTTTCAATTGTTGCTAGATATTCATCCGTAATGTAAAACATTGCCAATATTAAACTTTTGCGTTACTTTTACGTTACGTTGCGTTACGTTGCGTTACGTCAACAGTAAATGAGACATAATTAAATAGTTGTACCAAATAGATCACCACGAGATAACAACAGAAATATTAAACGAAATCTTTTTCATAGTTATAAGAAATCTACGAGTAAATGAAACGACTACCGAAAAGGAGCAAGTATGTGGTAGGACAATTTTAGGGATATCCCACATTCGGAGGAAAATTTAAGAATTTCTGCAACAATCTCGACCCATCGCCATTGATGCTTCATTTCCGATTCCCGATCCCTGGCAAACTAGTTCACTCTTTTAGTTCACTAGTTCGCGGAAGTTCAGTAATAAGAAAGGTAGGTTGGAATGACTTGTACTCGTCATTGTTGTAGAATGTGTTGGTGGAATATGATGAGCAAAAAAAGAGTCCTACTCGTCATTCTGGTAGAATGTGATAACCAAAAAAAGAGGTTTATTGTAGAACTGGGAGAGTCTTAAAGTAGTGTACATACGTTTTCACGAATTTCGAAATGTATTCTATAGGTCTAATGAAAAATGCTATTCGTTTTTACTTCTATGCGCTTAATAAAATCATCGAAAAACAAATTTAAAAGCATTTTTAGGTATAATTTGATATTATATTAATGGGTATTACATGTAATCGCTCAACAATTGATTTACCTTATTCAAAGTATAAAACTTTTATATTCGGTTTTTACTATTTCCAACAAATCTCTTAGGTGTGATTAGTTGCCCTAAAAAATAAAATTTTATTCATACAACATACATGTCGGTGGTTGACCTTTTTCGCATGAATAATTGCCTTGAATTTTTTAATCTATTGTTGAGAAGCAAAACATTTCATACACTAGTAGCGCTCATTCTCATTCATGGTTCGGTGCATGTTTAGGATGGCGTTCTATGATGTTAACTGAACTAGAAAATTCATCAAGCGTATATATTAATGAGCAAACGTTTTTCTTACTTAACACAACTCAGTAGTTAAATGTTCTGATCAAAATCCGGCTATCAAGTTTTATAACTATTATTATATTTTAATAAACGGCATATAAATACACACAGTTATTCTGAAGCACTAGTGATCAGCTTTATCAAGTTTTAATGCGTAGTCGTTCACATATCTTATCGCTGTCTATAGAAGAACTGGCCAGTAACCCACAAAATTGAAACTTATGTTTTAATATCTTAGCTCCGTGGTGGTAGAAATTCATAGGTGGTAAAATGCGTTTTTATCTATAGTAGCATAAGTTCGCAACGGAGCTACCGGAATACTACAAGATTTAGATACTGGAATGAGTTTGTATCTGTTTAACGAATTCCTTGATTTGCAAAAAAAAAAAATTTATTAAAATCACAAAATAAAATTTTCGTGAGAACATCATTTATATAAAATTAGCGATTGAAGAAGTTTAAAAGAGAAAAGATGCTACTTTGCTACTTTTAAATTGTACTAAAAATTTAGGTCTGAGAGAGATGTTTGGCCATCGGGTTGTGTTAACTAATCACACAAACATGACGTTCAGGGAGTTTACCTATTGGAATTCGAGAATTTTGAAAACGCTACATGCAAATTGTTTTCTCATAGCTGACCCCATTCTCGAATTAAATTGGGTTTTGTTTTCGGTAAATAAACCTCCAACAACCCCCACTCCTCTTATTTTCAGACTCATCCTTGCAAGCACTTGTAAATAGATGTGTGAAAACTTTCAAATTCCCAGCTTGTAGTATTTTGAGGCTATTGTTGTAAATACTTTTGTATGAGAGCTACTCCAAGAAGTGGTCATTTAAATCTTCCAAATTATGAATAAAACGTGGGTACTAAATTTCATCTGAAAGTATTTTGTATAGCTAGTTATGGTGCATTCGATGAGATAGTCCCACCGTAAAAAAATATATGCGGAATTATGACATGCTGTGCATGTCCGGATGCCACTAGTAATTTAAAAAAAAATTCCAGAAATTCGGACCGGTCAGTTTGGTTTGGGTGGCCGCCATAAAATGAAGACATAAATTAAGAGTATAGACCATCCGCCTTATACAGAAAGCAAGCGTGGGAAATTATCTACATATCTAAAATACGTTCAGCGTCTGCCGTTTGGGTTCTGTATAAATTCAGTGAAAGTTCATCTAATTAAATCTAACTTCCATTTGCGGCACCACTATTCAATGCGTAGCTAGTATAAGCTAAGCAATTCAATTCTTAAACAAAATTTTTATACGAGAATTGTAGAGTGGCAAAATGTCGTACAATGCCATGGTTGAAGCGATCAAGGTCATGTGTTAAACTGGATCATATTACTATTATATCTTATTCCATAAGTTATTTTAGGAAATCAATTCCACTCACTATTGAGTATCTGTTCTCTCTTATCACAATTTCCGGACTGGAATAATTTCTCGCTATTTCCCGACAGATGGTGTTATCTTAGCATTTTTGCATCAGGCAATACTATAGCCAACTTCATTGTGAAGGTCTACCATTAAATTATATTAGCAAGTCTCCAACCAACAAATTTTTTACAATTACGTAAGTTTTTGGGATTTATTAATTTTAATTGGAAATCTATCCTGAATCCGGCAGCTGTTCAATCAACTTTAGATAATTTCACAAAAGTGAGCAAAAAGAAGAATGCAATTTTTGTTTGGTATAAGTCAGTCAAAGTATGTTAGATACCTTATTATTGATTTAATGAAGTGAAAAATACGTCTAAGCTGTTATTGGCAACTTTATTATTTCCTAGTTGAAAGTTTGGAGGGGGTTATACATCCCGTCCATTGAGGTACAGGTATACGGCTGACAACTTAAAAAGAATATATTTCAAACAGCCTCTTGTTTATTTTAGGCAGACACATAGTAACCTGCAAATACTTATTAACGGCGAACAGACGTATTTTTTTTGCTTGTTTGATGTCCTAAAACGTGAAAATAATAAATCTCAGGGTAGCAAATTTTGTTTAAATTTTGGGTCGTAGTCAAGACATGAACCAAAAAGAAATGGAGACCCAGCTTTACTATGTCTGACGTCATAAACTGTTATAACTAGACGTAGACGTAGACGTATACGAAGCAAAGTATTCGTATATGACCTGAGTTGAATTTCTGTGGGTAGATTGGGTGTACCTCTACATGTGGTAACTTTTGTGAGGATTGGTGTGGGGGAATGTCTTATAAAGTAAACTTCTTTTCTAGATCTTAGCAACCGCTTATCCTAAAAGGTGGAAATTCGAAAGTTATATAGAACTAAAGTGAACCCACGGATGGATGGGTACGGGAGTGGGGTAAAAAGAGTGAGTTCAAAACACTCGACAGGTGGAATTGACACAATCTAAAACGTTTGAAGGCAAAAGATTGAAATTCTGTGATTATTTTTAGGCGTACTAGAAGGCAGAGAAAAATACTTACATTTTGAAGAAGGTCGAGGTGCGTGTGGGGCTGAACAACTGTGGATATATATACCAATTGTACCAGAAAAACAGAAATTTAGTTTGTGTATACAAGATTTGAGTCAATAAAACTTTTGAGTACAGAGGTTTTAATACTCTAGAGATGAAAGTTAGGGATAGAAATATTTTAAAAAAAATATCTTTTAATCTCTCAAATACAAATATTGTCTAAACAATTTTACAGGAGGTACTAGACCCAGTCCACCTAAAGCAGAGAGAATGTGAGGACATAGGGGTTGAAAAGAAAATATTCTTCTTTTTTTTCTCGAAAGCTTTTGAGGAATTAAAGCTATAAATGTATGACTATTAAATTCGCATTTTAACTCCACCGCATCTGAGCATAAGACGCCTTTCGGGGGAGAGACTGCAATTTTTTATTGATTTTCTCGTATCTACTAGTCATAAAACGTGTAAAAAAATTTGAGGGTAGCAATTTTTTTTTTCTTTTAAATCGATTACTATACAGTATTATTAAAATAATATAGTAAAATTATTTGACCCATCAACCCAAACTAAAGTTTATTCTCTAGAGTATTAAAAACTTTTCTAAACAAATTAAAAAAAAAATATAAAATAAGTAATTTACAGCATTTTAATTGCACGAATTAAGACAAAAATTTGGAAACACCATCATTTTTGTTCAAGCTCGAAAATTAATAAGGTTTAATAGTTTTTTTTTTAAAATTCATCAACAATAAACATTTATATTAATTATAAATAATTTTAGTTTTTACGTTTCAAAAAAAAAAGTGAGGCGCACCATCTTTCCCGCCATTTCAAGACTCCAGCGTCGAAACGCTTGGTCATATCACCATTTTTAAAAAATTTGACGATACAATTTTTTTTGTATTTTCTAAATGTGCGTTTATACACACACAAAATTTTAATTATAAAAAAAATTATACAAAAAATCGCCGTTAATCACATTTTTTTAGGCCTCTAAGGCCTGATTAAGGCTGTCTGGTTAAGGCGCTGTACACATTGAATACGACCGAACGGATTTTCCGATCCGATTTTTCGTTTTTCGACCTGTTGAGAAATCTTAAGCTATTGACAAATTAGTTATAATCGTAAATTATAGCATTTTCAAAAATATTATGAAAGAAAATTTTCAGGAATTTGTAGTTTTAATTGATAATAAAAAGAAAAATGTCGTACGACTAAAAATATTCGTACCGACAAACAGACTTTTATTGAATTTTATCAATCAAAATCCAAACCCATTGAAATTTTCTATTATGATATTATTAAAAATGCTATTATTAACGATTTAAACCAATTTTCTAATATCAGCAAATTTTACATTAAGCAGAAAAACGAAAATTCGTATCGGAAAATTTGTTCGGTCGTGTGCAATGTGTATAGCGCCTTAGCCAGACAGCTGCCTTAAACATATGTACAAACATATTTTCGAATTTCTAGAATACTTTTTTATTTAAAAGAATTCAATGTTCATATTTTCTATGTACATACATAGGTACCTAGCGTAAATTTAGTTTTGTTTAAACAAATTACTTGTGTCCGCTTGCTTTGGATAATAGCAATAAAAACAAACGATTTGAATTTTATTTCATTTTATTTGAATACTAAATTTATTTAGCATCACAGAGCTTAAAACTTTTACTTCAATTAGGTTTTTACTTACAAAGTAAAGTAGTTAATAAAAATATGCATAAAATTGTAACAAAAAATACTGTAATAAAAAAAATATAATAAAATACTCCAATTCATTCTAGAATAGCGACAATCATCCGCTTATATAAACAAATTGCTGCTGACGTTTACATCAACAAGCAGGAAAAAAAATTAGTAATAATAAAACAATATATCATAAGAAAAACGAACAATATTCAATTGTGTAAATTAAGCCTTCACACATCACGACACGATGAACAACAACAACCACTTCGTATGAACCATAATTACGAAAATAAGAAATATTGGATATTGTTAAGTTGGTTTCACGCCTACCTTTTTCTGTTGATGTTTCTTAATTGGTTGTTGTTTCTGTTGCGGCTGCGGCTGTTGCTGCTGATCGGTGTACTCCTGCTCGTGAATTATGTAGGACTCGTCATCATCGTCACCACTAACAGTTGAGCAAGTCGAACAATCGGATATTTTCCGATCGATCGGCATTCGTACGCCATCGACATAGTAGTCAGCACCGTCTAATGCACTAATTGTCGAACCGCAATAATAGAGGTTGCTGCACGAAGACGCCGCACTAACGTCGGACGCTGCATCGTCCTTTTCCGTAGCGGTTGTATCGGCCGATGATCGACGTCGCATACGATGCGCCCGAAAGTATTCGATTTCCTCGAGAGTTATACCGCACAGGACATCGTCCGAGTAATCGGATACGACAACAGATGGCGTACGTACGTACCGAACGCCACCGTATTCGCTCGAATTGTAATCACTGAGACAACTTTGAGCCGATTCGCGCCTCGAATTCGACACCGACGTGAACTTATCTTCGGGAATTTCAACGATCCTTTCCTCTAATATCACTTTGCTGGGTATGGCAGTTTGCGTTATAAGAGCACCGGAGGATCCGCCTGGCTGTTGTTGCTGTTCGAGCGAAATAGTCGAGTCCGGTAAGGTAATCGGTTCGGCAACCGGAAGTAGGGCTGGCCTTAAGGGAATATCCGTAACGGTAAGGGTCATACGACGACCGGTATTCATTGGGGGTGGTTCGATCGGTGCCTCGTCGTCCAGACCCAAAGCTGAATCGCTGCTCGACGATCGCAGAACCTTTTCCTTGTCCTTGGCTGCAGCAGCATCGTTGTCGTTATCGTCGCAGTCCGATGAATACGGGCTACCGTACGGTAACGGACATCCTTCGTCCGAAAGCGGACTGTTTCGATTCATTTCGATACGATCGCTTGTAATGCGTAATCCTTCGGTTTTTACATCACCATCGCTAGCGTCACCACTATTACTTTTCGACTTACTGTCGACGGCTTCGCCAGACTTGAATTCACTTTTCTTATCTTGGAGTAACTGAGTGTACATTTTCACTAGGTTTTCAACACATGGAAATCTATAATACTGTTGGTGGGATTGATCCTTTGACGATGCAGACAACTGATCGACTAGATGATCATCCTTTTCCGAACTATCGAGTAACGGATCTGAACTATCGACCGAACTAGCGTTACGACTATTGCTAAAGTAGTCTGTACACGATCGATTGTAACAGCAACCGGCGATATGTGTTGTTCGATCGAGCGATGTTGCACGTACAAACGTTAAGTAATTACTGCGATTCCATTCGTCTTGCTCACACGTTTTATTGTTATTGTTTATCGCGAGTTGCTCGCTATCGACGTCGTTGTCGTCGCTTTCGTTAGCAATCTCGTGGGCTTTTCTAGCGCTTCTGATATGGTCGGCTACATTATTTGCATCTCCAGTTCCAGTCAAATGGGCTTCAGCAACATCAGCATCATCTTGATTTTCTTGATCATGACCGACTGCGTGGTCGTTACTACGATCGATTGAATCCGATAGAGGTGACGCCTCGTCGCGACTCGCTCGACTGATTGTGTCGTCACGATTTCTAGCACTAAGACTGTTCTCTCCCACGTATCGATCAGTCAAAGCCAACTTACTTTCCCTGACATTTGATGTTGTTGCCTGGTGATTTACGATTACGTTATCAGGAACAACAAACGATGATAGTAGCGTTGATAACGACATTGATTGCGATCGTTGTTGTATTGGTAATGATAGTGGTGACAGTTTACTCGCCAATGAAATTTCATTGCTATTAGGCGTGTTGTTGGTGTCATTGTCGAGCATGTGAACGATGGAAATATTTCGCTGAGGTAATAATCTCTTAATCGCAGGCGTTGCTGATAAGCGACGATAAAATTGACTGAAACAAGTTGATAAAATTTATTCTTGTCAGCTTATTTTTTCTTCATAATTTTCGCTAATTTAGTGCTACAGTATATGTTTATCTTTCGATTGTAAATGGTAGTATTATTTCAAATTATGTAGTTCTATGAAATTTACCTATGATTTGTTGCTCGTTCGCGTAAAAATTTACGAAAATCATCACATATTTTCTCAGGTGTGGAGTTGGCCTTACGATCATTTAGCATGATGGCAGAAAATCTACAATTAAAAGAAAAATAATTACGACAAGAGCTTGTTAATTTCATTTTAATAATAGTATTTTGGAGTAATTCGGAATTGAAAAAATCATGTTTTTAGAGCGCACCGATTGACCGCAAGCAGTACCCAAAAGAAGTCCAATATTTAAAGTGACGGTGTCTTGTCTACGTATTGTCCAAAAAATTTACAGTTTATTTGGATTTCATGTCTACTTTATAATATTACAAACTAAAAAAACCTGGCTAAAAATTTTGATTTTTAATTTTTTAGCACAGTCCGTTTGAGATATTAAGTTAAAATTTGTTTCGTGGACAAATCGGGTGATTCTCCTCGAGTTGTGATTTTTGTAAGGGGATGTAAGGGTGGGGGAAGAATTTAGAGGAAAAATCTCAGGAGACCGGAACTTTTTAATGTTTATAGTGGACAAAAATAAAAAAAAAAAAATTTGTTTTAGTGGAGCCATTTGCAAATAAATTTCAAAATTGGTGGAGAGCTGTAGAAGCGGTGGCCGTGGTGGGGCAAATACTTAAGATCTCAAAAACTGGGCACGATATATTTTAAAATTACATATCACCTGAACGTTTCATGTCACATGGTTAAAACTTTGTGACTATTTGGGTGAAAAACATCATTTAAAAAACATATTATATGTCTGCGAAACAATACCAGATTATGATCTTAAATTTTGACAGAAGTTGGTCTTAGTACACCTCTAGTAAGGGTGTAAGGCGTGAGGGCAAGAAAGTACCAACACCTCTAGTAGGGGCATAAGGAGCTAGGGTAAGAAAGGATGGAAGCGAAAAATTCTGATTATTATTTCTTGAGAGCCGCCAAGAATTGAAAGCCAATAATTGTCAGTATTTTCAATAAAAATATTTTAATATTTAAATTTTTTTTCAATTATGAAACTTATGCAATGAAAATTTGTATACATTTTGTAAGTAATAATATGGCACATGAATAAAATTAAAATTACATTTTAATAACAGTGTTTTCTGAGAAAAATTACATTGACGAAAAAAAGTTTAACAAGGACTAGCCAAAATTTGTATTTCGATACAAATTTTTCAAGATGACAAGTTCCATCCAGAACTGCCAATAATGTCAAAATTTGTGACCTTACCATTTTCGATTTTTTTGAAAACACAATTTTTGCGAAAACTTTAACATACTAAACTAACGAAAAAAATCTGCCAATGATCTGGGCGAAACTTTATTTATTTTTCGAGTCAAAGTTCAGGACCGGTCAAAGACGAAGACGGAGTATATCATCAGTTGTTTCGAGATCTTGACGTTTCTTGGAAAGTTAATTTCATTCATAAATTTGAGATTTTTAGCCGATTAAACCATAAAAAATCCGAGACTTCAGAGAATCCGAGAAGGTTAGAATATACAAAAACTCCATGAAAGAGTTAATAAATAAATATGAAATCAGCCTGAGAAAGTAGAACCCAATTCAATTTCTTATAACTACTAAAAGAAATGACGGAATTCGTGAAAACCTGATCAAGGAGATTTCTCTTAGGGTAGCTATGCCCGTGGAAGGGGAATTTCAAAAAATGTGTTTATATGGAGAAGCTGTAGAATAAAAATGAGTACAATATGTATTTGGTAAGACCTAATAGATATGACGAAAATCGTGAAAATATATGCGTTCCATGTTCACTGATAATTTTTTCTTGTCCCCCTTCCAAACGCCAATAGATAATAATTTGTTTATCTAAATTACTCTTCTACTTAATTCACATATTCATACCGAGTTTCAGCTTTGTAGCATAAGCCGTTCTATGGATTGGAAAAATAAACTATATTTTTTCAACATGCCACTACTATACCTCTATCTAAATACCAAGTCTCAGCTTTATGTCATTATAGTTTCTCGAGTTAGTAATTTTAGAAACTTTTCCTGTTCACCCTTCCTCACTTACATACCCTCTACACACACACCCTCAAGATTTTTCTTTCTGCTAGGCATCCATTGGACCTACCTACTTTTGGTAAAAATTGTACTAATTTATCTTAAACTGATCTAGAGATATGAGACTTGAATTTTCAGAAAAATTCTTATCCCTCCACTTTCATGCACCACCGCCGCTTAAAAAATTGTACTTTCAACAAACTCCATTTGTCAACATTTATTCACAAACAGAATTTTATTTTTCTAGTGTAATTGTCGTAA
Organism: Beris chalybata; assembly: GCA_949128065.1. Classification (NCBI taxonomy): domain Eukaryota; kingdom Metazoa; phylum Arthropoda; class Insecta; order Diptera; family Stratiomyidae; genus Beris; species Beris chalybata. Next base: position 25,504,674 of record OX421896.1, on the reverse strand, counting down.
GATATCGTAACCTAAAATTTTTCACTATCAAAGCTTTATATGAGTTCCAAATTTCTGCCTTTCTCCTAAGCGGTTGCTGAGATCTACAAATCAAAATTTTTCGTCTTAAATGCATGCTCCACTTCAAGGGGCCTAGCCAAGTCTATTCATAAAAAATTCAATTTAATAGCTCGAAGAATTTGGGAGCTACGAGCCTTCAAACTATTTTGCGTACAGCGTACGGCGTGTCTCCGCAGATATTGAATACTAAGCCACGCTATAGAAATTTTTCAAAAGAATCTGAAATGATAATGTCACGCCTTGGGCGATTCTTGATGGAATAACCCAGCTAAAGCGTCGACGTTTCCATCAAATTAGAGGTAATTCGATTCCCTACAAAACAAGCTGTAGCTGACAGATGAACTGAATTTTTTTGTTGAATTGAGATTATTAATTTTAAAGATACAACAATTTATGCCCAATTGACTTTTATTTATCACCCTGTATCTCCGCGGATATTGAATACTTAGCCACCCTGTATAGCATTTGTTTTTCTTAACATAACATGGAATCATCTCTGAAAGAAGTTCCAACCAAGTACACCCTGTATAATAGATGCCTAGGAACAGTTTCAGTAGCGTAGTGTGCACGTTTTCACGAATTTCGTCATATTTCTTAGGTCTACTAAGATATCGAATTGGCTTATTTTTCTAAAACCAAAGTGAAAGCTTGTTATGTAAGAAATCCTGAAGGTCTATCGCGACTATCATGGTTATCGTTACTATGTAATGTTGTTTGTTGTTTACAAAATAATAAAGTAAAAAAAAGACGCTTAAAAACATTTTGGTTGATGGATTTTATTCGAAAATCGCTTATTGAAGCTTAAAAGTGTAAATCATTTTAAATTGATTAAATGCTCTCGGGGAATTGAAAATAAACAAACAAGCGAGCATCATTCTTGTTAAGTAATTAACACTTAAGCTATTATTAAATTATCTGGAAACCAGAAGCTTGACTTTAGCCCCGTTCGAACCAATAATCGCTCATGCACACGAAATTATTTAATTTATTAAAATTGTTTTATTGAATCTTCTTTTCCAGCTAAAACTGAAATCATCAAAATGAAATCCAATCAAACGAGCTAATAGAAAATTTACAGAGATATGGAAGTTTAATTCGTTACTAGTTAATCGACAATTCGGTAATATATAGATACTGGAACTGTCTAATCGAAAAGTAATAAAACTTTAAAAAAAATGTCAGTACAATAGAAATAAAATAAAATTAGCAAAAATATCAACGACCCGTCGTATCAACAATACGTACCAATAATATATATAATTAATACAAATTGATCACTACATAGCCACTTGGGAAAACAATCAGAGTCCGATAATAATCAATTAGCAAATAATAATCGGAGACAAATTAGATTGTCTTAAAAAACAATGAAACCAGCAATAGCTAGTACAAAGTCACTCTCCGATAGATAACAATGGGTTTTGGGAAATTTTTTTGACACAAATGGAATTAGTTGAGCCGGTGACCCTTTGTCGCTCTAATATAATTATAAATAAATGGACCCCCTACTTGGTGATCTGCGTTTATTTCATCCAAAATATAGCGTTGTAATCGCAACGGAATACACGAACCTATAAATAGATTATAAATGCGTAATTACTCGTCCACATTTTTATTGTCAATATTAAATTACTAGCTAATATGTATGTTCAATATGTGCGCAACATATGGCTACATGACTTGCACCATTTATTTCACTATTTCATTAACCTACATTCAAATTCGTTTACCATAACTGCTCGTAATTACACTCTGATTCGTTTTATTTTTGTACTCTATATGAAATCTGAGAGTGTTATAAGTTTAATCCAGCCATGCAAGGCTTTATGGCGCGCTTACACTCACCCATGAGGCTCGCCTCGAGGCGAGAAGCTACCCCCATCAGGCCATTGCAAACCGGTTCTCAATGTAAGACTCTTGCGACTGCACGAGCTATTTCATTAATTGATTTTTTGGTGGGGATAGAGGCTCGTCGCAAACGCACCATTAAGCTCAAGCTTAAGGCTTACAATTGTAACGAAAAAAAGTTATATATTATTTTATATTCAGATGTGGCCAAAAACCCAAACTTGCTTGCTGTCCGTATGTCCGAAGAACGCCTTGAACCAGGATGTTGAAATATGAAATCTATATATTTGGTCAAATTTGAAAGGCTAAGTTTGATAACGTGCAAAATAATCCTACTTCTTTGGGTAGCTTCCATACAAAAATTCTCAAAGCGTTTAAGAATATTGATTAGGCCGCGATTAGGTTGCTGGGTGTACTAAACTAGCTCATAGACGATTCATTAAAATGAGACTAGGTTGAAAAGAATGAACTATATCCATAGAGCTATATGTATAATGGAGATGGCGTGCAGCGACTGTTTTGAAGCCGGAGGTTTTCTCGCAAAGGACCGGCGACATTCACTATGCTACTATCAGCATCTTACTCACATATATGTTAATACCCGGTATTGAAAAGAAAAAAAGCCAAACCTTTAAATACTAGGCTAATATTTGCATTTCACTGCCACCGGGCATGAAACGCTCCATGCAAAAACAGTCGCTTAAACTCCAAAATGCTTCACAGTGCTTTATACAGAAACGGAGTGCTGCCATCTCCGTTATATATAGCTCCATGACTATATCCATTTAAATTACTCCTTAAAACATGAAAAATCTGTAAAATATTTCCAAGAAATAATTTTGATTTTAATAGTATATGTAATAAGTAAAAGGTGCAAAGATGACCACCGCGATAGAATTTCTGATTTTATACACTGATCAGGTTTCTTAATGGCTTCTAATGAATCGTATAAATAATGCTAGCACTGAAACATTTTTTTTAAACTATTTTACTAACATTAAGTCGTGTGTGGTTTTATTGTAACCTGATCGCAATTTCAATTAATTTAGCCTTTATCCGTTTGTGGTATAAATGGAAAGGTATAAGATAAAAAACGTATCGACTTGAAGTATTAAATTATATTGCTGGATTGTGGCGTTTGTCTTTATAATGTTTTGCAGAACTTCTCAGAAATTAAAAAGGCAGGACTGTAGCTTAATATTCAAATAAATTTGTGGAAGAATCATTACCTAGAAGTAATTACAATTTTTTCACTTCTGGGTAATAGATTCAAATATTCATGAAACACACACAGTCTCAGTCAAAAGTTGATTAATTTCGAATGGTTTTAAATTATAGTTTGACCTTTTTTGAATTCTCCCCTCAACTCCACGAGGTGCAATATGTCGCAGAAAATTGAAATCACACTGCAGCTTCGATAGGAAACCCAAACCGAACGCTGAAACGGTTGTATCCTAAAACTCTAAAATCAGTTTGTAAGAATACTCTGTATGTAGAGCAAAAATAAGTGGAAAAATACACATTCTGTGTAATTTCATGTATTATTGACGTATAATGGGTTTCCAGCGCATAAATAGATAATATTACACAATAAGATATACTATTACATCAATTTTGATATATAAAAAGAATAAATATCAAGCATCATTACAAGAAAATTCAGGCTTAGTGTGATTTTACTTTAAATTCTGTGTAATATTACGCCAGAATAAGTAAGTTCGTGAAAATTCATTTCATCATTTTATTCTACTTCACATTGTCAGGTTTTTTAAATCAACCAAATTTGTTTTTACAATGTTTGTACATTTTTTTTTTGAATCAGTTATCGCAATATCATTGTAAACTCAATTCAATTATCAACAGTACATTACATTTTTAATTTATGATTTTCTCTGAACTAAATGATTTTCACCTACAATAAAATGGAAATTTCCACCAAATGTGTGTAAAAATTCCATTCTCTCTTTAATATCTATACTTTAATATCTGTACCCTGTATCCGTTGAACGAATGATATGCAATATGGTAATACGATACGCAGAAATGCAACAAGTGGAACCGGGGCTACTATGTATAACACCAAATTTGGATACTTTATCTTGAAGCCAAAAACTGTCATCAAAATAATCTTTAGGGAAATGAACTCAACTTAAAACTGCATACGCATTAAGATCTTATGACGTTTAGAGAAAATTTATCATTGACCAATTTCTGCAGAAACCGTGACTGCGTTGCTCTGTTGCTGATTAATACTTTCACATACTCAGGATGATCGGTTTTCTGCTTCTGTGACCACAATCTGGCGTTAATCATCTAAATTAAGTGTACCGAATTTACGATAAGCCAAGTCATATATCCAGTCATATTCAATTGATATACATAAGTACTTTGTTGTATGGCACTATGACAGTACAAGGATAATGGTTTCCCATTATATAATACGGTCGAGTAATGGGTTGCTCGATTGGCTAACGAACTATCCCTAAAAAGTACTACACATGTTGAAACGTTTTGGAAGAACTCTAACGATCCGAATTCATTTAGTGAAATTTTATTGACCATGACAATCCCACGACATTTTAATTTTAAGCCGTATTTTTTTGCCAAATACTTTATTATTTTTTAGTAAATATCCGTCTGTACGCCGTAAACAACACCCATCGTATTTCATACACAAAAGCGTTTTAAGGCACGTACCTTACAAATTCATTGAGATATTAAGCTCAGATTTAGATGGATACATTGAGTTTACCACTTCGAGAAGGTACTTTTGAAAGATAGGGTGTAAGAGGAGAGTTTTTTGGATGGAAAAACCTTATCTTTTGAACTAATTATAACAGATAGATAAAGTGGAGTTCATTAAATGTACCTGCGATTTTTGAGTGAAAGGGTAAAACACTGAAGCGGGGGGGGGGCATAACAATTTTAAAAATAGCTCAGTCGACACCACGCGCTAAAATCGCCCTGAGAACAGGGTTGAGACGAATTGTCAAACTTCAACCTAATTTTTTTTCACACTTAAAAGGGTTGGCTCAATTTTTAAACATTTTCGTTGTTCCTTATTATGTTATTATCAATATACTCGTAGCTAATCCGAATAGAAACCTAACGGAAATATTGCCGCAACTAGCATGATATTGCCCAATATTGCTTCATTAATCGCTCCACTAGTTTTGGCAATAGTCGACGTGAAATTAATTGATTGAAAAATTGCTGAATATGAGCACCATTAGCAAGCCTGCAATCAATTAGTCAATCGGTTCTATGGTTCGCAAGAAAATAATAGGTACTTGAATTTGAATGTAAAAAGGTCTTTGTAGTGACCCTCTTAATCCAAATACAGCACTCATATTTTATAACAATTACAAAGATTTTAAAACACATTAGATTACTCTTCAAAAAATAATAATCCTGGAACAATTCAGTCAAACTTGTTTTACTTGTTCGCAAACTTATTGCCGTCAGTGTTTATATCTATGTCAATTGTCAAACAAGATTTCTAAAATTTAAAATCAATTTTGAGTAAGTACTAGCAGCTTCTCGTTGCAATTTGGGTCAATGTAAAAAATTAATGAATTATAGTTCTCAACATTAGAGTTGTCTCAAAGGTGCTTTAGTTTGTTAACCGAACTTTTCTCAGACAGAAAGTAAAAACTTAATCCGATTTAATCTTGTCCAGACTTTCGATTACTTTAAGATTTGTTATTCGAAAGTGGTAGTTTTCAAGATGAGTTTTTTCTTTGCACTTTTTTTATCAAGCATTTAGTTTGAAATCTCTTAAAAACTCTTTAGCTATAAAATATGAATTATCGGTTGTGGTTTTAAAGTATAATGCATGACTTTTTTAAACAATGAACGTTACGAGTTGGAGAGAGGTTTAACGTTTTGTGGTGCATACATTGCTAATAAATCAACTCAAGCTCCTTATCGACAAATGGAAACTGCGTTGTTTCTGACGATAAGATTGTGCATGGTTCGGGCATATAAAGTACTCGTTTATTGATGTCTACGAACTTCAGTAATAGCGTCATTTTATGAACTCAACAATTTTTCTATAATGCGAAAAATCTGAAAAAATCTACACGTGTTACTTATAGCTTCTAAAAATTAAATAACAAAAAAAACTTTCTGGGTGCAATTTCATTATATTTTGGGTAGAAGTCCGGAACACGTTTACTGCTGAGTTTGGTGGTGTTGATGTAAAATGAATTTGGTATACGTATGTACCACGAAAGATCAAAAGATATGACAAGATTCCTGTAGACATAGAAGAAAATTTTTTTTTGGAAACATTTTTGGCACTACTCCCTTACGTGAATAGATATCTCCTAAAATTTAACTTAATTTCTTAACAGATTTGTAAACTACAAGACTTCAAACTCGTTTGCGTACTTCCCACTGCATTCACGGCGGAGAAACGGGCATTTCCTTACATAGTACTAAAACGTGAAATTACAAAATTCCAGAAAACCAAGATTTTTTAAATAAAAAAAAATAAGACTGATTAAAAAAAAATAAGGTTACACAAAGTTCTGAGATACGCACAGCAACTACAGGTATGTAGTGTAATAAGACAATATTTATTTATAAGCACAAAATTCACTTTGAGATGTAGATACCTACCGAATATATGTGGCTTATTGTGAAACTTTAAAATTTGCATACAAGAATTAAACCGAAAAACAAATAAACTTCACTTAAAACGGCTAACCAAAAACTGAATTAGTTGTCTAAAATATCGCAAAAAAAAATTCGGTGGTATACACCTACCCCCGGTATCCGCAACTTAATTTGTTTGAAATGTCAGCATTGGGGTAAAATAAACTGTGATAATACAACTTAATATTTTCCAATCATATTAATTATAAATTATGAACGGGGCAACATAATTAAAAAAAAACAATAAAAATAATAGCGGAAGATAAATGTTACCTGGAGTCATAATTTTGCAGGCAATAGGTTATAAATTTTTTCGAACGTATGATATAATAATTTAATACGATAAATTGATGGTACATAATATTAAAAGAGATATTAAGTCATAGCTTTTATTTATAAATAATAACATAAATGTGGGCCATTCAAATACCACACAAAGAGAGTAAAAGTATACATAAACAAAGATTTACATCAGTAAATGACAGGTCAGACAAAGCGTTATGCATAAGTAAAAGTATATTCGAATTTTAAATCTATAAAAATATGACCAGTCTGACTATCCATAGCTGATTAAACTCTAGAGGCTTTTGGAGATAAACATTGTTCAATTTACGACTGTCTTCCTGAATACGAAAATGTAATTGATGTACAGTTATTATGCGCTACCAGTTTTTTAGCATCAAATAAATATTTTTAGGTTTGATAACAATTGTTCTTCACCAGGTTTATTTCAATACCAATTCAAAGTACATTGTTCTGTAGAGATTAAATTGCCAACGAGCACGCATCCAAGTCTTTCCTTTCAATATTAAATATTGTCGCCTGCAACGTTCAACATGATTTAGTCCGTCGAGCCGGTTACTGGATAATACACGAAAGTTTAATAACTAAATTGATCATTCAGTGAACAAATAAAAAGTTTAAGTACTACCCATGTATTGAACCTTTAACAAAACCAAAAATTATTTAATAGTTTCGTCCAACATTCCTAAAAATTTAACGATTTGTGCGAAAAAGTCAATCAATTCAATAGACACTCTCTTAATTTGGAGACATTTTCGATTTGTTTGATCTTCAAACGTTTTAAACGAAACATTTTTGTTTTTAAACCTCAGAAACGTCTTAGGATAGGAAGTTGAAATTTGACACGTATACAGATCTGTTATAGCGAATCTGTTTGCAAAAAATGGGTAACTTGGACTGTACGGAGGAGTGGGAAAAAATAATCCATCCAAAAAGCTCGAAACCTGGAATCCATATCTCCTTAACAGTTAATACTACAAAATCGAAACTTGGTGGTTTTTGTAGGTATTAGAGAAGATAAGAAATATAATTTTCAGGGGACCCGCGGTGTGCCGATGTGGTGGTGGAAACTTCAGATTATGACATCTTATGGAAGTGGAAGAAGTTTTCTAAAAGGTCAACTCTATCTCTCAAGAACTGTTTAAGGGGTTATATACAAAAATTAGGTCCCGATCGTTCCAGTAGTCGCGGTGATAGTCCTGGTACCGTTCTTGAAAACTCTGTTTCGAGAAAAACGCATTTAAAGTTTAGGGTACAGTTTCCATTGAAATAAGGTTCTGTGAATTTTAGCAGTGGAACAAGTATTCCTAAAACTCACCAATTTTTTAAAACATGTCCCAGAAGGTTATAAATACCCAGAATTAAAAAAAAATCTCATAGCCAATAGATGACACAGGCCGCGAACACCTACGCAACAGTTAGTCGTTGCTCACCAGGTCGGTTACAAAACGCTGTAACTTCATCATTACAGCGAATTTCTTTATTTTTCAGGATAGGCACTTAATGGATGGTACTCGAATAAGGATCTATATTTTTTTTTAAATACCCAGCTGTACCCTTAAAACAGGATCTTAAAATGTTTGTGGGTGGTAGGACCGTAGGTGGGCGTGCAAGGGATGGGATTGCGGATGATAAAAAGGGAAATATTCTGCCTTTTATATCTCGAGAGCCGCTTATGGTAGAAAGCTGAAACTTAACATATACATAAGTGGGACACTTTTTAAAAATAAAACTATTAATAGAGTATGTTATGAGGAATGAATAGAGTATGTTATAAAGAAGGTACGTTGATCCTATCTCTGGAACAGCTTTATAAATTCTACCCCCAAGGAACTGTAAAACCGTTGCATAAATGTTCACTATTTTCGACCCGCCATATAACTTACGACTGATAAGATATCGAATTGCTTTTTCCTTCGTCAGTCTTTCTCTAGATTAGCCCAAAAATTAGTGTCTGTATTTTTGGATATTTAATCCCCAAGAGGGTGGGTGTATGGGAAATGCCTACATATTCACAATTCTCGTCATATTTCTTGGTTTGATGAGATATCGTATTAAATTTATTCTTCCCCGTACTTTTATACTATAATCGCATATAAATCCATTTCAGGATGTTTTAATATCATATTTAACCCCCAAAGGGATGTAATGAAGTTACTCGTACATACGCTTTCACGAATTTTAACTACCTCTTAGTTCTGATGAGATATCGAAATTCAATTCAAAGAAGGTTCTGGTAGGCTGCCTATGTTTAAAACGTGCTAAGGAGTTAGGTGGGTTTCAGAGCCCTAGAAAAATGGTATTTTCACTAATTTTTTTTAATATACTATCTAATGAAATATTTTATTTAAAAAATTTAGTACATCAAAGATACATATTTCGTAAGTATTTCATAAATTTTTTGTTTAAAATTTTAGAAATTCACTCTTTGGGACGTCAATTCCCTTGGACAGGATAACTCATGGCTGGTTCATCCAAAATTAAAAAACCAAAAATTTGCCGTTAGTACATGCATAGAGCTCGTGCTTGAACGAAGAAAAAACAAGTTTTGAAATTTGGATTTTTGGCGGAGCTATGAACGAAAAATCCCATTTATTGGTAAAGTAAGTTGTAATAAAGATTAAAAAAAAACCTTTCGTTCAAGCACTAGATAATGTTATTTTGAAGAAGTATTCAACATTTGAACAATGTCGGTTCATAACTTTTCGAGAAATCGTGTCCACCGACTTCCAAAATAGAGTTTCGAGAAAAACGCGATTAAAGTTTTAAGTTGAGGCTAACGTGGACCGATGGGCGGAACTTCCAAAGGCTCCATCTCTTATAATTTTACTCGGATTGATTTCAAATTTTGGGAGAATATTCTAGACATGTTGCATTATTTAATAAGACAAAAAACAAAAAATCAATTTTTAGAAATTTTCAAACCCACCTAACCCCTTAAGGTTCCCCGTTAAACAAATAAATTTTTATGTCCTTGTGTATAGTACGTGTATCTTTAACTCAAAATAACAAATTTATAAATTGGGCATTGGAGTGGAACTATTGACGATGAAGATGATTAGCAAAAAACTATTCTATCAAGAGTTCAAAAGAGTTACGATACGGAATATGTTTTTAATGCAGATGAAACGGGATTCTTTTTCAAATCCCTTCCAAATAAGACACGTGCATTCGACAATGAAAAATGTAACGAAGCTCAGTACTGAATGAGTAACAGTCATGGTTGCTGCCAATATTGTTGGGAATGGAAAGTATGAAATTGCTCGTTATTGGGAGAAGTAGTTCAGACCAAAAAGTTTGTAACGCATTATACCGAGCCAACGAAAAAAAAGTTGTTTATTATTTTACTGTCCTAGTTACTGACCTAGGAAGTTAAAATTTTGTTAATGCCTGTAAAATATGAAAATTTTGCGTAAAAGTCTAACGCGTGTGTGTAGCCGAATGTAGACCAAGCATCGAGGTAAGATTTAGCAAGGCAATACCTGCTAGAAACTTTTTTCCCATAAGGCCTTACCGAAGCTATTTCCCTGCCTCGTAGCCTCGGTGATACCTTATGGAAGGAAGGAACCTGTATGAGAAGAAAATGTTAAAAGGATATGGTTAATGCGCGCTCCTTACTTCTTCTTATTTCCAACTACAATTTTGACCAAAATCCAGTTTTTCATGTAATTTATAAGTACAAGTAACATACAACGTACATATAGCCATGAATCTGATTGTCCTAAAACAATTCGCTTCGATTAAGACCTTTAAATTATTAATGGACGAAAAGTTTAAGATAAAGTAGAGCATGGTCAGCTTTAGGATGTAGGTCGCAACCGGAACGCAATAACATTATAATATTGTTCTATCAGCATAAACATTTATTTGGTTGTTTTTTTTTTTATAAAATATGCAAAGATAAACGAATGCTTTTATCGCTGCTTCAAACGCTCAAAAGAGAATTAGGTAAATACCAACGAACAGATCTTAAACTAGCTTACTTTTAGCAGTATTACAAGTATTAGACGGGGCCTATGCAATTATTTATTATTTACTTACTTTACCTACCTACCAATTAAGTCAACAAAACAAATTTAACTATACTGGGTAGGTAGGTACATACCAAGCCAAGCCGCATTTAAACTAAAAGCTTTAAAAGTTTTTGCCTTTCTACAACGCATTTACAAATTAATTGAACCGCACGAAACCATTATATTCTCTCATTTTCACCTGCAGTAGGTACACCTGATTGTGTGTGCCGTTCGACCTTAATTCACGCCATAAATGGCAAACAAGTATCGACTTATATGAACTAAATAGCTAAGCGATGAAATAAACCAGAGATAATGATCTGTACGGCTATTACTTGCTATAATCTTGGCTATCTGATAAAATTATCTTAAAGAATTTTGTCTATCGGATCAAATGCTAATTTGTAATTAAAGTCGCGTGGAGACGGTGGCAAATCAAAAAAGAAATGAGAATGTGTAAATTTCATGGGCAGCGCTAAAAAATTTCTACCTAACGTGTCTGTGAATACAGCCTTGGGTTCAGCGTTATCAAGGTATTCACACGGTTTAATGACTTTTTTTTACGATTTTCGCAGCTCTTTTATAAGACGCTTTCTACCGGGAATTTCGACAATTAGAGGATCACACCGTTTATTCATGTGGGAAATTAAACAATATATTTATATGTACCTTGTTAACTGTCAGAGATACTGCTGAAACGAACAAAGTGTGTCACCTGAAATAGCTAAGCACTCGACCTTACAACACAGCGTACAAAAAACATGAAGGCATTATGTCTCTTAATCGTCCGATTTACGAAGCACAGCAAAACAATTTTATTGCCAATTCACATGTAACAAGATCACAAACAAATAAACATTTAAACAAATCACCTCGCAGCGGTAATACACCTAATAGGAAAATAATGCGAACTACTTCTAAACACTTAACACTTTTATGACTATTATAGCAGATACTACAGAAACACCGTTTAATACCGTATTGAAATGTAAACATTTACCGAATCCGACCAAGAATAAGGAATTTATGCTCGTTACACGACACTAGTAGAATACGTAGTTCTTTTCAATAAAAAAACAGGTTTCTTTTCTTTAGCGGCGAGGTTAGTGCAGAGAAATTATCTCGAATAAGAAAAGGAATAAGTGAATTAATAAGTAGTAAAGTTTGTAACGCGCGCGCTTAACTAAAAACACTACTTGCAAACTTTAACAAAAAAAAAGAAACAATCTTAAGAAACCGATTTAAACGTGGAGAACAGCCGACATAGCACACGAATCCGTGGTCACTAAATCCTAGCAGCTTAGTCGGTTAGCAGCACATTCAACGGGGGGCTTAATGCAAAAAGCTGAACTGAAACCGTTTTTTTTATTCTTCTTCTTGTTCAATGAGAAAGGCACAAAACACAGGTAAGAGCCATAGAGTTGTATTGGCTGAATATGAATCAGTTTCTTGTCTTTACCTTACAGATTACGTTAGTTTCTTATTGTGACCACAAACAGCGGCTTCAGTGCGCTACTGTTCGTACCTGTACACAGTGTTGTGCTCTATGAAAAATCGTTGTTTGATCACCCTGATCTTCGCGTTATAGACTTGTAGCAGCTAAGCAGCATTCTTTTACCTTTTCATCTCACCTGCCCGTGGTATGGTTGCCTACTCCAGAAGAAAAGCATGGTGTGGTGTGGTGTAAGTATATCGGACTTTCTTGACATGATGTTGGTTGCTGAAGATGGAGATGATGGAGATAAAAACCCCATACCCAGAAAGCATTCGAAAGAAGACCAAGAAAATTTCAAGAATCTAATGCAAAATTGGCCTAATACTGGAGTAGTGTTCGAGTTCACATGCTTTCTTTTCTTCGCAAAAGTCACAACATTCATCTTGTGCTTGTGGTGATGAAGATGACATTGATGAATTCTGGACGAGCACCGCAAATCGGTATAACAGTTTATATAGATTACTCGCTCAGGTCGGATTTGAAAGCAGGTACATTAGCAACACGGAGAAGTATAAGCCGACCATCAGTGACGTACTTATAGGCGAGCACAGAATCAGAAGATCTACGCTTTTCGGGCTGACCTTAAAGGAACCGAGGCGAGGAGTTTATACAACCCACTTTCTTCTCTTACGAAAATTTAACGTCACGTTAGGTGACGAAAATTCAAACCTTTAATCGGGTGTAGCGCAAGGTTCTGTAACAGGTCCCACGTTCTTCTTCACTATTTTCCACATACTAGTCTCTCGCAGGTGATGTTATTTTTTAGTGTTTTACCTTTTCGTGTACCTACTTTGTCCAACAAAACTTTTTTAATTTGTGCAAAATAATTTATTCAAATGTTTTGAAGTCTTAGGACCGTTATTACGACCTTCAGTTAAAATTTAACCAGAACTTTGACTGTTTGTTTCGTATGAGCATCTGTCAAAGTTTCAGTTAGAACGTTACTGACGATCGTAGGAACGGGCCTTAAACTGTAGGTTACAGTCAAGTTTCATTCATTAATTATGTTTTTCTTTATATAATGCATTGTAATCTTTTAGAATATTTAAGATTTAGGTATTAGGTTATGTGATATACTAGCCGCGTACCGCGACAACCTACATCTTCCATCCTCCATCCTTTATCAACCATACTCCACCTACCATTCATCATTCTCATTCTTCGTCTTCCATCCTCTATCCTCCATTCACCATCCTCCAGCTAGCATCCACCATCCTCCACAATCCATCTCTATCCACCATCCTTCATCATCCATCCTCCATCCTCTGTCCACTATCCTCCATCTAAAATGCTCCATTCTCTACCTACCATTCTCCATCCATCCATCCTCCATCCATCCATCCTCTATCCATCATCCTCTATTCATCATCTACCATCCCCCATCCCCTATCCACCATCCTTTATCATCCATCCACCATCCTACGTTTTCCATCCTCCATCCTCCATCTTATATCTACCATCCCCATCCTCCACCATCCTCAAAAAATCATCAAAGTTTCATTGCAGTCGGATGAGTAGTTTAGGAGCCTAAAAACATTCATTTCTATATAAGTTCTATTATTTATTTTCTTTCATTGAAAGATACATTAGCCTAATCATTTTTTTGTGGTCGATTGTTTTGTTAATATTTCTTAATATTGATAATATTAGCTAATTATAATTCTAATTTTTTACTTATCACAAAAGCCTCTAAGTGGTGGTCAAAATAACCAATTTCTCGTTCGTAACAGACAAAAAACAAATTATTTTCTTTCTTTTTTTGATAACTGAAGAAATTTTATAAAATTTCAAGTTAGGATCACTAGAGCCTCTTTTTATATTTATTACCATTAATTAACATTTTTGGGGCTAGAAAATTGTTCTTTCAGGATCACCTTTTTTATATTATCAACCTGAATACTTCCAACCCATTATTTCGAAGTGTTCGAGAAGCTGGAATAAATTGAAATTTAATACCGTCGTTAATGCTGTTACTATGTTGTTAATGTTCATGAGCTTACATACCATAATATAAAGTATAAAAATGCATACGTTACAAGACTTACCGATTGTTTCACTTTAATTCAAACAACAAAACTCATAGTTCTGCAAAATATCAATACACAATTCCTGCACTATTTTGTCATTTTCATCACTCATAATTGTATTATATTATGTAATTCAATTACTAATTAATTAAATGAACGCAAGAGTAAACTATACGAGTACACCGCGATCGAAGAAACAGACTGTTTGAACACGAGATGTTCAAGAAAATTCCTTCTGATTTCAGTCATTAAATAATTTTTTGTTATTTTGGTAATTTTTATACTCTAGATGAACATATAGAGTATTATAAGTTTAATCCAGCCCGAAAAGTTTGTAACGCATAGAACCGAGCCTCGGACGAAAAAAAGTTATATATTATTTTGTGATTATTTTTGGCCAAAACCCCCAAATCCGTTTGCTGTCCGTCCGTCCGTCCGTCCGTCCGTCCGTCCGTTAGCACGATAGCTCAAGAACGCGTTGACCTAGGAAGTTGAAATTTGGTCACAACTTGTAAAATGGAAAAAGTAAGGCTAAGTTCGTTAATGGGCGATATCCTTCCAGTCCTTCGGGTACCTCCCATACAAGAGTCCTTGAAACACGTTTTCCCAGTTATTGCTCAAATGCTTCATGTAAGGAACTTGAAATTTTGCATACACAAGGCTTAAAATGTTTAAATTGAATGTTCCGAATATGATGCAAATCGAATGAGTCCTTCGTGTAGCAGCCTAGAAAAGTCCTTCAAAAATGTATGCTTTTTACTGAATTCACTATAACTCCAGAACGAGTTAAGGCAGGAATTTAAAATTTTACAGGAATTAGTTTTATACCAAAACCAAGACAGAGTTCATTAATTAGCGCCATCCGTTGACTCCTTCGGGTAGCTGTCATACAAAAGTCCTTAATAAACATATTCACCAATATTGCACGATAAGTTTAGAACGCTTTAATTTACGACTTTGAAATTTTATACACATTAATTTTATAATAGTCGCAGCTGAAACTATTAATATGAAAAATATCCCATGAGTCCTTTATGTAGTTGCCATACAAAAATTCTGTAAAATGTTCTAACTTACTTTATGGAACTCACTATAAATCAAAAAATCGACCACTATACAAAAGTTTCTACCTGTAAGTAATAGGTCATGTAATAATTGCTTGTGCACTCGTCATTCTTTTGATATATTTCCAACTAAAATATAAATCGGAGTTCAGTATTTCATCTAGAGTATCATACGATTGGCTTGCAGCCGATCGTGACTGCGTTATGTTTTTTACTATTTTCAAATTTTTCTCAACTTTGAATTGGTAGCTCGTTACAACTGAATAATTGGAAGTTCCTGTAAAATAGTTCGATTATGTTTTGCTCAATAGCCGAACCTAACATGACCTAGTTCCGTAAATCGGGGAAAACACCTATTATGGCTTACCTAATAAATCCTTGGATCAGAAGAAGGAATAGTACTTTGCAAAGTCGGTTTTTGAGTATTTTTATTCATTTCTGAATGGACGTAATTATTTTAAAATTTTTCCACATACATAGTAATATTTGAAGAACATTACAAAATAAAAAATATATAAATAAAACAGTCATTTATTCGCGAGCATTATTCATATCGTGGAAAATTTCATGAAGATCGGTGCAGTAGTTTTTGAGCTATATGGTATTACGCAATGAACATCCTCAGTAGTAGCACCCAGGAATCTTTTTTCGAACATATAAAATGCCCTATCCTACAAACTTTTAGTTTAAATAATAATGAATGTATATAATCAATAGTATCTACCCGATTTACTTATTTTTGGATCGATTAATGTGCAACTATTACTTATTATTCACATATATTGCGATGTGGAATACTTCTATTTTGTTTAATGAATTTAAATAAAAAAAATACTACTTGTAGTCATGAAAAAAAACTTTAATTTAAAGTAAATTTATATTTGGCAATAACGCCTCTTCAAAATCAAAATAATAAAGTAAATAATGAGTAAGTCGTGAAAATGTAACAGAAAAGAATATTATTAAGAGAGTCATCCCGCGTGAAGGCTTTTTTTTACGTTTTTTTTTTTTTTACGAATTAAATAATGATGCAACTGTGAAATTTTTACCAGATATTTATGCAAATTTCGAGCACACTTTGCAACTGTTTAGACCCGAAAATGTAGCTCTTTGCTGAGGTACACAACTCAAAACAAAAGACATTTTAATCTGCGAAGTTTGATCTAGTTTTGGAACTGGGATTATCATAAAATATTGTAAAGTTAATTTTTGGCAACTTCTTGAACTCTTATCCTCAATTTTGTTTTCTTACGACTTCTTCAGCTCGACCAAAAAAGAACGGCTTGATGAATCACAATTATTCTAGTTTTTTAGAGTGTCTAAATCAGTACTGAATAAATTCACCAGATTTGAAAGGAATTCGTTCGATATATATTTCCCTTAAGGACAAACAAATAAAAAATTAAAAATACGTTATATAAGTATGCAATAGCAAAACATGGCCACAGCCAATCTTTTTAACCGTCAGTCACAACCGTTTGTCCAAAAACGAAGTCTTCGACAAGCATGTGAAGCTGTCTGAATAATTATCTGCTTCCGTCGTTTATTTTTCCAACAATTCTACAATATCGTTCTTAATTTTGACATAGAATTGCGAGGTGTTTTAACTGACATTTATATGTTTGTCGGTAATGAAATATTTACTCGTATTTCCGGAATCGCTTAGGCGATTTTTGCACTCTTCGTTATGTCGTTCAGTCATTGCTGACAACTTTTAAAACCGAAAATCACGTGAACCTGTTCGACGATCTGTTAAAAACTATTCCTGAACTGTCATATTTTTGTTACCTAGGTGCCTGCAAGCAATAACTTTGAAAAGAGCATATCTTTACAGATAATTCGAAATGGCACAAAAGGGGACGAGCATTTTTGCGGTCATGAAGAGCGTCTACAACAACGAGTACCAATGGTAATTGCAAAATGTTCTGAATCTCGTCGGCACTGACTTGTAACCTCAATGTTTTGATACCAACAAATCTGGATTGATTTACTATTTTCACTGTCGAAGAGTTTCTTGTGCGATTTTCCATGTTAATTTTCTTAATTTGAATTGCAGGGCAGTGGTAAAGAGCTTGGGCGTGTTCTTACTTGGCGTACGGATTGCACAAGAATGTGTCGGGATGGAAATAATGCCGGCGGTCATGCAAGCACATTGAAAATTCTCGCTGTTCTGATAAAGAGAGGAACGTCCTTATGTCTATAACTACGTTACTTTAGACTTTAATTCTTTCTGGAATTGTGTACGAAAGGAAAATTGCTCAATTTGTTGTAGAAATTAAATACCTTTTGGCTTTGATGTGCTAACAGTTAATTGTAACTTTTGCGTTCATTGCAAGATCAAGACCCATCCTAATTTATAACGATGTTGTTTTACACTTATCGCCATCAAGGAGACGTTAAGAATGTTTTCACACGTAACCGCCCTTTGCTTCAGTTCGGGCTTGGATCACATTTTGGACTGTAGAATGTCCCGTATATTAGTTGCAGTCCAGTGTTAACGGTGGTTCTGATGGTATTCCAACTTGTATGTTAAACCGCTTTCCGCATCTCTCAGTTATCCTCTAGCACTTCTATGTAATAGAAGTATCAATGAAGGTATTTTCCTCTTTCGCTGGAAGCGAGACGTCATTATCTCTATCCATAAGAAAGGCGATAAAACACTAGTAACAAACTACCGTCCTATCTCTATGCTACCATGCTTCGCTAAACTACTTGAAAAATTAATACATGATCAAGTGCTCCCAAACCTTAATCATCTTTTTAATAAAGGCCAACAAGGTTTAACGTAATCAACTCATCAAATCTCTTAGAATTTACAAATTCAGTTTCCAAAGCCTTGGACAATATTCAACAGATGGACGTAATTTAGACTGACTTTTCAAAAGCGCTTGACTCAGTAAATCACTGCTTATTA
This sequence comes from Beris chalybata, assembly GCA_949128065.1. Classification (NCBI taxonomy): domain Eukaryota; kingdom Metazoa; phylum Arthropoda; class Insecta; order Diptera; family Stratiomyidae; genus Beris; species Beris chalybata. The sequence goes on along the minus strand of OX421896.1, from coordinate 25,486,291 downwards.
CTCTCAAAACTTAGAGGTTGTGGAATTTCGGGATCACAGTTTCAATGGTTTACTTCATATCTAGTCTGGTTCTGGTTCGTTTCAATGGCTCAATGTCATCGGAATTAATTTCTCTCTCTGGTGTTCGTCAGAGCTCTATCCTGGGCCCACTTTTGTTCATCATATTTATTAATGATTTACCACTAATAATTCAATCTCCTTGTCTCGTCTATGTGAGTGACTTAAAAATTTATAGGGAGATCTGTTTATTGCATGATTGCAGAATATCAATCAGATCATAAAGCTCTTGCTTTGTGGTGTTCTAGTAATTGTCTTCCACTTAACGTCTCCAAATGTCGTAAAATGTCCTTCACGCTTAAGAGAACCATGATCACTTTTAATTATGATATTAACTCAGAAGTAGTTCTTCAAGTCACCCACATTCTAGACCTGGATTTTACCTTTGATAGCAGACTAAAGTCTTACCTTCAATTTCGCAATCTAGTAAGTACAGCATCGAAATTATCAGGCCTAATTCTAAGACCATCATATACATACATATGTTCTCTAACATTCAAACTTGTATCAAGATCTTCGTGACTCTAGTGCGGAGTGGCTTGGAATATTGCTCCGCTATTTGATCCCTTTCCTACAATTGTCATATTAGCTGTGTTTTTTATTCCCGGTTAACCATAAAGCTGGACAAAATTGCACGGCAAAACAACAACAGTGCGCTTACCGTAACCGCACTGTTGTTGTTTTGCCGTGCAATTTTGTTGAGCTTTATGGTTAACCGGGAATAAAAAACACAGCTATTGTTGCTCTTGAATCTGTTCAACGTAAGTTTACTCGTTCTCTCCTTTAAAAATATAGGACTCCCTGTTGTCCTTACAGTGAACGTCTTTTATTCTTCAGTCCCCCATCCCTTGAACAACGTAGACTGTACATTTGTAGACGAATGTGTTCTCTTCCAAATTTTCAACGGTTATGGGGACATTCAGACTTGGTGCTTCGTCAACCATTACGTCATACTCCACATTTGGCGCGTGCAAATGTATATTTATTTTCACCGATTTTTCGTTACAGCGAAGATAAATTTCGTCGACCAAAGGAATCAATTAATGGTTTGCCGTGTCCTAAGCTCAGCTCAAGTTACAACAAAGTATCTAGTAACAGCGACAATTTCGTCTAGAGTAACAGATTATAAACAGACTTTGAACTTTTTGACTGTACCCAGTATCATTAATGTAATTCCTGATCAGCCATTAAACAGAGACGAAATCAACATTCCCGAAGACTAAGCTCTCGCCGATCCAGACTTTCATCGTCCCAGTGCCAGGCCAGCCCAGTAGACATAATTTTGGCATAAAGCTTTTTTCTCTGCTGTGCAATGGAGAGAGATCAAAATCTGGCCAGAGAACGTACGAGAGGTTCCTCCAAAAGAATGCTCTTGGGCGGGTGATTGGAGACAAGCTCCAAAAACACAGCCAGTACGACAAAGATCATGCAACGTACTGACTTGGGAGCTCGAGTTATCAAAATTCTGGGAGTTAGAGGAAGCGGCATTTGAATAAACAGAATCAGGCGTTTAACCGCCATACGAAGGACCAATTCAAGTTGTAAGAAAACTCAGAAAAGAGTTTATGGTCCAGTGCCCAATCCGTCGCTCATCGCCTGCAACCAATGTTGACATTTTTAAACATTTAAGAGTCCCCTGGAACAGCACGTCTTTCCGTACGTCCTTCATCTAAACAATTCCATTCAACACACTTCGTTTCTTGACAAATTTATTTTTTAATGCCGCTCAACAGCACCTAAAACTCATTAAAGTAGAAAGTACAAATAACAAATGATTTACACACTAAAGCCGAGATCGCAGCATACTAAAACTACTTAACAACGCCCAACTGGATGGCCTTCTCCTTGATGCTTTTCTCCAAACTCTTGAAGTACTTCATTTTCACCAGCACGGACTTAGCTCTTTCGAAATTGCCTTCATCGAACACGTCTTGAAGTTCGGCGGCAGAATCCTCTAGGTCGCTTCGTACGTTCTTCAGTAACTCGAGAATATTGTCGCTGGTTGCATCCTCGACTTCCTCGTTTTTCTCCATCATCTCCAGCAGGAATTCCATGTTCAGAACGCTATTGTCTTTGGGCAAGGTCATTCCTTCGCGCAATAAAAGATATTCGCCGCGGTCGATCGGCTCTGAAAGTGTCTTGTACGCTTTATTAATGAGCGAGCTCCACGCCATGGAGTTGGACTGTTCCCGTTCTGAACTGCGGTGGAACGGGTTAGTCGCGTCAGAGGCTAAGAAACGCAGAGACTAACCTGTTACTGAACTTATCCGGGTGCACGGCATTTTGCAGTGTTCGAAACTTGGTCGTTAGCTCGGTAGGATTTATGTCGAAGCTGTTGGACAAAGTTAGCAATTTAAAATAATCCTGGAAAGGAAAGAGGTTACCACGAAACCGGCTACGATTAACAAAACGGCTTACGAAGTTTTCGTCGGCGTCCCGAAGGCTGCCACAGTCCTTACAGAAAAGTTGGTCAGTTCGCCCCGTAAATTTCTTACAGTTCCAACATACGAAGTCATGAGCCTCGGAGAAGGTTCGCCTGGGAACCGACTGATTTGCGTCAAGAGGAATCCTCGTAATGGAAAATTTTCGACTTCGGGTAGTCGGCTCTAAGGTTCTTGTAAAGTGCACTGCGGGGCGAAGGAGTTGCGTGGGACATTGACGAGAGATAAATTTAACGATTGTTCGCATGTTTCGCTACTGATTTGAATCGGAAAATGCACAAATCACACACAAAATAAAAGGGAAAAACGTAAATCCCTTAGTCACAAGTCAAAGCGTAGTTTTCTTATCTAATCTAGCAAAAATAATAGAGACGTCAAAAAACGTCAACAGCAACAGCTGTTTTTGATAGGAATCGGCTCAGTAGCGTGTTGCTCCCCCACGAGTCTTCGTTAAGTTTGAACGGAAATGGATAAGACGGACTTTGCGTAATTTTTAAAATAATTTCAATATTACTTAGTTTACTTGAAGCAATATGATAAAGAGAGGGTAACTAGAAGGGAATCGAAATTTTTTTTAAAATTCTAAAATCTAGCAAAGTTTTCGTTGGGAATTGAATGAACTACGACAGATAACTGAAAATCATAGTTCCGATGCAGTTTAACAGATGGCAGTAAAGAACGCTTCAGTGAAAATAATAATGGTCGTTACTCAGACAGTTTTTTAATGTGTGGAAATAACAATAAAATGTAAATAAAATAACTGGAATTGGGACCTTTGAATGCGTGAGTAATAAGCGATAGGGGGTGGGGTGAGAGTTGAATGGTTGTGGAGCGTTTTAGACAAAAAAGTTTTGTTCCTAGATCTCAGGACGCTGAAACTTGAAATATTTATAGGGCTGCCATAAGGGAGTTTTTAGCAAAAAATGGTCGAATGGAAAAAAAAAATGAGTCCGAAACTCTTGAAAGGTGGGATCGAAATATTCTAAAATCCGTATTTCCTGAACGGTTGATGTAAGAAGATTGAATCTGTGTAGTTGTCTTAAGGGAGGGGGCTGGTTTATTCGGTGAAAAAAAGGCATATTTTCAAGAATTTTTTTTCAATACAAACGTAATGCTGGTTAATTTCATTTCATTTTTATATTTTAATATAACATCTGAAATATAATCAAAAAAAAAAAACATTTCAAAATATTTGTAAATAAGCCGTTGGCTGCGAATCTCCGCAGTCGCCTCAAAAAAAAGTTGCTAAACTGAACTGAAGCTTGAAATTTTTAAGTCAAGTCAAGAAGAGTTTATGATAGGCTTAAACTTTTTCCAGTAGTAGTAAATAAGTAGTAAAAGGGATGAGGGTGGGAAAGGTGAAAAAGTTCTGACTTTTATATCTCGAGAACACGTAATAATGGATAGCTGGATATAGTGGCATGTTTGAGAAATATAATTGTTATTAGTACTACTATTGCACAGGAAGAAGGGAGGTGTATGTAGATTTGCTGGAAAAGTAATATAGATAAAAAATATAAAATATTTACTGTTTATCTATTAGCGTACGAAAGGCCGGCAACAAAAAAATAATTAGTGAAAACGGAATGAATATATTTTCACGAATTTTGCCATATCTCTTAGGTTTTCTGAAATATTTAATTAATTTTTATCCTGCGCATTTATGACTAAGAGACTTAGAAAGCGTATTCTGGATTTTTTGAAATTCGACCCCTATATAGATTTGTAAAGGGTTTGAATACATTTTTACTAATTTAGCTATTTTCCTCAGGTCTGACTAGATATCGAATAACTCTTAACTTCGATGGGCTTGATTTATAGTCGCCTGAAACACGTTTTAACGATTTTTCTTTTTCAAGCTGCAAGCAAGTTTAAAAGAGTTAAACACGTTTTCACGAATTCCGCCATATCTCTGACGAGTGGTAACGGATCGAATTGGTTTTTACTTCCTCGGGCTTTCTTCAATTTATCTAAAATATTCTAACAGGTTTTTTTTTATATAACCCCCAAGTAGTGTAATGGGGTTGCATACGTGCTCTCAAATACGCCATATCTTTTGAGATTGATGAGATATTAAAAATGTACTTTGGGAAATTCTCTTCGACCTATCTTGACCAGAACTTGCGATGATACCTTTATCGAGAACTACTCTCTTCAGAAAGAAGGAGAATATTTGGAATCAATAGTCTAGAATCATCCGAGGGTATATGAGGGTACCACAATGGATCCGCAGTGACAAACCTAACCTGGGGTGTGAGGGGTAGTTTAAACAGATTTCTAAGGTTGGATAAGATCTCAGATTGGTTTTAACTTCCACATTTCGCGCACAAACCCATTTCGCTACTTTTTTAAATTCAACCCTCAAGGGGTTTAAAGGGGTTGAATGTGTGTGTGCAACAGAGGTTGCATAGGCAGAAAATTGGTTTATTGTTGGCGAATCCTTTCTTGGCTTCAAAGTTACAACCGTTGCTGAGTACGCAATTAAAAATGAAAATTTGAACAAAATACAGGAGATAACTGAACACTTAATAGTTTTAATTTACATTTACCTGCACCATACTGACTTTTACCTTTGGCTACGCCATTGGATCGTACTCGCTCCGTATCATCTAACTTCTCAGTGGAACTACAACTCCAGTTTAAATTGAACATTAATAAGCTCTTTTCAGCAGCATAACTCGATAAATCATGTACTGCATTTATAAATATTAAAAGAGTTCACTTCCGTTATTCAATTATTTTCCTTATAAGAATGAAAAGTGCCGGAATGAACAATCAATTAATGTTAAAATATTGGAAATTGATGCAATTAATTGCGTTCGTTGTGCATCCTGCGCCATAAAAACTGTTCCCGAAAAAGCAATTATTTTTCACGTGTCTGCTACAACAGAATAACTTTCGACATCCGGATGGTAAACTTTCCGATTTTTTTCAAAGCGTACTGGTCGCACGCATTAGTGAAAATGTTTTGCACAATTATCTATTTCTCGTAGAGAGCTTAATTAAACAATCATTTGTGCAATTGAAGGGGTGAACAAAGCCGGTAATCGGAATCGGAAATCGAAAATGACTTGTCATCAGATTTTGTATGACCGGAAAATTGGGATCTCGACTATTGGGGTCCTGTCCTACTTCCGGATTTACGTTTGCCTCCGTAACTCGAATCATATTTTCCTTATCAGTTTTTGGCCCGGAATATAAACAAGGAGGAGCTGATCTAAATAGAACTGAATAATGATGACTTTTCGTGGAGGTACAGGTTGCTCGATTTAATCGAATCAGAATGGAAATGGCATTCGTTATTCGTGTTCCCGAAAAACTGCATGGAACCACATCAGGATGTCTGGCTATCGGGAATCTATAGAGTCGATAAGTTATGCAATTTTAGCTTCGAGGATTGATACGATAGTCATGTTGTTTTCGGAAGCCCCGACTATCGCCTTCATTGGGATTCCTGATTTCCACTGCTGGACTGGGTGAGAGGGTGTTTCAACGTGCCAAACGAAGCATTCTCGAAATGGTTGGCTGTAAATTCCCGGAAAAATTATTTTCCTCGGCCACTAAATAAAATGATTGGATTATGAAGTTTTTGCCTGTTTATCCAAATTTGAATTTTTCGACTCGATTTTAGCTGCACTGCACAATCCACAGCTGTGAAAACCCCATGAAAACTCCTAACTGTGTAATCAAATATCACACGTTTCCGACTCGGTTGTTCGTTTACCTTGCGAATTATTTTCCCCACGGTTTTATTTTAAAAATAAGTGTAGACTATTTAATTTTCTGAAAATACCACAGAGCGGATTTTTTTTTAAATGTTATAGGTACTTGAATTCAATTGATCATTGATTTCTAACAAATAAAATCATTAGGACAGGCCCCGATTTAGACTATCGCGCCATTGATGATGATAAAAAATAGGCTCCGCAATTAATTAATGAAGTGAAAAATGATAAAACCTGAAAGTAGGTGATTATTAAACAAGCCCGTGGAAGTGAAAAATATTCGATATCTGATCAGACATGAGGGATATGGAAGAATTCATGAAAAAGTATAAAAACACTTTACACCCCCTTAGGGGTCGAATTTCAAAAATCTTGAAAACACTTTCTATGAATTCATATGAAGAATCCGTAGAATAAGAACGAATTCAGTATTTGGGAAGACCTAGTAGATATGACGAAAATCGTGAAAATATATATGCATTCAATTTTCACTGATAATTTTTTTGCCCCCTTCCGAACACCAATGGATATTCGAATTTTTTTTATCAAAACCTCAGCTTTTTACCATAAGCCGTTCTATAATTAGGAAAAACACCCCCACCCTGTACCATTCTACCTCTAAAAATATATTTTTCCAATATGCCACTACTATAGCTCTATCTAAATACCAAGTTTTAGCTTTTTATCGTTATAGGTGCTTAAGATATACCAGGTGTGTAAATATGAAACCGGAATTTTATCATAGAGGCCCTCACTGGTCAATGTGGTTATTGTGAACACGCGTCAGTGGATTCATTTTCTTGTTTTGACATCGGACAAAGATTGTCAACTTATAACACTTTAAGTTTCATGCGACAGAATAGTTTTTAATAACAGTGAACATGTTTAACTTTGTACCGCGAAACTACGATTCGCGGGCAGCTTTAATTTTCTGTTACCATTTGAAGAAAACTGCTGCTGAATTGCATCGAATGCTTACGGTGATCATGCTCTTGGTAAATCACAGTGCTTTGAGTGGTTTAAAAAATTCAAAAGTGGACATTTTGACGTGAGAAACGATGACCGTTGAAAACCACCGAAAAAGTTTGAAGACGCATTGTTGGATGAGGACGACGCTCAAACGCAACAACAACTGGAAGATCAGTTAACGTAACACAGCAGCCGTCGCCATACGTTTGAAAGCCATGGGAAAGATCCACAAGATGGGAAAATGGGTCCAACATGATCTCAACGAAAGACAGCAGGAAAACAAACAGAAAAACCACTTCCTAAAAGCTGTTCGCCAGATACAAAAGAAAGTCATTTCTCCATCAAATTGTGACTGGCGATGAAAAGTGGATTTATTTTGAGAATCCGAAGCGAAAAAATCATGGGTAACTCCAGGCCAACCACCGACATCAACTGCAAGACCAAAAATTGCTATGGCCGGAAAACAATGCTACTATCTATTGTCTTTGGTTTCAGCTAGTAAATTTCTATGACGACTGTTACTGTGGACTACCTAGAATTTCTATATCCATATGAACAATATTATGTATTAAATAATTATGTCAAATCTGTAAACACCTCATTCGACACAAAACTATTAAAATTATAAATAACTGCAATGAAATCTTTTTTTTTATTTTATAATTTGAATTAAGTGATATTTTGTTATATCTTATTTATAGTATTATTTATGTCCGTGCGAAGTGAATTTTACTTCGTTTATTTATTGATGTTATATGTTATCAATTGTTTTATGTTATAGTTTCTCGTTTTCGTTTCTCGTTTCGGTGAAGGCTTTGAACTAATCTGAGATCTTCATGTCGAAACTTTTGCTGCAATGTATTGATTAGATCACGGAGCATGCAAATTGTATTTGTGTGTGCAATGGTACTGCATGCAGCACTGCATTGATTGGATCATGGGTTCTTGTCATCAATTATTAGTGAACCGGCGGGATATTATCAATTCTCTTGAAGAACTCGCATTTGTATGTACATCCAAGCCGTCACCGGGGGTTAAGAACTTCATTATCTTTGCCACTTGAAAATCATCCACTTACTTATCCAAATGCGATATACATATAACTACATATATGTGACTATGCCATAAATCACCTAAACATCATCCCCAAACAAGTAACACAAACAAATAAATAAATATATGTATGAGCAGTTGTGTGGTGAGTTCGAGTACAAGAGGCATTCATTCAAAAAAAAACACCACGAAGAAAATCAATATGTCATTCAGTGTGTCCCTGAAAATGACTTCTCCGTAAGGAAATCGTGTTAATGCGGATCAGCCTTCAACTCGTTTACAAAATATTAGAGAAAGCCCCATCAAGATCCTTGTACTGGCTGGGCAGCCTAACGTATCTGCCAACTTGGAAAGGACTAAAGTTGGGACATGTCAATATAACAAAGTTGACGTCTCCCTATACCAACCGCCCAACAGTGGCATACACACATGGCAAATAAATGCAGGAGCGGGACTAAGTGGATGTAAGAAGATAGCGAATATGGTGACTTTCAAACTTTGCCATCAAATCCACTTTGTTGGGAGTCGGGACTTTCATATCGAAACGGAACAGCAGGGAGCTGTCTACATATCCGGGTGGGCTACAATCGGGCGCCACAACGTAACTGGAAATGTATACATTGACTGAAATTTGTGAAAAATAGTTAATATAAAGTTTATGGCAGTTGGTGCTGGTAAAGGATACGCCTCAATTTAACTTTAATTCATTTTATCTTTTTATCTTTTTTTTTGCTTTGCATTGTGTAACGACAGGCTGACCAATTTTGCTTTCCTGTATTTTAAGTTTTTCCGCATTTTATTTCTTTTCCAGTTTTTCTTGCCGTCATTGTTCACACTCGGTTTCTGATGTTTGGGCAATGTGTTGAATACTTTGGCGGCAAATTTCTATTAAGGTTTTTTCACACGGTTTTGCAGAATGCGTCCATCCGGTTTTGATTGATAGTGAACTAGATGGTTGACATTATTCATGTCAGCCTTTTGGTAGCTCAAGGGAAATTACATTTATGATAAAAAAGTTTTGGAACAAAACTAACATTAAGATTGCAATGTAAAACTCTTATTTTAAACCGTCTTGGCAGCATCCGTTGCATCAAGGATTAAAGTTGCCGCGTGATAAAACAACCTTCCATCCTTATGAAAATTAAAACTTCCAAGACTGTCTAACTACACCACCCCTAACAGAAATAACTGACTATTGGTTGTGGAAAGTTAGGAAGAAAGTACTTAAACCTCGAACCGACATTAGGTACTCCAATCGGATTATGAGCGTGGTAATTTTGTTATGTTTCTATGCGTGGCAGAGTACTCCCCTAACATAGATACTGCAAGTCTGTCCTCTTCAGAGTCGGAGCCAAAGGGCAAAAAGGAAAGGAGATGAGCTTGCCAACGGCATACGTATGGATGTAAATATGTCTATAGTTGAGGAAGCGGCGGATGATGAGTTACTGAAGTTGAGCGATTAACTAGAATTAAATTGAAAAATTGCACCCACATAAGGAGTATACACTCAACCCTTTCCTTGACATAGAGGGAGTCTTTAATAACGTTCGACTTACGACTATCGAAAGCGCACTGCTACCAACTAAGGTGGAAACTGACATTTCCAATTGCCTTGATTTAATGGTACAGAGCAGGACTATCAGGATTACATAAACTGAACTTGGAGAACCTTATAAAATTTTATTGGTGAACTAGGAGAGTCTTAAAATAAATTCAGTCTCCAAGGAGGAGGAAGAAGGTGTGTTCCATACTTTTGCTACTTGTGATCAATAACTTCCTTATTGAGCTTGACAGCCTCGGAGTCATAGACATACGCTGGCGACGTGATAATCCACGTCTCAGGGAAACACCTACCGACAATTAGTTATTTGATGAAGAGCATACTAAACAATGTAAGACAGTAGGTCGATAACAGCAGTTTAGGGATTCAACCTTCTAAAATAGTATTAATCCTCTTCGCAAAGAAATATAGCATACCAGATTTTTGGTTACTAAAGATGGATGACAGCGCTGTTATCTCGGTTCAGAATAGAAACTCAACTGGAAACGGAATCTGGACGAACGCGTTAAAGAAAACCCTATTTCACGCATGCGGCAAGATGTTCGAATGCAGGTTGGTTAGTTTTCCAACCAAACTTCGTGCACTGGATGTAGCCATTATAAGACCAATCTTAACCTATATGTCACCGTCGGGATCACCAATGTAGAGTTCTTTTTAATTAAAAGGCTCTATCTTATTATTATTGCATAAAAATTTAATAACCGCTGTCCATAACACTTGATTACAAATCATTATATATAACTTGAATTAATAAATATTTGTTTTCATTCACATTTAACAAAAATTAGAAAAATATAAACTGTTAATATTTTTTAAATAATGATGAAGTTATTTTAAACTGATTATGAAAAAGAAATTATTTAAAGAAACATAAAGAACCGGATATTATTTTTCTAAAGTTCTATTCGGATTGACTGGTTAAATTAAACTGAGAAAAATTTAATTTTTCTACGTATAAAATTAATTCTCAATCAAGTTGGTGCTACTTTTCTAAAGTTCGGTCAAACAGAAATTAAATACAGTTCACGTAAAGGTCAATTCCAGCTAGTATTGTTCTGGAAAACCTAATATTAAGCAATAATGAAGAAGAAGAAGATTAAATTGTTTAATTACTGCGAACGTGAATGGTAATGAATGGTTGCTATCGCCATCGCCACTTTTGTGAACACCGGAATTGTGACCGAGTTTAGTATTGAACTGCTCCCGCACACCATCAAAAAGGAACAGTTCAGTTGCAAAACCCACTCGCATATGCAATACCCAATATGATGAATCGCTTCACTATGTATGGCGGTCAAAACGAGAAGATTGGTCCGTCATCTCCTTTCTCACCGTGTTCGAACAGTTTACGCTGTTAGTTCTTCCTAAGTTTTAATTTTCCATTTAGAATTGGACTGCATTTCACCCAAAACGGGTGAATTACTTTACTTCACTTACAGTTCACTCGTGAACGACCACCTCTTAGTTAATGAGCGGAATTACTAAACTACTTGAGGAACTTTATTTCTTGAATATTCACTGTTCAGTAGCTACCTACCATACAATAGTACTTCCCTCATACAGGCATTATGTGTGCACTTTAAGTCCCCAGAGAGTCGTATACGATTGCGGCTATCTATCGCCACTGCGATATTTTCTTCTCATTTCTCTGCAATTATATACTCGTTTAAGATATCAAACGACATTAATAATCGATTCGTTTGATTTATTCATCATTTAATGGACGTAATTAACTGAAAACATCGCACAAAGTGTGTATGGCGCTAGTGACTTTATTGTATTTTATCAAAACGTATAGGCCCCTATCCATGAACATGTACCAGCTAAAAGTCGAGCTTTGTATTATACTCGCAGTCCTGCCCATTTAGTAAAACATTACACTGTCTGCTGTCCTATCCCAAAAACCAGTGGACAGGTCCTTACAAAGAAGGCAGTTCCATTAAATACACGCACGTACATATACTATACTTGGGCTACCTATGCTCTTCCATTTCGTACCCAAAGTGCTTTTCATTGAAGAAAATAATAACCAAGCCAACAACTACTCGTAGTAATAATAGGCCAACTATACAATATTCTGCTCTCACTGTACCGCAAATATCGAGCTGAAAATCAGCCCCAATTCGCCATTATCTCGTGTTTACATTGGGGAAAAGCATGAACTGAAGTGAAATGGTCTTCGGGTGGTCTTCAATTTCTGTTCTTGATTTTTGGGGTTGTTCGTGCCTTGGCCAACAGAAAGGGCGAAAATTAGATGGCTGTCATGTACTGCAATGAAAAGACCAGATATGGAAAATGGTGTCTAATGGAAACCGAGCAGAGGTTGAGTCTGTGCGAAATGTGCAAATATGAAACTTTAAATCTAGTACGTCATTGCGGTAAGTTCGCTTCATATGGTTAAGTTCATGGAATTGACCTTTCGTTCATAAAATCGAGTTAATGGGTTTAAGGAAATCAAAGAATTCTTAAAATTAAAGTCCCATATTTATTAATTAAGACTTTGCAATTATTTGTTATTAAAACAGGGTGTAGGGTGGCGAAAAGCAAAGAAATTCTAATTGTTCTTTCTCAAGAACCGTTAAGAACATATATGGTATGTCTATGAATTGGAGTATGTAGCCAGCAAAGAGACACCTCAGAATTGTTGATACAGTAAACAAGGTATGGAACTGAGTGGTACTTTTGAACAGCTTATGGTAGTCAGTTGAAATTATGGTAGGTAGGTATACATGTATATTTATATATACCTACTACAAACAAGAAATCTGAGAATAGTCAGTGCGAAACTTAATTATTTTTCGGGTTAAAGTTTAAGGAAGGTTAAAGCATCTCAGCATTAAACACGTTTCCGACTTCAACTACAATAAAATAATAAAGTTGCAGACTGTTGGCCTATTTTTTTTTCGTTTTTATTATTCTAGTTGCACATCTACACATACTAGATACTAAGTTTCCAATTTCTAGCATAGCCGTTTCTGAGATATGAAAAACCATTCCTCCCCCGTACCTTGCTACCCCTATCACCAATTTTATTTTGCTGAGATGTCTAAATAGTACCCCTATAAAGTTTTCAATTTAACTTTACTATTTTTTAAAAATAAAGTATTGTGATAGAGCTGAAGTTTCAAAAAAATTTGTTACCCTGAAATTTTTTACTTTTACGTTTTAGTACTAGCAAACCCCAAAAAAGCAAAAAAAAAATGTCCGTCTGCACGCCGTACGCCGTATAGTTTGAAGGCGCGTAGCTCCCAAACCCGTTGAGATATTATTATGAAATTTTTATGGTGGGTAGATTGGGTGAAAACTCTACGAGTGGCATCTTTTAGAGGGGTGTTGGTATGAGGGGGAGGAGAAGGGAGCGTTTTAGACGAAAAATTTTGATTTCAAGATCTCAGCAACCGCTGAAGTTAGGAGACTGAAATTTAAAATTTCTATATCTCCTAAACCGGTGATGGCACGAAATTAAAACTTAACAAATATCTGTAGCTATATTTGGAGAAAAGATTTAAAATAAGTTTTTGAGTGGAGGGAGTGGTGTACGGACGGGGGTGGGGGTGAAAAACTTTAGATTATGATATCTCACGAACCAAAGTTTTGCTTTTTTGGGGTCTATTAGTCACAAACCGTAAAAATACAAAAATTCACGGTAGCCATTTTTTCGAAATTTCAGGTCGATAACAATATGTACTTTATTTAATTTTATTTGATTTAAAATAATAAAGTAAAAATTGATTAAGTCTTTGCATCAAGCAACCATCAAGAAATCGTTGATCGAGTTTACTACTCAGGGAAATCCTTTCCCTTTATCGGGTACCTCCCATACAAAACTTCTTCAAAAATGTGTCTACTTGTATTGCCTAATAACTTCAGAACTATTCCATAAGGAAATTTGAAATGTTGAACACATTAGTTTTTCAATGGATGCATTTAAACCGATTCGTTTAATGGAAATGGTGTGAGATCTTCCTGTAGCGCCCATGTAAAAGTTCATAAAAAAGAAATATGTTGCATTCAGTTATTAAACCAAAGTTCTTGATACCGAATTGAAAACGAGAGATACTGTTCTTTGAATGTTCTATGTTCTATGAATACTCCTCAATCTGCTTTATCCCCAACTAAATAGAAATATGTGTTTAATATTTCATCGTAAATATTGCCCTAACTTTTTTGATAAATGCAAACCATGCGGAAATATCTGCGAACCGGAAAAAACTTAGATTATGCAGTTCGGGGCTACGATACTGATCCAGTACTCTTCTCATTATAGCCTAGTGGGTATGAGGTTCTGCCTTGAGTGGAAAGAATTGGATAGAAGATGGATTGATAGATTGAAGGTTTTAATGAAGAGGTAATCTTATTTTCATCTTCGCTGAAATCTCGTTCCATCTTTTTATGTCAGAAGCATACGAATAGTTGAAAAATTTAATGAAGCGCTAAGAATTTTGGTACAGGAATACCTTCCGAATTAGATAAATTCTATTTGAAATTCTCGAAAATCACGTCTGGCAATTTCAATTTCGTTCAACTTCAATCAAAGTAGGTTTAATCAGTCGACGTCTACGTCCTCTTCCCAAGAAAATAAATTGCCATTGCCGCTGTTGTCTCCGAAATAATTTTCCCATCCAACTTTGGAAATTTGATTTATGGGAATCTATCAAACCCCCGACCAACACAGCCACTTAAACTTAAATCGACATAACCGCGTCGAGTTTACCTTTAAAGGTGAAACGAAGTATATAAATACTGAAGGGGCGGCAGAAAAAGGAAGCCAGCTATTTCACATCTAGTAGGTATGGCGTACAGTCGTCTCAGTGGTCGTCAGATAATGTCAAGGCTTTGGTTAAATTAAAATTCGAGCCTTCCCCGGATTTTTGATTGTCCCGTTGCTTAGGGACGAAAATATTTTTCAATTGAAATTCATAGTCAGATTTTTTGGTGGTTATGCGTGGTGGAATGAAAACAGTCAATTGGTGATCAGCGAAGAGCCCTCTGAATTCTACTTATTACAACAGAAATTCAATTAATGGTTAATCTGATTATCCTGTCTCCACTTGGTCGAGAGATTTCATAAATTTTTTTTAGAGTCTGAAGCGAAGGATCATGATCATTTAGGACTGACTATCCTAATGAACTTCTTTGATCATTATTTTTTTGTTTATTGATGTTAAAAACCCAAATCCGCTTATTGATGAAGGAAATTAAAATTTGGCCTCCACACGTCTCATATCTGTCGCAAAATCATTAAACGAAATCGTATCCTTCCTTCGGTAGTGAATGATATCCATACAATAGTCTTTAAAGCAGACATTCACGGGTATTGATTTTTTTACTTTATTATTTTAATAATACGATGGATTTTTACAAATTGCCAGGGGTTTTTATAAAAACAAATTCGCTCTCCTGAAAAAATTGTTTGTTCTCATTTGATGATAAGTAGACACCAAAAAAGCAAAAAAAGATGTAATTGTTCACCTTATTGTGGAATGTACATATATTACCTATTTGAGCGCTAAAAAACTATTATACGCCTATAAAAGCTGTGTTTTTTATTCCCGGTTAACCATAAAGCTCGAAAAAATTGCACGGCAAAACAACAACAGTGCGGTTACCGTTTCACCTTGGTTTTCATATCGACAATAGTCCGAAGGCCTTATACCCGGACATGGTTTTTTTTAATCCCTTTTGTACAATGAATTGTATGTGCTATAACTTCGATAAGGGGTTGATGATGCATTACGGGAAATTCCCCATTATATCAACCCCCCATGTGCAAGTGTATGACTCAGCTGTTAATATGTGGCGTATTTTAAGTTATTTCGACGCCCGTAAAAAATAATAACTCCCATGAGGAAATTTCTTCCTACGCTACTGTATCTACTCTTCCAAGAATAAATTTTTTTACCGAATCAATATTTTTTGTCATGTTCCAAAAAAGAAAACTTCCTTTTACGCGTTTTATTATTATTTTATCGATATGTGCACCTTCTGCGATGTTGTTGTGTTTAGAATTTTAAAACCTCAAAGTGCTACTGTACCAAAGTCTCAAAAGTCAATTATGGTATTTTTAATTGCAATTCGGTGAACGATAAAAACAGATTTTACGACAACAATTTTTTTAAGGGAAGCTACACATTTTTATAGCTAGGACGCGATGAACAAAAGCAACAACCTACCACCAACTTTACTTCATGCCTAAACTCAATTCAAATAAAATGGAGTAAAGTCAAGGCAGGAATTAAGTATTTTTTATGGGAGTTTGTAACAACACTTTGAACCCGTTTCGACCGCAATTTAAGAACATTTCCTTTTTCACTTATGATTGACCACAGGTATCAGTTTTTAAGAACGGGCGTAAGTAGAACAAATTTATTCTAAAAATATTTTCAATCAACTTACTAAGTGTAAAAATTGATTCTGGTTAACGTGTTTTCACAGAAGCCTAGCCGGCCATTTGTCTTAATCGGGATATCTTAATAATTTCAAAAAATTCTTAAAAATATTAAAAAACAATAACATCGGATAGTAGGCTAGAATACACCCTCTGAAGAGTTTATGCCTTCCGAAGACGAAACAGCTCCTTGGGACCTAGTCCAACACAATCTTATAGAAAACGGGCCTCTCCAGTGAAGGTTTTCCAATTGTCATGTCCTCTAGTACAGCGAATTATCAACAGTCGGGGAATTCGTGTTGGTATTTCACTCCACTGACACCGGAAAGCTACAAACATTTAATCATAATGGCTTCTATGTAGTTTACCATAAAAACATCAATTAATAACAATAACATCTTTGGTATCAAATATATTGAAAGGTTGGTCATACAAAAACGACGAGTATGAATAAGAAAAACATCACTAGAGTTCCTTGTGTAGCTGTCATACAAAAATCCTGTAAAATCGTATTTACTTAATTGACGGAACTTTTACTATAACTCAAGAAATTGCAGAATCACCAAGTCAAAATTTTGTACAAATGAGTTTTGAGTGATAATGAAGTTCGAGTACATTAGTCAACTTCCAGTGTCCAAAATATCTTCCTCAGCATATAGGTCATTGTAGAGATGGGTCGTTTAGGAGTGAACTGTTCCAAAAGAACACTTCATTGAATTGAGTGAATTAAGTAACGCACTCCTTTTGGTGAACTACAGTTCCATTCGACACGTGACAGAAAATGTACTGGCGAAACGAAGGAACGATTTTACGAAACTTTGCTGATCTTTTTCTTTTGTTTAGGTTAGATCATGTTCTAGATCGGAACGATGGAATGAACAGTTCCGGAACTTCTTCGCGGAACTCTGCTAACCTTTTTTTGGCAGGTCCTCAGTTCATGATCCGGAAGAAGTTCAGTGAACTTGTTCCTTCAACTGAGTGACTCGGAGTAAAGTACTTCACTGAAAGTAACTGCTTTGCCCATCTCTAGATCAACGCAGTACCTACACACGTCAGAGTCTTACCCAGCAAGCAGTGCCTGTCTAAGACGGACTCTGTATAAACCGGAAACCTGCCATAACGGAAAAAAAACTGGGAACGAAAATCAAGAATTATACTAAAACAATAAAAATAAAAATAAAAAACGGAAACCTGCTAAAACGGAACGAAAAGCTGGGTACCAGAGCATGCCGTCTTAGACAGGTTTTACTGTATGTATATCTCTAGACTTTAGTCTGTCCAGCCTTGCTCTAGAGACCCTACAGCTCGTCAGTTGGCCCCCCACCTTGATTTGGCTGCGTCCGTGATAAGCACTTAGAGGCCGCTTTGTGGTGGACTAAAGCCCTCCTCCACTATTTCGGTTGACGCCGATCCCAATCTCACCAGCTTTTCGGCTTACTTATGGGATCAGTTTTTTTCAGTGAAATCTTTTGCACGTCTTCATTGCATTTCATCGGTTTTTGATCTGCAGGGAGCTTAACGAATTTCGTAGCATTTCGACAAAAACACGTATCTCAATCCAAAACAGAAAATTGGTTTTAAACAAAACAAATTATGTACAAGAGAACTGGAGAGATACATTCTCCAGTTATTGATTTCAAGAACAACCATCTTACAATTGAATTCAATTCGAACATTTTTCCCATGTAGCTCACTGTTGAAAAATAATAGATAGCATTAGTAATAAAATGGAGAAAAAAGTCAATTTATCGACGCTGCACCTTATCACTTTTCAATCTCAACCATAAAAAGCTACACGGATTCTTGTGAAATATTTCCACCTCTTAACGTTGTCGATTTTGAGTAACCACCAAAAGGAAAATAAGACTGAAGTCGGCAACGTTCAATGCGGAGCCAGGCGAAACGTTCAGATACCTTCGTAAGATATCCCAAAAGAATAGCTGACAACGTGGAACAAATTGAAATCTTAAGATGATGAAGTGGGTGCCGTTACGGATATGTAGCAGCGAAGATATCACTGTCAATTTTGATTCTAGCGAATTTTCACAATTTCGCCAATGATGTATACCTGTATAAATGACGATTGCTATCTCTGTGTTTAACGTTGGAGGTATAGACGCACCTAGTCCCGGTGAGAATTGCCTGGTCGTATTTTGGTGTTCATCATTTTTATACGATTTACTGAGATTTACGGCTTCTCTAGTCAAAAGATACTAGATGTATCTGTATCTTGCTTTCATTTCGAATGTTTATTATAAGAGAATCAGTATGATAGCCATGGTGGAGTCCTTATCACCTGTTCAGCCATCAATGGCGTTGTCGATTCCTATAAGTTCGGAGTTTCTTGGGGAATATGTCCTTAAATTAATTGAATTTAAAAGTCCGCATTAATCGATTTAATTTGTTGTTTATTCAATGCGAAAAGATAATAAATAATTACTTAAGTTTACGGGTAGATGAGTAGAAAAGTTGACTGTAATGGAATCGGATGGAAGTAATTTATACGGCTACAAAGGACGCCTGGTGGTTAGTTATCACAAATCAAAATTATTAAATGTGCTGGAACGTAGATTTGGTAATACTAAAAAGCCCACTCGAAGTACGTTTCAAATGTAGAACAACACGGTGGTGTCAACACCTTACGGTAATATTTTTTTTAGGGTGAGAGGGGGATTAGTGAAGCGAATACAAATTTTTAACACATTAATTTTTTAACAGCAAGTACGCATATGACCCTCGATTAGTTGCAACTCGAAAGAAAATAACAATTCGGGTTTTTTTTGTTTCCTATCCAGTGCAGATCAGATTAACGAAATGCGAAATTAAGAACAAAACGCAATGCAAGAAGAGCAACTACTTCACCTCGATCAGTAGTGCAGCTATTCTGGCTCATGAAAAGTACAAAGCTCAAATCTCAAAGCTTCTACTCTGCTCTAGATAATGTTGCAAAAAAACACGCCTAATATTTCTCGTTTTCAATTCTGTATGTTAAACTGTTGGTAAATCACCTACAGTAAAATTAATAAAACAGAATGAGTAGAATTTCAAGGACTTTTTTATGAGAGCTCCAAGAAGGATTTTCAGCATATCGCACCATTAAACTTATTTCGTAAAAAACCATATAAAGTTATAGTGTGTTCCGAAAGATGAATGCACATATTTATCAACGAACTTTGTATGGCAGCCTTAAAGGTAGGGTACACTATGTACATTTATTTTTTACTAAAACATAAAACCATTAAACTATTATATTGAGTAAAATTTAAAGTTACTGACTTTAAGGGCAAAGATTGGTGAACAAGTGATTTAACGACTTTTAGTGTAGGAGGTACACTGGAGAGTGAAGGAATTTCGTTGACTAGTAAACTTGATCTTACTTTGAGCTTCAAACTAATTTGCGTAAAATTTTGACTTCTTGGCTAAACGGTTTCTGGAGTCACAGTGTTTTGCAAATTCTGTGTAATTTTAATAGGATTTGGCAGATAGCCTTCTGATGTTATAGGGCTACGTTTGTGAACAGTTGTTTTAAGTAAATTTGTATATATATATATATATATATATATATATATATATATATATATATATAGTAGCTATATAGCCAGCAGAATTTGTCAGAGTCAGTATCGTTGGTAACAGCTGATTCTGAATTTTCCAATTCAATATAGTGGTAGTTTAAACGTTACTGGATTTTAATTTAATATTATAATGCTTTTGAAATCATGAACAGTACAATTTCTTATAAAACATACTTTTCGTAATTAAATACTTATATTTAAGATGTTCAAATTTCATAAAAACTTGATTTGCCTTGAAGTAATGCTAGAGTTACTTCATTGCGAGACCAACGGAACACTAGGAGGTGAAGTGGTCAGCTACACGCTCGTCCGTGATTATTACCCCGATTTTAACTGAGGTACTCATTTACAGCTGAGTGAACTGGTAGTCCGGCACCCAATCCCATTTTTAAAAATTACTTATCGCCAAGCAGATTCAAACCTGGTACCAGGTGTACCGAAGGCAAACCTGGTACCAGGTGTACCGAAGGCAAGTGCTCTAGCCACTAAGTCACCCAGACGAAGACCATTGGTTTATCTAAAAAAAAATATTTTTGAGACAGTAAGGAGTGTATATTCAAAATATTTCGAAATTAGAACCAGACACAGAATTTGAATCAATGCGGTTTTTTTTGTTGGTAGATGTATAGGTGTTCTAAATGCGATACTTGTAATAGTACAAAGTCAGATACGTTAAACAGAATGAAGCTAAATTGAATTGAATTATATTCAAACTGGGGTAAGTACTCGACCCGCAAACATACTTTAAATTTATAGCATACAGGCTACGGCATTGAAGCAAGTAAATGTAATCATCCCCAATTTCTACATGATTCTTTCAAATCAAAAACATCATTTTGCCCTCCATAATATCACCAGAAAGCTTATCCACCAAGATCCTGAGCTGTTTTAATTATGTTCAAACTAGGTGCATTTTCAATGAACGCAAGCACTTGAGAATCCTTGTGTCACAGCAAGAACATTTTCACACAGTGTCCTGCTATTGTTGCTGCCACCCGGTCCCGGACAGAGAATCACTTGAGCTCGGGAAAAACAAGGAAGTCGTCAAAGTAGTAAATCTTCCATTTCAAAACTACACACCAGATTGACTTCAAAGAGCTGCGATTTACACTATTTTCAGAACAGTATAGACTAGTTTAGTATAGACGATACGGAGTGCTTCCTACATGCATATGCACTTTCCGTACAAAAAGCTTTCCAGTGTGACATCGAACCACCCACTGTCGGGCAATATGCACCTACTAACCTACGTCTATATGCGCTTCTGTTATAATACCACGTTGCTATTGTCGTGGATAGTCATATCTCAAATGTGTAGTTATTCTGGTATGAAAGTGTAAAATATTATTGTACTACTGAACAATAAGTAAAGTATCGTGAGGTGTATTCTGTTGAAAGTTTGTGATTAAAACCGAAACTACTATCCCGAAAAACTTGGATACTAGCAGCAAACTAGCACAGCATAATAACGTGTATGGCAAAGATGATAAATTACCGAACAATATAACGACGGTATACGGACGATATGATCGTCTGGGCAAAAACATTATTGCCAGAGATGAGAATTTGATATCTATTTGTTTTTGCAATTAAAGCGGTACCTGCAGAATGAGATTACTTTTTTTTTGAACGGATGCCATAATTGTTATTTTGTACTTAACTTGCTGATAGTAGTGATGTATTGGTGTAAATTAGGACAAAACATTTTTTGTAATCAACGCATCAACAATATTTCAATATTTTTATGGAATGGAATGTCAGGACAAACTTCCTTTATCTTCGATAGCGCGACAGCCTAAATGAAAGTATATTCTGTGAACTGAAGTCATTAAATGTAATAATAACAACAAACTTCAAGTACGAGATGCCGATGACACAGTCATGGCAATTCGTCGGGCACTTGATATTAAGCGAACTTCTAAGCCTATATAACCAACCACATTACTCTATTATAGTCGTGGCTACGAAGTAGAGGTCTCACGATAAAAAAGGGGAATTTTTCCAAAAGGGATCCCAAAGACCGCAAACAGAAAGGAAAACCTTAAAAGGAACAACTATATCACAATTTAGAAGGACCTATCCAACGCTGTGAATTCAATCACAAGAACCGAAAATTTGTGCTTGGCTAAAAAAAATCGATCAACAGTCTAGACGAAACTTTATTATTTTTTGGATCTCAATTCGGGAAGCGGTTTCACAGAAAATCTTATTGTTGAAATATTAGTTCAAACCCATTATTCAATGTGCCATAATATTACCTACAAACCCTGCATACATAAATAGCCTTTCAATTTTACATGTAATAATCGAAAACTTGTTAAGAATGTAATACGCGATAAAGTGATCTTTGATAAATAAAGCTGTTAAAATTCCAGGTTCTACTTAAACATTTTGATTGCCTAGTATTATTATTTTAATATCAAATAATATTATATCAGGTAATTCAAATCTCAGGGAAGGGCACGACACTCCTCCTTTAAGGGAGTACATCCAAGTAGACAGCGCAAAAAATAGGTGAACTTTATGAATTATTATCTCAAAAACTATTTGTTCGATTTTATCCAGGTTTGTTTTATTTGAAAGTGTACATGTAGAGGTACGCCGACAATTTTTTTAAAATATATATCAACTGGAGGCGCTGCTGTGCATGGCTGTTGTAAAAAGTGTCCCACGGCCTGCAGTTCTCAAGATTACATGCATTCGGTTGATCAGAAACAAAAATTTTGAAAAAATTCTGAAAATTTAATGATGCCGTAGGTTTAAAAAAAAAAATGGTTCATGAAATGGCAGCCGACTAAACTTTACATTCATTCTTAATAATGTATTGTTATCGATTTTAAAAAAAAAATTTCGTAACCTGAAAATCTTTTTTCCACGTCTCATGACTAATAGACACCAAAAAAGCAAAAAAAATTTCAGTCAGTATGTGCGCCGTCCGCAAAATCGTTTAAAAACTTATAGTTTCCAAACCCTACAAGATTTTTTTTTCTGAATAAACTGGATGGGCTCATTGATGTGACTACTTTTTGACGGATTACGGTGTAAAGGGGGAGGTGGGGAAGCGTTTTAGACCGAAAATTTTGTTTTCTAGATTTCATTTTGCAACCGCAAAAAATTCAGATAAGCCCAGAAGATTCAAAACAGTTGTTGTTCTTTTAAGTTTAATGTAATCTAAGATATACAAATATAATGAATTTTTTAATTTCTACCCTATTCATAATTTAGACAACTATTTTACATATGAATTTTTGGCAATTATCCTAAGAAAAATTTCTAAGTTAAGCAAATGTAATTATACAATGGTTAAAAAATCTCTTTTCCGTTTTACATATTTTTTTAAATAAAAATCTAATACTGCTGACATTAGTGAATGCTGACATTAGTGAATTAAAGAACATTAAGGCCGCATGAGTCCGGTGTGACAATTTTTTATACCATATTGATTTTTCTTTCTTGAAAGGGAAAAGGTTAATTTAAATCGTTTTTCGTTCGTGTAATTTGGCGTGGACAATACGTCTGCATCGTTTGCTGTCTATCAGCGAACTTATTTTGAATTGACAGAATAAATAGTGCTATTGGCTTTCAAATTATTTGAAACGCATAACTATTCAAAATTAATAATTTTTTCATTGATTTATCTTCTAGATATACCAATTAATTATACTATCTATGATACTTTTCAATGAAATCCTGGTTTCTTATGTAATTTATCCCATGAAAAATTACTTCAGTTTGACTGCATATTAACAAAAATGAACATTTTTTGTAATTTGCTCTATGAAAGATATTCTTAAAGATTTTTTCTACCATTATATTAATGAAAATTACATGTAACCCATGCAAGAAATAGGTAAAAAATGCACACAAAGAACTCGAATTTACACATTTTAAAAAATATTTAAGGCTTGTTCCTCTAATAGCTATTTTTCAAATACAATTTTGGAATTTTTTCTTAATGGGCGACCTAGTTTACATACCGGCTAATAAAGTAATATTATCTTATTTTGTTTTTTTTATTGCTATAAAAGTGGAAAATTCACATGAAAACAGTCATAAATGAACAAAATAGCATTTAACGTGCAGTGCACATGGACTGCAATTATTTACATGCCAGTGACTATTTCAATAAAGGCGCTCTTGTTTTTACATTTTTGTTTAAAATTTGATACACTATAAATCTAACGATACATTTGGAATAGGATATTTTTCAAAATGGTTTTTGGTGTTAAATTTGGAAACTTCTTATTTTGAGATAGACTATAAAACCATGAAGTGCTTTGAAAAAGAAATTCGTTTATTGAAAAAAATACCGTTAAAGTTGTATTTGTGAGTAGTAAGACATGATTTCTTTTTTGAAAAATTGGAAAAGTGTAGGTACCTACAGGTAAAATTGATTTAAAATTAAGAGTTGAAACGTCAACGCATACTTATTTGCTTTAATTTCTTAGTTGATAATAATAGTTTTGTTTAATTTTTAAGTTAAAAGTTTTTTCCAGCCGAACTTTGCAGCTAGCAAGTATTTTTTTTTATTTCATTATGAAATACTACAGCGGCTTTGTTGCATCCATTGTATTACTGCTGAATGGCCCTTAGATTCAGCTATCGTGAATGGTGTTGCGCCGCTTTTATTTGTCTCGTCAATATCTAAACCTTTCTCTACTAACCACTTACATATGTCAAGCCTTCCGAAAAAGGCTGCTGTATGTAACGCGGAATCGCCGCTTTTAGCTTTTATCTTAACATCAACTCCGGCGGCTTCCAATGCTTGACAAATATCATACTTGTCACTGATAACAGCCATATGTAATAAAGATATACCGCTTTCGTCCAAGACGGTAAGGTCTGCACCGTTCGCTACTAGCCAATTCACTACTTCCACGGTACCAAAAGTGGCCCAATGCATAACTGTACGACCACCTCCACCGATGGAATTTATATTGGCCCCCCTCCCTCCATCAGCTTCTGAAGTAAACAGCCACTTACAGACTTCAAGTTGTCCAATTCCAGCAGCATGGTGCAGGACATTATCGACGCCATCTATTTGAACTTCACTATCATATAGAAGCTGTACTGTTTTTAATTTTCCAGCGAACGCAGCCATATGAAGTGGCAAGTAGTTGTCACCATTTCTAGCATCGATCAAACCGGGTTCCTCTGCAATGAGCCACTCACATACTTCCAAATGACCCGCTTTAGCAGCAACGTGTAAAGCAGTAGCGCCGTCCTTTCTTTTGGCAGTCAAGTCGCAACTATTTTCTTTCAGACATTGCGCAATATTCAGCCGACCGTTGAAAACAGCTTCGTGCAATGGGGTGCCGCCATTATTATCAACGCTGTTTACAAAGTTTGAATCTTGATCAATTAGCCATTGGAATAGCTTGATATTATTGCAACGAACTGCTACATGTAGCACAGTCATACCGTTTTTGATCTTAGCATGTATATCCAAACCTGCACCACCTTCAGCCCTTGGGGTGACTAACCACTTGCACACTTCCAATTTACCGGAAGTATCATCATCATGTTCGTCTTCGTCTATATTAATATGTTCCAATAAAGTACAATTGGCAGCTTGGTGTAGTGCTGTGCTCCCGGCCTTGTCCTTGGCGTCAATGTCAATTTTCTTACCCACCAACCACTTACATACCTCTAATCTACCGGTCAAGGCGGCATAATGCAATGCATTCTGATCGTACGAGCAGGTGTCATTTATACCAGCCCCGCTCTCTACAAGCCACTCGATAATATGGAGGTGTCCTTTTAAACTAGCCATATGAATAGGCTTTCGACTGTACTGAAATCCTAGATCAATTGCGACACCTCGTCGTGCTAACCATTTGCAAATAACTAAATTTCCATTTTTAGAATGTAGGAACATTAGTGCAGGAAAATACAACTCTATATGCGCCATATTAGCGCCTGCTCCGCCATCATCTTTAGGTTTGGCCAACCAATCACAAATCTCAAGTCGACCAGCACCAAGCGTGTGAAGCAGAACCGGCTGTCCATACATTTGTTGATTAACATCAGACCCATATTCGACCAACATTTTCATCATATCTAAGCGGTTCGTTTCGCCGGCAAGTTTCAATAAAGTTCCGGTTCCCGATGATTTATCGTAAGTCATAAATTCCGCAAGTACATCGCTGCATTCGTGCAAACTACTGCAGATTAGGCGAACAATCTCGATGCAACCCTCACGGCATGGTACGTACAGAAAATCTGGCTCTACCTTATTTTCCTTATGCGAACGCCACAATTTTTCCACAGTTCTGCCGAAATCTTTTAAAGTATTTTCCGGTATCATCCGATTCTCTGACCGCTCGTTTTCCAACCATTTATCTAAGAACATACGAACAACTCGGTAATTAGCCTCCGTACTCAATACGGTTTTAAGTAAAAATGTATAAATACCACATTCGGGTATTTTCATCATTAGACTGCCGCCGAAAAACTGAGCAACAAAATATTCGGCAAACGTTCTATGAACAAAATGAGGTTTTCCATCAATAATTTGATCAACAATTCCGTGCTTTTCTCTCCCGATTACTATCTTATCCATAAATTGTTCGATAGTTTCCATTTCGGATTCCGACAGTATTTCTTGTAGATGTTCATTTTCGTAAAGGTTGTAGAGCGCCATTTTTTGATGGCGTTGCTTAAACAATTCAAAGGCATCTTCACTTTCGAATTGCGCTGCCACATTTGCTGTATTCTGGCGCATTTGATCTCTGCGATAAATTTGATATTTTTTATCGATGAATAGATGATAAATTTGAATTAAGTTAAGCTTATCGGGCAGTTTTGGTACCGTATCGTTCGATAACAAAAACTCACGACATCCGACCCAGTCGCTTCCTTCTTCGGTTTTTTCAAAAATTTCCGCAATCATTCTTAGCTGCAATGGATTGCCGGTAAATTCCATAGTTTCATCATTAATTGATCTGGAATGCTTCTTCATTATGGCTTTCACATAGGTCTCAAGACGTAGTACTTTATCATCATCGTCGCTCAGAATCTTATCGAATTTCGCTGTCCAATGCTTCGTCAGGAATTCGATTTGTTCTATTTCTGAAAATTGGCGCAGCCGGTACGCGAATATATTCAATTTCTTTTCCAGCTTTTGTTGCATATACGGTCGCGTTGTAACGAAGAATTTTGCAATGCATGTTTCCTTTAGCTTTAATAATAAGTCGGATACAATTTCTTCGTAGGTGGGACTGATTTCGTCGAATCCGTCGAAAAGAAATGCAAATTTTACAAGACCAGTTTGAATGGGCGCAATTAGGCTAATTTTAAACAGATTTTGTTCCAATTCGGTTTTAAGCTTAGAGCTTCCATACGATTGTAATAACTCGAACAAGAACTCAACTGCGGCCGTAACATCAGTTCTGAAGTCGGTCTGATTTTCCAGTTTGTATTTTAAGAATTTCGTATAATCGTTCAAATCGATTCGAATTATCCACATATTTTGAATTTTTTTCGACAAACTTGCCAGAAAGGTAGACTTACCCATTCCGGGCGTTCCCGAGATAATAACAACTTGCTGTTCATCACTGCACTCGAGAAGTTTGTCTTCGTCGACAATAACTTCAGTATCGAGATGATTTTGAGGATCCGCCAAAATTTCCTTTCGATACCGCACTAAACTTGAAATGGATCCGATCGTGTTTTGCCAAAACAATCTGCCCAGCTCGTTTCGAAGCAACCAGTGTATATTTGTTTTGTTTTGATCGTTGCATCTATCCAATGATTCTGAAAATGCTTCTTTGGTTTCCACAATTAAATTCCGATATTTCAGGCCATTTTCTTCAAATGTCTGCTTTACATTTTCTTCAATTTCCACCTCGACATTAACAAGACGATCGACATAAAAATTAAGTCCAATCGATGGAATTCTATTCCCGATCTTCACATGCTTTCCATCAATAAGAGTAACTAATGTATCAGCGTCGATCAGTTTTCGATCGTTTTCCGATAAGATTTGATTAAAATTCAGTGCTCGTCCTTGCAATTCCAATTTTCCTCTCTCGTAGAGATTCTTTTGTGATGTTTCAATCAAATCGAAAAATCCAGTGCACAGTTCTTCACTTTGAATGATATCTTCACTATATTTCAAATCAGTACGGAATCTATTCGCTAAACAATCATTTTTCTTCGTAATCAGGACAATTTTCTGAAGATGCCGATCGTCATTGGCCTTGACGATAGTCGAGAGGACCTTGTACAGAATACTGATTTGTTTTGCAATTTGCACATTACATTCAACCACAAGTAAGTTCCATTTGTCATTGTCCTGGCAACAGTTTAGTATTTCCGAGCGGAATTTCAAATTCAGCAATTGTTTCAAATGCAGGAAAATATGTCCAAGATCACGAGTGTATCCTTGCATCGCGTACGAATCGTCTTTGTGAATGTTTTGAAAAGTCTGCACAACTCGAATGCTGCCTAATTTCAATCGTTCAAAAACCAAATGCAGCACTTTTAGTTTTCCATTTGACAAAAAATCCCGAACACAATCGTCATTTTTGAATTCATATTTATTGCTAGAAACACTGGAAAAAAACGATCTTGTTATGCCACTAAGTTGCACATACGAAACATTTTTCGTTATTTTGGCAAAGAGTTTAACAGTCTTGTCGCGTGTAAGTAAAGTAGCTTTGCGGTCAGCCAGCCAGTTGAGCATTTGGTCCTGATAGAGGGCAATCCAAGCTTCACTGTCCACATTTTTGAACTCATCTTGAATATCTTTCTTAAGTAATCCAATTAGGTCCGATTTGCTGGGATAATTCACGATTATTTTAAATTTGTCAAAAAAGTTCCAAATATCATCCATACTTATTGCATTTGGCAATTTTCGTTGAATATCTTCTTCGTCACATGTCTGGAATCCGGCAATCTGAACGTCGAATTTATATTCCCTAATCGAATCGAAATCGTCCTTAAATAGGCGTTTTAATTCGTCGCGAAATTCTTCAAGACTATTGCGCAAATCGGTCGATAATAAGAAATTAGTACTGAAGCATATCTTTGAATATTTGTTAACTAAAACATGACCGCCCAGTGTCTGAATATTGTCCCGAAATATTGGAAAATCACTCAATACAACAGAATTGTCGTCTATCACAACCAATTGGTCTGTACTTTTCGCCGTAAGTATGGAGTGAAATTGTTGAGCGAACTTCTTCTCGTCGATAATTTTGGCATCTTCCCTTGGCCTGAATCTCTTTACAAAACCATCCGACACTTGTATTTCAATTTTCTGAAGAATTTCTATAGACCCTTTTTTTTGCGCATCGGTAATAATTTTATCGAGTAAAATTCTTCGAAATTCTTTCGCCACAGCCGACAATGTTACAGTCTTTTTCTTGCCAGTTTTCTTATCGACAAGATCCTTTTTTCCACGGAGGAATACATCGTGAAATTTGTTTTCCCTGATATCAACTACTTCCCTGACTAGTGCTGAGTTATACTTTTTAAATTCGGCTGGCAATGAAGCATCAAGGAGTTTGTCATCATCAAGGGCTTCTTTGAAAGAAGCTGCCAGTTTTTCCAACACATCTCTGTCATTGGGCAATGCTTTATCAACTGCGAAATCCGATGATGCGATGTTTCTCTTCAATTTCAAATCTTCATTTGTTGTTTTCTTTCCAGTAATTTTTTGAATTTCGATCTTTAATTGATCTCGAAATTTCTTCTTGTCCGTTTGATTTGGATTGGGATTTATAAAGTGATTATAAAATAAGCCTTTATCGCAATCGATCACGTCAGTTGTCAAGGCAAGCCGATAATCTTCATAGTCCGCTGCTCTAAGCGGCTCTCGATCTTCAATAGATTTGGCCAGTTTCGCTGCCAACTTTTCCAATTCTAGGCCACTAGGTAACTTGTCATAGCCAAAAAGCGGAGATATTTTTATCTTCGGCGGTTTTTGAATAAACGCAAATTCTTTGACTAATGCATTTCGGAAAATTAACGTCGAGTCAATAATCTGAGAAGTGAAGAAGTCTAGTCTAAATTTCAAATAATTTGGTTTTTTCTTCTCTTTTTCGAGGCTAAATACATCCAGAATTAATGGGTAGTAATAGTATTTAAGGATTGGCTCGTTTACATCTAATCTACTATTTTCTAAAATCCTATTGACTAGCTCTTGGCTTAAAATATTAAAATCCGACATTTTGTAAAAAATTGGTATCAGCTCACGAACCATTTCATTTTCTTTAGGCTTTTCAAAAACGTACTTTCTAACTTTTTCATTTT
The DNA here is from genome assembly GCA_949128065.1 of Beris chalybata. Classification (NCBI taxonomy): domain Eukaryota; kingdom Metazoa; phylum Arthropoda; class Insecta; order Diptera; family Stratiomyidae; genus Beris; species Beris chalybata. The sequence goes on along the minus strand of OX421896.1, from coordinate 25,456,265 downwards.
GATCGGTGTTAAGTAGTGGGTCCAATTCGATAAAATTTTCCAAATCGAGTTCAAAATACTTCCGTAAATCGTCTGAGTTGAAGTCAGTATTAGTAATGAGTGTGACATCCTCGATTATACTTTGTGATAGTACCGAATGCGAAATTTGTCCGGATCTCTGAAGAATATTAACAAATGACCGGAAATATTTCGGTATACTGAAAGGTTCGCGATCATCCGTTGAAAGTAAATTAGTATTAGTTATTTTCGCGATTTTATCTGAATCCTTATGTTTAGCTTGCAGCAACCTCATTTTCCATTTATGCTTGGCACTTAGAAGATATTGAAAAACAATATCATCAAATTTTTCAGCTTCAGACAGTTCGGTGCCTAGGTGAAATTCCTTATATGGTTTTGTTTGCTTCGCGCGCCATAACATTAACATCAGTAAGTTCAACTGGAATATGTTACCATGCTGGGAGAGTTTCGATCCGCCAGTGTCTATTTTCGATTCGCCAATATTTTTTGAATATTTTTGTAACGTGGTTTGAGATCCCAGATCATTGTCATTCTCTTCACTTGATATGTCTTCGTTTGCACTATCTTCCGGCACACTATCTTCATCCTCGCTTTTATCACTTTCGTCATTACCTTTACGTTTTTTACTTTCCTTAGAGTCACTAACTGCAGTTTTTCTCTTCGCAAGACTAGGTTTAACCTTACTAGCCATTTGAGAAGAATCTGTTAAATAGCCGCAAGTCGCTGTAGGAATCGTATTGAAGAATATGTTAATATTAATGATACAAATAAATTTTTAAATGTTACCATTGATGAAATAAACTGCCAGGAAACAGGTAGATCACTCAATATGGCACAGAAATTGTATTTACTATCTGCAAAAGAAAATTAAAAATAAATACTTTAATTCGTTAATAGCGTTTATATTACCGCTCTAAAAATACCAGTCGTAGAGGTTCACCCAATCTACCAACCGTAAAAATTTCATGATAATACCTCAACGGGTTTGGGAGCTACGCGCCTTTAATTTTTTATTTTGCGTACGGCGTACGGACGGACATTTATTCTTCTTATGCTTTTTTGGGGTTTACTACTCTAAAATGTGAAAATACAAAATTTCAGGGTAGCAAATTTTTTTGAAATTTCAAGTCGATCACAATACTTTATAATTAAAAAATAATAAAATAAAATTTCAAAATCTGCCGACAATCTGGGCGCGATTTTATTATTTTTCGAGAAAAAAATACGGTGTGCAGTAGAAGTCAGGGCTAATCGTTACCGTTTTTGGATTCATAGTCTGGAACATGGAATATTTGTTTGCATCGAAACAACCAATGTAACATTTCAAATTTGACTACTTATGGTATACCATATACGCTTAATAGTACTTCTTCATGGGGGTAGGAGGGGGAGAAGTGGGGAGCGTTTTAGATGAAAAATTTTGGTTTCTAGATCTCAGCAACGGCTTACATATGTTAGGAGGCTGAAACTTGGAATTTCGATAGTGGACCAATTTGCAAAAAAAATTGCTGATATAGGTGAAGGTGTGTAGGAGTGGGGAGAAAACAATGCGTCCGAAACGCAAGAAAGCCGAAATCGACATATTCTAAAATTCATATCTCCTAAACTCTTAATGGCACACAATTTAAACTTAATTCCTGCAGTTATACTAGGAGAAAAGATTGAAAATACATTTTTGAGTGGGGGCAGTGACGTACGGGGAGGGGGGGGGGGGGCAAACAAATTAACAGTGAAAATAAAATGCATTTAGTTTCACGATTTTCGTCATATCTACTACCCAAGTAACACAGATCTCTGTTTACGGGTTGTTGCAACGTTATTACAGCAATTAAAGATCTGCGATGGAATAAAAAGTTGTTTTGTGTTACTTGGGTAGGTCTTCTCAAATATTGAATTCGTTTTTATTCTACGGATTCTACAGATGAATAACCATAAAGTGTTTGAAATTTGAACCTTAAGAGGGTGTAAAGTGGTTGTAAACTTTTTCATGAATTCTGCCATATCTCTCAGATCTGATATCGAATATTTTTTCACTTCCACGGACTTGTTTAATAATCACCTATTTTTAATTTTTTTTTTTTGTTTTCAGCCCCTAGACCGCATCCTGGAATATGACCCAATTATGTAAGCCAAATGTTCTTTGTGGTAGCGGCGTAAGTATTCTAGCGCGACCCTATTCTAACCACTTCCCGAAATTTTTGTTAGGTTTTCAGTCACATAGTAACCTGCACCGCATCTCAGAATTGAACGCGTTTCCAACGTCTGCCGGAAAAATAGTAAAGTTGCGCCCAGACTATTGGCAGATTTTTTAATTATGTGTGTCCATTCACAATAAGATTGACGAAACTATGTATACCTATGTTTAATCCATATTCATCACCCAACAGACGTCAATATTCACCACGTGGCCGACATAGATACGTGTTCCCCAGACAAATAGCTGCACCTTTTCACCACAGCGTTCTTTTCAGAACTCAGATGAAACTAAGCACTTAAGGGTATTTCTTCATCGCTATACCACCAAGCACTTTAGGGTCTTAATTCTTTTACTTTTCAATTAGCGCTTACCGTGAGGACGGAATCACAGCATCGTACTCGCAGCAATCATCAGTAGAAAACGAAACACAACATCTGAAGGACCATCAAGTAAAAGTCCCTGATCCAACGGACCAACAATTGCACCGACTGCCATAAATTTCATCTACAAAAGTGAAGTACCAAAGAAAATTAGCTGGATTGACCTTATATTTTGACAACTCTCTATGGTATATGCAACTATGCAAATATTGTATTGGGTAACAATGAAAAAATTTCTAGCTTGCAAAATAGGAACATAAGTATAAATCCTAATTGTTGTTGGTGAAACTGACCACCAAGATATCTCTGCAATCCTTATTGGCTTCAAAACGTACAAAGATTTCCCAAAGCTTTGGAGAGAAGATCCTTTTTCCAAACACAAATTTTATTTCTGACTATAAGTTGTCCATAATATGCCTTAAAAGTGTGAATAGTAACCAGTTCTTTCCATGTTTCACTTTTCAGGTTATCAAAAATTTCATGATCCTTGATTTTCAAATTAATGAGATTTTTTTTCGACGCCGCCATTATGTATTATACAACAAGGTGTTAGAAGATCACTTCAATCACAATCGCATATTTTACAAGGTTATGTCTAGCTCGTGATAGTTTTGTTAAAAAAAAAATAGAAAATTTATCCAATGTGCTCCTTTTACACGACAGTATACAATTTCAAATTTCTACGCAATCGAGTGATATAGCGAATGGAACTAATTGAGCTACTTCTTATGACAGCCAATATTTTACTAGTGGTTGGTAAAAAAGGGAGAACCATATGAGCACTTTGCCGTGCCAAATACTATGCAAATGTTTGGAATCATGCGAAAAATTCTCTGTACCTACTTACATGCGTTTGTGTACATAACCGCCTTACACTTGCAAATTAAACTGTATGAAAAATTAAAAAAAGAAATCTTGTGCATCAAATTTTAGTGCATTTTGCTCTTAAGTACATAGGTACGTATTCTACTGTATGTATGTTCAAAATCTCAAGTTCCTAACTTGAAGCTTTCGACTAATAACATAATAATAATAAAACTTTTATTAATAAGCTCGATTCTACTTATAGGTACCTATAATACGTTATAAACTTTTCGGGCTGGATTAAAAATTTAATATTCTATCATTTCATTTAGAGCATAAATATATTTAAAATATTGATAAGAACTCGAAATATGATGGTTTTCATGTAATAAAAGTTTGAAGTTCATATCAGCTACGTTAATACGACATCTACATATTCTGTAATACAAATATTCCACCGATCACCGAATCAAACAAAAGAACTCATTCGTGACTCACACCGGGCACACCGCGTTCCAAGAAAACAAATCTTACTTTTGTCAACATTGGATCACTTTCTATTGTCGACTGACAGATTTCAATTATTGTCACATAATTTATATATACTAGGTAATTACTTCCTACACTTGGACTGATATCAATAAACAGTAAACACGATCTGACACACTATCGCCGGTTATCTTCATGGCTTACTTACTATCAATATGAAATTAATAGAAAAACTATTTAACAAATTCCACACTCCCGTGTCTATTTAAAGATCTCTCTGTTACACTATCTTAAAACACGCTCGTACGTGCTGAGTGCTAAGGCCAACCCCCTACTAATAACAAAGTATATTTTATTTTGAAGCTTCGGCTCGGCTACATAAAATAAGCGCTGGATTTTATTAGCATGTATGTAAGTAGCTACGATAAGAAAAGTTAGCTTTCTACCAGAGTTACCAGTTTCAAAAGTGTAATTCCGTTTGATTCGAACTTATTCACATTCACAAAAAAAATAGTAACGAATTTTCTTATAATATGTATAATATAACCTTATTTCCAGAAAAATTAAAAAATACTATTAGGTTATTTTTACTTTTCTAAAAGTCCATGAACTTGAAATTTTTCAGTAAACACAATTTTGGTGCAAAGAGTATCAAAAGTTTATAAATCTAATAATAGATACATATGTATGTACATCCCTAGACTGAAATAATGTGCAATTTAAATTCATAACAATGACATTTTAAGCAATCTTCCAAAGCATAAGCACAAATGACGATTTTTTGATCAATCCGAAGTTTTTTAGATAGTTGAGCAAAGAGTTTTATTACAAAAATTGTATACAAATAAATGAATGTCGAAGCTGCCAAATGTAGCATAACCGAGCACGCACCATACATATAAATGTTAAATGTGTTAAACAGTGAAACCTGTATAAGACGGAACCTCAAGGGACCAGAAAATATGACAACGGTTTTTGAAAATGATCTTAGGCGTCTTTGAAATTTCTAACATTTAAAATAAAATATTTTCCAGCAAAGCCTATTAATAAAATTTTGTTTGTTGACAGCCCAGCGGCTATCAAAGCCCTCAGTTCAATCAAAAAACGATCCAACCTAGTTAGACAATTTCACAGAGTTCTTAAGGCCCCATGAGTCCGGTACGACCAATTTTTATCCCAGTTTGATTTTCCTTTCTTGGGAGGATCTTAATTGATTGAAATCGTTTTTCGTTCGTGTAATTTGGCGTCGACAATACGTCTGCATCGTTCGCTGTCTATCAGCGAACTAATTTTGATTTTACAGAAAAAAATAGTGTTATAGGTTTTCAAATTATTTGAAACGCATAACTATTTAAATTCAATAATTCTTTTATTGATTCATCTTCTAGAAATACCAATTAATTATACTATCTATGATACTTTTCAATGAAATGCATTTTTCTTATGTAATTCTTGCCATGAAAATCGTGAAAAATTGCTTCAGTTTGACTTCATATATTACAGTAAAACCTGTCTAAGACGGACTCTGTATAAACCGGAAACCTGCCATAACGAAAAAAAAAACTGGGAACGAAAATCATGAATTATACTAAAACAATACGATGTAAAACGGAAACCTGCTAAAACGGAACGAAAAGCTGGGTACCAGAGCATTCCGTCTTAGACAGGTTTTACTGTATTAAAAAAAGTAAAATTTTTTTAAAATTTGATCAATGAAGGACATTTTTTAAGATTTTTTCTAGCATTTGGAGCACACTTTAACAATTTTTCAGCCCGAAATCGTCGCTCATTGTTGAGGTACATGGCAACATAGCTACTCATTTTCAAAAAACCTTGTTTTCGGTAGACACGATTGTGGCCGTTGTGTTTATCTCAAATAAAAAAATTTAACCCAATTTTAATCTATGAAGTTTGAACTAGTTTCTGAACTAGGATTATTAAAAATTATTGAACAGTTAATTTTTGGCAGCTTGTTGAACTTTTTATCGTTGGTGTGTTTTTATGACTTCTTCAGGTTGCAAAAAAAAAAAAAAAATTGCTTGGTGAATCACAATTATCCTAGTTTGCAAACTGTATACATGAATACTGATGTTTACCAAATTTCAAAGAAATCTGTTCGATAGATTTCGAGATATCGTGTCTACCGATTTAAAAACTACAGTTTTGAGAAAATTGCGACTAAACTTTTCACTATATTCGAAGCAACAAAGGAGCTTAGAGAATAACCTGTAACTTCCGAACGGCTTCGAATATCGGAATGTCACTCCGCCCATATGTATGTATATTCTACACTATATTTGGATGTAATTTATGCAAAAACAAAAAAAAAACGATTTTTGGAAACCGTTTACCCTTAACTCCATCGCCACACGGCACAATCTCTCTCTGCTGGGTGCCAGGCCACTGTGGAATCCAGGGGAACGAGCTAGCTGATCTGATGATCTCGCTCGAGCAGGTTCCAGCTTTAACTCTCTAGTACAAGAACAGCATGTTGCCGTTTCCATCAGAACCATGTAACAGTCTATAGACTCACTGTCACTATGCTTGCGATGAACTCCTGAGCAAGAGCTGCGTGGACGTATCATGTAGGACGAGTCACTGGCCGATTGGCAACCACGCGGCCAAACTTGGTATTCCCTTTAACGACAATTGTCGCAGATTTGGGGAGGCAAATAAGAGAGAAATTGTCATCCACCTTCTTTGCGAGTGCCCAGCCTTACCTGACAGTTAATTTGTTAAGCGTATCTCCAAATATGTTTGGTTTCAACTTTGTAAATTGTAAGTAAGTGAGTAGGTATATGTACTTAACAGTTTAAGTAAGTAAGTATCTATACTTAACAGTTTTTATTAACTTTTTATTGAAATACCGGACCTATATGAAGGAGGATGATAACATCACCACCCAACACACTACACAATACCATACCGATTAAGCATGGTGGCAAGGATCAAAACTGTCCTGGAATATTACTTTAACAGTGCAAAATAAATGGTGTTTACTGGATAATACCAAAAACTCCTGTATTACTTACCGAATTTTAAGTTTGAGGAACTTCCTCACATCGTTTGGTTTTGGACAAATTGCACGGTTTTTACTATGCACCCGTCAGTAAATAATTTGCCCACCGAACGGCGCACACAACGACAAATTGTCCGCAACATGGAATTAAGTTTGCTTTTGTCTGATCAAATTTCTGGTACTTTTTTTGCATACCACAGACGAACTGCATTCATTTTCTTTGATAAATGCGGCTTTTTCGCTGGTCGTCTGCCATTAAACCTTATCTCGTGCAGCTTCCTCCGTATCTTCTCGGGCGCTCAAATCCCCTTGATGAACAGCATTTTCAAAGCAATCTTTCATGCTTATCCTCTGCAAACGATGTCTTTCATTGGGATTGTCTTTTTTATCCGACCCGGTCCTTTCGTTTGCTCCAGTAGGTTCAAGTTCTCTTTTTTCTGCATTAGACGCACTATAGTTGCTTGTACACTACAAGCTGAAATTGCACGGTAAGATAAACCTTGACCTGTCAAAGCTAAGATTCTCACTTTATCATCTTGTGTTAATTACTTGTATTTTCCCGTCATTTCCAATATAAATACTTTATCAGAATGTAACAGGAATTGAATATTCATGGATTTACTGAGGTGCCTTTATACCAGCGGAAAAATTCTTATCCCAGAAAACACCTATAAAATCGAACGTTGACTTGAATATGCGCGTGTTATAAATCCAAATGAGTGGTGCAGTTTTTATGACCAACAGTGGTAGAATGATCGATCTTTTTAAGAATTTGACTCTTTATCAGTATACATAAGAGTAGTCTGTTTTTCGGAAGAAAGTCCAGCAAGTACAACTTCTTCTTGAAGTTTAAACAACTTTTCCTGGTTATTGTTCGGGATCTTATTGTTTTGGATGCATCAAGGCTAGCATCCTGTTAATTAGGTTTCCTAATAGCTTCCCGGTTAATTTCGAAAGCATCTGATACCGTTCGCTGGTACATCCTTGCAAACTGAAATATTGCTTTATTTTAGATGAACTTACACTTACTTGCACTTAACAAATTGGCACATACTCAGAAGATCCATATTGGAAATAATGTAAGTCTTTTCATTAGTTTTCCCATTTCAGTTGTTCATCCTTATCAGTTTCTTGCCAGAAAAGAGTATGAAAAATGTACAGAAGATAAAGGAAACCAAAAAATTTCGTCCTGGACGTGTAATTGTTCAAAGTTTAATTGTTCCCTTAATCGCTTGAGCTGAACTACTAGGATGGAGAATGAGGGCTATGCTATGTCCTTTTCGATTTTCATCTGTACAATACGAGGAGCTTAAGATAAAATTCCTTTCAATACAGTCCCATATCACGAAAGAGATTTTATTAAACTTTGTCTTTAAATGAAATTAGTAAAGTTGTGTTTTGTCAGAGTTGGACAAAAAAATTAAACATCAATGCAGTAATACACTTAAGTTTACGCATTAACGCTTTATATGAGTACTTTGTTAGTTATATTTATGTATTTATTTAATAGAATAAACGGACAATATCCGTATCATACAAAATAAAAATAAATATAAAAAATCTGTCAACAGTCTGGGCTTCATTATTTTTCGGTAGAAGTTCGGAACGCGTTTCTGAGATGAGATGTAGGTTACATTGTGACTGAAAACCTAACAGAAAGTTCAGCTAGCGGTGAGAATAGGGTCGCGTAAAAATACTTACGCCGCTCCCACAAATAACATATGAATTACATAATTCAACCCTTAGAGATATGGCAGAATTCATGAAAAAGTATACAATTACCTTACACCCCCTTAGGGTTCAAATTTAACAAAAACTTGAAAACACTTTCAGGGAATCCGTAGAATGAAATGCATTATATTTTGACTGATAATTTTTGTTTTGCCACCTTCCGAACGCCAATGGATTTTCGTGTTTTTTTCATCAAAATTACTTGTCTGGTTGATTTACATATTCACACCGAGTTTCAACTTTCTAGCATGAGCCGTACTATAGTTAGGAAAAATTATGTAGGAAGTATGGTATGGGGTCTCTACATAAATACCAGCTTTATATCATTATAGGTTATCAGTATATAAATATCGGCACTTTTTTCTATTCACCCTCCCCACCCTCACTCTGTACACCCAGACTCCCAAATTTTTCTCCCCCACTAGGGTTCTATTGGGCCTACTTCTGGTAAAATTTTTAAGTCTAATCTATCTTACACTGTTTTTGTTTAAGTTTTAATCCAACCCTGGTTGATTGGTTTACGTGGTGGTCCATCAGTCAGACAGTAGTGCTTAATTAGCGCATACATTTCTTACCACAAGTCACTTGGTCATTAGAGTTCGATGAAGTGATTTGTTTTGGAGTTCCTCGAAGATCGGGAAGAGGAGAAAGTGTCAGATTTCGTGTCTTATTCTTCGAGTTTATGTACTGTTCGATGTCGGGCCCTGAATAAATATTTCCATTCGCTTTCCATAATTTCGGCAATGGGCGTTGATGAAGACACCCAGTGTAATGCTATCAGTTTCCGCAACAAAACCTTTGAGGGCAGTGCTATGGTACTATCCCCGCCAGAAGCACAAAACAGGCCTGAAACATCCTTAATAGTCAAAGTACTCTTGGTACTCTTCTAGGAGGTTGGAGGTTGCTTATAGGTTAAACCCTGGTTAATGACACGCAAGACAAAAGAACCAACATTTCATTTTTCTATAGCATCTGTACTGAAGGAAGAAGATGAGTTTAAGCTCCTTATGATATCTGAGTTAGCTTTTCTGTTTCTTTTCCCTATTAGACTGTAATTCTTTTCCATTCTTAAGTTAAAAGACCATGATTTATAATTCGAATAACAATCTTAAATTTCAGAACTAAATAAATGCTGAAACTGAAATTACTCTAATCCAAGCCCAGAAAATCAGATCACATCCCAAACACAAAAGTAAATTAAACTTTAGTTCGGGTAATTCCGTTCACATTTCTTCGCATGCTGAAGTTCGTTGCAACTTTGGTTGCAACTTATTCAAACTTGGAAAGTTTCCGTTCGGGATAAAAAACTAACTTCGTAAAGAATCTTTACAAAACACGTTACTTCCTTCCGCAGTGTGTCATCAAATTTTTTAAAAAAAAACACCGCAACTTGAAACCTAGACGTTGCTATTGTACTCGTCGAAAAAGTTAAATCATTCGAAATAATTGCTAGAACTGTCTACAGAGTGTGCTCCGATCTAAATTAAGTAAAATTGCACCCGAGATAAAAGCCATTTAAAAGTGCAGCCGGAAAACGAAAACCCAACCAAAATGTATTTCGGAAAACCCCTTCGACTTTATTCACATCGCATTGTAGACTTTATTTTTCTGAAGGATCCATCTGGGAACAATGTAAACATGACATTCAAACGTAAGTTTACATGACGACCACCTTAACGTCCTGCAATATTCGAGCTTCAGCAAAAAAAAAGTTACTCTCATCCGTCGGGAAATAATCTCGGAATACGGGAAAATGAAAATTAGAAAGTGCAGAAGTGCACTAAAGTTTCTGTCGCATCCTTCGTCTAGTTAAATGCCATTGTTGCACCTATTGTCCTGGGTTTTATCGTTATCAGTTTTAGTGCTAGTTTTTAGTACTAATACTGCAGTTTGTGTTTTTGTTTCGTTTAGCTTGATGATGGTTCTTCACAATATTAATGAAAGGTTTTGTTTCCCTTAAAACTTAGAGAAACAGGACTAACAATACAGATGTTGTGGGAACAAACCATAACCAGCCCAAGGGTGGACAATCATATTTCTAGCAAAAAAGGGTTGGTAGTTCATTGTGCATAGCTTAACAATATGGCAAACTTTGAGTTATGATTCGTGGATATGGTTTTCAATTCAGGAACGCACATATAGGGGAAGTTTGGCCATACCACCATCTTTAAAGGTGCTTCGGATAATAGCATACCAAACCTTCTGATGAGCCAACCCAACTCAATGATGAAAAATTTACTTCGGTCCTAGTCTGAAACAGTTTTCAAAGTGGTGTTCTTGAACTGTCATGTTCTCAATAAAATCTATCTAAGGCAGCGATAATGCACACTTTGATTTTCTGACTAAGAAAATGAAGAAGGTGAGGTTACGGCCCCATGAGTCCGGTACGACAATTTTTTGTCCCTATTTGTTTTTTTTTTCTTGAGAGTATTTTAATAGATTAAAATCGTTTTTCGTTCGTATAATTTGGCGTGGACAATACGCCTGCATCGTTCGCTGTCTATCAGCGAACTAATTTTTATTTGACAGAAAAAAATAGTGCTATATGCTTTCAAATTATTTGAAAGACATAACTATTAAAAATCATAATTTTTTCATTGATTTATCTTCTAGAAATACCAATTAATTATACTATCTGTGATACTTTTTAATGAAATGCGTTTTTCTAATGTAGTTATTGCCATGAAAATCATGTAAAATTGCTTCACTTTGACTTCATATATTATTAACAGAAATGGAAATTTTTAAAAATTTGATTTATAGAAGACCTTCTTTAAGATTTTTTCTAACATTATATTAATAAAAATGACATGTTAATTATTCAAGAAATAGGTAATATGCGTTTAAAAACTCGAATTTACGCTTTTGGAAAAATGTTCAAGGGTTGTTGTTCTAATAGCATTTTTTCCAAATACAGTTATGAATTTTTTCTCTATATATGCCCTAGTTTACATACCAGCTAATAAAGTGGTGTAATTTTATTTTGTTTTTTTGTTGCCATTAACGTGAAATATTGGTAAGAAAACAGTCATAAATCATCAAAATCACGTTTAACGCGCACATGGAGCCTTAAGGAGCGGGAAACAGTGCCAGTTGGTCACTTCCGTGTACGTCCGAAAAGGCGGCCAAAATGTGAACTGAAGCGAGGTACCTAGTTGCTGGCTTTATGCTGTTTATTTCCGATCACAAAGCCTTGGTCTGTATATCAAAAACTTCACACCGACTTACCCGGGTGATAAAACTTGTATAAAATTTACATCAAGGGGTACATTTTCTGGTGTTCTTATTTAGGCCTGAGTATTCTAGTTCACCTTAGTGATCACGAACGAAGTGCTACCCCAGTAGTTCGCAGTTCTCGTGAAAGGAATGATAAATGGTGTAGGGAAATGTGATGACGAAAAATAAGGTTCTCTCTTCCCTCGCGAACGAACTAGTTCCTTTTTTTAAGTTCGCAGCTCGCGAGTCTGAATGTGATGATCTAAAAAAAAGTTCTCACTTCCCTCGCGAAAGAACTTGCTCCTTTTTTTCACTTCACAGTTCGCGAGAATGAATATGATGACCTACAAAAAAAAGCTTCTCACTTTTCGCGCGAACTCAACCAGTTCCTCTTTTAGTTCCCAGTTCGCGAGAGTGAAATGACAAATGTAATAACGAACTACTTCCTACAAATTAACTACGACTGGAATTCACTACGAACTAGTTCGTTCATTTCATTTATGGGAACGCTTTTCAGAACTAGTTCGTTCACGAGCTACACAAGCCTACTTATATTGCTCACGGTTTAGATACTATGTGCACACGATCGGAATTGAAAGTGCCAAAAGCGTACCGACAACTCGAGCCGAACGTAAGCACCTTAATACTTTATAATCCATCCTCCCATTAATCGATTGGAAAAATAACATAATCGCATGATCGATTAATCGGTTATCAACTAATTAATTGAACTAATTTGGAACACCACTAAGTATTACATAAATATAACTAACAGCTCATCATAGTAAAGATGTCATACGATATGATGTCCGCTCTAAATTATCTACGAAATTATTGGATGCATTAACGAAATGGAGAGTGTGATTTATCCAATAATGCCGGAAATAAAAATGATTCAATATAAGGGAGACTATGATACGTCCTTTCTATGACGTCTACAAACGTTCGCTATTAGATTAACAAATGGTTGCAATCGGTTCGCTAACAAGAACTTATGTGCTGTCTAGGAAGATTATAAGTCATCCCAATCGGAGCATATCTCACACGCTCTGCATAATTCAAGCCAGTCTAACAAAGCGAATCTCGACGATAAAATGAAAATGCTATGTGCCTTTTATGAATATCACATTGAGCACGGTTTTCACTCCTACCACAATTTCATTTTCATCAATTTCCTTACGAGCTTACGAACTGAAAAGATTTCAATCATAAGTAAATTTCATTGATTATCTGAAAAACTTAACCTAAAAAAGGTTCACATGAAAATAGTGAAGCACTGAGATGAAGATAACTCCCATCGATATCCACTACGGCTCCTAAGATGCTAATAAAAACCAGTAACGAATCAAGTCGAATGCTATACGTTCTTTTAGGGATTGTGGCCTAGTTCCCAGATTCTGGAGGTTGTAGTCCTAAAAAAGCGTCTAAGTAAACGAGAAGACGAAGATCGATGACCGTAGAATCTTCCGAAATCGTTTTCGGACACGCAAAATAAACCTTACGGTAGTCGGATTTTTTCCGACACGCACTACGAGTATGTGTACTCGAAAGCCTCCTACACACATCGTCTTACGTCTATCACTTTCTTATTCTTATGCAGAGAGGGTGGCAATATGATGGACGAGAACGTGAATGAATATTCTTATTGAGGAATTCCATAAATAAATTTTCACCCTTAACACGGAGGAATAAAAGAAGGTTTGGGATTTCACAAAAAAGACGCGCGGATCCTACATTGGAGCCAACTGCTTGAGTTAAGATTGAAATATTTACGGATGTGGGCATTTTTATGACGGCAATTTCATCTCGGTTTTCCAGTATTTATATTTCCACTGGGTGTGTAGCTATATGTTGGCGTTGTTTGGGGTGACATGTGCTAAGCACCTAATTAGAATTCTCGATTCTATTAATTTTCTTTATGAATTATGAAATTTATAAGAAACTAGGTCAACCCGTGCTTTAGTCCTCATGAGATCGGACACGGATGGATATACATATACATATAGATTTCAAATAAATTTATACTGTGATGTAATAGGTAGTCAATTTTAATGTAATTTTCAATATTCGGTCAGTAAATTTCAATTTGCAATCAGTAAATTTTAACTAAGGCGGCAGCAAATGCACCATATAGGTACCTACATATTCTCTTGAATTTACACTTTAAAAAATGTAGGTATATTCACTTTTGAGATACACTTGTTTGTACTTCTAATATTATTGCTTACTTACTTACTTACTCTTAATGAAGCACTTGGTAGGACTCGCACTCAATTTTAGTTTTGCTGCGATTTAGCGCGCGTAGCCACTTCGCCACCGAACGCGTTTTATTTTCATTTCAGTAGAAAACAAAATCGAACGTGATTTCGTATATTACACGTTTTTCGTCGTTATATCAAATAGATACATAAGTAGGATTACACGAAAGAGAACGTAGTTTTCAATTCATACATAAATATAGTTAATTTTACACGAAACGTTGCGTAATTTTGTGGAACTTTTCATTTAAATTGGACGATCCAGTTGAAAAGTACATGAATAATTTAGTAATACCAGGAATGTCGTGTAAAAGTGATTGAAATGTGTACTTTTACCTGAAAAAATGAAATATACTGGAAATTTCTAGTAAAAATTGAATAATTCTTATCTCATAGTCATATAAATTACTATCTAATCTTCTAGTTCTAAGTTAGTTTTAAGTAGCTTAAGTTTAAACTGGCATTGTACTTTTCCTTGGCAAGTTATTATATATTTTCTATTGGTTTGGTTTTTTCATTGCCTAATGCTTCAATTATTACAACTTAGCTTTTAAGCTGAAAAGTCTAATCTCTAAAATAGGTTTGCTCTGTTAACGCATATTGAGTTATTATAAATAAATATTGTTTGAGTTTGAGTTTGAATTAAAAATAGTTTTTTTTTAAACTGTGTATGATAATTTTAAATATAATACAAATTTTATTTAAAAATGAAATACATAAATATTTCCAGTTAAGCATTAAATCCCGTAAGTCGAAAGACAGCAAAGTACGTGGATAAGCACTAGCATTCTATTTCGCTTGAATGCTGTAGTGGCCATAACTAGAAACAAAATGTATGACGAACAATTTCTTTTCGAGAAACATAATGCCTTATTTTTTTATTTTCCAAAAATTGAATTATAGCTCCAATCGAAAAACTGACCAAATAATAGTCGTAAAAAGAAGGAGTTATACCGACCCATTAAAAGGGGGTGGAAAAGGATACCAACAAGGACAAAAGCAAGATTAATAGAATCGAAGCCTTGAAGATGTGCGGCAGTTACTAAAAATATGAGGTACAATACGAAGTACTAGCCAAAACTCAACCAAACGAACCATAATTTCAATGAAATCTTGTATGGAGTTGCAAATGTTTTGTTATCACAGAATTAGAGTATCATAATGAATTTCTTTCAGTTTTTTTTTTGTATTTGAGCAAATGAATTTTTTTGTTAATCTTTTTACTAAGTACACTCAAGGTAATAATGTAAGTTAAAATCAAGACTTTTGAATTAATATTTCCATAGAAAATTGAACATTAAATAATTACTAGTAGCTATCAGTTGCAATTGTTTTGTTCGCAACTGTCTATATATACCAAGTTTCAACTAACCAGCAAAACCACTTATGCCCGATTTCACAGTGGTAGCTTATGCTAAGGCTTAGTAAAGCTAGAATAGGTAGCTTAAGCTATGGATTCGTTTCGACTGATTTCACAGTTTTTTGTATCGTGCGGCTTAGCTAAACCAAGCACAATGCGTAGTAGCGTTTCATTTGGCAGCCAGCTTTTGTAATGGATTTGCGTACATTCGATATTTCTTATGTAGTGGAGTAGCTACGCGGCTATATTTTTTTAATTACAAAGTCTTGAATACAGAAAAAATTACAAGTTTGTCAGTTCGTAGGCTTATTTTATTACGGAGCTTAAGCTCGCAAAATTGATGGCTTAAGCTAAGCTAGCGCTTGTCTTAGCTTAAGACTTAAGCCATTACTGTGAAATCGAAGATGTTCCTAAGCCCAAGCTTAAGCTCCACACAGAGATTAAGCTACCACTGTGAAATAGGGCATTAGAAAACTAATACATAGTTAAAAAAAACACTACTCCTTCTGGGATTAGAGGTACTAAAACGTAAAAAAACTAAATTTCAGGCTATCGTTTTCTTGACAGTACTTTATTATTAAAAATTAATAAAGAAAAATAGTGTAGATTACCAGATTGTAAACTTTAAAGTAATGTAGATTACCAATTCCACTAATTACATCAAAATTAATTAGAAAAATTTGTGGTTAGTAGTTTTTGACCGATGATCCACCATTGTCAATTGCCTTTCCCAGAAATTATTACAGCTTTTGACAGAACTTGACATCAATATAAAGGGTTTTCCAATAAGGACTTGACAACTTTTTTTTCAAAATAATATAATTTAATTTGCAGACGTTGTTCCTTCTTGTACTTTACCATGATAAAAATGTTAAGTTTACTGAATAAATTGACAGTGACAGTTCGATGATTAGTGAAAGGGTGCGTTCACAAATTGAATTCAAAGTTGTCAAGTCCCTATTGGAAAACCCAGGGTTTTCCAATAAGGACTTGACAACTTTTTTTCAAAATAATATAATTTAATTTGCAGACGTTGTTCCTTCGTGTACTTTACCATGATAAAAATGTTAAGTTTACTGAATAAATTGACAGTGACAGTTTGATGATTAGTGAAAGGGTGAGTTCACAAATTGAATTCAAAGTTGTCAAGTCCCTATTGGAAAACCCTTTATCTTAGTAAGCTTAATGGACTTGATTAGAGAAACTACTAATAAATACTAGAAAGTTGGTTGTTTTGGGAATATATTCCCAGGCTTGCATTGGCTTCCTACTAATTTTCCGACTTCCAAAATTTTCCCAAGAAATAATGAAGTTGCAACCAGTTTTTTTTAATGAAAGTCGGAACTGACTTAAGTAGAAAACTATTGATTTCTGCTATAAATACGCGCCAACAGCAGTTCAAATGCTATAAATCTTCCTCGTCATAAATCTATGAAGCATTCAAGATGTCAAATAAAACTGGATAGTGAATTTTAATAACTTCTTCATGAAGTCCCGGAACATTACCTCACAGATAAAAATCAGTAGATTGCATAAATTTCTTCCTTCAGTATCCCATTGAATATTACACTTCGTCATGGTTTCTGCAGCACCATCATCCGACTTAAGACTTGACTCCACAAATCTTTGAACTGGAAAAAATTTCGAATGAAAAAAAAAAATTAATTAGCTTCCTTCCCTATCTAAAACCGTCGCCCTGACATCCGCCCGTTGTAGAGTTCAATTAACTTGAAGACGGAAGCAAAGTACGCTTTCATCCCATCTCCTTAAAATGTCCTTTGCCGTGGTTTAGTTCCATATATAAGGAAAATGAAAAATTCACTATCGTATATTGTCACCATTGAATGACTAAGACTGCAAAAGGCCATCGAGAAAGATGGTAATGAATGTGATTCAGTTTGCAGAAAAGGAGAAGAAAGACTCTTAACTTCGTTAAATGTCCTTGTCTCTAGCTTGGAGCGAGTTATTGCTCCTTTCGAACGCAAATCTTGCGAATATATCGACATTTAAGGCGAAACTATGGCAGAATTGTATGCCGTTGCGGCCAAATTGTAGTGGGCATTTAAGAGCTTCAAAGTCCACAAAGTTAATTGAAAACGGGGTAGGTAGTAATTTTACCTGTTCCCGGAATTGGTACGCAAAAAGACTTCTCCTAGCCCTCTTCATTTTCATTTTTCCTAATGACTATTTGCGGATCCGCATTAAAATTTATGGCTTTCTGGCACCTGCGGATTCAGAACTTTATTACCTGAACGTGCACGGCGCTCCGTAGCTGAGCTGTAACCACACTTTGAAGAAATGAAATTTTTCGCTTTGTAGGCATTAAATTACAGCAGCGACTTGATTTCATTGCTTAACTTAGTGGAAACGGTAAAGAGACTTATACACATTTGAAAACGAGACGGCATGTTGATGATAAAGGCAAGTACCCGTTGGGCAAGGATGGAACTGCATTAAGATGCAAGAAAAGTTTGGGGCCGAAGAAGACCATCTTCATAATTAACAATTTAATTTCGAATTATCAAAAATGTATAACAAGGATGAAGCTGTACTTGTACTTTGAACCAGAGCAAAAAAATATGAATTATTTCAACGGAACTGGTGTCAGCTACTATCGAAGCAAGAAGAGCTGGTGAAGTACACAAACACAAGGTTACTCGACAATAAAAGGGAATGGATCGTTAACATAAAGTAGTTTCTAGGTGATTGATATGAGCGTCGTTAATCGTGTTAGTAATTTTAATTAACTCAGTGCATTAAGGTAAGTAGCAGACTCAAATCGGAAAAATCCTCTCGACGGTGAGTGGTAGCGTTAATATATGATGGACAAATTTATGCAAATTTGATAGGAAGGTATTCAGGCACACAGAAAGAAATTCATAGGCAGAAATGCCTAAGTGCTTCGGCATTTAACCGCCAACTAAGGCTTTTAGGTAATACCATATACCTAAAATAAATTAGGTAATATTTCATTTTTCGTTCGAAATTACCTTATTTTTTTTAGGTATATTACCTAAAAACCTCAGTTGACGGTTAAATGTCGAAGTGCTTAGGCATTTAACCTATGATTTCTTTCTTTCTTTCTTCTTTCGTGGAGAACATTATACTTCACCTTCGTACCATATTTTTCTAGGGTGGCTTAACAGTGGGTCTACATAGTCGTGAATTTTAAGCTTTCTAGCCATTGCAGTTTACGTGAAATACAAATACATTTCCTTGCCACCGCCTCCCACCTTATAACCTCCTGCAACATACCATCCTCAATTTTTTTCTTTGCTTGAAGTCTATGTCTTTCAAAATGCTGCATTTTAAACAATATCACTCAATAAGCAGTGCTGCATGCCTCGACTATGGGATATTTATTTTATACCTAGTTCCCCAATTTTAGAATCGGATTGATATGGCGATTTCAGAATTAAGTTAGCCCCGACTGCCAATTGTGTGCAATATCATTAACTTTATCGGCTTATTAGCTTAAGACGAATAATACAAGTTTTGTTTTCGCGGATCTCACGCACTTAATTTAATGATTAAGAGAAGAAAGGGGGAATTATTCATAAATTCATCTACTGAAAAGGCAGAAATAACCATTTCGCATTGTTCTATCGTACAATAGGCGCAAAACAGGCGCATCGACAGCCGAACAAGAAAGACGCCACCGCTCAATTTCATAAACTTTGAATACAAGAACGAAGAATTCTGTCGAAAGGACGTCGATGAAATTAAGAAGGGAAAACTTTTCCCGAAGTTTTCTTATTATTTTACAATTTTATATTTTTGCCCACTGGGGTTGGTTACTTTTCAGCAAATTGTTATTAGGTAAATTTTTTAAATCCATCTTCTCTGCTGGTTCAGTTAAATCACTCTGGCTTACATCATTGTGCATTAAGTTAATATGCTTCCCTGGAGTTGAATCTCGTTCATCCCTCGGAAATCTTAAGCCATTGTGTACCCAAAATAAATAGGAATTTTTGTTAAGAATTTTAATTTATTACTTTCACTCGTGTCGACTGACTGTCCTAAGGGTTCCTTCAAAGTATGCTGAACTGAGTACGGTGTTTCTTTCGGCATCGTACCGGATTATTCTCTTACTGGACGATATTTTACTTCCCGTATTGTTGTACTCATTTTCCGAGGTTTTTTTCATTACGCTAAGGACTCGAAATTTGATCATTGGAAAAGGATTTTCGAGTAGGGACCGCAGAGTATGAAGGAGTCGCGTGCACGATTCTATTAAATTGTTTTTAATTAAAACGAAACAAGTAGCTTAAAAGATAAAGAAAAGAAAATATAAAATTTATCATTTTATTCGAAAGCATAAAGGACCGTGGAGAGAAATGCCAAGTTAAAAGAAAAAGACAAAGGCGTTCGGGATATTGTTGATATGAGTTTTATGTGTTTTTGGGAGTAATTTGTAGGCGGAAAATTTTTACTCCCGGCAAAGTATCAAAGTATTCCAAGAGAATAATTTAATTGAATTAAAAAAGAGAAAATGAACTGAATTCGGAATTAGGTCGTAGTTTGCAAAACGTTGTTGTCATTCTTTCTTGCCCGCCCTACTTTTATACATTGCAGAGGGTAGCTTTATATCATTTTCGCCATATACGAATGAGGATTTAATGTGTAATTAAATTAACGCAGGGAGTTTATAGGGAAGAGTGGGCATATTATTAAGTGTTTCTTTTAAGGCAGTTCTGGTGTTGCAGCTGATGTCGCACTATAATCCAATAGTTGCACCCGAGTTGCCAGCAATTCTGAATATTTTCGAAATGCTAGAAATGCTTATTTAGAGCTCGTATGTGCAGCTAACCGCTAAATAAAGTCCTATTTTCACTTTATTCCTAGTGTTGTGTATGTTATTATCTTGAATGTTAGTAACATCAGTTGACCAGCTTAACCCCTTTAATGGAACGCATGTGCACACAGATTCAATAAAACGATTAGTATCTCAAAATTCATTCTTTTAGAGTTTATATAAGATAAAGAACATAAAACCTAAGTTTATAGGTTTTTTGGAAATTGATTCTTTAATGTACCTATTACTCCAAATAATAGAGGACTTCGGTTTTTTAGTTTTTCGTTAAATTCAGGCTCAAGTTACAGCGAGTTCGTTCAAATGTAAGTCATAATTTTTTAAGAACATTTGTATTAGGCTTGCGTATTTTAGTTCACCATAGTGAGGGATCATTTCCTATTTCCGAGTCCCGATCTCTTGCGAACTAGTTCGTTCTCTTAGTTCATTACATCTGGGGAGTTTAATAATGAGTAGTCGTAGCAGTAGATCTGGTTGAACATAATGACAAAAAACGTCAGTATATCTAGGAGAAGAACAAAAAAAAGAGGTCAGTTCATCTAGTAGAAGATGATGACCAAAAAAAAAAGGTCAGTACATCAGTGTTTTAAACGGCAATAAGAAACGAACTAAAGCGGGACTGACTGCGAACTAGTTCGTTCATTTCAATTATGGGAACGCTCTTCTGAGCTAGTTCCTTCTCCACACAAGTCTAATTTGTATAGTACCTACCAATTACAAGAGGTGTTTCTACTGTTGAATTTTAAGAAGTAAGAATATCAGGTGTGCTAGATGTTCGAAATAACCGAATTCCGAAAATTCGGAAAAGATTTTTCGATAATTATGAAGAAGTTCAAAAAAGTGAAAACCAATTAGATGTCCTATTACTGCTAAAAGAAATGATGAAATTCGTGAAACCCTCCCTGTGGTGTTGAAAAGAAAAAAGTACTGAAAATGGTTTTCCGAAAAACTTTATAAAAAGGTCATATAAGTAAAAAGCTATTTTATCTGAGGAACTGAAAGCATCTCAGCATTAAATACGTTTCGGACTTCTACCCATAAAATAATAAAGTTGTACCCAAACTATTGGCTGATTTTTGTTTAGTTTTAATTATTCTACTAGCACATCTATGTACATTCTACACATTGACACCAAGTTTCAACTTTTAAGCATAAGCCGTTTCTGAGATATGAAAAACTACCCAATTCCCCGTACCTTGCTAGCCATATCAACAATTTTACTTTTCTGTGATGTCTCTATAGCAGCTCTATACATTTTTCAATTTTTAGATTTCTATCCTTTGCGGCTTGCGACAAATTAAAATCAATATTCAAATTAAAATCAATTTTTTCAGTTTCACCACCTCCCACCATCACACCTTATACCCACACCCCCATAATTTTTTCTCCGCTAAAGGTCTACTGGTTCTAACTCCTGTAAAAATTACTGGATTTTATCTGGTACGGTTTCTGAGATATACAAATTGTATTTTTTGGAAAATGGCTTCGCCCCATCTTCCGATCTTTACCTCCCTCCTCAAAAAAGACTGCACTAGTAATTCTACATACAAAAACTAAATTTTACCTTCCTGGCACAATTGAATCGGAAGATACTGTAATTCAAAGTTTTTCACAACCTACTCTACGTCTCACCACCCGCATTAAAAATGTTAACATTGGTCTTATCTCCTAGTATCGCTTAAGACAGCTACAAAGTTTTAGCCAGCTGACATCAATCGTTCAGTATGGATTTTAGAATGTTTCAATATTAGCTTTCAAGCGTTTTGGCCGTATTGTTTTCTCCTCCACTCGTACACCTCCAAAGCATCAATCAATCAATAATTTTTTTGCTATAACGATTTTGCGTACGCGTACGGCGTCTATGGCGGATAGACGGATATTTTTTTTTTACTTTTTTCGGGGTCTATTAGTCCTTAAACGTGAAAATACAAAATTTCAGGCTAGCAAATTGTTTTTTTTAATTTCAGGTTAGATATTATCAAAAATAATAAAGTAAAACTACAATCCTGCAAAAAACCTTTTAAAAAAATTTAAATTTAATATAAAAAATAAAAAATTGTTAGTTTAATTATCTTTAATGGTTTTTATTCTTCTGCTGTTAATTCCTTGTTTAGTTCTCCAAAGGTTTTCTTCACCGTTTTCCCTTCAAGCTAATCTATTTAATTTTATTTCACTAGATTTATTACTAGTTTTAAGATTCACACCATTGTTGTGGAGGCACAAGCCTGATCACAAAATTATTATTACATACTAAGCAAGGATTATGTCATAACGTTCACGACAATAATAAATTTCAATTTGAATAAACGGTTTTTAGAAGTGTTCAAGTGTATTGTAATAAATTGATTATATTAAAATATGATTTCGATTTTCAATTTCAAAAAATATGTACTACTAACTATAACTACTTGTTAGAATGCTGTTTGCAAATTGAACTCCATTGCTTTACAGGAGCGCTGAATTTATATAAAACTCGATAGAAACCTTGATTAAGGGTTGCTGTTGGGTTTCCAACCTCATCTTTAATTTACTTAAATCAATCTTAGAAAATCTTAACTGGAGCTTCCCTTAATACCAATATCGGACAGACTGATAAGACGTCGGTTGCAATGTGTCTATGGGCTCGACTCTCGGGATTCTTGTCGAATCGAATGATTAATTAAAACGTGTTGCTACTCTGACGATATTGCTTTGCTTTAGCGAAGGATATTTCTGTTTCAGACAATCGGGCAACCACAAAGTCATTAATAAAAGGGCTTGATTGATTTTTTATTGCGTAATAAATTGATGTTGTGCTACATTATAATGAAGTTGTGGTTTTTGATGACGTTCAAGTTCATTATCAAAATTGACTTTATTTTCTTTGTGCGACAGTTTCTTCTTCAATGATCTAAGTAATTAATCAAATTTGCATCAATGCCATATTGATTTGGACAAATCGTTAAAATATTGCCATGTCGTAAGAATGTGGACCCTCTATCGAAGAGGTTTATGAACGAATGGCGTACGTCGTCTTCGGCCGACGATCGGACATTTTTTTATTGCTTTTTTAGGTTAAAACGTGAAAATACAAAATTTCACTGTAGCATTTTTTTTAAAATTTCAGGTCGATCACGCTTGTACGCGGCCGGGTGTAGTCCAGTGGTAGAAGGCTGCGTCCAGCCCAATGGTATAGTATAGTATTGCGTATAGTCCAGTAGTAGTGTACTAGGTCTTGAAAACACTGCTTCGGTGATGTCGTGGGTTCAATTCCCACTCGACGCATAAATTATTTAT
Source organism: Beris chalybata (assembly GCA_949128065.1). Taxonomy (NCBI): domain Eukaryota; kingdom Metazoa; phylum Arthropoda; class Insecta; order Diptera; family Stratiomyidae; genus Beris; species Beris chalybata. The sequence continues at coordinate 25,432,704 of OX421896.1, read as the reverse complement.
AAGAAATGTTACTATATATAGTGAACAGTGCGGAAATATTTAATAGGGTCACTACAAAAAGACTTAACATTGAGCAGATAGAAAACACTCTTATCTGATTCACAAACATCATCAGAGCTATCAGACAGTAGTTGATTTGTTGCCGGCAACATTGCTGTTTTGGTTGATCATATCAAAGCCAAACAGCACTTAAAAACTAACAATACTAGTACACTGGCTACCCGGTCTCATTTCCGAACTCTCATTACTAATTTGACTGGACTGGACTGTACTACTATGGACTATGTATTTAAGGCGACCCAGCTAAGATCAGTTTGATATTCTTAAAAAAAATACTTTATAGTTAAACAAATAATAAAGTTCATGTTCACAATTCAAGGTACTCGTATAACGTAGACGTGAACTCGTCTTAAAGAATTTCTCGTGAATTTCTACAAGCGCTTTCAAGTTTTCAGCCGTCCATTGTTGATTGGTTTTCTCCGAAGGTACACATGATTCCTCTCGCCATCTGCTCTTAGGATATTTGCCCAAGCATTTGCTGTCCACCTTTCAAAGTCCTTGAAAAATATTCGAAAACGTGTTGAGCCGCTCTCTCCAAACATCGAAAGAATTGAAAACTGATAAAGATATTTGCATAGAGGACCGCAGGCATGATTCAGTAGCGGGTATAGTGTTTCGGAATCTATCCCTGAAACCATCCGCTGGTTATTCTGTCTGGAAGCTTTCGTCCTTGTTCAGTTGACAGATTGGATTTCGATATACCAATATCGAGGTTATGATTTCTGTTTTTTTTTCGGTGACAACTAGGGTGTAAAGTAGATTTCTCGCCTGGTATCAATTTAGTTCGGAAAGTTAGATAGTCCTGCGGGATGCGACCATTTTTGTCCTTTTTAGCTATTTGTGATTTATGCAGGAGTTCTAGGATGTGATGGTGTATTGGTTCGATATAACATCAAGTGGTGACGCCAGCGATTTGTTTCTGTTCACTTCCGAAAGGACAAGTGGTATTCATATAGATGCACTCGTCTGTATTTGCCTTTTTGCGGGCATAACACGCTGAATAGAACTGCCACTTGCCGGGTTCATATCGCGATCAGCGGCTGATAAAATTTACCGTTTTTACAGCTTCTGTACAAGTATATACAAAACATTGTATGTGCATATATGATATATTGCAGAGATACTGCTGTAAAGTGTTCGGGTCGTGGACTTCTAAATTTATGGAAAATTTTAGTGTGTCATGTATCTAGGATGTAAACCGTTGTGTTGTTTATTCCTTCTTTGGTTTATAGCTGAGATATAAACTGACGGATTGCATATTGTCGTACTTGTGACATAACAAAATTGATTGTTTTAACATCAACTGTCATGAAATTGATATAAAAAATCTGATACCGGTATGGGTGTAACTTTATTACTTTTCGGTTGAAGTCTGGAAGCCTTTAAGGTCATAGTGTAAAACTAACTTTAACATGCTTTAAATTTTTGATATTCAATGCCCAAAGTTTGTATTAAACTGTAAGTCAAGTATTTTCCTCAAATTTTTGCTTGTATGCCAGTATGTCAAATAATAATATTAATCAGTGGTACAACAGCACAAATTGGGCCTTGAAGTAATACTAGAGTTACTTCATTACTAGACCAACGAAACACTAGGAGGTGAAGTGGTTAGCCACACGCTCGTTCGTGATTATTTCCCCGATTTTAGCTCAGGTACTCATTTACAGCTGAATGAACTGGTAGTCCGGAACTCAATCCCATTCTAGAAAATTACTTGTCGCCAAGCAGATTCAAACCTAGTACCAAATGCAATGAAGGCAAGTGCTCTAGCCATTAAGCCACCCAGACAACAGTATGTCAAATATCTTCCTTGAATTATTGTTTGCCACATTATCTATTTTCGCTCTATTTTGTTAGAAAAAACATTGACCTAACTTTCACCAAATTTATTTCGTTAAATATTTGACTGAATGGCATACAATGTCTGGTAATAGGTACATTTGTTTTTTTAACTGATTTAAAATGTTTGGCATTAAACGCATTAAAGTTTGTATTAAACTGTATGTCAAATAATTGCCTCAAATTTTCGATTGACACGGTATCTTTTTCTTTTTACTCAATTTTGACACAAAACCTTTGACTGAACTTTTCGTCATTTTTATTATTATACAATGTTATACTACTAGCTTCGGATTATGTCGACATTTTATCAGTTACTAATGTTATTGAAATTTAAAGTAGGTATACATGTGTCAAAAATCTGTCAAAAGTCGTAAATTTATTATGAAGTGGTTAGAAGTCAGAAACGCGTTTTATTTTAAGATGGGGTGTGTACCTAAGAATAACCAGGAAACTTTTTTGAATTTTCGTTTTTTAGGCTGTCAGTCTGGCTATCGTGTGAACTTGACCGCATTTCAGCATAAAACGCAGAACGCCTTCCAAAAATAATATAGCGCCCAAACTGTTGGCAGATTTTCTATTAATTACCTTTTTGGATTCATGTATTCTAAGTTGTTTTTTTATAAAAAGCTATTATAGTGACAAAATCTTCGTTCCAGAAAACCTTCGTGTCCCTTCGTGTCCCTTCGTGTCTAAATAACCTATGCAACATTTTACTTTATTATTTTAATAATAACTTGATTATTTTAATAAAAATACCAGATGCACTGAAGGCAAGTGCTCTAGCCATTAAGCCACAAATATTAGGTTTGTATATCTCACGAACTGTATCAGATATGATTTCGAAACTTCTTTTACAGGAGTTAGAACTATAGTAGACCTCTAGCGGAGAAAAAGAATAACCATGCTATTTGGAATGTTATTTTTTAGGTTGTCAGTCCCATAGTCACCCACACCGCATCTCAGCATTAAACACCTTTTGGATTACTACCCATAAAATAATGAAGTTGCGCCTAGCCTGTTGGCCGATTGCTTACTTTCACTGCGACTGTTACCCAAAAATTTGTTAATGATATCGAACATTGAAATTTAAAACTTTAAGTATGAATTAAGGTTGAAATAAGTTTAAATCCTAGTGGAATGCTGAATATTTCAACTCTTTAATTTCGAAAAGTTTGTCCACCACAACAATAAAGTCACCATTCTAATTTCACATCTCGTTATCTACGACTCGGCAAACAAAAATGCAAAACATGTTCAAAATCTGAAATCTTTATGGCAATGACAAGTGCCAGAAGAGTATTTCAGCACACGCTACGTCTCGCAAGTTATGTGATGTGAAAACTTTTCAAGGATTTGATTCATGTCACTCAAGGAGCAGTTTTTGTTCTTGATGCCGGCGCTTTTATACCCCTGGGTTCTATCTACCCCCGACATGATGCGCTCGCATGTCAGACCCCCTAAGTACAAAACAAGAGTTTCCTCTGGGTTTTTTACAAGTCATCAGTACGCTATGAAGCTGGGATATGAATAAGGACACCGAGCTACTGGTTTAGTCCTGGGCGATATTTTCTATACCATACATGAGGTCTCCGTGTGTATTCACCTCTATGATTCGCCGGGACAACTAAGGATCGATCCGTACATACTGTAGTATTCAAATGTCAAGTCGCAGCAGGGCATATGAGAGTTTCCGGACAAAAAGCTGAACATGAATCAAAGGCAGGATATGAGACTGGGTGAGTTTGAATTTAAAGTTGGGCATATGGTATAGTATCTTTTTGGATTCGGCCTACTATCGATTCAACGATTTTTCAGCATCCTGCTGTTTGGCTTTACTTAAAACTTACTTATTGGCGGTGTCTAAGGATGGTATTATCATTCACAGCCTAAGGGAAATTTTTTTTATGCCAAGTGTCAATCATCCATATATGTAGGTATACATATGTAAATAATAAGAATGGAATAATTCCGCTCCAAATGAACGAAATAGGGAAAGGAATGTTAAAAAATGTCGTGTTGAAAAATAATGAAGCTATGTAGTAAACTCTCTTATGTCACAACGTTTGTAAGCCTTTTGTTGTGGTGAGAATATATTGCTAGGACTTCAGTTTGTGATGACGATTTATTTAGCAAACCAATATTATCGCATAAGAAAGATCACGACGGATGCAATTTTGCAAAAGCCTCTCTCTTGTAGTTTTGCACTGCAACTATACTACAGTCACAACTTATATATTATCATAGATACCAAAGTAAGAGTAGAACTGAAAGACCTCTTAAATTTAATTTGAAAATAAATAGTGCCTTAGGACCATAGAGCTAGTGGAGACGACAAGCCACCGGATTTGTATAAAGCGCTTTGAAGCCAAAAAGACTGTGAAAAGTGAGACAAAACAGGTTCGTTATATAAAATTGTTGGTGTTTTAGCGTGTGAGTGAGTGAGACGAAACAGGAGCCTAATGTCAATTTGTTGTTGTTCCGCGTGCAAGTGAATGCGACGACGTCCGCCTTCAACTCAATCGCTGCTTGTCATCTCCAGTATAAGTCTCTATGCTTAGGACCAGCAAGTGGAACATTTAGAGGTAGTTTATATATTGATAGTCCCATACCCCACCACTTTGCAAACTCACCAGTTCCACATACGTAGAAAAATTTCACTATTTTACTCCCCTAACGAGTCTTCCCACTTTGCGCTAAGCTACTCATTTACACATTAATATACGAAAAGCGTTTGGCAGCTACGAGCCTCCAAACGATCTTGCGTACGGCGGACGCCGTACGGCGTACGGCGTACGGCGTACGGCGGACAGACGGACTGAAAATTTTTATTGCTTTTTTCGCGTTTACTAGTTATGAAACGTGAAAATAAAAATTTTGAGGGTAGCAAATTTTTTTTTTTAAAAAATCAATCACAATACTTAATTATTAAAATAATAAAGTAATTATTAGTCACCAGCAAGTAGGCTTGTGTAGTTTGCAAACGAACTAGTTCAAAAGAGCGCTCACATAATTGAGTGGTGGAGGTGTGAGGAGGAAGGTGGGGAAACGTATTCGACAGAAAATTTTGGTTTCAAGATCTCAGTAACCGCTTAGGCTAGGAGACTGAAACTTGGAATTTCTATACAGCATCGATAGTGGACACATTTGCAAAATAAAATTCCGTTACGGGTCAACTTGTGTGGGAGTGGAATGATTAATAACGTAATGCGTCCGAAACGCTCGAATGCCGAGATCGAGGCATTGTAAAATCCATATCTCCTAAACGGTTAATGTCACGAAACTAAACCTTAATGAACATCTGTAGGTATACTAGGAGAATAGATCAAATGCAAAGTTTTGAGTGGCGCAGTGGCATACGGGGAGAGGGGTTAAAAACTTAAGATTACTACATCTTACAAACAAATAGCATAAGAAAAATAAAATTCGATTTCTGTTAAGTTTGCTAAAAGTAAAATTTTTTAAGGATGCGGAAGTGGAGAGGATAAGAATTTTTCTAAAAAATCAATTCTCACATCTTAAGAACAGTGTAAGATATATGCTTAAAATTTTTACCAAAAGTAGAAATAATAGTCACCTAACATGGATTTTTTTTGGGGATTTGGTTGTAGAGCGAGAGGCGAAGGAAGTGGGGGGGGGGGGGGAGGGCGAAAACGAAAAAGTTTCGATGCTTATATCGAAAGAACCTATAACAATATAAAACTGAAACTTGATATTTAGATAGAGATAGTAGTGGCACGTCTGAAAAGTATAATTTTTTGTTAGCGGTAGTATGGTATGGAGGTGGGGGGTGTTTTTCTGAACTATAGAACGGATTATGCTAGAAGGTTTCAACTCGGTAAATCACCTAGACAAGTCATTTTGTTTAAAAAGAATTCGAATATCCATTGGCGTTCGAAAGGGGGGGCAAGAAAATATTATCAGTGGAAATGCAATGCATATATTTTCATGATTTTCGTCATATCTACTAGGTCTTCCCAAATACTGAATTCGTTTTTATTCTTACTTACTTACTTACGATGGCGCTACAGTCCAAATCGGACCTTGGCCTCCTGGATGTGCCGCCTCCAGCCTTCTCGGTTCAGTGACCGCGTCCTCCAGTTTCTACATCTTAGAAGAGATTTGCTGTCTGCGTCAATAGAGTCCTCCCAGCGCTTTCGTGGTTTCCCAACTGGTCTTTGTCCATAGACTTTTCCCTTTAGTGTGCGTTTGGGGATTCTTCCGTCATCCATACGCTCCACATGACCAGCCCATTGTAGCTTTTTAAATTTGATGATGATCGATACTTCTGGATTGTCGAAGATGGCATACAATTCTCTATTGTATCGTATTCTCCAGATCGAGTCTTCCCTCACAGGTCCGAGGATTCTTCTGAGGGCTTTTCTTTCAAAGGCGTTAACTAATTTTTCGGACGCCTGAGTCAATGTCCACGTTTCGCTGCCATAGCATAGCACAGGTCTTATTATTGTTTTGTACAGTTTAAGCTTTGTTTTTCTGTGCACATTTTTGTTTTTAATTATTGGAAGTACCGAATAATACGTCTTGTTTGCCATCATTATTCTTCTTTTAATTTTGATGGGTTCGCTACCATCCTTCGATATGTTTGCCCCGAGATATACAAAGTTGTCTACGTTTTCTAGGTTGAAGTCTCCTATTGTAATATTTTGTCTGATTGGCATGTTTTTCCTAGTTTGTGTCATTACTTTGGTTTTGTTTTCGTTAATACGTAGTCCAACTTCCCTTGCTACCGAATCAAGGTTAACAAATATTTCTTTGGCACTCTCCAGGGATCTTGCAAGTATATTTATGTCGTCGGCATATGCTACTAGTTGTGTGGATTTGAAGCATAGTGTTCCGTTGGTGTCAACGGGCAGTTTCCGAACAACATATTCGAGTGTCAAATTGAAAAGCATTGGTGCCAGGCTATCACCTTGTTTAAGCCCGTTGTCAGTTCTAAAGCTGGAAGTCAGATCATTTTCCACTCTGACTTGTGACAGAGAATCGGTCATTGTCATTTTTGTAAGCCGAACTAGTTTCGGTGGAACTCCAAAATCTATCATTATTTTATACAGTACGCGCCTGTCGATACTGTCGTATGCCTGCTTGAAGTCCACAAATATCTGGTGCACATCAATGTTAAATTCCCAGCACTTTTCAAGCACCTGTCTAACTGAGAATATTTGGTCCGTGGTCGATCGCCCAGCTCTAAATCCGCCCTGGTATTCACCAATTACTTTGTCCGCAAAGGGCTTTATTCTCTTTTCTAGAATTTTCGTCAAGATCTTATAAGACGTACACAACAGGGATATTCCTCGGTAGTTTTCACAGCAGAGTTTGTCACCTTTTTTATAAATTGGGTATATGATACTCCTGCGCCAATCTTCAGGAAGTGTTTCTTGCATCCATATGTCCGAGATCAATCTATGTAGGAGATGTGGTATGCAGGTGTCGCCTGTTTTCATGAGTTCAGCTGGAATTTGATCAGTGCCCGCCGCTCTGTTGTTTGGGTGGTTCCTCAGGGCTGTTTTTACTTCTTCGAGTGTGGGAGGACTCGAAGAGGATCCTTCCTCAGCTGTTACCTCGGCTGTTGTTATGTCTGCTGCTGCTGTTCGTGCGGATGATGGGCTCGGGTTGAGAAGGTGTTCAAAATATTGTGCCCATCTTAGTTTTATCTCTTCCGCATTACTTATAATGTTGCCTTCTGCATCCTTGCAGAGGCTCGTTTTCGGTTTGTATCCCTCTTTCATCCTTTTAACTAGGGAGTATGCGGCTCTTGTGTTGTATAATTTAAATTGTTTGTCCATGTTTTTAATTTCGTCATTATTGTACTTCCGTTTTTTCTGTCTGCAGATTTTGTTTGCAAATCGTCTAAGATCATTATATTTGTCCTGTTTGGCTCGTGTCGGCCGTTCCGTTAATATTTTGTAAGCTTCGTCTTTTCTCTTTAATGCATCTTGGCATTCGTTGTCGAACCACTCATTTCTTTTGCGCCGGGGTTGTTGTCCTATCACCTCCTCTGCGACGGATGTTATGCCATCTTTGACGTTTTGCCACATTTCACCGATTGGTATGCTGGTGTTGTTTAGCATTGTCGCGAAATGCCTCTCCAAGGCTGAAGTGTATTTCGCAACTATTTTCTCATCTTTGAGCTTTCCAATATCGAATTTAGGGACCGGTTGTGTTCTTGGGTGTCCTCGATTTGCTATTCGACATCGGAACTTGGTCTTGACTAAGTAGTGGTCTGTGTCACAATTAGCACCTCGAAAGGTACGTACGTCGAGAATGCTGGAGGCCGCCCTTTTTTCTATTAGAACGTGGTCTATTTGGTTGAATGTTCGTCCGTCGGGAGACGCCCACGTTCTCTTATGAATGTTACGATGCGGGAAGCATGTCGAGCTTACAATTAGGTTTTTGCTGCTGGCGAAATCAGTCAGCCGTTGGCCGTTGTCGTTACTTATATCATCAAGACTGTGCCTTCCAATTGTCCCTATATAGGTTTCCTCTTTGCCCACTTTCGCGTTAAAGTTACCTAATACTATTTTTATATCGTTCGACGGGAAGGAGTCGAATGTTGATTCTAAGGTGCTGTAGAAATCATCTTTAACTTCGTCGTCTTTGTCTTCCGTTGGGGCGTGGACATTAATAAGCCAAACATTAAAGAATTTTGTCTTAATGCGGATTGCACACAATCGTTCATTAACGGGTTTGAAGTTGGTAACTTGTTGTTTAAATTTGTTGTCGACGATAAACGCAACTCCAAACTCGCGGCTTCCCGAAGATTTCCCACTTTTGAAAATTGTGTGCGATCTAATGTCGGTAATCTCGCTACCTAACAATTTAGTTTCTTGGAGTGCGATTATGTTTATCTTGTATTTGTTCGCCTGTTCCAGGAGCGCTCTCACTGCTCCAGTTCTGTACAGGGAACGCACGTTCCAAGTTCCGAAAGAATAGTCAGTTTTTCGTTTGCGTGGTCGTTGCCGTTGAAACTATTCAGTCCGAGGCGGTGGATCAGGTTTCGAAACTAGATTGTTTTTCCAAGGATGAGTAGTTAACACATCGCTCAACCCCCTAGCCTGGAGGGCCGGTCCTACTTCTTTATTACACCCTGGTAGGCAAAGGGCGGGAGTTTTCAGCTGGATATGGTATGCTGGAGTTCTCGCAGCTGTGCTGCGAGTCCAACTATATCATACATACTTATGCGTACTTCCTGAGACGCACTGGTGTTCCTGGCCATTCAGGATAACTCCATACCCCTCCTCCTTTCTCAACCGGGCTTGGGACCGTCTATGGCGGAGTTTTTATTCTACGGATTCTTTATATGAATACCTAGAAAGTGTTTTCAATACTTTTTTAATTTCGACCCCTAAGGGGCTGTAAAGTGGTTGCATACCTTTTCGTGAATTCTACCATATCTCTGAGGTCTGATCAGATATCGAATATCTTTTCACTTCCGCGGGCTTATTTAATAACCACCTATTTTCAAGTTTTTTCTTTTCCAACCCCTAGACCGCATCCCAGAATATGACCCAATTATGTAATTCATATGTTCCCTATTCTAACCGTTTCCTGAACTTTTTGTTAGGTTTTCAGTCACATAGTAACCTACACCGCATCTCAGAATTAAGGACTTTCGAACTTCTACGGAAAAAATAATAAAGTTGCACCCAGACTGTTGGCAGATTTTTTTACTCTCCCGCGAACTAGTCAGCTAAAACAACGAACTAGTTCGCGACGGATCGGGAGCCGCAACTGGTCTTCAAATTTTCCTGCACGATCTCTTTCACTGAACTCCTGTGAACCAGTGAACTAAAAGAACGTACTAGTTCGTGACGGATCGTGAGCTGCAAATGATCGGTCACTATAGTGAAGTATCAAAAATGAACCATTACCAATCCATTCGAATCTCATAATAACTTACTCCTAAAAACAGCAAAAGTTCAACAGATTGTTTGACTTAAGTTTTTTAGTGAAAGAAATTACTGCCCAACAATTTCTTGTGATTTATCAATTTTTAAATTGACAATCACTGGACTTATGCCAAGGTCGTGTGATTTCTTTATGTTTGTTGTAGCACATATAAGTTCTGAGAATATGCTACTGGCTAATCTGAATTCGATCGTCTTAGTGCACTAAAGCCTCAGTTACAATAGGTGTGTGTTTTTAACTGCATCAAGATCACAATCATTCGTCTTACATTGAAAACAACAACAAGATGATACAAAATCATAAGTATGTATGTATATTGATTTCCCATGACTATTCTAGACCTTTGGGTGCAAATTTTTGCTACAAATTGCATGGCGCCTTCTGTTAAAATGCTGAAATAGTAAACATTTAGATGAATTGAGAAGCAGCTTCAATTTCGAAAAACAGATCAAAGTTGGATCAGTTTTTCGAAATTAAATCTATGTGTAGTATAGAGACAGCATGTTCAAAATTATTGAAAATAGCCTTTGTGCTTCTTTCCATTTTCTACAGAGTTTCACATGCAATAAAGGGAAACTACGTGTACCAACAGGATTGTTAACCCTGCTAAACTAGATTTTGGATTGATCCACATGGTTTTTTTCAATTGTGTTCTGATCCAGTTGAAAAAAACACAACTAATGACATGAGTCTGAATAGGTATTTCCATAACCGAGTACAACCAGTGAACTAAATTCGATTTGAGATTCCAAAATTTGTTTCCCAAGGACTGTTTGCACGCAGAAAGTACGTTGTTTTCCTGTTTAATATGTTTCTAAACATTGAATTACTAGCTTTGATTTTTTTTTAGAATACATATTTTAGATGTTTCGTCTTTAGCGATACTTTAAATTTCTTCAACCCTATGCGGTCAGAAATCCACGAGTTTCTGTATTCCAGTGAAGGAGACTACCGACTTATACGCTAAAAGTAGAAAGTATAGTTTTCAAAAAGTCCATTAGCATATCCTGCAATTTTCCATTAGCGAATACTTTAATGTCATATGTATATGCTAAAATTTTTATACATTTTTTTCATCTCTCCGGTTACCACTGGGAGTCATAGAAGGACGATATCGCACTCACTTGTGTGGCTCCTTTCATGACTTACCTTATTACATTTACTTGCCCCATCTCTGGTCTTCAGCTAAAAAAAAAAACAACCAGGTCGTACGTAGTCCTTCCTCTATTCCTTATAACCTTTCACCGTCAAGGATACTGTTTAAAATCCCAACTAGATTCTATAGACCTCAGCCTTTCACGGTCTTACTACAGATATTTTATAAGAGATCAGAAGTGGGATTTTCAATATACATACTTCTCTTTCGATACACTTCTCTTATCGACTGCTCCTATAAACCGTCCTCATATTATGAAGATAGACCAAAATTGCCTTTCCCGACTGCATTATTCCGGAACATGACCATGCGATTCTTCAGACTTAATACGGATTAATAATAGCCAAGGACTACCGAAATCAATGGATGTATTATGTCAAGGTATAAAATATGTGTGCTATAAAAGTTTCATCATCAAAACTGTCATTGGCTTGCGGTCACATATCATTGCGTAGTATTTAACTTTTCTGAAATTTCGGCCGTATTTTATACCGCATAGGTACGAAAGTCCACGTGATAGACTCAAAAGGATTTATAAAACTTTTTCGCATGTAGCAAATGACTTTTTCTAAATCCTTCGGGCAATTCGCAAAATATTTATGTTGCGCTCCATTATCATACTATGAAATAAAAGTATCTGCACTATGGTTAAACAATGCTGTGTGTAATACTCGGACAGAAATATATGCAAGGAAATTTACATACATAAATACACAATTCAACAATAGTTGGTACGTGATTCAGAACAAAATAAATAAAAAGTAGAGTGTATAATCGGAATCGGATTTCCTGGATTAGTTGTATGAATGATTCTGTGGTGAACTAATAGTTAATATTAGTAATGTGTAGAAGCCGCGAGCATTTTCCCTTTGTTACTGAAAACTTCAGTTCTGTTATATTTCGAAAAGCCCTTTTCCATTTCATATTACACTTTCAAATTAATTAACTTGAAATACCCCGTATATTCGATGTGAAAATTCATCACTTCATCATCGGAGTAGAATCCGCGGTAAAATAATCCTTTCCGTATTAATTATTCGAACGTGAAATGGAGTGTCCTGTGGGTTAGACGTAAAACTGATCCCGAATGGAAATGTTATATTATACGTTAGTGGTAATATTGAAGTCAAAAATAACGCAGTCATGACAGGTAACACCAAATCCTATTATACTCTACATAAAATAATAATAATAATCAATGGCGCAACAGCCCAAATCGGGGCTAGGCATTGTAAGTAATGCTAGAGTTACTTCAATACGAGACCAACGAAACACTAGGAGGTGAAGTGGTCAGCTACGCGCTCGTCCGTGATTATTACCCCGATTTTAACTCAGGTACTCATTTACAGCTGAGTGAACTGGTAGTCCGGCATAAAATCCCATTCTCGAAAATTACTTGTCGCCAAGCAGATTCGAACCTGGTACCAGGTGAACCGAAGGCAAGTGCTCTAGCCACTAAGACACCCAGACTATTTTACTCTACATGAAATACTGAATGCCGATTTTATAGTCCGAGATACAAAAAAAGAATGAGGTATGACGATGGCACAGAGATACTGGAAATGACGAGCAGTGATTGTTTTGAAGCTGGACGAGTTCTCGCAAAGGACTGGCAATAAACACTATGCTACTATTAGAATCTTATTCAGATTTATGTTATACTCCGGTCTTGAGCACAAGAAAATAACAAACATTTGAATACCAGACTATTTGCATTTCATTTGCCTTTGTCGGTGTGACCACGAAGAGTTGAATAAATGTCGTCTTTTCCAACCTTATTACAATTCGAAAGCTTACCTTTTTTTGTATCATATATGTATATTTATACTTCACTTCAATGAATTAAGAAAAAACCGATCTAATTTATTTTATTTATAAATTTTTAATCATTTTGAATATTACAATTTAATATTTTCGTTTTTGTTTTCCTTTAAGATTTAGAGTTATTTTTATAAATAAATATACATAATAGTATTTTTGTTATTTAATGTATCACCTAAAGCTTAATAATAATCTGGTTTTACTTCTCTTAGAACATTTCGCGTCTCACAGTTTGATAATATACAATTACTTAAAAATTCAGTATTTTATAAACAAATAATTAACATTATCTTATATCAGAGACGAGTTTAAATTGCTTCTGTATTATTAACACATAAAATAATAAAATTTAAACAATTTCGAAACATTATAACATAATCTTGTAAATTTTAATATAAAACAATTTCGCTTTAAATTTATTTAATGTTTTTCTTTTGTTTAAATGATATACATTTTTGTTTAGAAATTATATCCAACAACAAATACATTTATTATAAATTATAACCGTTCTTTAATGTTTTTTGATTACTCTACACTTACATAAGAACTTTTTTTTAATTAGTGGGTAAATGGTAATTTTTCTAGTCGCAGAATTCTGTGATTTTTTTTTATTTATATTTTATATGAGCTAAGATATAAAAGTTGTGTTTTGTTGTTATTTATTATTTATTTATATTCATAATTTTTGAACTTATTTTATCAGTAGTCATTTGAATTATACAATTTAATTTATTTAGGAAACACTTTCGTATGGTTTATGCCGAGTATTATAAGGATTATATCAATTGTTAATATTATTATTGAAAAAAAAATATATATCTTTTCGAACTAATACATCTGTACATAAATATTTTAGTTTTCATAATTTAATTTAGTTGATTGTTTGAACAGTACAGAAAATACAGAATTTTGGAATTAGTCGATTATAATCTTGTTTTTTATATCTAGAAATTAAAATACAAAGGTATAAAAGAATTATGTACAAAATATTTTAACAATTTGATTTCTGTAGTTGCTCGGTATTGACTGTAAATCTATTCTTCTAAACATTTGTGTGCTATGTCTTTTAGACAGAATTCATATTTTTTTGTATTTACAATATACAGAAATTTTAAGCTTTTTTTTACTATGATATTTAAAGTAATGATAATGGTGAACTTAAGATGAAAAAGTGGTATATATTCATTGATCGGTGAACTAAGAAATCAATCGATTGCTGTTATTACTAGAAAGAATTGGCTGTAACTTTTTATAGGTTTGAGCTAACATGAATTAGTCATGAGAAAAAAAATACAATAAAACTAATAGTAGGAACAAGAGGAACTCCTGGGAAGATTTAAAGTTAGTTACTTACGTAAACATCTCATCGCACTCTTCGTTCCATTCATTGCTTGCCATAGTGCCAAGCTTACTAACAGATTTTTATGGTAGTATTCTACCTAGTGAATGTGTTTAATTTTTCTAATCAATTATCAGCTGGGATTTCATAGTAGGAGAACTAACTGAATTTATGCCATCCCGACTGTCCACATATGTATATACAACGTATATGGTATTCTGTACAATTGCATGTAACCAAAGGTTCAAGTATAATCTTAAGCGCCCGATAACTACTACATCCGGGGTGCTGGTCTCAGGTCTTTCATTGTGGGATTGTATTTAGTTTTAATTATTATGTTGTATTGGTATCCTCTGTAACTGAAGGCTGAGTTGGTCCCATTGCCATGCCCAAAGTAATTCATAATTCCATAAATTTCAGTAAATAATAGGAGGTAAAGTGGTCAGTCACACGCTCGTCCGTGATTCTTACCCCAATTTTAACTCAGGTACTCATTTACAGCTGAGTGAACTGGTAGTCCGACACCCAATACCATTTTCAAAAATTACTTGTCGCCAAGTAGATTCAAAGCTGGTACCAGGTGCACCGAAGGCAAGTGCTCTAGCCACTAAGCCACCCATACTACGGACTAAATCCCACTTTCAGACCAGAGATTTTAAATCGGGCGATTATTAAGTTGAATAGTTAATGGATCATAGATCGTTTAGTCGCCTTCAAATTAAATAGTTGAATATGAAAGACATATCCCGTTCAACCGATGCGCGAGTAAACTATCGCAGAGACGGCGCATGTAGATGCGCGCAACAAATTAAATTTCTTACAGAACCGGTTTTCTCTTTCCATTTGGTCGTGTATTGTGTGTAACATCTGTCTGGTGTGATACAAGGTGCGTTTTTTTCAACTGGATCAGATCACGATTGAAAAAAACGATGTGGCTCATCCCAAAAGCTAATTTACCAGGGTACACAATCCTGTTGTTAATGCCTCAGATAAATTGTCAGCAGGAAAAGTTTCGTATACTATACGGCGAAACGGAACTGTATAAAGGTCCCACCCATGTATAGTTTTTGGCTACGAGATATGAAAAACTATTCCACCCTGTACGTTGCTTTCCCCTCAAACGAACCTGTTCTATCTGCTGGGTGCAAATATCTGCTACAAATGTTGCGAGTTGCAGGGCGCCATCTCTGACAATATTGAAATAGTGACAATTTAAATAAGCTTTGGAGGGGAAATCTGATATAACATTTGATCCCATTTTGATGTTGGATCATCTCTTTGTTGTTGTTTTTAATGTAAAACGAATGATATTGATCTTGATCCAGTTAAAAAAACAACACCTACAGATTAGGTTGATTGATACGTGTACGAATTCACTAAGCCTATCGGCAGGTGGTCTGAGCCACAGAAATGTGTGCATTGACATCGACTAAATAATTAAGTCAGCCAGGTAAGAGTGTGTAGAGTTCGATATGATTAACAAGTTGCCTAACTGTGATCATACCTACCTAACTTGGTAACCGCGGAGCTCAATTAGGTTCGCATTATAGAAACAGCAACAGCCGAATACCTAAGCAGCAAACTAACCCAATCAAAAGCCTAGTTAAAGTATATTAGGAGGCTGAGCAAACTCGATTGTGTTCTTCTTCTGATCGAATGTTCTCGTATGTGTCAAAACAACGTGGAAGATGAAAATTCTCGAAAGCTCTTCATCCTACTATAAAAGTTCACACGATTGCCGAACATTCAAAAACACTCTCGACTACAGCCAAGTAGTATAGTTATAAGCAGGCGAAGCTTTTAGCGATGAGATAGTGCGTATTACGTGAACAGGTACTTATTACGTGAACTGTGACAGTCAGCTAGTACGCAACTGTATTGGATTAAAGTGCGATATATCTTAGAATTTTTTGAAATTGAATAACATCTAGAGCTGGAGTGGATGCGCAATTCCGATACACACTACTTTTGTTACTCCATTTATTACTTTCTGAAGTTACCTGGATTAATTTGTTTTTTTGACCTTACAGCTATACAATAAATATCTTTCATATCTAGAAATGCTGTCCGATTGTGTCCTTGATATTCAGAGATGTTTCCATAATAGAGACAAATTCATACAAAGCCGTTTCCATATATTTTCCATTAATGTAGACAGAGTGAGACAAAGAGAAGCCTCTTATCTCCCGAAAGCGACAAGAATGGACTAAATTCTAACCCACTTTCAAACTGAATTGTCAATTTTCAAAGTAAGACAAAAGTTTGTTGCTTTTAAGTTGTGAACATAACTCTAATGGTCGAGAGTTGTTTATGAGATGTTGAAATTATTTTCAGACAAGGACACAAAATTGAATTGTTCAGTGCAGCAACAGTTAAGATAAGTCTTCTGGAAGTCCTTATTAAGTTTTACTAACGTACCTGATGAGCTAAACGAGAAATAAGGACATATGCGAGACAAACATTCTGCGTAATTAAAATTAGTTTGCACAGGTACGTAGGCAAACGCCGGAAACAAAACTCATTTGATGGCAATTACTACTAAATAGGCTTAAAGCCTTAGTACAGAAAAATGTTGGTTACTGGCAAAATACCAATTTATAATACCGGATTAATTTCCGCTCTACCGTCGCTTCGCATAAAAACACAAAAGAACACTACAGGCTGAGGGTAGAGTAAGAGTAGTGTTTGAGCTTATTCGTTCTCATGTGATTACCTGAATCACGTTCGTTATTCCAGGAACGTAGCCTACATACTCAATTTTTCATTCGCTACGATGCGTTCGTTCGTTGCATGGTTTCCAGTACTCAACGAGCTATCCTCGTTTTATTTTTTAAATGTACGCAAATTGTGAATTTTCTTTCTTTGTTCGGGCTCAAGATAGAACGGAAGTCGCATAGTCGGGAGAGAACATTTCATTAAACTTTTCTGTGGATTGGGAGACTGCATTGTCTGAAATGAGCAAGAATCAGTTGTACTCATAACGAGATATTCATCAAGGGCATACCCTAGTCATGCTATGCAGTTTGCTTGGATTGATGGTGGAATCCTGTCGAAACAGGATAAAAACGTTCTGGAAAGTGAAATATATTCTTATTTTTCAAAGGGGCTTTAACGTTAACCGGATTATCTCCTTTATCCTGCAGAAAGAGGAGAGTATACACAAGATCTGGAGCCTTATAGCGCGAGCTACAATTTTTTGCCTAGCCATTCATTCCTGCTAATAATATTTTCAAGGTAGTGAAATTCCTGGAACACTTTATTCTTTTACCTGAACGGGAAAGGAATGAGCTTAAATTCTGCTTAATTAAATACCAGCGAGGGCAATATGAATTAAGAGCCGATCCGTAGTAAGACTGGAGAATGTACGAACAAATCCTTAGTGTAGCCTTATAGACCGGTATCATCATTACTTTCGAGCCTGAAAATGTCACAGACTAATCACAACAGATAAGGGATGTTTCAGAAATTTTTTCGTTTTGTTGTTTTTTTTCGTTACGCGTCATATGTGGTGGTAGAAGTTCAGCATCAGGGTTGATCCGAAAAATGCCTAAATTTCTTAGCAGGTGTCCTTTAAATTGTTAAGATATATCCATACATATTTTTAGGGATCAGTTAAAAAAGTTTGAACAGATTTCACACCTAAGATTGTAAAAAATTACGAATTAAAATATTTGATTTCAGTTACTTAGTACAACTTATTTTTCATATCAACATTGCAAGATCTAAATTCCAAGAAATGAAGTAGGGAGCTTAAGATCATAAACGATTCATACAGCTGGATTCGACACAAAGTTCGATCTAGCCAAAAGGAAAACGTTCCGAGTATTTAAAGACAATTCGACTGCTGAAAGTTAGATTGCTCTAAAACTATCAAGGAGTACCCACAATAGTTTTTTGAAGCATGCCAAATTTAGGCATGATAAAATCTTCGACAGAAGATTATCGACAACTCATAGAGGTAGATATATCTTTTTCTTCGTGAATTCATAATTCAAGTGAAAGTCAAGTTCCTTTGCTATCCCTGAAGCGTTTGACGGAGTTTGGCATCCATAGGCGTGTTTTAATGCTCTCCAGAGTAGGATGGTACAGCATAAGTATACGTGAAACAACAACAACATCCAGGATAGTAAACCCACTAATTTTACTAGGTTACATATCCTGCCCCGGAGAGAGTGAAATGGTGTGAGCCTAGGATGAATTCGCTTAAATTCGCTTTACTCGTTTCGATTTTAATGGTTGGCAGCACAACAGAAATGCAACCGAACTGCAATTAAATAAAATCCGGTGACAGTTATATTGCCGTAAGTTTTGCAACAAAGAAAGGACAAATATTTTTTTAAATTTTTGGTAGAAATTAAAGTGAAATTAATAAGCAAGAAAAGAAAAGGTGAGTGGTTGCAATGTTTGAATAAAATTTCAAACTTGACAGCGCAGGGCTGCCAAATCTTCCAATAAAATGTACTCCATATAATACCCTGGATCGTTTTTTTTCGCCAGCCGATTAGGTGTTCTACTCTGGAGAGCATTAACACACCTAATGTATCACAGTTAAACTTAATGTTTAATTCACATTTTCTTAAAGGGATTAAGAGATTCAGTTCTTACAGATTTAGTCTAACAGAGCTTACACTTTGGAGGCAATCCCCAGTGCCTGATTGAACTGAGCAACTAAGGTAGAGCTATTCTTATTTATTTGTTTAGTAGAGCCCATAGAAGCTTTACTGATTCTCGAGCCACGACCTAAGAGGTCTTTTGTTCCTGGCACTTAAGTACTCCCTAGTCCATATCTATTCCCTTAAGAGAGGAGATGATTTTACTCAGGGGAGTCATCGACGGGTCTTCATAGGTGAGAGTAAATCCACTAAGAATCTGCCTTCTAAATCTGACCACTGCATCACAATCACACAGAATGTGTGCCGCGGTTTCAGATGTTATATGACAGAATCGACATGTATCTAGTGATACCTTACCGATGATCTTAAGGCGATAAAAATCCCAGTATAACCGGCGCGTTACCTACTTAAGAAAAGGAATTCCGAAGCTCTCCTACTTGAGAAGGTCAGGAATTTCTTTGGCTGTCTAAGTCCTGAAAGGGAGGATAGGACTTTGTTACATGAGGAAGCATTTTGAAAGGATTGGTCTCTCCAAGAGCAAAATATTCGATGACGAAGACGAGACACCAGATCTCTGTGAATTTGACGGACTGTCTGACGGACTGGTCTCTCCAAGAGCAAAATATTCGATGACGAAGACGAGACACCAGATCTCTGTGAAATTGACGGACTTGACTTAACGTGACTTCGTCACTTCGGTCAGAGCTTCAGGGAATTTGAAATTCCCTACTATTCCTCTTCTAAAAGTACTAAGCTTCATTGAAAGCGCAGAAATCACAGATAATCCAGAGAAATCACAGATAATCTTGGGAACATGACAATAGGCTCAATGGAGGCCTTCAATGACAGAGCTAACCAAACTAACCTTAACACGAAAATCTTATCTAAGCTATGACCCTGGTCATAAATCAGAGAGCATTGACGGAAACATAGTAGTGTTGTTTCTCAATCCCAACTCTACGGCATTCCCATCGAGCCTATGTATCAAAATGCGATAAGACTCACAAAATCACACTGTCGAAAGAGTTTTTTCCATCCGGAATAAGGGGTTAAGTCAGCGTTAAGGATGCGATTATCAATTTAAAAGTGGCTTGAGAGCAGATATTTGTGGCAACACACTTTCAACAGAAGAAGCGTCCTATGTCTGAAGTCCATGATTCCATTAGTCAATCTGATGAAATATAGAGCATTTTGATTCTCGAAAGGTTTGGTACGAGTCTTTTATTGAAGACAACTTTTACGCATGGATTTCTGAAATAGAAATTAATGAAGAAACGTTTCCGAAAAGAAAGTGTAGCCATACGATTGTAGTCGATTATACCAATGGTTAACTCAATGGGCTAAAAAAAAAAACCAATCAAATTTTGCTGGCATTGCTGCAAAAAATATGTGCCCGTGAGAGGACAGCGGCTAAACTAATCTGAAAGGACACCTCTCCACACCAACATGAAGCAACTGGAAAAAGACTTGATAAGGTCATTTTAAGTTTAGATTAACTTCGCGTCGTAGTATGCCAGATGCTAAAAATCGTTGCAGCAAGCGATTGATCCATGAAGACAAGCGTACACATAAATCCTGAAAGTACCTTCCCACTTGCAAGACACCACACGGAACTAGTTGAGTTTCATAATATTTTTCACTATCGTGATAGCGAAGTGCATATCAATTTCCCGCATACTCTATAACACTTCCCGGAATAAATGGAAGAAGAAACCATTATCCCTTAAGGGGGTAAGTCTTTAACAACTTCATAAATCATTTCCGACAAGTTTGCCATTTGAGTTATTCCAACAGACAGAACACACAATGAAGTGTCTATCTGCTCGACTATCATTCCAATGTAGGAAGCGGGTGTTCTTTTCTTCTATCACTTTCTTAGTTCAGAAGAATTTAGTTTTCTTTCGTAAATTGGAAGGCTAAAGAATGAGCAGTTTAACTCCCCATCTTGGTGTGTATGAGCGGTAATACGGTCTGAAATGGCAGCCGACCCAACATCACATTGCACTAAACTGACATAATGAAAGATTTCACTGAGAATGCCACAAAGAAAATCGCATGGTAAGCGTACGAAGGATTCCCGACCAGGAAGACTTCACAGAGTTCCTTATGCTCCACTTTGTACAATTGCATGCAGAATTTCTATAAGGATTTCTTTTTCTCTACGTTTTCTGCCTCGTCGGACAGAAACCTGACATCAGACAAAATCTTATCAGCTTGCTTGAAAGACATATAGCTCTTGTTTATTTATTGTTATGGTTTAGCGTTACGGGGTCAATTTCAGGATATCCATAAAATGAACGATAAAATAACGAATGTCCTTGTATGCTCTCGGATTCTCGGCCACCCACCCACTGAGAAGCGTCAAATAAATATAAAAGTTTCTATTTATTAGAGAAGACGATGGTGTGGACATAAATTGGAGTTAGAGTATCGTACGAGCATTATTACGAGCATGTATCGTATGTTCGATAAATGGCGACAATTTCCAAGTGCATTTTGTGAAAATAACGTGCATAGTGTAAATCGAGAGCTTTGCTTTTCGGAACCGTCCACAGATGTCACTTTCGCATAAATATCGCATAGTTGGAGCTAAAGTCAGTCAAGAAGCCACGTTTTCATCTAACATGACGTTGGTAGAATTTTCAGTACAGTTTAGCTCGGACTGGTTCGAGGATAGTTCAATCAGTAACTTGACATCAATCTGAGTTTTTTGCTGTACTGACAGGAAACTCTTGAAGTAATCATTGACGGCGTGGTTGACTTCTTCATTGCACTAACATTTTTCTCTAGGGAGAAAAGTTTTCATTTTTCTTCATATTTTTACATCCGTTTCCTGGCAACCCGCGGAAATCAATTATGAATGACATCATTCAAAAGGGAGAAAATAACATCCTTCAAATACCATCTACCCATACCCACAACATCGATTTTGTTGGAAAAAATCTCACGCCGACGTCAACAAGGATGACGGTATAGACCCACCTGCGGTTATTGCCGTTGCAATACTACCATCTAAACAAATCGATAGCAGCGAAAAAGCAATTAAAGATAAGACGACAAAAAAAAAAATTAACGTCGACGCAACCGCTAACACGTTCATATTAAATGGTGACCCCGAGAACGCAGAAGCAGCATGCAGCAAGAAGAAATCAACTGCAATTCTTACTAACTGCAATCACGTCAGTGGAGACGAACATCGACAAAGAATTGACGCGTGATATATTTTGATGTCATTCTGGTAAACTGGGACGGCACCAACCCCAAGAAATGCATGTAGGGGAGTACACTGTCGCAGCTTAGTGCAACTAATGCTGTCGAAACTCTTACACCTCCATCTCCAATACAATTTTATTAAGAACTCTTCAAACCTGCTCCGACCCAATTGAAGTGATTCAGTCACTAAATATAATAGACAAAAATCTATAACCTTGTGTCCTACCAACTTCATGAGCGAGCTAAACATCCTTTTGCATCAAATTCATTACAATTAACATTGTTCTTTTCTGATTCATTAAAGCAAAGGGAACAAAACCCTTCTGAAATGATAATAAATTTTCAATTTCACTTTTCGAAATAAACACACTAAATCTAACCCATTTATCCGTATCATTTATAATGGTACCATCAATCAAGGCATACATTCACTAGATACATTTATTCCTAATGCTCGTCGTCATATCTTAACTCGCTTCGAAAAACATTTTCATATACGAAAAGCCCTCATTGTATTCTCATCTATTCGTAGATTCAAAACATTTTCCGGCATGGAAATTCCATTTAATAATACCGTTTCTCGCCAATCATTACTCATGAACGATTTTCAACCCCTATCTTCTAGTTTTACCCAAATATAATAATATAGCCCCCATGGTAGCCGTCTTTCGCACTGAAACACAGAAATTTCCTCCGCCAACGTTCGCAGTTTACGTTGTATCTTCGTATCAAGCAAGTTAAGGTTGAATTGTGGTTTTCACGCGAAAGGTGTAATCTAATTAAACGAAAGACACCAAAGTTCTTGTACGCCAGCCTTCGACAGAACAGTCATGTAAATTTTGCTGCATGATGTTTGTTGTTAGTTTGAGGTTAATAGATTTTTTCCTACCGGATTGTGGAGTATAGGAAAATAAGATGTAATTTATGTGGTGTTTTCATTGAACACAAATGTCGATTTTCTTTCTTCCTTCCCAATTTGATGAAAAAAATTGGTTTGTAAAATAGTTTTATTTTTGTTTTTCCATTTTTGAGACTCTAGGAAATTGTTAGCATACTTTTCTCTGGAATATCGGCAGTCGCAAATATTTCAGGGAACAAAATCATTCATGTTTTTTACGTAGGGCGAAAAGAGACACTAATTTTTGCACTCATAGGGTTGTATCTTGTTAGGCGCTCGAGAAAACTAAAAAAAAACTTCGTAAGGTAGGGTTCATTGTTTTCAAAAAAGTTAAGGTAGACCACTGACTGTTTTTCGGATTAAAATTAGTTTTTTAGGACCCTAAAACAAAGCCATTCTAGCTCGTCGCGATCCGTTAAAATCAATTCTGAAGTAATACCATAGACACACGGCCACCTAAATCGGCAATTTAATGATTTCCAATTATGAATTTAATAATTTCCAATTAAGAAGTTTCCATCTTCGCCGTTTTGAGACTTAAATTGGCAATCATAAAGATTCTTACGCTCAGCCCTTTTATTAATGTAGGTATGTACAAAAAGAAGATACATATGTCATTTTGATTGTTTCGAAATGAAAAATTTATGAAATGTTTCCTTGCCACAGTTCCAGCACAAGGACAGTTTGCTTTCCAAGAAAATATTTTACATACGCTCATATCGTTCTGACAGCAAAACTTAAAACAGCTGACAACTAAGCAATTTCTTTTGTGTGTCTTCTTCTTTACGGTACGTATTAAGACTTTCCGTGATATGTGAACTGTGGCGTATTTTTCACAATTTCGGTCTTTATGCCCAATTCAAATTGAACATTTAGCTGAAAATAAATATTATGAAATTTTTTGGACATTTGGAGACCATTATGATTAATTTGCACATGACTCACATTATCTAAATGGGAAATTACGATAAATGTCCATTAGAAGCACAGCGCTCTTCTGGGGTAATAAATATCTAACTTGACTGGAGTAAAATGTAATTTGGCGTTAACTACATTAAAAAGTATAATTCAATATATATCTGGACAACTTTCAGTTAAGGGGTCATCGACGGATATACGAGTATGGTAGTTATTTGTAAAAGAAAAACATATTAATTACATTTAGATGTAATGAACTGATTCATGAAAGGTGATTATGGCGAAAGGGTGAAGTATTCTACGAAGTATTATGTACATGTTTATTAGGCGCTTCAACTTTGGTTCAGTTCTATGGTTACCGTTCCTGGCATTCTCTAATAGTAATTCAAACAGCTATTAGGATAATGGCACCAATTATATGCAACCACCCTATTTTGTTATTATCCTTTCACTGTAGCTGAACTCAAGTTTTAGCTAACTTTAAAGAATTTCTGTCATTAAACCTTTCAGTAGCAAATAAACGTTTGTCTTTTGAGTAAACTACGCTCAAGAAATGCATTATCAGGCGCAGACTAATTGAAATCTTTCCAAGAACTACTCTAATTTTTTGCAACTTCCCTCTATTTTTAACAAATACTGCACAGCATATTATTGTGACCTAAAAACTAGTGATGTTAGGCTACATCACACTACATAATATGGATTAAGAAAGGAGAGCAGGTTAAATTATTTCAGTAATGTTAAATTATTAAAGACTATCTAATAATGTAAGATTCACTCAAATCTGAACAGTTCTTAAAAGTAGTTAGACACTGTCCTGAACGTAAACATAAAAAAAGTTAGATTACATAATCTTCAACCAATAGTCGTAGAAGTTATAAGGTTAAAATAATGAACCAATTTTGAGTTTTAACAACTAAAATATTGAACAGAGAAGCGACGTGAATAACCCACGTATAGTATAATACTTAAAGTTAAAGTTTTACATATGTTTATATGTACCTATTGCAACGGTGGATGAAGTGTACCCAAAAGTAGGGCGGAATTATTGAGTACGGCTTAGATATGAACTTGCTTCAAAGTATATTTTACAACATTTTGCTAGCTCCGTAGTAGCTTAACTAAGCAGAAAATGTGAATTAAGGACTAAATTAATTTGGATGTCTCTTTTTTTACTACATTTCAGGATCGAAGATAGGTTGGACTCTAACGAAAAGAGGGTATGGCTTCGTTTGTAATCCAATGACAGGTACTTAAACTCGTAACTGTTTCTAAACTTAAAGAATAATCCAGGTGACTATCAATTGTTAATTGGATTGGGATCATATTCAAGACAATAGAAGAAGTTCAAAATACAAACAAAATTGTAATGTTACAATAAACTTTTCATAGTTGAAGGAATTTGTAGATTCAGTGAATTTACTGAACTAGAAATGAGACAGATGAGATGGAACATTTCTGAAAGTTAAAAGACGGTCCCAAGGTAAAAGCCAGAAATAAAGTGTCAGTTATTCTTACACCTCGATGTTCGGAAAATGCTAAGAACAATCCCAAAAGGCGTAAATTGTTCAATAAGAATGTTAAACTACATATTATAAAACTTTGCATATTATTACAAGCCTCATTGGGTGTTGTGAAGTGGCCAATCGGATGATTTCTCCGCTTACTGGTTAGCTAAATTGAGAGGTTGTTGATTTTCTCACTGGAAACTGATTAATTTGATTACCAGGATTGCCAGGGAAGCACCTAACGCTTCTTGCGGATAACGTTCTCAAAATTCTACATAAGTGCTGAATATCATACAAAACTTTGACTGCTAGATTGCTGATGAATAGCAGTCTTATCGGTAATGGCCACTGGAGACAGATTTCAAACGGAACTCTTCTTTTTGAACATCTCTTCAAAAATAAGATTAGTTAGTTCAGAACCTGTTCCATTCGCACAAATTTTCTATCCTGAGATTATCTCCCAGATAGAGAGAAAATTATTACGGGAATTCAGGCCAAAGAGACCCATGTTCAGAAGGACTACCAAACGATCTTCTTAAATAAGACACGAAACTATAAGTTAAATAAGATATTCTCCACTCTCCAGTCGAATGAAAAGATGGCGTCTGGGCTAAGATCCTGAAGAAAGGCGTCCTGAAAGATTTCCACAATCACATGCTAAGTGCTGTACTTTTTGTCGCATCAAAATTATTTATGAAACAGTGGAGAGAACTTAGAAACACGTAATGTTGTTAAGTCCAACGCCATTCACAAGAATCCTTAACATTCAGGTTTAATACGAGTTTCTAGTTCCAAAATGGTTATTGAGCTAATTCGGTTCTGTCCAACCACCACTCAACTTGCAAAGTCTATCAAGCTAGATTCTGCAAATTATGTTTTTGAAGTTACAGACGGCTTTTGGCAGTATAAATAGAGATCCTATTGGAAGGCCTTACGTAGTGTGGTGATTACTAACAATACCGTATACAGCCCATGCAATTGTGAGAAAAATTATCCCAGACGGAGGCTCCTTTGTGATAGGCCATCCCAACTGAGCAGATGGTGTATGTCTGTTTCCATAGAGCTTTTCAGATATAGACTATAGTTATTGAAACTGGTAGGAAAATGTAAGGAGCTACAAATGACAGGAATTGGATATAGCAAGCTGGTAACTTCAAATGGCCCGGTCTTACTCGTCGAACTATTTAAAGCTTGCAGTGAAGAGTCGGATTCTCGCGACCTCCATTCCGGCAAGATCACCATGGCAGTTGAAGAAGTAAGCTCCAATATGAGCTTTCCTTCTAGCGGATAGAGCTGCATATGGACGGTGAAGTTTTTTTTGTTCCTCATCCTCATCGTCTAGGTAGCTTCTACAGAAGTAGTTTGAGAAGAGTCCGATCTTTAGCATGTAGACCTGTATGACAGTGTCTGGTCAGGGGGGGGGGGGGAGGTCAGGTCAGGTACCGGCTGCGGAGCTGATATTCGCCCTTTTGAGCAAAGTCACCATTTTAGGGTGTTTTAGATCCAGCTTCGTCCATATCTGTCTCGCAGTGTGACATGTAATACCGTCTGGTCATCTTGAGTTGATTTCCTCAATTGAGTCCAATCCCAGTAGCAGTTAATATGTAGAGAGACACACACCGAGACTCCGATGTTCCGGCATAATCTGAAGGGTGCTGAAGCGTCGAGCGAGTTCATCAGTGATGCAGTTTCCTGGAATATCTCTGTGTTCTGACATCCAGCACAGAAGAATATTGAACTGTTCAGCCATCTCCTTAAGAGATGATCTACATTCTGCGGCGACCTTTAATGTTGTCGAGGCTGATTCGAAGGAATTTATTGCCACTTAGCTGTCTGTAAAAATCCTAATATCCCTAGAAGATATTACATTACACCTCAGTCAGGACAAGGCCTCCATGAACGACATAAGCTCCGCCTGATAGATACTAGAGTGCTCCTGTAGGCGGAGAGAGCTGCTTATGTTAAGCATGTCAGAGAAAACACCTCCACCTACCCCGCCTTCAGTTTTGGAGCCGTCCATAAATATGTGAGCGAACTCTTCCGTCCGTACCAAATCCCTTTCTCATTCTAGATGAATGAATAAGTTCTCGCAATTCTTGATGACTTTCGCCAAGGATCCTCGAGGAGGTGTCTATTTGAAAAATACTATTGCTGCCCCATTCATCCCTCGGAATTACATAGGTACCATACCAGTAAAATTTAAATAGATTTGACTTGTCGGTAAATAAACTATAACCCACGATCCTCTAAAGAGGATACGTTGTTCGATGAAAAACATTATCGTTAATTGTTAATGAAGTTTTGTTATAAAGTTAAAATAAACATATTTCCTAAAAGCACCTTAACCTACCAAATAAATGTACACATTTTAATATAAAATCTGTGTAAATGTACAAAGAACATCGGTATAAAATTTGCTTAAAATCATTTCTTATTACTTTTGCTGTAATTTCTGTATTACTTTCTAGGTCTTTCTTGCTTTTAATTATATTCCTACTTCAATGTCCTTATTAAAATTTCGTCTCTCTAATTATATTAAAAAAAAGTTTTTTTTTGTTGTATTTACACAATGTCAGTCTATCGCACAGATAAATGCGTTTTCATAAAATAATTATACCGCATTAATTTTATGCTTCACTTTCCATGGTTTAATTAATTGCACACTTATTTCATTCTGCTTGAATTATTTACACTATAAACATTTTTGATTACCTTCGAAAGCGTTTTATACATGAGCGTAATGGCTAAACGGCTAAATGACTATGTTATTATGTACATTATACGTAAAAGAATTTTTGATAATTAATTTCTTTAGACAGATATGAAATACAAAACTGAGTGGAAAATTTATGAGTGAACCGACAAACCTGCCTCAAAATAAGGAACATTATTTTTCTTTTCCCTAGCTATGTGTGTCTATAAAACGAAAATTTAATTTTTTTTGCTAGATAGACGTTTATGTACAAAACGAAATAAGTTTTACACTCGAATAACATCCCCTGGACAATGTGTCGGCTCCTCATCGTTGTCTTCCACTCACCTGCCTTCACGTCACATGAACACATCACCACCGGCGATCACAGCGCCACCGACCGCTTTCCTAGGTGTCGTTGGTATACCATGCGGACATTTTGATTCGTCCTCGAACGTGACCATTTTTTCGCGTGGCTTGATGATCATCTGCTGCGGACATAAGATCGTCTGGGATTGCATGTTGTGTGTTGTGGGTGACGCTCGTCGTGGAGGCGGAAGCGCAAGATCACCAACGCCGGACAAGTTGAACTCACTTACGCTACGTGGCACAAAGTACTCTATGTGATTCTCCAAGATACCAGTGGAGCGACGCGATGGAATGTTTCGTTGAAAGGCCGACGAGCGGCGCGGCAATGAACTATACTGCGACGATAGATGGGGCGTAATACCGGCTATACTACCGCCCGTTTGAGTGTTGCTCAATAGATCAGCCTGTCTGTGTCAGGATTTGGGCGTGACTGCAACAGATACCAGGGCAACATCTTCCGATGCGGCGATTATTTGATCCTGAACTCCGAATTTCCTTAACCATAAAATTAGTTCGGTTTGGATAAGGCTAAAGCACATTGCAACCACAGCCATACCGATTAGGATGTAACCGGATGCCAGATACTGACTAAGGTTACCTGTTGGTGTAAGATCACCGAAACCGATCGTGCCGAGCGACGTAAAGCAGAAGTAGAGGCTCTCGAGAACACCCCAGTTCTGGATTTTGTGAAAAAGAACGGCACCAAGTGTGATGTAGCATATGAGGATCATTACGCAGATCGAGATAGGCACACTTGGCGAATGCGCTATTTGATATGGGCCGTGGAGTTTCATTGGATGGTGATGATGCATGTGATTACTACCGCTATTGTTCGCACTACTGCCAGTGCCATCTGACGGTGGGGTCTTGTTTCCGCTACGTGTCCTGGACGCCTTTCGAAATAAGCATCGCATTGCTGCAGATAGACCTTCACCCATTGCTGATAGGTATAGCAAAACGATTGGTATCCCGAACAGAGCATAAACTAAAGCTGCTATTCGACCCCATTGAGTTCGTGGTGAAATACCACCGTAACCTGAAAATGAAAAAAGAATTTCTATTAGTTCAGTAATTAGTAGACAATCTAAGATAAAGGTGTGACTGTTAATTCTGTCCGACGTGGTACTTTATTATTGGCCTTCGATCCTTGATTCAGTATAGAGCCGAAAAAAAGCCGAAGGAAATATCTTCGCAGTCTCTTGAAGACTGTGTCTGTAGAGCGAAATATGTATCACCCCCTATTCAGTTTTCTCAACGCAAAAGAATGCCACAATTTCCTTCCGTTTTCCACCGCACAATAAGAAAAGCACTAAAGACGAATTTCAACAAGACCCAAGGTGAATTATAGCTCCCACGTAATTTAATTTTCCTCCTTGTTAGGGGTGAACTAAGAGGCATTTCTTTTTATTTGCAACTTCCTTCGGTGAGAGTTTTTTTTCCTTTCTACTGTTCCATTTCGAATGTTTGTAGTTTTTCCTCTCGAGTCCACCGCTTGTAGGATTTTTCTTGCGATTCTGATGATTTCCTAGGTTGTGTCCCACTTATACCCTGGGGGGATGGTCTTAATAGCAGGTGAGATTTATGTCAGCCGTGTCAGGCCAACCTACAATTTTCGTGTATGTCTTGTCTATGCCAAGCTGCTCTACGTATCGGGAAAATTTATATGTGAACGGAAGTGTTTATTATGGGTTTTCGTCGTAGAGAAGAGATTCGCCAAACATCCATCTTCCGAGATGTTTTGTTTTCTAGTTCGGTCTTAAACGAGTTAACAACGGTACGGAACATATGGGACTGATTGTAGAAGGAAACTTCCGCTTTGTTTCAATGACTCCGAAATGTTTATAGAGTGAAAATTCCTGTTGGGATTTTCGGGTTAATTTATGGTAAGGATCCGGTAAAGAGTTGTGTAGCTATTACCTGATTTTACATGTACGAATAACATGATACAGATACTTTATAACGATGATATCAAACCCGAAGTGTAAGGGCCTAATGAATTAAGTAAGATTTCGTTTGTGTCGACATACTCTAATGAGCAGCTCTTGTGATTTCAATTGTACGAGTACGTACCTTACTATTTTTAGTTTATTATTTCAATACAGTATTGTGCTGGATTCTTAAAATACAAAAAATTAGCTACCCTTAATTTTTTTTACGTTTCATGACTTTTAGACACGAAAAAAAGGAAAAAAAAATTCAGCTCGTCTGTCCGCCGTACGCCTTAGTTTTAGGAAGGGGCACCAGACTGAGCTGCAGCTGCACACTAGGCACCAAAAGAGGGCCCATAGCGATCCCTTCGGATAGAATCGTGCAACTTGCCAGTTAATCACCCCCAAAACATCCCAAATCCCTTATGAACTTGACTAACTTGTCATACCCTATCGATTTACGATCTTCCAAACTATCGAAGAAGAGACTGCCCAACCACTTAGAGCGCCTTCTTGCAAACCGCCTGAATGTGCACAAAATGTGGGTAATATCCTCCTCCGCATATAGATCAAAGCAGTACCTACGCTACACACGTCAAAGTCAGCTATCCCCATCCGCATGGCATGTTTTCCTAACAAGCAGTGCCCCGTCAGTATTCCGATGAGTACCCGCAATCTTTCCCTATTCCACGACAGTATTTCCCTGGACCTATGTTTGTCCAGCCTTGGCCAAAATGCCCGAGAGATCCTTCATCCCGTCAGCTGCTCCCACCTTGAGTTCGCTGCGCCAATGGCCCGATCCCTGATATAAGCGCTTTGATGCCGCTTAGCGGTGGGCTAACCCTCTCCTCCAACAATTCGGATGACGCCAATCCCACTCTTGCCAGCTCATCGGCCAGTTCGTTTCTTCGTATGTCGCTATGCCCTGGTACCCAGCAAAGTTGTACTCTTTTCTGACAGCAAAGTGCCTTGAGCACTTCACGGCAGCGCCGTACGCCTTACGTCGACATGTGTGCGAAGAATGTTTCAAGGCTCGTCGAACCCTTTAGTTGAATTTGATGATGAGATATTACAGTGGTTATTTCTATTTTAAGAACAACTCATAATCTCGAAACAACTGATGATATACTCCGACTTTGAGCTATTCTATTGAAAGTAACGATGAATATTTGAAGTACTTTGTTGTAACTTTCTATTCATATTTTTACATGGAACTATTGGAAAATTTATGTATACAAAATTGAAAGCCTATTATCCAGATCTAGTGAAATTTCACTTCTTATATAAAGCCTAGTTCTGTGTTCAGCGAAACGAACACCAACGAAAAAGTCACCTTCGAGGCGAAGTGAAATATTCTACACAGTTCGCTACTAGATGTCGTTGATAAAAAAGCGCGCGAAACTTGAAAATATTAAAATATGGTCAAGTAGTTACTATTTCGGCACATAACACAACAAAATATTGCTCACACAAAATTTAACGAGCACAAACTTACTGAATTGACAGCGAACTATTGAAAATTTTGAGTAGTCAAATATTTCGCTTGTCAAAAAGCCTCCCGTACCATTAAAAACGAAACGAAATTGCCACGAGCGCCATCTATTAGTGACTACGGCAAATGTCCATTCCGTCCACGAACACAGTACTGCAAAACGAACGAAATATTTCGTCGGTGAAATGTCAACGAAAATTTCATTTTTTTATATGGACTTTGACAGTTCATTTCGTTTCGCTCGGAACACAGTACTAGGCTTAACATGCAAAGAATCGAGTAAAAAATAGTGAAAAAATTAAAGTTTAATTTCGCGAACAGATGGCACTGATCACAACTCACATTCTACTTTATTCTATTAGTAAAAAATAGTATATCTTAGGATTTAGTGGATTGCAATAGCACGTCGGAGACCATGAAAACAGGAGCTTGGTGGACTTAACTAAAAACATTCAAACGTTTGTTGATTTCATTAAACGTTTGTTGTTTTCCGGCGTCAGTGGAGTGAAACCCCAACACGAAATCCTCGACTGTCGATTAATCTCTTCAAAGGGTGTATCATGCCTACTATGCTTAGAAATATTCTATATAGACGATGTTGAAACAAAGTTCATAATAACGAATTATATTGAAAGTGAAACTTAGTGGATTTCACTTGTAAGCCGACGATATAGATATAACAATTCGCGTAAGAGGTTTTTATGGAATACACATCCTGACAAATCGAACAAAGTCTCCAAACTTTTCTACCAGACAAAGTAACAAGTTAACACGAACCAAACTATAGACTAATATACCACTTTACACTATTTTTCAATCAATATCAACTAACCAATCTCAGATAATTATCTAGAAGAACCTAGATCAATAATTCGAAAAGTAACAATATAAGTAAGTGGTACAAAGTGATTGCATGCATGCTCTTTGTTGCCGGAGGAATGTAAATAGGTCGCTCCTGATATTGGGGCATGGAAGAAAACTCGATAAATTGAGTTAAGGAATACTTGGCAGTAAATATCATTGTTTTCGCAGGCTTTCCACGTTCAGAAAAGGCATGGGATTAACGTAATTTATTTGTCTGTGGTAATGAAGAGATCTTGTTTACTTTGTTGATGTTTCTTAGACAATCTTACAGGAATTGAATCGTTTTTGATAGAGTAATGTGTGAATTCTATTAGAATGATTACGTACTTGGAAACAATTTCTCGGACTCGTAGATAATTGTTTTCGATTAAATTAGCTAAGTAAAGTGTTTCTGAATTAAAGCATGTGTTCAAGGTTCAAGGGTTAATATAAATTTCAAACAAACAACACTAAAATTAATAATGTAAAAGTAACACTAGGCAAATACCAAAATATTGGGTCCTAATACCCGTTTTATTATGGACTGAACCATGTCAAATTTTAATCACTGAATTGCCATCGCCTAATGAAAAGGCCTCATATAGAAAGAACTATCTTGCTTTATTAAATGCTAAAAGGTATGGAAAACATGTCAAAAGATGTACAAAGTGCCATATGCCCTCTGGGCCTGACCGTAAATTTGATGGGGCCGGATTTTTAACCGGGATCCATACTTAATAAATAAATTAAAAAAAAATACCAAAACATTGTAACGGAGTGGTAAAAAATTTCATTAAAATATCATTCAATATAAATTAACTTTTATAATAAATTCTTCGGTCGCTCTTGTTTTGCAGCTTTCAAAACTTTTCAACAGAACTACACGGAAATTCCAGCATAATTTAATTGCAACATATGTGCAATATTTGCGTAAGTTCCAAATTTATGTTGAAAATTTTCTTTATTTAGTAAATATTTAAATTAAACATATAAATTTAATTAAAGTTGACTGGTAAACAACTCCGTACGAATCCATTGTACTCGTATGTACGCTCACTATTTTGCAGTAATAATAATCCCGGAAAGAGAACCCATTTTCGTTTTATACTGTTGGCGAAATCTGTTGAGAATGATAAATTTCGGTATTATTTCGTGTAAGTGTGTGACGCATCTGGGCCAGTTTCTGGAGAGACGCTATCTCGAACGGCGAACTTTCGAGATTATAAGTTATATTCCAAGAAATATTGGAGTAAATTTACCATTATTATAGGTAGATGGCAACTGTTTTCCATCGATAGTAATGGCAAAATTACATGCATGTGTAATTGGAGGGAAAATTACACAAAAAAGTTATAATAATTACACAACATGTGCGTAATCAATTCACATAAGTATTATAATCATATCACTAAAGCTACGTAATCAATAGACATAAGTAGCATAATTATTACACAGAAAATGCAATTATTACATTTATATATATATTGTTTATAATTCGCGCTTTATTTAATTCATATTTATAATTGTACGGTAAAATCATAAATTAAGAACGCAATATTATTATTATTAGTGTTAGATATTATATTATTATTACAGTATTAAATTCAATTGAGTTGACAATGATATTACGGCTACTGATTATAAAACTAGTTTACAAATATTGCTCAAAAATACTTGTCTGGTTTAGCAAACCTGATTAGGACGACGTGTAGAAATGATGAAACGAATTTTCGTGAACTTGCTTATTCTGGCGTAATATTACACAGTATTTAAAGGAAAATTACACTAAGCCTATATACCACTAAGCTAATATACTCTTTTTACAGAACAATCGATTTGTGCGCTAAAAAAATATTATTCGTCAATAATACGTACAATTACATAGATTGTGTATTTTCCACATAAAGACAGAGTATTTTTAAAAACTATATTTAGATTGTATGCAGATTCAGTTGCAAAAATGGCGGTTTTTCGGCCGCACCTTGATGAGACCATATCAAAAATGTGTAAATAAGTCTTGAAGCGTTTCAGAAGCTTAGTTGCTTGCTACTAGCACTGATTGGTTCCACTGTCACAAACGCAAAGACTTAACTCACTTGTGATCTAAGAAAGCATAAGGAATTATAAGTAAATATTGGTGCTGCTCCAAACAAAGGACTGTGAAGACCACAACAGAGCATTCTCGCTGAGAGTGATTAATGTTCAAAAGCGAAAGTATGAACAGGGTCTTAGTGCTGTCATGCAACATCTAGCAATAGTTACTTTCCCCAGGAGCCATCGATCAGCCATCGAATAGTAGTGCAATTTCTACACATTTGCATCGGACAATTTACTTCATTTCTACGTTCATAGATGACATTTTCAGCTACAAAAGTTTCCGTTTAAATTTAAGGAAAATTCAATACATTTTCTATACATTTTCTAGTATTTGTATAGGAAAGGAAAATCACAATACGTGCAAGAAGTAAGAAAACTTTCAGAGAATATGCGGAATTTTGGTTGTGTCCATTTTGTTTTTAAGTTCTTCTTCCATTGATGTTATTACATGTGGTTTTCAGGAAGTATCATAATATTCCAAGGCTTGACGAGCTGAGTTAGTTTTTTTTTATTTCCAGCTTAAGAGCATGAGCCAATCATATGACGCAGGTTTCAAGTTAAGATCGCATTTCATGAAGACATTACTCCTGTCTTATATTTAGAATAGAAGGATTCAACAAATCCATCATTACTCTATGTGGAACGAAAAATCCGACCAAATATATTGCATCTCTCGTAGAAATGAATTGGAATTGGTACGTAGAAAGAGCGTACATGTGTAACGTAGAAATGCCTAGAATATTATACGAAGAATCGATGTAAGTACAATAATATCGATTTAAAAACTTTCCATATTTGAATTGCCAATTGTGGCTAAAGGGAAGATAAAACACAATCTGGTGTTCGTTGTACGTTTGTCAATCTCCAAAGAAAGCACCCATCAGCCCACTTAAGAAGGTTGTGCGTATCGGAAGATGATACATAAATATCAATCAAATAATACTAATGGTACACACAAATCCTTATATGCAGTCCATACGTCATCGTCCAATGTGCAATCCTGAATTCATTTCCGATTCACAAGGCTTAATTTGGCCAATCATATGACCTGCCATTGTGTGAGACAATTTAAACAAAAGGCATGGTAGATGGACCATGATTGGATGAGTATTTCCATGACATCATAATCACACATCGATCTAATAAGGCTCGAACTATTCGACACAGCTCAGTATGCTGTCGAGAGTCGAATATTTGACATAGCTGAAACGAACTTCTTTACCAGGACCTACTTATCTTTCATTTCAATGGCCAGTAATACCCCAGCCATATCCTGCCTAACATTACGGCTAAGCAAACCCCTCTATTTGGAACTATCACATTTAACATAGTCACAATTGATAGCGGTATAATGGAGGCGTGTATCAGCCATCAACGTCAACTGGGCTTTATATGAGAGGTCTTGATTGATGACCTTAAGTCAACCTTGCCTTTGCCAGCCATGAATTCATGACATGTACGATTGGACGTCAGATTGTTTGATGAGTTACTCAACGAGTTTTGAGTACATATGGCAGCACTATACACACCCAACTGTTCTGGGTAACCATCAAGGATTTTTATTTTTATACCCGATAAAAATATGATGATTATAAGATGAAATGAATACGATAAAAGGATGAAGGATTGCCTACCGTCAGGTAAGTGATGGATTCGCAATGGGATATGAATTTTATCCGTTCCAGAAATTCATCAGATTAATAACACAGCGGCGACGGGATTGTTCAAAGCTCAAAACATGTTTGCCCATACGGAGGGTGTACAAATGCGGTGACCATATGACATACATACGTTTCGAATTGCCTCTACTGGAAGGATATAAATTGTAAGAGCTTGTGATATGCAGAGGCTTCGGGTACGTGAAATATGAGTTCAATGCAAATTAAATATTCAAATATCAATTTTAAACATGGAATCCAATTTACGAACGAGGTACACGGGGCATATGCATAACGCGATTTAAGGTGAGTAATGCTTTCCCAACATATTCGATTTGTTGAAATTCACTGACATTCTCAAATTATGTTGTTATGCCATGCTGGCTATAATTTTAAATATTGCTGGCAGATTTAAGTAAATTTAATCAAGTGACTGAGAATAGTTAATCCTAAAAAGCTTAAACTTTTCGACTAATATATTCTAATCAAGAGGAATACTATAAAATCGGGCCTTGGCCTTGAAGTAATGCTAGAGTTACTTCATTGTGAGACCAATGGAACACTAGGAGGTGAAGTGGTTAACTACACGCTCGTCCGTGATTATTACCCCGATTTTAACTCAGGTACTCATTAACAGCTGAGTGAACTGGAAGTCCGGCACCCAATCCCATTTTCGAAAATTACTTGTCGCCAAGCAGATTCGAACCTGGAACCAGGTGCACCAAAGGCAAGTGCTCTAGCCACTAAGGGCCGGTTTCACAGTCGAAGTTTAAACCAAAAATTTGGTTTAAACTTAGGATCTTACGAACAAATTCCTAAGTTTAAACCAATTTTATGGTTTAAACTTCGACTGTGAAACCGGCCCTAAGCCACCCAGATTACGGTTTACAAACGGACATTTATTTCTGTCTATGATTTTTTGTGTCCTAAGACGTGGAAGTACAAAAATTTAGAGTAGATAACTTGGTGGATATATGAAGATGTACTATGAAAGTAATTTGACGTACAATATATCAATTGGGGCAAACAAGTGCTGAAATGCGGTCGTAAGCTTTCAGAAATTTCACCATATTCAAAGAAATCTTTGTTGCTTTCCGGCATCAGTGGAGTGAAATCACCGAATGTTGATTAATCGCTATCCTTGAGGACATGATAGTTGGAAAACCTTCACTGGATAGGTCAGTTTATAAGACTGTGTTGTACTAGGTTCGAAGAAGCTGTTTCGTCATAAATGGCATAGAATCGTCAGATTCATGCCTACTATCCGAAACACCCTTAGCTGGTGGTATATTGCTCAGGATTATTCTATATAGGCGATGTTGAAACAGATTTCATTATTGCGAATTATATACTGAGTAGCATTATTGCTTTCGCATCCTTATACTTAAGTTAGGTGGCTCTGAAGAACATCCAATATTTCAACCTTTTTGGTAGAATTTTTGGCTGTTCGCTAGAATATATGAAACTCAACGCTCAACTGTGCGACATCGAATCCCGCCATTAGCAATTTTTTCCCCAAGTTATTATTAATGGCATTTTTTCATAGTAAGCTACCATAGAAGCAGATTTCTTAGGTTTAATATTGAATTAATTTTACTTCTATGGGTTCTCTATTTAAGAAACCCTTTTTTTGTTTTTTTTTTTTAGTTTAACCACCAGGGAGGTGTAGTGAGTTGGGTTGTATGCATTTCCAATAATTCCGCCATATTCCGTTTAATCGCCCAAAAAACTTTTTATTAATTTATTTTGCTACTCAACCCCTAAAGGTGGAAAAAGGTAGCTATGTATGGATATGTAATTTCAAGAAATCCCTCAGACCTTGCAGTTCTGACGATATCGAATTGGTTTTTACTTCTTCAGATCTTTTATATAATCCCAGAAATATCGATATCATAATTTTTAGATATATGCGTTTCAAACGCGTTTAAGTATAGCAAAATAAACGTGTTAAAAGAGTAGTGTTCAGAATTTGCAACTCATTTTATTTTAGCTTGTTCTGACAAATTGATATTCAGCTGTGTTTCATTAGCAAATTTATGCTTTCTAAATTATTTGAAACAAATGTGTTTGTATAGCAGTACTGAAAAGTGAATAGATTAGCTAATGCAGTCGTTGCACCAGCACTAAATTGAGTTTCTACAGCATTAAATAATTGCTTGCAAAGCTTACATAGATTTTCTCCAGGAACGCAGTACGTGTTTCCGTAAACGCGTTCGGGAACTGTTTTCAACGCGTTTAATTCGATTTAAACGCGTTAATTTTATACTCTGAACATAAAGAGAAGAAAGGAGTTGCATACATATATTTTCACAAATTTCATTATATCTCTTAGGTCTGATGAAATATCGAATTGATTCATACTTCTATTTTTATTTAGACGCCTAAAAATTAGTTTGACATGTTTTAGAAAGTCAACCCCAATTGTATAAGGGGATTGTATTTATTTTAGCTAATTTTGTCACGTGTATCTCAGGTCTGAAACTGATTTTTACATATTCGGCAATTACTCCGCCAAGGCTGTGTAAAAGAATTCTATACGTTCTTGAAAGCTTCATCTGATGACGTAGTAAATTGATTATCAGTTCTACGTGATTTCTGTGTAACCTCATAAAAACCAGGATAGGATTTTTTTTAGGATTTGTGGGTATTCAATCTCCCAGTGAGTGGTTAGTTGTTGTAAAGATTTTCACGAAATCCAGCATATCTCTTGAGTGATGAGATACCGAATAAGTTTTTTTCTTTTATTCTACTTTGTTTATTTTTCTATAATTCCTTAAAAACCAATTTTAATATTTCAGGTGTGGTATTTAACCTTTCACTTCGAGTAAAGAAGTTGCATGTGTGTTCACGATTTCCGACATTAAGGTAAATAATGTTCGATACTTAACCCTCATTGCGACGTAACGGTCCTTCAAACGTTTTTAATTTCTTTTAGGTTTGGTGGGATTATAGATATATAAATACTGGAGACGACATGGCATCGTTTTTGTATGAAGTCCTTTAAAACATTTTGAAGCAAAATTGAACGTTTTTGTATGAAGCGTGTGATGCCAGGTGGCAGTGAAATGCAAACAGGAGCCAAGTATTCAAATGTTTGGCGTTTTATGTTTTCAAGACCGGAGTATAACAGAAATGTGAGTAAGATGCTAATAGTAGCATAGTGTTTATTGCCGGTCGTTTACTAGCAATCGTTCGGCTTCAAAACAGTGAGATACCAAATTAAATTTTATTTAAAGGGGAATTAAAATCAAAATCAATTTCAAGATTTTTTCATATTTTTTTCTATGGTCTTTTTATTTATTTAAATTTTCATATGAAGATGATACTGTAATAATTAGATTAAGTAATAACGAAATAAAATTTACAAATAACCTCGTTGTCTACACAAAATTACAGATTTTGACCGTTTCCTAAAATCGTAAATTTTGATTAAGAGTGTCACTTTTGTCCCACCTCGACTTTATCATTTTTGTCCCACCCCGACTTTATCGCAAAAAATAATCAAGTTGTACCCAGACTGTTAGAATTTTTTTTTATTATTTTACTGTGGCTTTCTGTCCACAGTATATAAATCAATTAGAACATTTATGCACAATATAATTAATAAGATACACCACATACTCGTACATAATTTAGTATGAACTAAAAGGACAAATCCGTGAAAAACATGGCTGATTTTCGGAAAAGCCGATATCTTACTAACATGGAACTAATGAAAACGTTAGGGTGAAATCATACTTGAGACCACTTCTTTCTGAGGAATTAAGTATGAATCTGTATCATTCCAGTTAAGTATTTATTCGAAATCTAGGTCATTCCTCTTTGATCATAATACAGAAATATTAATATATATATACACTCTTCGGATTCGGGTATACTAGAAAATTCATAAGTCTTCCGAAATTCGGCACGGGGCTTTTATGTTCCTTTTCAATATTGTCCACCGTGCACAGGTAGATAATCGCAAGCGACGGAACTACGAATATCCTTCACCGCATTAAATTTATATGGGCCTTGGTAGCATAGCTTGAGGAATATTATCATGTCTACTATACCGGTAGTCATCCTTTCACTTCCTCCGATTAAACTGGACTCGAAAATTTGTCTCTCATTTTTCTAGAAACACGGAACATAAGGCTAAAGGGCTAAAAACAACAACAAGGATATTCGCCAATATTTGGTTATTTTCTAGAGTTTCTGGAAATATTCTCATCCTTTTAAGCCCATGTCTGTTCAGATTCTGAGTCCTTCAGATGTAGTTGTTTTTGTTGTATTTCTTTTTTTTGCTGTTCAGCACTTTTTGCTCTCGTCTTTTGGTGCCCGGCTGGCTGACGTTATTAATGTCGAGCCAGGTTTTGTACTACTTTTCAGACTTCCATGTTATATACCTAGTCATCCGTCACTGCCATTAAAGCGAGGAAATCGAAATGGTACTGATGTACCAAGCCATGTTTTGTATTTTTTTCAGATTAAATTCGGGAACGTTTCGAAAGATACGTAAAAGTTGTATTTAACT
Organism: Beris chalybata; assembly: GCA_949128065.1. NCBI lineage: Eukaryota > Metazoa > Arthropoda > Insecta > Diptera > Stratiomyidae > Beris > Beris chalybata. Next base: position 25,391,818 of record OX421896.1, on the reverse strand, counting down.
TTGATTTTGAAATGTTTAATATTTTGTTTATCTTTTGAAAAAAAAGACAATTATAAAATTTTAATATAAATTATTATCAATTGTTTGCCACTTTTGGTTCATACGTATTTTGTCCTTTTTATCTATTATACCGTTTTCGTCCTTTTTATCCATTTTGTCCACACGATTGGTGTTGTGAACGCTAAACTTCTAAAATATATGATAGTAAGCCAAGTTTACAGTTGCAGTATTTGATGTCATGAGAGTTACTTTCGTGCTATCATGATAGCACTATCGTTCTATCACGTTTCGAAAATTCAATTAATTTTCCACTATCGATCGGCAAAGACAAGATTATACCGCCGTCTTATTGCGTCCAACGCCAATATATGCAGAGTTTGGAGGACACTGAATCCCAAAATGTTTACCATTTATAATCCAACACTTTTTTCCAGTCACACACTGCATAAACAATGTAAGTACAGTGTAAACCGCTTATAAAGTGCACTTTCATAAAGTACATTCGGTTATAACGTACCTTTTTTAATCCCCATTTACAAATGTGAAAGTTTCTTATGGTGGTTTTAACGTTCTACCTTTGAGCTCCCCTCAAGGTACGTTATAACGCGGTTGCACTGTATAGCGTAATTGCACTGCCGTACTATCGCGTCGTGTATACAGCAGCCTATTGCACTATCGTACTCTTACACTATCGTGAATTGCTCTCATGGTAGTACTATCGTTATTTTCGAATTTCGACTTAACGGTGAATATATTGAGAAATAAAGCCTCTTCAAATTTTTAATAATTTCTTTTTTTTACTCAGAATAAAAAATTTTGGTCCACCCATCGGACACACGTTCTTTTTATTCTGGTCAATTCTCAACTGAAATTCTTGTTCGGTATTTCATCTAGAATATCATACGATTGAGGACGCTGCGCTGTACTGCTCTTTTTTAAAATCGATAACACGTAACGTAATTTAATAACGACGTAAAAAATAGAATTAGTATTCGTAACTAAAATTCATTATAAATGTATCTATCTACTGTTCCGTAAAAAAGTCGATTAAATTATACTCTCTCGAAAAACTTCAACAAAAACCAACTCTTCAAGATTCGTATCGCTATTCTCCAAGACATGGCATATCGTGAGATTACAACCTACTTATTAGCCAATTCGAATTCTATTCGAGTACACTAAGCCCGGATCCTTCGCATTGAATCCCCACGAACCTGAAACCAAATCCGACCATTGGATCCGTATCCGAATTTATAACCTCATTCTTGCGGCTTGCGTATCTTTGCTTCTCCAAAAACAATTTCGTACATTATTATCCCGTGGAAGCGCGTTTAATACGTGACCTTTATATAGGACCCGTAAAACAAGTGCCGATAATGTTTATTGTATATTTACAGTCCTTTCTTGTAGATTTTGCTGTTTTTTCGTTATTTCGCACAAGTGTGTAGGAGTAGCCTTACCCCAATGCCCACCGCGCACACCGTGAAATCTATTAGGTAGTAGGGTGGCGCGTATCTTCCGGAGAAGTTAAAGTTTTTTGTCCGTTCAAGATGATATACAGCTAAAGCTTTGCTAATATTTCAGATAGGGTTATGCCTTTTTTGCCTATTAAAAATACAAACAATACAAAGTCTGAACTGAATATCCCACCGACGACCAACTAGGCTATTTTAATGCGGCAAAATTTTCCAATCTAAATTCAGCGAACGTATTGAAAGAAAATCCCCCAGTGCTGCGGATTTTCATGCCGAAAAAATGGAAATACTTTGAATGGAAAGTGTTCGTGGACGAAACGTTATAGTCCCCTAAAATCTATTTTAATATATTTTCTATGCTAACCATTTTCGCTGGCTAATAACTTATCAACTTTTTCGAATGTCTTTTTTCATAAGGTCTTAGGACTTGGCGTCACTTTATAATTTGCTCTGCACGAAATCGCACTCGAATACGACATTATGGCAGTTGGTCCATGTAAAAGTTTCCATCGATTCGGTTCGATATCAATGGGAATGTGTTCACGCTTAAGTGAAATCGCTTTTTCATGCAGAAGAATCTACCTTGAAATCCTTTCGAATGGGAAGTCATAAATTTTATGGAATGTGATTTTCGTGATTTTGATATTTCCTTCAAGAGTTTCGGGTCTTTTTATTCAATCGAAAGTCTTACTTTCGCATGTGTAGTGAATTTGTAAATGCACTCGAGTACCAAGAAGACAATTATTGAATCATAAAACATCCTAAATAAAAGCCTAATATTTAAAAGCCTAGATATTAAACAATTCTGTGAAAGTTATTGTCCTTAAGGTGCTCTTACACTTCAAGCAATTGATTGCCCGGCGACTATTGCTAAAAAGAGTGGAGCAACACAAGGCAATATCATGCTAGTTGCGGCAATATTTCGGCAATGTAGCAATGTTTTCACAGATTGCTAAATTTAACAAGAGTGAGCATAATTCTTAAAATTGCATATTTTTAAACATTTAATTAATGAATTTACTAACTGAGAAGTAATACTGTAACACCGCTTGCAATTTTCAACATTCAATATAAAAAATTGATTATTGTGTATGAAATTACGCATTTTGTATGTAGTTTTGATACTTCATAGTAATCTTTTTTTTTTTGTGGTACGTATTAACTTGTGTAAGATGTGATTTCAAATTTAAATAGAAAATAATGTCTGAAGTTTGTGGTTTTAGTTACAACAAATAAATTAAATTTTTATTATATATTATATACTATTTTTATTTTTACTATTATATATCCTGGTTTTTCCCCAAATATCACGTGTTGCCATTCTCTTATGTTTGATGAGAAATAGTATAAGTTATTACTTTACAGGTATTTCATGAATGTAATCGCCTTAAAACTAATTCCATTTATCAAAATTCACTCTGTAAGTGGGTGTAAAGCGGCTGCAAACGTTTTCATGACTACAAACGTACCTCATAGATCCGATGATATGTCGAACTGGTTTTTACTTCCTTTCTTTATATACAATCGCCTAAAGGCCAATTTCAGGATTTTTGGATTTGTAACCCCTAAGTAGGTACTAGGTCTTGAAAACATTCCTACGGCGATGTCATGGGTTCAATTCTCACTCAACGCATAATTTGTTTTACGATTTTTTCCTTTGCTATGACCAGTTTATTAATTTCAATATTTGTATAAAGAACTACAAATGAATGTTGAAAGTTGTGCAAGGAGCTATTCAAGGGACAAAATTTAGTTTTCCATAAAAGCTTATCTCGAAATAACTGATGCTATATTTTTACTTTGACCACATTCTGGAATATCTGTAATTCTGTGATGAAACAGTGGTGTAAGCATTCACCCCCTCTTTGAACTGAGAAATAATAAAGTTTCGTCCAGAACTACACTCAATGTAAAGTAAATTTTTAGTGAATGAAACACACACGTTTTTGCTTTTGACATTGATACTTCAGTGTGATATGGTGGTTTTGAATAGAAATCCTTTCATACACGTCTGTCCATTCAGTTGAAAATTTGGCACGACCTATAAAATGGAAAGATGGCAGACTATGTTCGTTTCCTGCAACTGCTTCCTCCTCCCATATAAGTTCTTAAAACACGTAGGTATTCATGTTAATTGATCGAATATTGCAAGTAAGAAATTTGAAATTGTGCTCTCATGAAATTTTCAAACGAAAATTTTGATTAGAATGCACATCGAATGGGTCCTTCTTGTCCTTAGCCTACAAAAGTCCCTCAAAAACGTAAATTTTGCAGAAATTATTTTTAAGTCATAATTAATTAATTAAATTAACTAGTAACATATTCGGGTCCGGGTCATACAAAAGTCCTTAAGGTCCTCTTAAATAATATTGAACGATAACTTTAGAGCACTTTAATTTACGCTAGGATTTTAAAATTTTGTTTACGTTGATTTTACCTACATATATAACAACTATTGCAACGAAAGTCAGAAATATGATATGAGTATAGCTGCCATACAAACATCCAGTAAAAATGTCCTAGCTTAATTGGCAGAACTCATTTTATCTCAATGCACCATTTATCCACGAAATCGGCATTTTTTACATATTAGTTTGGGTTTATTAGACAACGAAATCCCTGTACTCCTTCGAGTAGCTAACATACATAAAGTCCCTAAAAACGTATTCAGGAATATTGGCCGATTAACAATCAAAACGCTTCAAGCTAGAAATTTAACATTTTTCTCAATTCAATGGTGCCACAGGGGCATTTGGAACGATTTCGTTTGTGCACTTCGTGTATTTGCCAAACAATGCTTATTGGAAAATATGTTCATTCAAATTCCGAATCCTTGATAAATCGATAAGCTCTGAAGTCTAAATTTTATAGGTATAGCTTTTTTTAACGGAAGGTATGATCGATTTTGGTATTGGAAATTTAAATCTTCTCCGAGTAGCTCTCATTCAAAAATTCTTGGAACACGTGTGCACGGTTATAGGAATTTGAAATATTGTACATACTATTGTTAATGGTTCCAGTTAGTGGTAACTATGCTAGAAATCGAGTGAGCTCTTCCTAGAGTTGCCCTTCGAACGTCATTAAAAAAGGAAAATTTTACTTTCCCTGAAGTTTCCGATATGAATTTGAAACCGGATGATATTGTTTCCACTTTCGAAAAGTAATCAAACGAGAGTCCTTAAAAAAGAGCAAGCTACTTGCGAAATTCTAAATTATTATTATTCGAAATTATTATGATCTATCCCCAACTGAAAACAAAGTTCAAAGTTTCATCTAGAGTCTTATACAATTGATTTACAGCCGATTGCAACTAAGGCTAATTTTTATTTCATACCTATATTTTCATATTTAATTATAATTCTATATGTTTTGTTTTATTTCTTTTTGAACAATTATAACTCTAGCACACAAGCTTTGCTGCTGTTATTATCGAATTTTGAAAAATAGAAATAGCTGAAAAAACTTGTTTCCATTTTCGACATCACACTGTCATAGTGAAAACTTTTATTGATAGATATTATATTAGCGACGCCGTCAAAGTTCAATTGCTTGTGCATGGAACCTGGAATAAACCGGAAAAAATGGCTGAAGGTCCCAAAGAGTGTATTGAAAAGCCGCAACATTTTATTTCACTCGGGTCAAATGCATCGGACTATACTTGCGAGCGTGCTGACTCCCCATTTAAATACCTACTCCAGAAATGCGAAAAATATCCTGAAGCAGATCTCTGGGACTACCCAAATGACAGCAGCTTTAGTGTAGATTGGTCAGTTGAATCACCATATCGAATCCTGGACGCCAATCATCCACCATACTTCGAGTCAAGCTGGTATGGACACACCTTTCCGGATCCGCCACCCATTCCACCTAAGATTGGTAATGTTGAATCACCGTACTATCTACTGGACAGCAACATGTACAAATACCCTGAGGCGCAATGTTTCCACGATGATTCTCATCCCAACGCAACTCTAGAACAGTACGAGTCGTACTTGCGGAAGAACGTGAAGCGACTGATTCACAAGCCGTGGCGAGTCAACATTGCTGATTTCAAAATTTGCATGACCAATGAACAAATGAATAACATTAAAGTTGAGGAATTTTGGAGCGTCAAGAAATGCGCAACGAAATTAACTGATAGCGTTCTAATGGAAGCTGTAAAAATTATTAACAGCGAACGAAAGAGGACCAACCGGGACGAACTCTATGACGAGCCTGCAGTCGTCACAAAGGAAGAGTTCTATTGGCCACAAATGAATCACTTCCAGATTGATACCATGAAAAAATTCATCCAGGACTATATTCACCAATGGAAGTTGGAAAGAGGTTTTAAGTTTGTCATCAAATATTTATCGTCCGAGTCGTCTGATACAAGCGATTTTCATCAGTACCTAGCGATGTTCAGCAAACCAATTCCAAGTTGTCCGAATCCTCAAGCGACGGCTACCGTTTATTTTACAGCTGAGGTGACTCACGTTGTACCTGAAAAAATGCCAGTACATGTCACATACCAATTTGAAAATTTTACCCAGGTGCATGTACCTGACGGTCGACTGAAATTTCAAAGCTTCCTCATCAGTACGATAATTAAAAACAAACTCGATGTTTTTACGGAATTAGATTTCTGAACGCACTCGCTTTTTTATGGAAGTAAAATGCCGCATCACAGAAAACCAACATGATTCGATTAGGATTGTATTAACTTTCAATCATTTTTACCATGTGTGATCCAATATGTGGCAGTTATAAATTTTTAATTATTTTCAATTTTTTACTTCCAGGAATTTATATGAAGTTGTTATGTTTTTCGATTTAATAAAACGAGTGGGGAAAAAAATTTAAAAATGGTTATATCAAGTTGCAAAATAGGTTTACTGTTTCTTAGCTACTAGCTCGAAGCAAATACATTTTCAAATTGCATCCTGCGGCCTTATTATAAAATATCTCAAATTTCCCTGCTCATCAAAGAAAGGAACGCGTCGAGTGCGATTGAGTTACATCTGAATTATGCTATACCGGTCTACAATGCACCAATGGTCTGGTCATTATTGAACAGATTCTAGGAATCATCCACTAAAATACTTTTGTTTTACTAGTCGTAAGAGTTAATAATCACGGAGATTCATAATTAGCGCGCATCGAAGAATGCACAGAAAATTGAATTGCTCCGCATCAAAGATTACTATGAAATTATCGGGAGATATCAGCCTTGATGTCCAGACACATTTGATGGTGATACTTTCTAGAAAGAGAATGGCCTATTTGTTACGTTTGTAAAAAATGATTTGAAAATATTTACCTCGGAAACATCACTTAAAATGAGGACAAGAAACTTATTTCGGCGTAGAGTACAAAAAGGTTGATCAATGATTTGTTTAAAATCCTAAAAATAGTACCCAATAAGAAATAGGTTTTGAATAAGATTTGTTATGGATTAAAAACAAGATTTTGAGGGATAAGATTTCTGTGCGTTCGGAGCTTAGAGAAGGTTATAGGCCTGAATCCTTTTAGTACATTTTCTGTGGTGTTCACAAGTGTAGTTCACAAAATACAAAAAAACCTGGAGATAACCAGAATATCATCTGAACTATATTGACAAAAACACAAAGCACAAATTTACATGGTTATATAGGTTAGTACTTATCTATATGTACGTATCTAACCAAAAAGCAATAATACTACATACTTCGTTTATTTCATAGAAATGATATCAACGACAAGTTCACTTCATTTATATACAATACATATTAAAAAAAAACAAAGCCCGTAACATGATTATGTTAAAGTGCTATGGTCTGAAAAGTTAATCCTATAAAGTCTGAAGGTGAAGTACACTCTAACGTGAATTGCTCTTCTTAATTATTTTCCTTGGTCTTGAAACTCATTCACATTTCGGCATTTCCAGATGGTAAGCAAGTAAGAGAAACAAAAAGAAACAGGGGGAACCAAATTAATTGCTCGAAATAAATGGGAACTTTTCGCAAACATAGTCTGCCATTATTTTACGTATCGTATATGATGGTGACGACAGAGGGTGGTGGCGATAACCTTCCCAATATCCTGACTGAAATGAGAGTAGATTAATCGAGCTTTATTTATATGTTTTGTTCATGTCTCGAACAGAAAAGATTTCGAAGTTTGTAACCAAATACATGTCGGGCCAATGTATGCCAGCGTGTAGGCCAACACCAGCAGGAGCGAGTTCTGCCGAAAACACTTTGACAGCAAGTCGTTGAGCTGGGCTTACACGACCTTTACGGTCATTGCAGAGGTATATGGCAACTTAGTCACCCATTTTTAAAAAAAACCTTGGTTTCGGTAGACACGATTGCGGGCGTTCTGCTTATCTCAAATAAAAAAATCAAACGGCATTTTAATCAGTGAAGTTTGAACTAGTCTTGAAACATCAAAAAATATTGAAAAGTTAATTTAGGCAGCTTATTGAACTTTTTGTCGTCAATTTTGATGTATTTTTACCATGGATGTAATAGTAACTGGATCGGCTGCATTGCGTAAAATGCCTATATGTGAGACTAATTCATTTCTGACAGTTATTCCCATCTTTCAAAATAATTTTGCACTAGATTTTCTAACAACATTTGACGTCAAATCAATGACACAAACTCAAACTCAAACAGTATGCTTGTTCCTCCCCCGCCACTCCCTTCTACACTTTTCTGCACTGGCTCGAGAGCTAGTGTAAAAAGTGTACTCAGTGTACACTAAGCCCGAAAAAAAGAACAGACCTAATGACAACATATCAAACTAAAAAATTAGTACTATACTTCAAAGTTATAGATCAGACGTCGTCATAACTACGTCAATACTTTGCAGAGAATTCGTGCTTCGTGGGCTACTTGAGGGAGAGGCTACATTTTTACTTTGATTCTTTCATCTGGAAAGCATTTTTTTTATGTTAGCTTAACACTTAACAAGTCATGGTTGGTCCAGGTTTTATTTATTCCATTCAACCAACTTTTCCATTATATTAACTTTAGGCTATGTCCATAGATCCCAAATAATTGACCAAATATTAATACACCCGCATATCCTTTTCATTTTCTAATTTCTTGAAACTGGTGTCATAGCATTTTACGACTTGAAAAAAGAACATATCCCCTGACCGGTAACAGCAAAATTTCGTCATAGAATTCCAAACATGACACAATGGTAAGATTAAAGGATTCCACAGAGGCATCCGACTGAACCTATGTAGGCCCAAGTAAGAATAATAAAATTTTAATTCGCACAAAACTGGTGTACGATTAGTTTTAGCCGAAAAATGAATACATACCTACAGAAATATTTTGAAATCCACAATGAGCCGCTTCATTTAAATTTTCGTTCCTGGACACAATAATTGAATTAGTGTATCACACTGTGGGCATATGTGTGCTGCCCCTGTCAAATGAAATGGACAAATTTTGGTCAGACAAGTTAAATTAAATGTAGGTACGTATGAAAAAGGGTATATGTTCGCATCGCTAGGCCTTATTCCATTCATCTCACTTTACGGATATTTCAAGTTCCGAAACGGTGTTATCCCTTCGTTTTAATGCGGTATTCGAGAGCTAAAGCCCCTTTCTCGGAAATCCTTAAAGCACCAGTCACCGGAATTTTATTGTTATGATTTTCATCAGAAAAGATCCTTCTAAAGAGCTATTGGATCAATGGATCAAAGTAGTATCAATTTGCTTTTATAAGCCTTGGCTTATAATGAGAAATTCGAAATTTAACAAATCTTAGTAGTCAGCCCAGAATTATTTTCGAGAAAGTCCCTTACACAGAATGTGAATGGAAATGGCTTCAGGTCTCCTATTTTCCTTTTTGTTTCATTTTGCGTGAAGTTATAAATTAATTTCATAAGAATTATGTTTTCGTTAGGAGACTTCTTGAGATTATGGTGAGTAGTAGAGATTATTGAGTTTGGATTGTTGTTGAGTTATCTACGGGAATTATTTTGCAGGTAATGAAAGTTTGAAAATTATAGTAACCTTCTATATTCCGATTATTGCAATCAATATTTAGCTTACCGTTTAAATGTAACATGTAAATACAGGAAGGTGGCAGTGGTGTGCATTAGTAGGTATAAAACTCATTATAAATATATTTTTCTAATTTATTAATTATTAATTTAGTAGGTACAAAATTTCAGCCTAGAGGAGTGATCATGTCAGTCAGTACTTACGAAAATTAGTCCAGTTCTACATACATATTTCATTCTTACTTGAATTCAGTTTGAAAACCGATGTGTTATACCTACGCTAGCATATCTAAAGAATCTGCCGAATATAATGTAACGAAATTGGAGGTAAGTATTATAAGTATGTTCGAATCTTATCCGCAGTGGGAAAGTTTTTGAAGAACCAATAAATTTCAATTGTTAACTTTGTATAACTGCACTAATTTTACTCTATAATTTCAATAATAAAATACTGTCGTCAACTTTAAATAAATTGACTATTCTGATATTTTATTTTTTTCATGTCTTACGACCAAAATTGACCTAACGTAAGCGTTTTCTGAGAAATAGAAACCAACATTGTTCATCTAAGATCCTCCCTCTCATATCCTTACCAGGCAAAAAGTGGCTAATTGAAGGACTTTACACAATTTACTCGCTTAAAACATTTTAACTTTATGGGTATATCAAAGTGTTTGGTGGCCAGGGCTTCAAACGATTTTGCGTGCGGCGGGCGGCGTACAGACGGACTGATTTTGTTTTGATTTTGTCGGGTCCACTGCATTTGAAACCATTAAATAAATGTTTTTATAGTACCCAATTTTTATGATCATCATTATCATTATCATCAATTGCGCAGTAGCCATAATTGGCCAGGATCCAGGAGATACATTGTCTGAAACTTTCTCAGTACAGTGCCGAGTCTAACAATTTGTGCGTCTAACCCTCCGTCTTCACTGGCAATGGCAATAGCAACGTAATTATTGCCATACATAAATTGACAGTGTAGACGTATCAACGCATATGACAATATTGCTATAAGCCTTGCCATGGAAATTTCGAGGATGATATTGCCAGATAACGGATAAACGGACTAACGTTTTTTTTTGGTTTGATAGCAAAGTGCGTGAAAAACTATTGAATTAATCAATAGTTTCCGAAGTTATTATTGCTTTACTTCACAATTTAACACTTCGGGTTCACTCGCTTAAATGAAAATTGCCTGGCAATCCCACTCTTTGCAATTTGAGATTTAACTTAATAGAAATATTGCCATTGTCATTGCTATTGTCATTGCCATTGTCATTGCCATTGTCATTGCCAGATAAATTGTCAGTTCAGACACTGGGTAAGTAACGATCTGCAATCTGCGTTAACTGAGTCCTCGCATCTTTTCCGCAGTTTTCCCACTGGTCTTTTCACCTTAGATCTTTTTTTAAGTGTGTTTTTTTGGAATATGTACTTCTGATACCCATTCGCTTCACATGGCCTGTCCACTGCACGGTTGTATCGTCATATACATAGATGTTGTACAACTAATTGCTGTACAGGATAAATTCTGCGAAGAATACGTTGTTCAAATCCGTTTATTGATTTTTCAGACATTTTGGTGTAAATTCACGTTTCACTTGCATATTGTACTGTATACCATGCTGTCAAATATTTTACGGAAAAGAGTTGACCAACAGTTGATCTGAGAGCCAAGGAAGATAATCAAAAAATTGCCAGCGTGTATTACAGCGTAATACTTGCTTAAATAAATTTTATTTATAGTTCTGTAGAATTTGCTTAACGACTGGTTAGCAGACAATAAATTGAATAACCTTTTTCTAAAATTAAATATAATTTTTATCTCATCAATGATTGTTGTGTCAGAGTTGAACTTTAGGCGGTGCTGAATCAGAACTTCATAATTTAAATTTCTATCAAAATCACAATACTAACAACGCATACTAACATTTCCATGACATGATATTAAAAGATACCATATATCAAAATTTTTGGCGCAACTTTGTTATTTTCTTCGCAGAAATATACCTACGCCTCTAATGGGGCACTGTTTAAAAAACTTGTCATTAGTAGGTAATAAACTTGAACTCTGATCCAATTTACACACAACTCCCTTATTCCGACTGAGACTGTTAAATTCCGATTTGAATTAGTTTTGTTCCAAAAATTACTGTACTCTATGCAACGTGTAATTTATATTCTCGTATGGTAGATGGTCAACTTTTATCTCAAAAATTTATTAAACTTTCCGAGTAAAACGAGCTTAAATTTCAAATACGCCGAATAATTAAACCACCCACATATCCAACTATTCGTTCCGGTTAATTTTAAGTGTTCCTTTAATTTAATTTATCTTAAGTCCTTTATGAATGAGCTCAACTAATTAGATACTGTCAACATAACCCCAAGCTACACATTTCACATATCATCAGGACAACGGGCAAAATAGTAGTGCAGGAGTAGAGGATTGTAGTCGTGTACAGTGGAAACGAGGAAATTCCTTTCCGTTTGCAATTGAATTTCAATTCGAATTTCCGGTGAAATTTTTATTCGGAAAATCGATCGGAGATAATCCACCGCATTTGAAATTTCCTTGATTATTTTAGCAATTTGACGAAATACTCGAATTCTTTCCACTGATCGATTTGGACCCAATTTGAATATCGCCGGCAATAAATTTTCAATAATAATTAATAATTATTTTACTTGGGATGAATTCAGCGGATCTCTGCACTCGGCTAGATGAATAATTTGAAATCTATAGCTACCAATAGCAGGAAAAATATTCTGTTAATTGAATATTGGCATAGCACTTCATTATACTCTATTTATTATGCCCAAAAGTTCATAACGCAAAGAACGGAGCCTCGAATTGAGCCTCGAACGAAAAAAAGAATTATTTACTTTATTAGTTTACTTAATAAAAAAGTTTTTCTTTAGTTTTATGTACCCCGTTCCCACAGCTCCATTCAAATCCGATTGATACTCGTTCCTCTGTCTGAACGCTCGAATGTCTTGTCAATTTTGTAATGCTAAGTTCAAGATCGATTTACTCCTTCTGCAACACTGCAGTGTAGTAGCTGGTAAATATATCGGAATTCGTGAAAATGTAAACAATCTCGCAGTGGATGTTGGGAGATGCATACGTCTTCACAATTTTCGGTACATCTCTTTGAATTGATAGGATAAGAAATTGTTTTTTACTTTTGCTTTATAATTACACGCCTTATAATAAGACGCCTAGAAACCAATTTCAGGATTTTCTAAAATTCAACCTTCAAGGAGGTGTAAAGTAGCTGCTTACGTTTCCACGAATTCCAATATATTTCTTGTGATGCAATATCGAATTGACTTTTGCTTCCAAAGTCTTCATGCGTAATCGTCTAAAAGTTAATTTGTTATCGATAGTCAACCCCAAGGGCTGTGAGAGGGTTCCGCAGCTTTATACAGTTTTCGGCGAATTTCTCAGTTTTGATGAGAAAACATTAGCTTCTATTTTTACAGCCCTTTTGTATAATCGCTACCAATTTTTAATATTCACCCTAATAACAACGCCTTTATTAGTATGTCTTTACGAATTCGAGCCTACCACTTAGATTTGATAGAGTATCGAATTTCTTTTTATTTCCTCGAGGTTTCTACATAATTGCCAAAAATTTACATTCAGGCTTTTGAATTTATAACAAAAGGAGGATTATTTACAGGGAGAACTGAAGCGCAAAAGTTTTATCTGCCGAAAATGGACAACACTGAACTTAACTTTAAGAGCCTGAACAGTAAGACAAGAACTGCTTTATACGCGTCAAAAAATTTGTTTAGTAGGTAGCGACAAGTTAACTTACAGACAAAAGTTGGAGGAAGTTTTGAGACAAGCTTGAGTGGTAACAAACATGTGCCCTTAGAACCATCTCTTCAGGCTTTTTCAACGTTATTTTCATGCCACCTATTGAACTGCTTGAACTAATGTTCACTAAAGCTCATAGAGTCATATAAGTTCGAAAATCGCCCATACGGTCATAGTAACAATAGATTATCCGCAATAGAGACTACGAACAATTTAAATCTGTACCTCTGGTTTGGCAGGAAGTTTCGATATGAATGCCAACCAGAAATTACCGAGGATCAAGAACCGAAAACGCTGCGGTCTAATAACTGAAGTATTTTCCAAGTGGAAGCACAGACGATTCACAGGGTGGTTGAAATCATTCGCGTGTTGAAATATTTAGGCATCTCTTTGGATTGGATTGCTGTCTTGTACCAAATAAGATAGTGCTGAACTGCCAAAAGTCACCACAGAAACTGTGCTCAAATAGAAAAGTGTAAATCCGCTGGGATCCGAGTCACAGTGGCATGTTAGGAAAAAAATTTGGGGATGAGCTTACTTAAAAAAAGATGCAAGCCTGGGGCAAGAAAACGCAAGGTACATACTATCGAATCGATACAGACTGGGTTTGGTTGCTAGCTACTTCTGCAGAAGAAGTAAGCTACATGGAGAACGGGAAACCCTAGAACACATCTTGTGTAGTTGTCTAGTTTTTGCAACGAGACGCTTGAAAGATCTTGAGGAACCTAGTTGCTCAGATCTCAAAGTATCGGGAAACTGATTGCAGAGCGACTACACCATGAACTTAAGGATGAATTATCGGAACAGATTGAGACGTGAGCGCAACCATCGTCAGAACTTTAAGTCTCTCCAAAGTAACTCCATCGCAATGCAGCCTAAGACTAAGACTGCTACTGTTACCGAACCTAACCTAACACTTGAAAATGAAACTCGCGCTACAATTTATTTTCTTTCTAGCTCCATTTGTAATTCATTGCCCATAAAAAACTCCGTTCTTACAATTTCCATCTAATCAAAATGGACTTAATTAGAATTTGGTAAAAGAGTCACTTCATAGTCTCAAATTTCATTTCAAAAATGTTTCTGTGTACAGTAAATTGGATTGGCTTTTTTTCTCCTCTACCCACTTTCAACTAAATTGAGGAAAACGGAGCTCTTTAATTAAAGACCAATAGACTGAATACGACTGTCTATCGTTTTAAACTTTATCATTTCATTTTAGTGGGGGTAAGCAATTAGTTGTTATATTGAGTGCAAAAGGATATCTGTCTGATTGGCTTTCCTTTCATTCGCCCGACATATCCTTTCGATTGCTTTGCTGAGATTTCTCATTTAGGTCATAGGATTCATTAGGCAAGGTAAAGTGAGAAAATCTGTACAGTCGATGCAATGTGGATTATTGGCTTTTCTTTGAACAGGCAAGTGAATTGGTGCGCTCTCCTAAAACAGAAATAGACATAGCAGTGAAATTAAATTTTCCAAAAGACGACTGCAATGTTTCATTATATCGTTAATTCTTTATCTGTCCACGTATGACGTAAGAGCTCTTTTTAGACATTACCCGTTAGCTTTAGTTCGGAAAATTTTCTAGTTCTAAGTATTATACTCCCTACCACTCAACACAAATATTTGAACGAGCCATTCTCTTCAAAATTCGACAGCACAAATCCCAAACGAAATGGTAGCGTTTTGAGAAATTGTTTGATTGAAAGAGCAATTATTATTAAATAAAGTGAAATTTTAAATGGTCTTCCTCTTACATTTGCAGCGTTTAAAGTTTGGGCATTATTCCGCTCAAACAATTTTTTTTAAACATTCAGCAGGGCCATTTTGAAGTAAATCGATAAAGCTTTTCCGAGCATTTTTAACGATAGCATGTTCTGAGAAGGGAAATCGAATGTGAATCAAAAAGTTGATGTGAATAAAACACCCACCGTTTTCCTAGAGGAATGCTTTCAACTAAATCTTTGATAATAGTTTGAAAAATCTTATTCTATTGAACCTAGTACCATAATTGCTTTATTTCTCGCGATATCTTATAGAAATTCAACCAGGGAGGTTTTTTGAGTAGGAAGTTTTGAATATTCATCTTCAAAGTCTATTAAATTTCCTTTCCAGAATATGGAGTCTTGGTAATGAAACATCCTCAAGTCATTAATGATCCTTTCCTGGTATATCTGTTTTGTTGAATGCTTTTGCCGTTTTTCTAGGAGTCTTCTCTAATAATTTCTTTTTGCTATAAGACTGAGCTCGATTAATTTTTGTTTCGCCCTGCCATATTACTCGTTTCCAGTCGTTAACATTACAGCCCTTATGTTGTTTTTTTGGTAAATTCCAGACCAGCTTCTTTTTTGTAATCAATAATATTCGTCTTTTCTTTTTAACAGCAATTAAAGCAATTCATAGTAATACTCAAATGTACATTACATATGCAGATCATTTATTTTTTTCATTGTTTTTTGTATTTCCTTTCATTTATCGGTCAATTACTCGATCATCTCAGTTGCTTGTTTTTTTTTCAGCAGTATTTGAACTAATAGCAGCATAATCTATTGCGAATCTAGGCATGTACATACACAGTGCTGCAAATAAGTTTCGAGACTGGCCATAAAAAACATCATTAAAAGAAAAAAATCCTAATATTTTTCATTTTTTACATTCAAAATAGGCTCGTTCAGTTTGAATACACATGTTACAGCGACTCAACAGTGATCTCCCTGACGAGTAAGTACTCCAGAGTTAGTCACAGGACATTTACTAGTTCAGCGAGTACCTACCCCAAAATTAGTCCCACGAGAACGATGGTTTTTTAGTCAGAAAAATACATGTTTCCATACAAGGTTTTTGCTAATTCTCTTTCCTTGTGTTAACTTTCTTCTAATACATAATGTTAGTAGACTATTTACACTTAAATATAAATTTATACAAACTCCATGGATGCAAAGGATTTATCCTGATCACCAAATAATTTATAATAAGCGCAACCATATTGTTGAAATTTAAATTTGAAATTCAAAAACAAATTTATTCGAAGTACTCACTCTCGCTAGCTACAAATTTCTCCCATCTCTTGGACAATTTGTGAATACCACGCCAAAAAAAGTTCGTCTCTTTCGAAGCAAACCACTCATCAATCATTTTCGGACGTTTTCGTATATAACCGAAGTGTTGCTCAGCGAGTGCGTGGTCCATCGACGAAAACCAGTGCAAGTCAGAAGGAGTCAGGTCTAATGAATTCCGCTAAAACATTGTTACCATAGGCCTCCACAAGCATTTGATGCTATTCAGAAGCCGTTTTCTTCAAATGGAAGCAAAAAAGCAGAGCTTCCCGCATATGCTCGTTTTCTGGCAAAGGTTGCTTGACACGATCACTAACGGTATTATGTGTCAATGATCGTTTTAAGCTTATAAACCAGGTACATATCAATTTTCATTTTCCAGAAAATGCTGTAATTATTATAATTTCAACTTTCTAGAAGAAACTTTTTTTTAGATACAGAAAACTTTCTGCATCCTCGTATCTTAAGTCACCTGTTAAACATTTTTCAATGTTGCCTCTATAGTGGCTCTTTTAGCTTTCAATCTTTAGTATATCCGAGAAATAAGAATCAGAATTTGTTTATTTCTACCACCTTCCACCGTCACCACTTCCACACTCCAAATTTTTTTTCTCTGCTAAAGGTCTAAGAGGTCTGAGCAAAGAAAAGTTCTTAAATTGGTTTCACTCTACTTCCATGCTCCAACTCCCTACTCAAAATTTTTGATTTATATACCATACCATATCATATACTTATAGGTATATACAGAAACTAAATTTAATTTTCAGAATCTTTTTCGATAGTGCTGAAAAGTTTTTCTACGGCGGACAGACGGAGATTCATAAATTTTTTTGCTCTTTTGGGATTTACTAGTCCTAAAACGTGAAATACAAATTTTCGAGAAAGGTAGAAAGTTTCTTTTGGGAAATTTCTGGTCAATGGCTTTTTATTAAAAAATAATAAGGTAAAAAATATTGTTTACATTTCAAACCCAGCCCTTAATGAATTATTTCAATTCAAACTAATAATGGAACTAATAATTGGCTTAAGGGTTGTCTTAAGTGTATCAGTAGTGTGACGACCACATTGTGGTCGTATACTACTTGATCTCAAAACTACGAAACAATTCGAAGAACATTTGTTCGTTATACGCCGTTTGATATATTAATTAATTTTTTTTTAGTGGATAAATTAATTTAACCATTATTAATAGAGACTTTCTGAAAGGTGGTAGAGTGAGCGAGGAGTTTAAAAAACGGTCGATATTTTTGCGATAACTACCGAAGAACCTATCCGAGAACTGGGATGAAAACTCTTACGAAAAAGTATTTGTCTATTATTAAATCGCAATTATGAACTTTCAGGAGTTTGCTCACATTGTTCTACAAAAGTTTCCAGTACTGCTCGTTCAAACCATAATTTGAAAAATCATGAAGTTCTTGCGGTATGCACCGTGGTAAACCCATATTTTCCTTAAATCGTTTTCTTTTTATTATTCTCCCGTTTAAATTCACTATTTTTCCACGCTACTATCCAGCAGAAAAACTTGTTCGGTCTTTAAGATTTTCATTAACGTGTTTGGATGTGTCGGGAGCCGTAATTAAATTGAATTAACGTCTTAATTGTACGCTCTATATAAACTGTCATGACTTGTTATGGTTTAAACTTGTTGGCTTGATGCTGATGGTATTTTCTGTTTCTTGTCATTTGCTAATGGCACTCTCTTTCTAAAATTGAGTCAACGCAATGGCGTCAGGGATTTGCCATTTATGGTACAGCTTCCGTCTGAGCGGGGCAGTATAATAGAGTCATGTAATCATTATCAGACAAAACTTTTAATTAAAATCGCTTCGGAGACCCTGAAATGAAAGAAGAAAAAACAGAAAACATCATCCTAGTTATTTTTTGAACACAGCAACTGACTTATCTTAATGAGTTTAGTACGATGCTGTTCATGGCTTTTTGATAATTCCAGGTGGAGCGAACACACGGAAAAGCGCCAGGTTTGTACTTATTTCAAGTATCCCATTTTATTGTGTTATTAAGCAATTTAAGGACCACTATCTCCTTACATAAAGCTAATGGCACAACTTACGGACTCTGATTATGTTCTTTTATTTGAGTCTGGGGAAGTTAATGGCGAACTAAGGATCTTGAAGGGAAGACAATGAAATGTATTTGGATAAGTTAGTGCTATTTTATTGGAGGCACAAGGTGATTTTAGTTTCGTTGAAATTGTAAAGCCTTCTTTTCGCATTGGTTGTTGAAATTACTAATTATTCAGAAGTAGTAAGCATTTTATGTAGATTCGCTTGGCTAGTAATTACATTACAGTTCCTTTGCCAACATTTCGACCAAAAACCAAAAACATTGCGATAGATTCAAGCAAGAATGACCAGTTATCAAAACGCAGTCACGATTGCTAATGGTGTGATACTCTGAACAAAATGCTGAACTCTTTATGTTTAAGTTATCAAAAGAAGCAGCAGTGCACATAATCGTATAGTATGCCCTTCTTTACCAGAGGTTAAGACCAATTGTTATAAGTTAGCTACTTAATGAATGATAATTTAAAGAAAAATATTAGAAAAAGTTTGACTAATGTAATCAAGGAGCTGCCAAGGTGTTAAGAATAGCGACGAATGAAAACACGCAAATTTAAGGACCATAGTGCAGTTCATACTTCAAGAAATACTTTGAATTTTCCTATTTCTTCCGATATGTGGCATAAATAGGATTATATACTCTATGTGAAATCCGAGACCATCATATGTTTAATCTAGCCAAAAGCTTGTAACGCATAGAATCGAGCCTCGGACGAAAAGTATTTACGTCCAAATCAGCATGCTGCTCATCAGTTCGTCTATCCGTTCGTCAGTTAGCACGATAACTGAAGAACGCGTTGAGCTAAGAAATTTCGTCATAATAATAATCAATGGCGCAACAGCCCAAATCGGGCCTAGGCCTTGAAGTAATGCTAGAGCTACTTCATTGCGAGACCAACGGAATACTAGGAGGTGAAGTGGTCAGCTACAGGCTCGTCCGTGATTATTACCCCGATTTTAACTCAGGTACTCATTTACAGCTGAGTGAACTGGTAGTCCGGCACCCAATACCATTTTCGAAAATTACTTGTCGCCAAGCAGATTCGAACCTGGTACCAGGTGCACCGAAGGCAAGTGCTCTAGCCACTAAGCCACCCAGACTACGTATTACGCATAATTTATTATTTCCTTTTTTTTTCTTAACTCTGAATTCCCAATAGTGCTCCTGTTAACAATCAGGTGCTGCCTAAAATAGAGGTAGATCTTCCATAGAGACATAAATACTTGAGACGGCAAGACAGCGTTTTTAGATGAAGCACTTTGAAGTATTTTCAATTCCCTTTGTCAACCTATAACTACTATATATTCTTTTACGAGATTTTCTTTTATTTTTGCAAAATAATTTATTTATGGTGAAGTTATAATGCCGACAAGGAGGCGCCATGGTTTTCATCAGTAGTCCATTAATACCAGTAAAAAATTATGTTCATATTAAAAACAAAAAAAAATATATTTTTTTTTAGTTGAATACCTATAGCTAAAAAGATATGTGAACTCAACAATTTAATTTTTTTTCCCCAAATAATCTTTATAATAGTTTTACAAATTTACTGGGTTTTTAGTGCATGCAGAGGTATATAAGCCCCTAAAGCAAAATTTGTACGGTTCTGAAACGAACTAATTGGTAGATCTGTTTCAATATTAGTTTGGTTTATAATGCCAACTTCATTTTTGTTTTTATTTTTAATAGAGAGCATAAAAATACTGAAAATAGTGTGAGGTAAAAAATAAAAGCTGTAGTTAGTAGGTCTGCTAAAAATCTCTTTTTTCCACCACAAAATTTTCAATAAGTCTGTCACGTGTCAATTTCAGATATTTGATTGAATCGGAAAAATGAAAGCAGTAGAGGATTGAAAATTCCCTTTTATTTTCGAACGAGCCATATCCAATTCACAGACTATCCAATCGGATACATGTGTGCATTCGTGAGGTTTGTGCTAAACAAGACGTTATTGCTCGAGGTTTCCAATACTTTTCAATTCGGAAATCTATCGCCCAGCATGACATTTACATTTCATTTAGTTTCGAGTTGGAAGGTTTCGTATAGGTTTCGTTTCGTTCAGTCCGGCTGCATAGTACAGAATTATGCTTTCCGTTTAGGAGCCCGTTTTTAACCCTTTTCAGAAGGAATTCTCATCCCCAATCCGTCAGTAGTTTTATTGATATATTAGTGGACGTGATTCGTATATCAATGGAAAAGGGTTCGATATGTTTAAGGAGCACAGACCGGATAAGAAAGTGTTACAAAGTGGCGCTATCGCTTGCAATCGATCCAAACCGAAACCTTTACAGTCACATTACATATCACATTCTGTCAGTATGGCAATTACTTTGCAGAAGCAATTCAATCGAAGTTGCTATTGTGCCGCACTGCATGTAGCCATTAGAAGCTGCGGAACAATGGCCAAACCAATAATGTTATCTAGTATTTAAACAATATCTCATTATCTATTCGGAATCCCAAATGGAAAAGCTATAATGTCCTGACATCGTTCATCATATTCTAATTTCCTACATTTGCTTATGGGATGAAGCTGGAGCAGTGCTGGTTGGAATATTGTATTTTGTCATATATGTTTCCAGCATGCGTTGCGATTATTCCCACATGGAATAAATACTCTATGGGTGAATTTCTTAATCCGAAACCTCCTAAGGGAAATCGACCATCTACATACATAGTTGAAAAAATGACATCTTTTACGTCCTTCAGAGTTGCTTGTTTTCTTGCGGGTCAAGGGTTCGCCATCCTCAACGATTTGAAAGAGTGAACAGATTTTTCAATATGAGCATCCACTATAATGGATACTAAGCTTATGGCAGACAGAATATTGCCATGCAATTTGGTTAATGTCTAGACATATGACTTCCAACTGTGAATAGAGGACATCAATCATTTGCTATTTATTTCTCAAGGGAAAATATCTTCGAATTCTCAACATATGGATATGTAGATTGCTATTGGACTCGGTATCTTAACCTAAACTTTACTGTATATGTCAAGGAAATGATGTCATTAATCTTTGGAAAGACATTTCTGATCCGAAAAGTTGAATATCGTATGTAAGGAAATTACAATTCAAAATTGTGGTTAAAAGATCAAATGGAATAGTGTTTTGAATAGAAATCTAATCAGTTTGATCCGTTCTGGATGAAGGAAAACTGTGATACATTCAAGAAATAATATTTCATACCCAGTACGATATTTGCCAGTGCTCAGTGGTAGCTCAGTTATAAATTTTTCAGTTGAAAAGATTTCGCCTTGGAACAAAATCCACTTATTTATATACTTCGTATAGTTTCACATACGAGTAATTCTCTCCTTCTTGTCTTCAATATTGTCCTCTTCTTTACTGCTACTTAACGACTCCCGATAGATAGATAGATTGGAAATAGAAGTTGGTATTGTTAACCTCTGTCACTGCAGCCATAGTTGGGCCTATTGTGACGTCGCCCGGATTGACTATGATTCCTCTTCAATCCCTGCGCTTTCAATGAAGCCTAGTATTTTACGAATAGTCAGGAATGCGGATGGATCCATGAAACCCTGATCGAAGTGACAAAGGCTTTTGTGAGCTATTCCCACAAATTCACAGAGGATATGCTCTGGTGTTTCGCTTTCGTCATTGCATATTCTGAAAATTTTAGTCTCAGAGAGACCAATCCTATTGAGATGATTGCTCATGTGACTCCTTTCACTAGGTTTCGGAACTGAAAGCTGCTTAATTTTAGATAATCAGATGATTATAAACCAAAAAAAAAATATTAGGTGCGAACCTGGCAGCCGCTGAACATACCCCGGCACGAAAACGAACCGTTCATTTGTTGAATTTTGAAGGTTTAGTACTTAAACGGCCAAAATCGTGCCCGCCATCTTCAGAACAGTTTAAAGATCTTTCATATTCATATGAAATTTAGCCTAAATTAATATTTTAATGCTTTCAGTTAGAGAAATTATTCTGTATAGAGAGGGGGTGTCCTTCATGTGACTGTCATACAAAGTTCCTTGAAAAATTTGTGCCTTCAACTATCGGAACACAATATAAGTCGAATCTGCCTCTCCGAAAACCGACAAAAAATAAATAAATAATCGTATAATGTATTCGTAAAAATGATTGACTGATATTTCCCGATAAGGTACCAACCAACTTGTAAAGACGTACATTCAGTCTTTCAATTTCGCCCAATAATTGATATCATGATCAATGGCGGCGATAAAGAAGTTGACCTGAGTGTCTTCCTTATTAAGTTGTTCCAACTAAGTGGCTCATGCCACTAGAAATTTGAACAAAACATTTTATAATATCGTCTTCATAGGATTGAACACAAGAGGTTTTCTGGTCGAGATGATTTTGCTAATTGGAATTATGTTTTGATATTTTTCATCTTAAGCAAAATTTAAAGAATGATAATCCCATGCCATAAAACCACAAAGTAAATGCAAATAAAATTGTCGACCGCTTTAAGGTTTCGCGTTGATTGTAATTTAATGAGAAAAATTCATTATCAGAAAACGGTTGAAATTAATTTCAGCATCAAAGAGTTGTCGTCAACATTTTTATTTCGGTTTCCACAGCATCTAGAACTATTATGTAATCAAGACTGTCGGATTATACTGGAAAAATTTATCTACCACGACGACGACTACGAAGCAGAAAATCCTCTAGGAACACAAATACAGATATAAATTTAATATCGCCATCATCATAATCCTTTAATTACGGACAATTTAAAATCACTTAAACACTCCGAAAGAAAATCGCCCAGAGTTTAATGTAATAAAAATGAAGCGAAAAAGTTGGTGTGACCAACATCCCGCCTGGATGATCATCTGGATCTCATCCCAGCTAGAATCGTGGAGTTTCGAAATTTAATCAACTTCAAGTTGTCCATAATGCCCTTGGAGACAAGGTTCGTTCTTCGTTTCAGATAGATTCCCGTGTGCATATAAGGATAAAAATTATGACAAGGATATTAAAGACTGGGTCTGACGCCTGCGTCTTTTTCGTTTTGAACACAGCATTGTTTAAGATACGACCAATCAATTAGTGAAGCGGTCTTATAAAGTTTTCAGATGCACTTCAATCTAAAATATTTTCACTTTATTCTATCAATAATATAGTACTGAAATCTTCTTTAAAATGGATACCCTAATATTTTGCTTTCTTACATTTTAGAACTAGTAAATATAAGAAATAAAAAAAAATATTTTAGTCTATCTGTCCGCCAAACTCAAACGCGGCTTTAGGTTCATACTTCACTGACTCTTTGAGCTATTAAATTCAAATTTCATTGACAGCTAAACTTTGTGGTTATAAGTGGAGCGTGGAGGTGGCGTGGATGAACGTTTATAATCTATGTGTGGCGTATAAGTGGAATACCGAAATATTATAAACTTGAGTCAAAGGGTGCAGGAGGGAAGCAAAACGTTTATACCAAAAAGATGAAGCTTGGTGATTGATTGAAGGCATATTAGGAATGGAAAAGTAATACTTTTAGAGAAGAAGGGCGAAACAATCATGCCAGCAAGATGCAATTTGGTGCAATAAGAAAATTAACTATACCCAGTGTTACGAACCAAACCCAGGTAAGTGTAACAATTATTTTAAAACTCATTAAAATTGAATTGCTTTTCTCAATTATTACAATAATAATACTGGGCATGAACATCTTTAAGTCGAATTATAAACTTTACCAGTTTTTTTTTAACGAGGATCACTTTATTACTTTATTTAAGGGTTCACAGTTGCAATAATTAAAATTTCGATTAAAATTTCACAAGACCTGGTATAACTTGAATATCAATGCTTACATATCGCTTAGATAAAAGTTATCGAATTGATTTCCATTCCATGAACTTTTATACAACTGCCTAAGCACGGAAATCACAATTGTTTGATATTAAACTTCTCAGAAGGTGTGAAAACGTCTAATCAAAATTGAAATTTTTTTTTAAATTGAAACCTTTTTTTGTTTTCTTTTTTAATTCATATTTTTATGTTCATATATTGTTTTTGTTTTAATTTTTTTTTTTTTCACTTTCAGATATGTTTTAAGTTTTTTTTCTTTTAGTTTTAATTTTATTTACATTTACATTTGTATTTCTATTTTTTTTTTTCATTATTAATATTTTTACATTTTATTTTAATTCTGATTTATTTATTTTGTTAGCTAGTAAGTTTTGTTTTAAATTTGATTTCAATTTTTCATTTTATTTTTCTCTTGTTGTTTTGTTAGTTTCGTTTTTGCTTTTATTTTTATTTTTGCTTTATTCTTTTTATTTAGTTTAATTTTTTCTATTTTAATTTTTTTTTTCATATCTAGTTTTGTTTTAAATTTAGTTTTTATGTTTTTTTTTTAGTTTTGCATTGATTTTTAATTTTATTTTAATGTCCGTTTTTATTTTATTAAAAAATTTTTTTTTTTTTCACTTTTGGTTTTGTTTTAAATTTTGTTTTTATTTTTAAATTTGTATGTCAAATTTGGTTTAGTCGAAACTCAAACACAATATTCCATTTAGGTAACTCAAATTGTAAGTCCTTAGCTAGAACGGTTCAAAAGTTATTGGCCATTATTCATGTAATCTGGTTGTAGGTAAGTGTAAGTGTAAGTGTAAGTGCGGCGTTTTAGCTGAAAAATAATTCCGAAAAAATTTAAGACTGATTTCAATATAATTTTGATTTTCTAGCTTAAAAATTTCTCGAGTGAATTAGCATATTTTCCAAAAGTCTTTGTATGGCAACTACACAAAGGACTCGCAAAAAAATCCTACATATATGATGATGAACAGAAAATAATATATACATAACTTTTTTAGACGAGGCTCCGTGGTAAGCGTTACAAACTTTTGGACTGGATTATACTACCTATTCATGTTATACTTTAAAATTTTATCTAGACTAAAACTAGTTGCTTTCTTACAGGAACGCTTGCCGGTTAGATGGTTAAGCACTTGGCGATCTTTTTGAACATTCTATTGAGTAGAATCATATAAGCCAATATCCTTAGCGTTTAAAATCTTTGAAGCAAATGTTATTTTATGACTTCAAATAAACATTTCGGAAAATATTTAAAATCACTTACTAAACAAAAATAGTTCCCAATATTGTCAGAATTGAAACGAATCCTACTCATAAATTCAAGCAAATCTCGGTTAAATAATTCTCTTAAAATACTTTAAATGTTCTTTAGCGATAATTTATGTCCCTTTTAGTCTGAAAACTGTCAAACTATTCCCATAAAGTTTTTTTTTTATCATAACGCTCATCTCTTCCATTCAGGTTTTATTTTTGCTCTACATCCTGCACCCATTAAGAGTTGTAATAATGGTCCCGTCAAAGTATTTGAAAGTACATGTTTTATGTTGTATGTTTTGTAGAATTTTGTTGGCACTGAGAACGAATTTGAGTTTTATTTCCAAATATCAGTTTTGTGGTCGACCACAATTTCATACCATCGTGCCGAGCGAATGAAAACCTACTGATGTCCATCCAATTGTAAACCTAACCGACAATAGCAACAACATCAACTCTATCTTAACTATTTAGGTTTATCTTGGCCACGAAATTTAAATTGGAAACATCCTACCAAATAGGTTGAGGTGGTTTTGTCCAGATTCAATGTTTATTAACCACGTAAGTGATCTAGTGTAGGTAACACAGTCGACACCAACATCATCTATTTGTTGGTGATGTTAGTACGAGAGATAACTGGAATCTGGAATGTGGTTATATGTTGTTCAACGTTGTTCTTCATCTTTAATCCCTTTAATTACTGCAAATATAGAAAATTAGAAGCTACGCAGTTACATCTGCAGACACATAAGGATTCTCGAGAAGATAGTATCTGTCTATGGCCTCCCTGAATTAAGACTACTATGCTACTCTGACTATATTTGCAAGTTTCCTTGCACATCAACTACACGAGATGGACCGGGCTGAATTGGAAGAAAGATGCTTCCTAGATTACTCGACGAGCGTTTATACAATATACCAATAGTCCAAGAGATAGAAGATGTGTAATGAAGAAACTTTGGGATTGGGTAACAAGTTTAGTTTCTGTTTCGGACTGTACATGTGAGCCATTATACGCTTTAATCAAATTCTAGGCATGAACCCCTTTTCTAGAGGTCATAGTACACATGAATTACCTGGAAACATTTTGTCGACATTACACTAACCTGAACAGAATGCTACAATTGCTTGGGATCACGTAATTGTTTGGTTTGGGCGTATCTGCTAAGGATTCTTAAGATGGTAAACAGATGTGTCATCAGGCTTTGTAATATATTAGCAGACAGTTTAGTTGTTATTGGAAGCTGTTGAGATTTAAAGGACAATTAAGCTGTTCACTTAAAGTTGCTGGACATTATTTACTAAAGAAATTGGCTTACTACCCTGTGAACGTATGTAATTCAACACGAGGTATCAGTGTCCGTGCTGTTAATTGTGTTGAAATTATCTTCATATTACAACGTTCTATCGATTTAAGATTTGAAAACTGGATGCATGAGGAATTGCTTTATACGGCAGCCATATAACACTTCCAGGTGTAACTACAAACTACATATACCAATATCTTCAAAGAAGAGATATCAGATAAACTTGACCCATCTGCGCTATATTCACTGCTATTATACAAGTTATTATCAATCGAAAATATCCGATTGCGAATACCGTCTCTAGGGTATACCATATGCAGTGACCGCGTCATCGAAATAAGGGGATTTTGCCTTGATTTTCGATTGAACTTGAGACATTCGGGCGAGCGTCTCTTTGTCCTAGCTAGTTTTAGAAGTTATTTGATTTATCTCACATATAGAAGGATTATTGGGAATCGGAATCGATTACGAAAATATAAAAGTTAAAGATTTTCATAAAAACAATACTCTCTTATAAGCCAGGTATGAAATACCCTAAAGAATGTGAGAAGCTGGTGGAATCCATGTAACGCTGTTAACTATTGATAAGTTTAATCCTTAAAGAGATCGGTGCAAAAAAATTTAAAAATTTGTTTTTTATTTCATATTATTATCCTACATTCATATCGGCACATCATAGATAACCCGTACCTTTTTCGGGTAACGGGAAGCACATCAAATTTTAATTTACTCATTCAAACTGCATTAAATTTTTAATACTTTAAATGTAGGCCATTGGATGCCAACTTAAATAATTGTAAAGTTACACTGCATTGTGTACGCTACATAATAGTGTGTAAATCGTTACAGATAAATAAGTCGTTGTTTTTGAACATGGAATATAGTAAGCCATTTTAAAAAGAAAAATTTTGTGACATTGTTACGATGTTGTTTATCACATGAAGCAACTTCCTGAGAACCTAAATACAAATAAATTTTTCTTTAAGTTGGCATGAATATTTTTAAACATGTTGAAACGCAATCCCTTAAGCATGTCGATTTAAAAACAAAATGGACTTATACCACTTTTAAATTCAACGGCTCAAATATGAATTGCGATTATATGTTTTTCCGAGGTTTTACACTTTACAGATGTACATAAATCATGTAAAAATTACATTGGATTCTGTATGCTATACACTGAGTAAATTGGTACAGATAAATATGCATTATTATAAGTAATCAGACATATCTTGAAACGCGATAAATCAAATTTCGCATAAAATCATTATGAACTCTTGCTGACCAAAGCACTAGCACAAACTATCACTTATCACGTAAATTGACTTCTATCGTCGCAAATAATCGCAGCGTCAGCGAATAAATCGCGTCAGTGTGTGGGAACGTTTATGTGTGATTTTCCGCGATAATAGTGATGTGTTTCAACGTAAGTAGGGAAATTCACAAGAGTGTTTAAAAAAATTTGACAATAGTAGTCTTACTCTCCTCAGAGTAGGCAATTTAATGAGTAGTAAAATTTTTTTACTGTCTAACTTACATTATATTATTTCTAATAATTCAATTGTAATCCTTCTTGAGTAATGACTAATTTGTTTTTACTCCAGAACATTACCCGTTCCATGTTTCTTGACGTGTTCATATCATTCTAATAATAAATTTTACTTAACTGGCATTAATCCAACGACTTCAATTTAAAACACATGTTCGTAGACGGAAATTGGTCATAATGTTTATAGCGCTGATGCGGTAAATCTAAAAATTTTGAAAATCTCTGCCTCAAAAATAAACTTGACTTCTATAAATTTTTGAGAGGATTTTCATCAAAAGATCTTGTTCTTAATTTCATTTTCAATGCATGTCTCAAATTAAGTGTCTTCCCGAACCAATGGAAAACTGCCATCATTATTCCCATCCTAAAACCGAGCAAAGATCCAAAGTCTCCCCAGAGCTATCGTCCGATTAGCCTACTTCCTATTTTGGGAAAGGTATTCGAACGCGTTGTACTAAATCGGATCCAGACATTATTAAATGAGTTAAATATCTTACCTGACGTACAGTTTGGCTTCAGGGCAGGGATTTCCACAAGCCACCAGTTAGTGCGGGTAACGAAATACATCAGAAACTCCCTGCACCAGAAAAACTCTATAGGTATGGTGGCTCTTGATATTGAGAAAGCCTTCGACTCTGTGTGGCACGATGCTTTAGTATACAAACTATACAAGCTCTCTTTTCCACTGTACATTTGTGAGCTGATTAAGTCTTTTCTCGAAGGAAGAACCTTTACCGTCAAATTGAGATCTTCCTCTTCCAACTTTCGTCAAATTCGTGCTGGTGTCTCCCAGGGTTCTTGCCTGAGTCCAACATTGTTCAACATATTCACTGCGGATATACCAATAAATGCCAACTGTCAAGTGGCAATTTTCGCTGACGACACAAACATTTATTGCAGCTCCGACAATCCGTCCAATATAATTAAATGTCTTGAAGACCAACTAAATGTATTCGGTGAATACTACAACAAATGGAGAATCAAAATTAACCCTTCCAAAACGAAATCGATTTTCTTTACAAAGAAACGTTCCACCAGGAACTTGCCATGCCGAACTTTACGCTTCGGTGCTGAGCCCATTGAATGGTCTGACTCTATCACATATCTTGGCCTTACGTTAGATAAAAAACTAACCTACCACGCTCACATCGAAAATACAATCTCGAAAGTTTCTCGCTGCATACATGCCCTATATCCACTCATCAATAGGAAATCTAGGCTATCACTTGAAAATAAAATTCTAATATATAAAATGGTAATGCTGCCTATCATTTTATATGGTTCGCCCGTATGGAACGACTGTGCAAACGTCCATAAGAAAAAGTTGCAGATAATCCAAAACAAATGCCTTAAAATTATAATGGATAAGCCATTCTTTTACGCGACTCATCGTCTTCACCGCGAAGCTAATGTTTCACTGATCAATGTTATGGCTCTTAAAGCCCAATCTTTATTTTTGAGCAGGTGTAGATATGTCACCCATCCACTGGTTGCATCTATCCACTAAGTTCCCTCTATTACAACTGCGCATGCATTTATTTGTTTTTTCTTGTTATTTAGTTTTAGGTACTATAAGTTAGGTTAAGTAGGTTAAGTTGCATGTAAGGTTTTTTAGCTAATTGAATTTTTCCTTATGCTAATAATATTACGTACTTTAAAAAGTTTCACACTATTACTCTTGTCTAGTATATTAAGCACAATATTATAGTTGCAAAGGCTCCAGCCTACTCTCTAAATAATTACCAACTGTGTCTATATATAAATTAAGTATTCTGAAATAAATGAACTATGATGAACATTATATTATTTCTAATAATTCAATTGTAATCCTTCTTGAGTAATGAATAATTTGTTTTTACTCCAGAACATTACCCGTTCCATGTTTCTTGACGTGTTCATATCATTCTAATAATAAATTTTACTTAACTGGCATTAATCCAACGACTTCAATTTAAAACACATGTTCGTAGACGGAAATTGGTCATAATGTTTATAGCGCTGATGCGGTAAATCTAAAAATTTTGAAAATCTCTGCCTCAAAAATAAACTTGACTTCTACAAATTTTTGAGAGGATTTTCATCAAAAGATCCTTGATGGAAATTTGTCAAAAGTCAAAGTTCAAATGGAAAATGCGATTAAGGCTATAAAGGGGATTTCATAACCTCGAGAGAGAAAATACCACTCTATTCCTTCACAAAGGAAAAATGTTTGTTTTGACTTAAGTAATCAGTCAGACTTTCGCTAAACCGGTAGCCACTTTCACCGGTGCCGCTCACTGCGTCGTAATTTGAATAACCCATTGTTTCACCTTTCATTTAAATCACCATTATAAAATCATAATCTCCGCCGGTTATCCACCTTTGGCTTTCTTAATTTCCATTTGTCTTACGTTCGCATATAACTGTTTCCAGCCGGGAGCCAGGGGAGTCATACTGGATACTAGACTGTTCCCACTGCTCCTTTATGCCTTTGGAAGTACTTATACCTATATATTATTATAGCAAGATACAGGTATTCTCGCCTACCTGGCTAAGAGGTACTGTTCACCTTCTGATATTGTTCCATATCAGATACCAAGCAGAACGATGAAAGGGTTGAGCCTATTGTAATAAAAATATGAGCCTCAATACAGAAGGAGCCAGTTAGCAGTTGCGTTTGGACACAACAAAAGTAAAGGACGTATTTTACCTAGCGATTATCATAGCGAAAGATACGGTTTTCACGGTTACGTTTCCTTACAATGCCGAAAGAAATTTATCGCTAGACTTGAATTATGCGATTGTGTCAAAGAAATGTTCTAATCCGTTGAGAACGGAAAGTGGAGCTTAGATCTTTTTTCGCATGAATTCAAATTATTTTCGTTGAAACTTTTGCTCAGAAAATTTTTTAATTGGATTTCGTGGTTGCTCATAGAAACGCTTTGATACGGAAAATGAATGAAAAATATATAAAATTAGTTCGGTACCAACTTTAATTAAGTTACTTATGACTTGATGGAATTTTTTATTACGATTCTGGTAACAAAGTGCAATTATTACATTTGTTAACCAGGGTGGTAATAATTGTTGTGGGGACTTTTAAGGCACCAGAACAGTTTGTGAAAACCACAAGTTCTGTTCAGCTGGGGTAAGCTTCTTTAGTCCTTACCCAGCGTCAATACTGAAAATTTATGTGGCAATGACAATGAAAATATTGCCATTGAGTTTAATCTCAAATTGCAATGAGTCGGCATTTGATTGCCAGGCAATTTTCATTTCAGCAAATGAGTTCGAAGTGTCAAGATGTGAAACAAGGCAATCATAACATCGAAAACTATTGATTAGTTCAATAGTTTTTTCTATAGTCCACTTATTTTCACTAATTTTGCGATTAAACCAAAAAACTTAAGTTTTCCTGTTGACAAGCGACGCTAACTTCTGTCAAACGATTCGTTTTGGAATATTTTCCACAATATTGAGAGCAATATTTCCATACGCGTGTGAAGCATCTACACAATCAATTCTTGTGAACGAAGCTCTTGGAGTAAATATTTTGCCTTAAAACAATCAAAGTAGCCGAAAGGAAGAGTATGGTTTGGGAAATGAAGGGCCAATTCCGCCTACGTCCGAATTGGTTTCTGAAATTCGAGCGGTAGCGGTACGCTTGGTGGCGGCCTTGACTAGCTGCGACTGTGGGAGGGACGTGTATTAAAATCAGACAGCGTTGCAATATCAGTGCGATTATTTTGAATGCGAATAAAATGCTTTTATTTCTCGATTTTTCGTACCACACTTTTTGTATCTCTACGAAGCGCACTAAATAAATGGAATACGGCAAAATTATAAGAATTTCTTGCCAAATTTTTAGTATAATACAACTGAAAATTTTCGGAGTACGCAGGGCAATTATTACCGTAGAACGCAGAGGTTTTATCTTACGGAGAGAAGAAAGGATGGAGATGTTTATGACCACTTTAAACTACCCCTTGCTCACACTACGGTCCGCAACATACATTTCACAAATAAGGAAACACATGAGCACTATATTTTTTGTATTAAGGCGAAGGAGGATTATACCTAGTGTTTCTTTTCTAGTGTACAAAAATTAGTCTTAGCCACTCTCATGTATTTCCATTTTTACCTTGGTATGTAGGTATAGTCTTAAAATCGTGTTGAATTTATGGAAGGGTTAAATTTTGAAAGTATATACCCATGTACTACACACAGTTTTCTACTAGGGCTAATGCATATTGAAATTCTGCATCATCATTTTACTTGTCGTTCTTCTTCATTGGCTTTGTTAGTCCTAAATATTCCACTTTACTCAAATAGTCGAATGGAAACTGCAAATCACTCCAACCATTATGTAAATTTCTCCACATTAAGTACACTTTCGTTCTATCACCTTTAAGTTTACTGTCGATAGAAAATCCAT
This sequence comes from Beris chalybata, assembly GCA_949128065.1. Classification (NCBI taxonomy): domain Eukaryota; kingdom Metazoa; phylum Arthropoda; class Insecta; order Diptera; family Stratiomyidae; genus Beris; species Beris chalybata. The sequence goes on along the minus strand of OX421896.1, from coordinate 25,359,044 downwards.
CAATTCATAGCTCTCTCAGGATAATCCGCTCTATTTCGACTCGCAAGATACCTAGCTCTATGTTTGTAACCTTTCTCGTCATGTTATTTCACCTGCTTCTACCATAACCTTATTAAGGTTCCTAACGTTGTGGTTCTGCTTTACTGAAAGATCAAATATTGACAGTACGTTGGATACGGCTCCGTTTGTTTGACAAGGTTGCACTGACAATTGAAATTCGATAGAACAAATTTTATTACAAGCCGACATTTTTCACCTTACATAGCAGAAAGTTCGCGCAAATCGTTAGTCCTTCGAAAGGCATGGGCAATGCAGATCTTCCGACCCCCAGGAACGAATATCATATACCTCGGATTCATGTTGCCCTGGAGCAATGGAAAATGTGAAAAAGAAATCCCTCTTTTTTTCGGTGGGAATCTGGATAACGAGGTAAAAATGGAAAACTATACATAGAAAGCACAACGTTAAGAAAATGGCATGGAAATGAAAATCGAATATGGCGCGAACGAGTGTGTAGCACTGCCAATACATAAAAATCTATAAGGAAGTTGGCAAATTCCAAGTCTACATATTGGCGTTAAAAGGTTCCTTAAGCAGATTTATGGTACCTTTTCGGTGGATTTATGAGCCATGAGCTTCACCTATTTCCTTGCTATTTTTTCGTGACCTCTACGTTTTTATAGGCAAAGAACAGAGTTTATTAGATCCTAAGGGATTTTTATCTGCTTCTGTTTTTTTTCGTTAAAAACTTGAGGAGATAAGTTTTCCGAGCTGTAAATCCAAAACTAATCCAATACGCTGTTTCCCTGAGATAGCTACAGCTGTAAGTATAATACTTGTATTTGATTTGAGTCCTACAACCTACAGTAGCGTAGAACCAATATACTTTCCCATAGCACTGTTATTTATGACGCTCACTTCCGCAGTGTTAAAAATGCAATAACAATTTTATATTTATGTACTTATCAAGAGTGATCTCGAAATCCAAATTATTTTATTAGGGAAAACTTTTCGACCAAGTCAAATAACATAGTCATTAAATTAATTCTTTGCTTACGGCGAATTGTGATATCTAGATTATGTCTCTCGGGAATTTTGGTTCAAGTCATGTAAATTGTAGACGCCGACTCGATTTCTATTACAGATAACTAAATTTGAATGGGAAGTTGGACGTTTTATCTTATCGAATATTTTTTCTTGCTAATTAATTCCAGACAAATTGTGAACTTAATAAGTTACTGGCTGACCTACTAGATGCCGTCTAAGCCTTACGTTACATTTTCGTCCGCAACCATTTTTTATGGAACAGTTCATGTGACTTATAACAAGGTAACACCATAATGCTCTTGATTTCTACCCCACTACCGACTGCATTTTATCATAAAACACGTTTTGGACATCTACCCAAAAAATAATAAAGTTGCACCCAGAGTATTTGGTAGTTTATTTTGAACTAATTTTTAGGCAGAAAGTCCTTAAAATTAAAAAAAAACTATACGATATCTCATCAGACCTAAGTGATATGTCGGAATTCGTAAAACATAAACACTCTGAATATCGTAAAATTCTGGAGAACAATTTTTAGATCTTCATACATAGAGCCCATAGAAGTGAAACAGAATTCAATTTAACCGTAGAATACTACAGGTACGTCGATTCGACTACTATCCTCACACACTCAAACTGTCCCCACTCCTCTCCACAGAGTCCGACATGTTTGGCTGACTAGCAGTGCTTCAACCAACTAGAGTCTCTTGAGGAAAACGATTTTTTTTTTTTAAATTTCATCTGCTGATGTCTGCGATGAACACCAATTTTACTGTATTATTTATAATACAGTATTGTTATCGATTTTTAAAAAAAAAAAATTTGCTGCCCTCAAAATTTTTTTTTCCACGTTTCATGACTAGTAGACGCGAAAAAGGCAATAAAAATTTTCACTCCGTCTGTACGCCGTACCCCGTACGCCGTACGTCGACCGCCCCAAAATCTTTGAAGGCTCGTAGCTCTCAAGCCAGTGGAGCTATAAAATTAAATTTTTTTCTAAGAATAGACTTGGTGAACCCCTTGAATTGACATTATTTTCAGGGGAGGAGGTGTAAGGGGGAAGGCAGGGTAAGCATTTTAGTCGAAAAATTTAGGTTTCTAGATCTCAGGAACCGCTTGTGTTAGGAGGCTGAAACTTAGAATTTCTATAGAGCTTTGATAATGGACCCATTTGCAAAAAAAAAAACAGATATGGGTGAAGGAGTGTGAGAGTGGAGGGGGAAATTATGCGTCCGAAACGCAAAAATGCCGAGATCGACCAATTCTAAAATCCATATCTCCTAAACCATTAATAGCAAGCAATTAAAACTTAACAAATATCTGCAGTTATACTAGAAGAGTAGATTGAAACAAAATTTTTTGGTGGGGTAGTGGCGTACGGGGGTGGGAATTGAGATACTTAAGATTATGATATCTTACAAACCAAATGCACCAGAAAAACAAAATTCAGTTTGGGTATAAAGCTTGATAAATAAAGATTGCTCAAAGTAAAATATTTGAAGGGGGTGGAGGAGCACGGAAGTGGGAAGGAATAGAATTTTTCAAAAATAACACGATTCATATCTCAATAACAATGTAAGATGGATGTTTCAAATTTTTACCAGAAGTAGGCCTAATAGAACCCTAGTAGAGAAAAAAAGTTTGGGGGTGTAGGTGTAGAGGGTGAGGGTGGGGAAGGGTGAGAAAGAAAAAGTTCCGATGCTTATATCTTAAGAATCTATAATGATAGGAAGCTGAAACTTGGTATTTAGATAAAGCTATAGTAGTGGCATGGTGGAAAAATACATTTTATTTTAGGGGTAGTATGGTACGGTGGTGGGGGGTGTTTTTCCTAACTTTAGAACGGCTTATGCTAGGAAGTTGAAACTCGGTACGTATATGTAAATTAACTAGAAAAGTAATTGTGATAAAAAAAAATTTGAATATTCATTGGCGTTCAGAAGGGGGGGCAAAAAAAATATCGGTTAATATAAAATGCATATATTTTCACGATTTTCGTTATATCTACTAGGTCTTTCGAAATATTGAATTCATTTTTATTCTACGGATTCTTCATGTGAATACCTAGAATGTGTTTTCAAGATTTTTTGAAATTCGACCCCTAAGAGGGTGTAAACTGGTCTGATCAGATATCGAATATCTTTTCACTTCCCCAGGTTTGTTTAATAATCCCCTATTTTTAATTTTTGTTTTTTTCAACCTCTAGACCGCATCCCGGAATATGACCCAATTATTTAATTCATATGTTACACCCTTTTCTAACCGCTTCCCGAACTTTTTGTTAGGTTTTCAGTCACATAGTAACATACACCGCATCCCCGAATTGAACGCGTTCTGAACTTCTGCCGGAAAAATAATACAGTTGCGCCCAGACTGTTGGCAGATTTTTTGTTATGCGACCGATGTTTTTCTTTGTAGAAGCAAATATTTCATTACTTTTTCGTTCAGTAGATACTTCAGATACCCTTATAACGAAATTAGTTTTGTTCACTTATTTATACATAGTTTATTTGTTTTTACCAGCTTTGAAACATATTTCTCTCGTAATTATAGAAAATAAATAATGTTGTTGTGATAAAAGAATGGCGTCGTTTTCTTTATTTTTACATTTATTGAAAATGGTAGTCGATTCGACGTTCGTGTAGTAATAAGCGATAAGACCTAGCTTTAGTAATCTAGGGTTAAGCCTAAAAGATTTGTCGGAATTCGTGAAAACTTCAACAAGAGGGTAAATATCGAAAAATTAAATGAAAATAAGTTCGACCTAAGAGATGTATCGAAATTCGTGAATAAGTGCTCAACACCTTCATAAGAATTTGATATAAGAAAAAACAATGTTTCTAGTCATGTATATAAAAAATTTGATGAAGTAATGCACGAAATGTCTAAAAGATATAACAAAATTCGTGAAAATCTAGAAAGAAACCCTTATCACTGAGAGTTTTTCGCTCCACCTCCGTACGTAAATAAAAATCTTAGCTTTTCTTAGGCTTTAATTAAATTCTGCAATGTATGTTAAAAGTTATTGGTCAGATCCCTTTTTTTACTCTTGATTAAAAAAAAATTAAATTTTGAAGTATTTTTGATTGTAAAATCAAGCATCGAAATGACAAAATAATTTTTTTTCTTCTAACTAACTATTTTAACTATCAAAATCTTGTTCCTTAGCTGGTGAGGTGAATGTCTGATTTATATATTTGAGCGATTCTATATTTATTGTTCAATTGTCAACAAAAACGCCAAATTCGCTTGCTATTCTACCTGCCCGTCTGTCCAATTTTGAAATTTCGGATACGAATCTTTTGTAAGTTTCGATTTGTAAGGCCAAGTTTTATTTATTTATTTATTTATCAAGCAAAATATACACAGACTCAACATTAACTCAGATTAATCTAATTTAGTACAATACAATTTGACTTAATTTAATTGATTTGATTTACTTTAATTAGAGGCACTAGTTGGTTGGTTAAAACGGGATGAGGGGGAGCTGATATGTTTCAGTTTGTATGTCAGCTTACTTATTGGAGTGTGAAATGTTTGCTGAAATTGTTGAATGTTCTATAGCATCTGTTGATGGGTTCATTTTGACCGTTATCAATACGACGGGGATATTCCTTAAGAAGTTTTGAATGTCTCGTCAGCCTGATAGTGTCCTAAAGTATAATTTTATTTGTAACCTAAATGTCACCATGCAAGACATCTAAGGTAATGCAGGTTGTCAGCATAGCTCTTCTAGAGCTGAGCGGTAGAAGATTTAATAATTGTGGCCTAACTGTGTAGTCTGGAAGGATATCAAAGTCTCTAGGATCATACAACTCCCTAAGAAAAAAAAGAAGAAATTTCTTCTGGATTCCCTCTATTCTGTTGCTGTATGTCTAGAAAAAGGGATCCCAAATGGGACATGCATATTCCAGTAGAGGGCGAACAAGCGAACAGAATAATGATTTAGTGACCCATACATTTTTTAACTCCTTAGCTCTTCAAGTTCATCAACCGTCAATCTTAGCTCATGAAAACCCTGTCTAAGGATATTCAAATGTGGAATTCAGATCCTTGTAAGTTTCAATTTGTGGGGATTTTTTCCTTAACAAGCATTTATGAAACTCGACTCTGTGACACTTTTGTCACTTTTGACTTTTAGAGAGTAACTTTATTTCAGTTTATTCGACAAAGCATCTACTGAAATGTGAAAATCTTTCGGTAACACAATTCAGTGCTCGACCTTATTCCAAGAAATTTGTTTAAATTTTGGAATTCGGTAAAGTCTCAATGGATTTGGTTATAGTCATTTTTCCATTGCAGAAAAACTTACAAAATATGACAACAATTTTGATATCACAAAGGAATCTATCTAGTTGCCAAAATCTGGCGATGTAAATCTAAAAACTTTAATTCCGATAATTGGATTTTTCGACATTATTGTTGAGCTTTACAGAATGGTTCGTTGTTAGAATCCTGAATCCACCACAATTGTATCACAAATGCAATCATTTCTTTGAAGTACAGAGATTGAAAGTGCACTTTTGATATCGCTAAGCTAGTACGACTAAAATACTTTGAACTTAGATAATAAAAAAAAACTGGAACTATGTCGCGATTTAATCCAACAGTAAAAGGAGCAAGAAACATTCTTGACGGAATTCTTTCATCGATCTCGTTGAAAGTAATGCCAACACAAATAAAATCGTCTTTCAATGTCCACTTAAAAGGATATCTTCGTCAGCAAAATACATCTTGACATAGAAAATAAATAAATACATAGAAAGTAGGATATCACTGGGCCAAAGTAATTAATCATTCCCTTCCGCATGCCGGATATTTATCGATTTCCTTCTTCCATTGCGGATTTTTTTCGGTACCATCTTTTATTCTGTTCGACTTATTTTTTTTTCGAATTTCACCATGTAAATGTCCACCATATTCTGTCCATTGGGCTTTAGAAATTATTCAAAAGAGCAAATTCACATGAAATGATTTTCAATTTTCCTTTATTATTATTACTACGAAAGGGGACTTTTTAATATTTGACTTTTCTATAGATTTTTAGGTTTAATGGACATTTACAATATTATGGTAACAACAGATGTGGGAAATTATGGAAACTTTTCCTAGTTAAAAATACATTTCCATTGTTAAGTTTTTGTATAGCGATTTCGTATACGACGTAGAATATACACACCAGTAAAATTATTATACGAGATATAAACATACCGTATCCAAGATATGCAGTAGCCTATCAAATGATACTACCATAAGGATGAAACACTGATCTCTCATACACTTTAACTTTCCAAGTTTTATTCTATTATTTTTTATTCTAGTATTATTTTTTATTTTTACTAAAAACCATACATTGCATTGCTGTAGACTATAATACACAGTGCGTAAAATAAGTTTTAAGACAAGCCATGACAAACCTCATTAAAAGAAAAAATTTGAATATTTTAACGTTTTTTAAAGAAACTATTCTCCTCAAGTTGCAATACACTTTAACTTTATTTAGTTTAGTTTAGTTTTATTTTAAAATTTTATTGCGGTATTGAAAACTAACCATTTCTCTCTCCAGCCGTAACACACAGTGATTCAAATGCATGTTCTAGTTCATTTTGTGATATTGCCTCTAGTGCTCGTGTTGAAGCTGTCCTGATGGTCGAAATGTTGTTAAAAAAAACATTATTTCAACTTCAATTGCAATATTGGAAAAAGTGAAAAATCCCATTTAGCCAAATCAGGTGAATACGGCATATGATTCAACACACAGACTTGATTCTAAGCCAAAAATTGACGAACAATGAGTGAGGTGTGACTCGGTGAATTATCGTGTTCACTGGATTACGATATTTGGGTTGAATACGACGGATTCTCGCCATTACACGCTTCAAAACTTTGAAATTAAATGCACCAGTAATTGTTTGGCCAGATGGAATGAATTCCCTGTGAAAAATTTCTTTGCTCTCAAAGAATGTAATCAGCATTATTTTGACTTTTGATGGAATTTTCAACATTAACAAAAAAGTTGTTTTGGGAGAAATGTCATAACTTTGCTATCTATCGACCGATTTAAATAACATTAATATTACCGGGAAGGAGAGGGTCGCAGCTTTCAAACGCCGATCTGTATATGGTACATAGATGGTCCTACCAGTTACTCAGATATGGTTCTAGTCTCGGAACTTATTTGCCGCACTGTGTGTTACACCATCACGATAGGCAGGAATTCAATCTAATGACACTCAAGAATAAATACTGAACTGCGTGTTAAATGAAAAGTGCGCAAATGGTATGCCTTCTTCGACTGCTATCGTCTGCTGTAGCTTTACACCTCAACGCATTCTCGGTTTGCTGCTATTTAGGAACTTAACATATAGAGACTATATTAAAGTCTGAAAATATTCTGTTCAAAGATATTCTGTTCAATGATATTCCGTTCATTAACACTTTGAGTTCCAAACTTTTTAGTAAAAATTTTAGTAAAAATTTTGGCAATGCTATTTATTAAAGGCTTTCAAAGTTTCGCAATCTCTGGCTGTTCTTGACTGAGTTTAGCTTTTTAAGGCTTCGTGAGTCCGTTGCGACAATTTTGTATCCCAGTTTAATCGTTCTTTCTTGAGAGGGGAAAAGTCAATTTAAATCGTTTTTTGTTCGTGTAATTTGGCGTGGAGAATACGTCTGTATCGTTTGCTGTCTATCAGCGAACTAATTTTGAATTTACAGAATAAATAGTGTTATGGGTTTTCAAATTATTTCAAACGCATAACTATTAAGAATCAATAGTTTTTTCATTGATTTATCTTCTAGATATACCAATTAATCATACTATCTATGATATTTTTCAATGAGATGCGGTTTCCTTATATAATTTCACCCATGAAAATCGTGAAAAAATTACTTTAGTTTAACTTCATATATGTATTATTAACAAAAATGAAAATTTTTTGTAATTTGCTTCATGGAAGATATTCATTAAGATTTTTTCGACCATTATATTAATAAAAATTACATGTTAACCTTTCAAGAAATAGGTAATAAATGCACACAAAGAACTCGGATTTTCGCATTTTAGAAATTTTTTTAAGAGTTGTTCCTCTAACAGATATTTTTTATATAAAATTTTGAAATTTTTTCTTAATGTAGTGCTGTGTAAAGTGTGCATTTCGATGAAGAGGAAAAACAAACATGGTTCAAACTTTTAATGGAAGTAAAGTGTTTCTATACACTTTCACGGCTTTTGCCATATCTCTTAGGTCTCATTCGTGGAATGAACAAAATATTTTCATGATCTCTATGGGTGTTTAAAAGGTATATAGACGTTTTCACGAATTCTGTCATTTCTCTTAGATCTGGTAATATATTAAATTGGCTTTCAATACTACGATTCGTAACCCTCTCGGTCATTAAAGGGGCTGCGTACTTTTCACAAATTTTCCCATATATCCTAGACTATTTGCAGATTTTTTTGTACAGCAGTTGACGTGAAATTAAAATCAATAACACTTTTAACTTTTTTCCATATTCCGTTTCCTATATTTTAAATGACCTGCTTGTATTTAGTTCGAAAATTTTCGTGAGAAGGTGAAAGGTGGAAGAATGACCACACCTATCCATGTTGTGGTTTTGTAAAATGAGGTCATTTCATAACAAATGAAGACATCGATCTCCCATAAAGTACTAAACCACTTCATTAACTTCAACCACTGAGCATTTCATTACGAATTCATTGAGCAATTTGATGTCATCGGATTTATAGCTAGCGTTCCTAGTTTACCAATCAGGAAACCAAACACAAAAAAATCAGCCGCTATATAAGTAATGACCAATTCCGAAACGAATTCAACCAGCCTGACATTATTCGGGCATATTTGAGGCTCCAATCATCGGAAAAGATACCCGGGCGATTCTGATCCGATGGAAACACGCAAATTTCCCGGTCAGCCATGAATGATAAAATATTAAATTATTCCCAATTCCTCTGCTGAAAGGATAGGCTATGAGTTTGGTCGCTAAAAAAATCCTTTTAGATTCAATTTGGAAATTCATTGATTTTTCTTGATTCCATTAAGAACTAAAACAGCGGAGTATTGAAACACGGCATAACGTTTTCAAGATTTGATAAAGTAGGTACTAGTAATGTATAAGCTTTGGTCATATTCTTATCGTCCTGGAAGGTAAAGTTACGGCACAGGATGTACGGCTTCGTTGATGTTTTCGCATTCAAAGTTTTCATAGAGGAATATGTAGGAGAATGCGATCTGAATTAAATTTAAGGGACCCTTTGCGTAAGACGTTGTAACAATTGCTCCAGAGTTACAACAGAGAGAGAGTTTACGGAACATTCTTGGTTTCCTGACAAGAAGTTTTCAATTCAAGTTCTATAATAAAGGACCCAATGCCAACATACTGCACAGGACTTTGGGAAACTTAGGGTAGTAGTTTGAAAAGATTTTAAGTTACACATACTTAGTTACAAGTTTATTGCATTCCACTGCTTTTTAGGAGCAGATCTGCCAGGAGGCAGTGACGACATCTTTCTCGGACGCATAGTGAAAATAATAAATTAGATTGTAAATAGGGGCGGACATATTCATCTAATCACTGTCAACATGGGCAATATGCGCTACTTATATGATATCGCAGTTTATACTTTTCATGCAGGGATCCTCGTCACATTGTTCCAAGTGAAGGACATTTTCCATGGAAATTGACTTTCCAATCCTATTAGTGAGCCTAAAATGGTGGTTCACTAAAAATATTCATCATGCAAATAAGAAGGAACCCGTTGCTTTACGAGTGTCCGGCCCTAGCTAGAGCCAGACTTCTTGCATTAGGAAAACCTTTCTTTAACGACCTGAACATTCAGGCTCTAGGTCTATGTAAAACTTCATCAACCCTCAACGACCAGGTTGAACGTCAATATGGCATTCTGTGCTAATTGAATCCTGTTTTCGGCAGACGAGCCATCACGTAAACCAAACAACCAAGCAACCATCAATAATCGAAAAAAAAAAAAAATTGTGTCAACTACCGAACTACTCGCTCTAAAAGGCTGACTCTGCTCAAAAAGGTGGACATCAGTAAAACAGTCGGTGTCCTAACCTAACCGGTGTCCTAACTCTGTCTTATAGGTCGACATGCTGAAAGGCTCGGACTTTTCTCAAACGACTTCTGTAGAAGCGCCAGGATGAGGAGGAGGACGAGACAGTCCTTCACTTTCTCTGTACTTGTCCAGCTCTGTCCGCCAGAAGGAAAGCTCATCTCGGAGCTTACTTCTTCAACTGTCTTGGTGATCTTGCCACAATGGAGGTCGCGAGAATCCAACGCTTCATTACAAGCTCTAAATGGTTTGACGAGAAGGACCGGATTCGATGATCCTGTGGTATCACAACGGACCTTTTAGGTCTAAGTGTGTCCGTGTTCTCACGGACAGCCACGCGTACCTAACTTAACCTAAACTACTCGAACGATAGTTAGGGCCGAAAGAGAACACGGACTTCGACTTCGACCGCGCACAGACCGAGAATACACAGGATTATATGGTGATGCCCACAACACCGACTTCGCCTGCAACTTCGGTAAAGTAGGCAAATTGTCTGCGATCGCCGCAAGGTAGGCAAAATCAATGTCGAAGTCCGTGTTCTGTTTAGGCCCTTAGGCGCTGCACACATTGCATACGACCGAACGAATTTTCCGAAACGATTTTTCGTTTATCAACCTATTGTGAAATCTTTAGTTATCGAAAAATTGGTTATAATCGTAAATTATAACGTTTTCAAGGATATCATGAAAGAAAATCTCGAGAAATTTGTTGTTTTAATTGATAATAAAAAGAAAAATGTATCCGTCGTACGACTAAAAATTTTCGTACCGACAGACAGACTTTTTTCTTAGTATTATCAATCAAAATACAAATTTCTAAAAATTTTATCTTATAATATTCTTAAAAATGTTATAATTAACGATTTCAACCAATTTTCTAATAACTGAAGATTTGAAAATAAGCAGAAAAACGAAAATTCGTATCGGAAAATTCGTTCGGTCGCGTGCAATGTGTACAGCACCTTACTCTAGATTTAAATTGCTATATACTATAATTATTTGCATGGTAAATGAAAACCAGATATTGCTGTCGGGGTGGGTAATATCTTATACCCCAAGAAATCGATACCCAGCTTCAGACTTTTGTGATACTCTTGATCTAAGGGTCCTCATCTCATTGTTCCAAGTGAACCCATTATTACCGCCGGTGGCGTTTTATTGCGCAAAAGTTATAAAGTACACCGGACTAATTTTGAATTGCAAACAGTCTACAATGTTAGCTGTGTCATCTAGACACTACACACTGCAGTACGGAAACTGGCTGTCACCGCTGTTGCGTTTCCAGTTGCCCCTTTGCAGCGGGGATGAAGGGTGTATCTTTGTAAAATATGGAAACGGCTTACGGTACAAAGTTCAAAGTAATAGAGAAGTTATTTTAAAAAATCATATTTGTATTTGCGTAGCGAGATAGGGAAATATCAATTTTTTTTAAGATTTTCACGAATTTCATCATATCTTCTAGGCCCGTCAATGTAATCAGTTAGTTTTACTTCTACGAACTATTAATGTGAGCGCCTAGAAACAGTTTTCCACATTTTTCAATATTCAACCCGCAAGGGGTGTATAGTCAGTCATTGTGCACTTTTTCAGGATTTTCGACATATTTCATAGGTATGATGAAATATTGAATTGGTTTTTATTTCTAGTGGCTTTCAATATAATTCTGTTCGGTGTTTTCACGAATTCCAAGAAACGTTTAAGGTCTAATGAGATATCGAGTTCGCGCTAACTTCTAGAGGCTTTGTATATAATCTAATATATAAGGTAAAGTCAACGTTTGGGGCGAATAGAAATCTACACCTGTGAATCGTTTCGTCTCAAATTTTTACATCATTCATACATTCTTGAAACTACCAGACAGGTCAAGAGCATACTCATATTTATTATATTCCCAAAATTTGGTTGGTATATTTGTTGTACATATATAAAAGAGGATGTATGTATGAAGATATGTGCCTATGTTTCCTATGAACTCCTAAACTCCTCAACTGATTTTGATAAAATTTTTAGGCATCACGTAGAATATTCCTGGAATAGTTCCTGTGAAGTTTGGTCTCGATTGAATGAAAAAGAATTTTTTTCGCGAATAACGATAGTATATCACCAAGCAGTCGTGAGCGTAGCAGGCGTATCCGCGGTACGCTGCTAGTCGTTTATAAAATTATTTTGATATTATCAACTTTCAACCCCTAAGGTGATGAAAATTGGTTATGTACGTTTTCACAGCTTTCGTCTTTCTATTATAAATTTAAATTTAAATTTTTGATACACATATAAGGTCATAGACAGTAATATCGGTCAATCTTTATTACTGCAAATTTAAGATAACATCTTTCTTTTAATCAGGATTAATAGCTAATATGTTCGGCACTCAATTCTAACTGGACGAAATAAATTTTACCGCAGACGTATAGATTTTATTGAACCACTTATTGTCTTTCTCACCTTGAAAGGGCATATGTCTCGGAAATATACAAAAAGTAAAATGCCATTCTATCAAAAGGATTCCTATCTGAGTTGCGGTCGTTATCCGCAGGACGATGCGTAGTGACTTAATCAAAAAATCATCGACCATAAAAATCTGTTCACGGTGGCGACATAAAAATCAAAGCTGCTAACAGTATCAGAACGTTGGAAATGCCATTTAAGATCCGTAAACCACCAAACGAAAACCACCCTTATGTGTGACAATCAACACATATCTTACCACAACGTACGATTCCTTGCCGAATGTCGTTTCGACGTGATGGCTGGTTTCACCACGAAACGTCGACATGTTATTTGAACCTATTGTTTGATTGAGCAATTGAAGAAATCAATATGACGTACTATTATAGCTACTACTTACCGATTGTCGTTATTAGCGTCAACGAGTACAGGAACGCTGAAGCATACGACCATTTATGTGACGAAATTATTGGCTGTGCTCCTGGCTGCTGAATTTTCGAAGCTCGTACCGCTCGAAGGAGTGTATCCTGTTTGCGATTGGAAAAGAAAAAGAAATGGATAAATTACAGAAAATAATGAAGAAGGAGAAAAATGTTCACGTATTACAGCAAGATACCGACAAAGAAGGACGAAGGAGCATAAAAGTTTATGACAAGTTACCGCTTATGTTCGTCTTGTTATGTTCAAGCGATTAACAAGGATCAGGAGTTTCAAGGCAGTGTTTCTTTTCTCTGTCGAAAAAATCGAAAGGTGCGTTCGCATCATTGTTATTTTTAATGGACTGAAGTCGAAATCCTTGTATAGGCTTCGCAGTTCAACTGCGGATTCTCGATGATAGTCAGAGCAAGATATGAGCAATTCCGGTTTATCCGCTCATGCGAACGTATAAGGAACCACACTATAATCTAGCCCGGCAAGTGGATTACTGTGATTGGTATTCCCATATCGTTTTGCTGAGCAAATATTTCTGGGTCATGCTATACGTTGTGAATTATGCAATCGCTTTCAGAGTGCTCTACGGAATGATAAAGTGAATCGATAGTGTTTTGGAAAGGAGAATGATTGGTAGGTGGGCAAGCATATTGTGATAGTGTGTACTCTACATGCCACATTCGGTCATATTTTGGAGCAAATGGTATGAAGAGGGTCTAAGAACAATTGATAATTCGTTAAGAACGATTCTCATTAGGAATCAAGAGATTAGTACCTCCTAGACTAAAATTCGATAATGCATAGATTGATTAGAGCAAAGAGCGTTTTGTCCGTAGACAATCGGGTCTATCTTTCAAAATTGGTGCATGCCTGCTTACCTTGTTTGTTGAAAATATATCAGTGTTTCTCAATTGTTTTTTACTAAGAGGAAATGCGATAGGGTTCCACAAAAGTGTTAACGCTAATCTCGTGAGAAAGTACGAAATCAACTGAACATTGAAACTAATACTATCTTCAGACTACGAGATTAACGTGTTTAAATGAATCGAAACGCGTTGAAAACACTTCCCGAACGCATTTACGAAAAAACGTAGCTACAACGCGTTTAACCGAAAACATGAACTGCGACCCTCGCGGAAATTGAAGTAAACTTTGGAAGAAACTATTTAATGCTGTAGAAACTCAATTTTGTGATTGTGCAACAATTGCACTAGCTAATAAATTCACTTTTCATTATTGTTATATAAACAAATTTGTTTCAAACAATTTAGACAGCATACATTTGGTAATGAACATAACTGTTGAATTATTTACTTGTAAAAAAAATCACATCAAGGTGTCATGTATCAAAATAAAACGAGTTTCCTTGTCTGAACATTTCTTTTTTAACACATTTATTTTGCATACTTAAACGCGTTTAAAAACGCATAGTATGTACAGGGTATAAGAAAACAATCTTTCTGAACACTTGTCAGTAGTTGTAATCGGAGACTGTTAATCCTTTTCCGTGTTTAATCTTTTACAGAACATTTTGCACCACCTTCTGACGGCGTATAGGTACTTCTGAATAAAGGGTTTTACAACTGCCAGGAGTATTCGGGAACATACACACATGTAGGTGCAATTCGGGGCAGGTGTTTTGAAACTTCTTCTCCTGATATTCGTGTTCTTCCAAGTTGCAAGTAAATGAGCGCAAGTGCTGGAAATAACTTGTACCGCACTCAAATGTTGCTGGTGAATGAATGGTTTCCTTTGTGCATCGATTCCAGATGTATGGTTGTCATACATACTATATATGATGATTCGGAGTACGGTATCCTACAGGACATATTAAAATACCAAACTAATCACAAGTAACCATATCTAAATGCATAAATATAGTTCTCTCTTATTTCGGTTCAGTTTCGACTTGATTGTTTTGCTGAATCGAACGACAGTGTACCTCATATATGCACATGTACTATATGAATGTAATCTTTCACATGCATTTGTAAAATATCAGACTTAAGTAGAAAGCAGGATTGTGAGTCCACTCTAGTGGCATTAAGAGTTACTAAATATGAACGAAAATGTGATGTGGTATAACATCAAAGGGAAACCTACAGAATATTCCTTTTTGAAGAAAATCCATTTGGAAAATTGATTCCATTTGCATTTTTGTAATCAACTTAGTGAACGTTTGATCAATATCAGCTATACAGTACTAAGGATGTAACGCTTCTTCATACAGTTCTAGACTACAGTTTAGAAATACGGAAAAAATACGAGTTCTGCATTGACTTTAAATACTTTTTTTTAGATGCACTCAAATATAGAATTTTTAGCAGGATAGCATTTATATTCTGGATGCATGATGTAATCATCCGATTTCAATAATCATCCGTTGACAGTGATTTTTTAATTGCAATTGCATTTTTTTTTTTTGTTAAAGTTCTAGTGTGGAGTTCTTCCGGAATTATGATACACGTATGAGTAAAATAATTTGGCAATAGAATGGGCGAAACTTTAATTTTCGGGACAAAGTCTAAGAGCGGTTAAAATGATGGTGCGGTTAAAGTGCTGACATTACTGCCTCCCTTAACATATGAATTACGTTTTTGGGTCATAGTCCGTAGAGATAGCAGTGCGCAGACAGAGGAGGACTCTCGTTTGTTTGCTACTCAAAAGAGAAAGACAATATCTTTCAACTTCACTTTCATATATTATGGAACTTTAGGTAAATCACCGAAAATGAAATTTTCTATTTTCGAGGACTTGGAACCGGCAGCAAGGATTCACTTAATTTCCAGCAATATTCTCTGTCTTTCATTTGAATAAGACTTTAAATTCCGTGCTTGAAACGTTCGGACATCGTCGGTAAACACTTGAGGATATGTGTTGCAAGGACTTTTGAATGGGGGCTGAAGGAATTTCGCTCAATGGCAAAGCAGATCTTAATTTTAGTCCACAATTAATTTAAAGACTTTCTGTAGTTGTAGTGAGTTCTATGAATAGAGTGTAGGTTAGGTTAGGTTGAGAAGGGTGGGGTGAAGCTGTGTGCCACAGTCTAACTCGAGAGATCATTGCGGATCCATTGTGGTTCCCTCGTATACAACCGGGATCTAGACTACTGATTCCTAATATTCCTCTTCCTTATGAAGAGAGTAGTTCTCTATAGAGGAATGATAGCAAGTTCTGATGGATCGGTCAAGGAGAATTTCGCCGATTATTTCCGCTGCTTTTGTCACCGCAAAAGGCTCGAGCTATAAAAATAGAGTATAGCCAGAATTTTTGTAAGTCAGCTACATTACTAAGGACTTATGAGATTCTCTTCATATTTATACCTTTAACTGGAACTACTGGAGAATCAGCGAATAAGATATCGAAAGCGTCGTAGCATAAATCGTGTCAGGCCAATATTCTTACACTAGTGTTTCAAAACTTTTTGTCTGACAGCTACCCCAAGGGGTAGAGCGATCTTGCTCTTTAAAAAATAATCTTTATAAATTTGACACCCACATTCCTATTTTGACATCCTAATGAAGTAAGTAATTGTCAGAGCTATGTTCCGAGATCAAATTCTTTCCGTTCATATCACACTTTTCCTCGTAAGCGCATCGAAGAATATCCTGAAAATTGTACCGCACGGCACAGCTAATCATCCAAGTATGTTACAGTAGTTGTAGTTTCTTGATCAGATGCATAAGCATTTAGTGATGATACTTAAGTCTTTTTAGAAGTGGGAAAGGGACTTGGTACGAACGAAGAAGGAGTCCGCCCACATATATACGGACGGCTCCAAAACTGAAGACGGGGTAGGTGGAGGTGTTTTCTCTGAAATGCTTAATATTAGCAGCTCTTTCCGCCTTCCGGACCACTGTAGTGTCTATCAGGCGGAGCTTATGGCGATCAAGGAGGCCCTGTCCTGGCTGAGGTGTAATGTAATATCTACTAAGGATATTAGCATTTTCACAGACCAAGCCAAGCGGCGATAAAATCCCTGGAATCGACCTCGACAACATCAAAGGTCGCCGTAGAATGTAGATCATCTCTTAAGGAGATGGCCGAACAGTTCAATATTCTTCTGTGCTGGGTGCCAGGACACATGGATATTCCAGGGAACTGTATGGCTGACGAACTCGCTCGGCGCGGCACCACCCTTCATACTTCGCCGGTATATCAGAACCTGGGTGTGCCTCTCTCCACATGTAAACTGCTACTGAGACTGGACTCAATTGAGAAAACCAACTCAAGATGGGCGGAGGGTACAACATGTCACACTGCGAGACAGATCTGGCCGAAGCTGGATCTTAATCGTTCTAAAAGGCTGACTCTGCTCAAAAGGGCGGACATCAGCAAAACAGTCGGTGTCCTAACCGGACACTGTCTTATAGGTCGGCATGCAGAAAGGCTTGGACTTTTCTCAAACGACTTCTGTAGAAGCTGCCAGGACGAGGAGGAGGAGGAGACAGTCCTTCACCTTCTCTGCACTTGTCCAGCTCTGTCCGTCAGAAGGAAAGCTCATCTCGGAGCTTACTTCTTCAACTGTCTTGGTGAGCTTGCCACAATGGAGGTCGCGAGAATCCAACGCTTTATTATAAGCTCTAAATGGTTCGACGAGTAGGACCGGAGTCGAAAATCCTGTGGTACCACAACGGACCTTTTAGGTCTAAGTGTGTCCGTGTTCTCACGGACAGCCACGTGTACCTACCTACCTACCTAAGTCTTTTTAACTTACTAAAAGAGGAAAAGAGGCCGTATGTTGACCATTCTTGAGCAAAGAGTGATTTCCTAACAGTTCCATGTACCAAATTGAAACAATTGTCTGTCCGCTTCCTTTGAGTAGCAAGCACACAATAAGTCCTTAAAATGTGCACACTTTTTGTTTTGTTTTGTCCTCAACTTCAATACAACTCGAAACTTAGCCTTTAATTTAAAGTATTATACGATTAGCACCTATCGAGAGTCGAGACTATGGAGTTACAGAACTTCATTGTTAAATAACGCCAAATTGAAATTGTCATGATGAAGTTTTCAGCAATTAAAGGTTTAACCAACGCAAATCCGTAAATAAAAAACTTCGAACGGTGAGCACTTTGTCTAAATCGAAATGCAATTAGCTTCAGGTAATTAGTACCTACCTGAAAATGTTGAACTTCTTGCGCAGCTAGTCGAGTCCAGTTCTCTTTGTATAAAATATTTAGGTCTTCCGTAATCGACCACAGACGATCGACTGTTCTATAATTGCAAACAAAAAAGAGTTATCATTAGTTTCGACGGTTTATGTCCTTACTAACAAGAAAGAACGGAAAAGAACTCCGTGGTGTAATGTTCTGAAAAAAAATTCAATCGAAAATTTAACGTTTGTACTTCTCGTAGTTTCAACTCAGTAGATTTGCAATAATTAATTACAACTTTTTCAGTTTTCTTACAAGAAGTTCAGGATAGCGTAGAAAAACTGCAAATTACATTGCCCGAAACGACAGGCTGGGTTCTAAAAGTAAAGCTACTATAACTTTGGTAGCTCAGTAAGAAAACAGTTGAATCCTGGAATTATAAGAAGCGAAGAAGTCGACGAATAAAGAACGACAGGATGGACACTGCAAAACGATTTCATGTCTCACTTCCTGCCATTCCTTGTCTATCTCCTCGACAAGGACTTTTTTCCTACTTCTCCTGGCCATTCTAAAAGTACGAACGTAGTCCATTCAATTCAGCAGTTGTAGAAAAATCACAAGGATAATTTTTTATTGTTTGCAGATTCGTCTTCACTGCGCTACGTCCTTATCGCGGGTCCTGATGTTACGGCGACTTTATCCTGAAAATTACATGAATTTATCGTTGAAATTTGTAAGTCCTGTGGACATAGTCAGACTTCTTCGCTTATGTGTTAATGGCCTGGTTGTCATTTACATTTATATGGAACTCTACAGTGGCTTTTACATATGCATGTGGGGAGGAACTCAGCACTACATTTTTTTCCTTTTGCCTCTTTACCACCCCATCCCCTCTCCCTTCCAACCACGACGTCTTCTGCATTGGGAATAGAATTTTCTTCCTAATGTTCAGTTTGCGTACAATGTGTATGTCAGTTTCGGAATTTCAGATTCCCTTAAACTGAAATTCTTTCCTGAAATAAGGGTGTAAGTCGGTATTTGACTAGTGGGAAATTTTAATGAAACAGGTCACATGTGATATTTATACAGACACGAGAGACGTAAGAGTAATTTCGTTTTTTTCTGGATTTGGAAAGATAAGTGACATTTATGTCTTATTGTTGTGGATAAGTTGACTTATGGGGCATGTGTTGATGTAAAAAGCGAATCTGGTGATTTTTCGTTGAATTCGAGATATATATAATAAGTACCTTTAAGATGAAATGCAGAGATACCAGGAATCGGGAAAAATGTATCTTCTCCAACCTTTCTAAATTAAATTATTCAACAAGAAATGATTGTATCTTAAATAATATAGTAACGTCTTTCAAAAAGGACGTTAAATTTGGAAATATAAATAAAACAAGTTGTATGTGAGATATCCACCAAATTCGCATGATCACGGTGGTAACTTCACGTCTCCGCCGCGCATGATAACGATGGAACCACATGTCGTCGGTATATATCTGCACCGTTTTGACAAAAGTTGATGTCGGTTTTTTTTAAAAAAAATTTTTTTTACTTAATATGTCTTTTAAGACTTTCTGAACATGTTAGCAAAATATAATATGTCTGCGATAAGTGGAAGGTTAAACGGCTATCTAAAAAGCTGGTATGTCCTAAAATATTTAATTTGTGGTGCGCCAGAACAAGATTTATCCCATTTCAACGCTTGCTTAATAGAACGAGACTTGGCACAAGTTGATATGATCAGGTTTTGCCACACTCGCACTGAGTATTTGTAGGATGGATAAACACTGCTTTATGAAACATGGTATGGCAGAACTGATATATCGGGTAGTAGCGTGAAAATTATACATAAAGTGCACTTTAAAAAGATCCGAACTCTATGATACCTCTTTAATTTCAATTTTAAGATATTATAGTACCTATCTGAAAAAAAATAGCACAGTCCCACATGAGCAAAGCACGTATGTTTAATAAGGCTTCCAACCTTTGATTTGGCTTCCTGTAAAATCATGAAATTTGAACATATCAACTTTTGCCAAAACAGTGCAGATATATCGTCCAGGCCACAAGAAGTTACTTATCATCGATCGTTGACGGTTATGGCATTGCCAGTTTCGTTTTAAAAGAAATACGGATCGACGATTTGGACAAACCAAAATCACCAAACAGTGACTTTCCCGTGGGATATTTGGTGCTGGTGCATCTCGTGTGGATTGGTATCGTCTCAAATCCAAGAGTCTTGGCTGTTCACACAACTATTCATCCAAAATGGGTATCGTCGATAAAAATCACACAATGCGCGGAACGTTTTTCATACGGAGCTCTGATTTTGAAAATAAAATTTGATTATTCTCTGTAGATGTTGCACAACGTTATACCGTTCAATGACGATTTGCCACACACTACTGAATAATGCATAACAAATTCAAAGGATGTTGCTTTAACAATATGGTTGATATAACCTAACAAATTTCGAGCATTTCTGCTAAACCACACTATAAAGGGTGTTTGGCACTCCGTCCGCCACCTTTAAAGGGGCTATTCTTTGATATACCATACATATTTGGAGAAAAAAATTATTCTAACGGTGGTTAAGAAAAGTGTTTTTGACCGGTACCCTCACTCACTTAAGACGTAATATCTTTAAAACGAATAATCACAAGGCATTGTGTTACAACTCGTTTTTAGGCAATCGAATGACCTTTTATTTGATCTAACAGTCTAAATTGTAACTGCACTTAATCTTGAGATATTATCTCGAAAACACCGGTTTTAGCTACGTCAACCCTAAAAATTCAGTGATCAATGTAGTTTTTCTCAGAAAACCCCATTATAAAAATGTCATTTTAATTTTTTTTTTGTATGAACCATATTATTAGCTACAGAGCCGCACACATACATACATATGTATGAGTTACGATTAAAATTTTGGAAGTACATAATAGGTAAAAATACATATCGCATAAACAATTAAATATTTAAAAAGTCAGTGCCATAAAGTGGACCTCGTCTCAGAACCGTTTAATTTGTCGGTAGTACTGAAGTATTTTTATTGCACATTTATTACTATTTAAAGTATGTAGGAAAACAATGAAATGTAAGTGAGTTTCAATTTAACTGATGCTTTTACCTTGACTATGCTTTTTTTATTAACCTTACAAAATAAAAAGCAGTTGTCAGATCTTACTTTATTATTTTGGTAATAAAGTATTTTATTTACTTATACACTTTTTTCTTCAATGAAAGGAGTAAAAAACGACATTGCCCCTTTAGGGGTTGAATATCGTAAAATTCTGAGCTCGATATTTAGGCGATTATAGAGAATATTGGAATGGTTAACTCAAAAAAGAATTCGTAATTTTCTTTGACCTAAGTGACATGGCGGAATTTGTAAGAGCGAATACAATCATTTTACACCCTCTAGCGGGTGGAATATCGCAAAATCTCAAAAATAATATTTGTATCATTTTATATGAATGCTAAAAGTGCCTCGTCTCTCCCTCCTTAAGTCCCTTTTTATAAACTGTTGGAAAACCAAAAAAAGCAACTCCTGTACACAACCGCTATGTTAAATTTATAACATTACTCTACCAAATCAATAAAAGGGGTTATTTATAACTCATATAATTGTATTTTACATATTTATTTATGCCGCGCGAATTTTGGTGAATTTTTGAAACCCGTAGACTGAGGCATTTTTTAGCATGGATCGAGTCAGCCAGAATAACTTCGTAAGTTTACTCATCATTTTAAAATCCATATGAAATTATTGTTAGACGGTTGACACTTTTTCCTTAACTTAACAAATACTAGGAGATTAAAAAATAGTTAACATTTTTAAGAGGGGTGATAAGGTGTAGGGGGGGGAGTAATAAGCTTTGGACTACAATTTCTTCAGACTTAATTCTACAAGGAAAATAAAAATTAGTTTGTGCATATGGAATTATAAGTCGAGTCTACTGAATGTTAACTTTTTGAGTGTGGTGGTGAAGAGAGGTATGTAAGAGCCATTTTTCATAAAAGTTGTATTTCTCAAGAACAGTTTTCTAATGATCTTGAAAATGTTACAGAAAGTAGTACTCGTGGACCACTATCGCGGAAAAATTAGTGTGAGTGTATGGTGGGTGTGCGTGTGGGAAGGGCTGGAAATTAAAAAAATTTGATTTTTATTTCTCGAAAGTCGAAATAAAAGACAGAAAGCTAAAAATTGGCATCTATATAGAGCTACTATAGACACATACCAGAAAAAAAAAATTTAATAGCGGTAGCCAGATACAAGGGTGAGAGCTTGTTTTTCATATCTCAGAAACGGCTTTTGCTAGAAAGTTGAAACTTAACACCAATATGTAGATGTGCCACTATATAAATTAATGATTAGATGTGCCGGACCTCTAAGGCTTCAAAACTGGTGAAATCGCATTTTCGATAAAAATTGAACTGATGTCCTTTTAGTATAAACCCATTCATATGCAGAGCTGAAAGAATAAAAGCGAATTTGATGCCATTAAACCTAAAAGATTTGTCAGTATTCATGAAAACTGGAACAATACTTAACATGCACTAGGAAGGTTCAACATTAAGAACGCTCAAATTGGTTTTATCCTCATTTACATTTAAAGTCTATAGATGTGAAAGCGGATTCGATATCTTATTAGACCTAACAAATATACCGGAATTCGTGAAAATAAACACAACCACTTCACACCACCTAGGGAGTTGGGTCTCAAAAAATTTGGAAAATGCTTAAAGAGGAAAGAATGTATTTTACAAAACTAACAAAATCAGCTGTGACTTTAGCTCACCAGTGGTAAATTCGTATGCCATCTAGTTGACTGCATATCTTATTGATAAATCATTATCTGTAGATATGTATGAGACTATCCAATTAACTCAGTTAGAATGCGCTAATTGGGTTCTCGAAACCGCTAATTCGTTCAGACATCAAACCCTGCAGTTTAATTTGTCTAAAATAAAAGGTACACATCGTTCTGATGAGTAATTTCCTTTCAGGGAATAAACCGCAGATTCCGAACAAATTTACGTAAGTGAAATTCGCTTACCTGTGCAGCATTATTCTTGTCCAACAATCCGAAAATAATGCTCAAAGATACTCGCAGCTCACAATTGCTTTGTTAGTTATCCTTCTATTTTATTAAATTTTTTACCATCCCCTTGATGCCGGGTACAAATGGTCTCTCAACTCGACTAAAATTTCAACGAGAAAAACAGATTTTTTGGGCTGATGTGGGCAATAATTATCTACCCTTGGCTAAATGTGGCAAACAGAAAATTCCATAGCTGTGTACGCTTGCGGAAAACTAAGTGAGAAATTTGTTTTTCGGATCATTATTATTTTCGGGTTATCACAAGCCCTTGTTGTCATTTCGTGGCTGATAATCGCTCGTTACTTGTTTATACTATGGATAGTACTCGGTAGCTCGCTCGATCTTTGAGCAACATAATTTCGCCTACATGAAGATAATAACCTGAACCTGAAGCTTACGGCATCCCAAGAGATGTAATTAGTAATTTTCTACTAGACTTAGTCTACAACTCAATCAGCACTCATCAAGAGCAATCTCATCCAGAGGGAATATTACCTGAATGCAGGGCAACAACGTCTATCAAGATGTTCGTGGTGTGTCTAACTTAATTTTATCGACAACTCGCTTCATGGAGAAGATGCTTGAGGTTGAAGCATTATTAGATACCTGTACCTAGTTTTGCAATTACCATAATTATATTTAAGTAAGTCGCGTCTTAGAACAAATTAGTAGAGCAGTAATATTCAATTTCAAATTAGGTACCTAGGTACTCGTACAAACAAAAAACTGAAAGCGTTCAGAAGCGATTAGCTAATACCTGAGAGTATAGCTAATACTCATTGACAACACACATGTTTTAACATCTTTCGTATGGAAGGCGACAGGAGAGATGTCGGTTAATTTAAAACTCAACCTCAATTTTAACTAAAAAATTCCTGTAAAATTTTGACTTTATAGCTCGATTATTTCCCGACTTTTTGACAAGCTTTTGACATTACGAAAGAAGGAGAATGTGTGGTAGTTGATAGCTGAATGAAGGACTCACACGACTTATTTCATATACTGATTACTCTATCTGCTATCAAGAAATTTCGCCGAAAAGCAAAATCGATTCTACTTTTAGCTTAAGACTAATTCCGATAAAATTGAGACTGCCAAGCTCAACGAATTCTCGACATTTAAATCCTCATATTTTCAAGGAATCAATGTATGGCAGCTACGGGGAAGACTTAAACGATTTCTTAGTATCAATTTCCCTTCATGGACAGATTTCCACTTTCTTCTGAAGCTATCGACCAATATTCTTGAATACCCGAAGGAATAAGGAGATTTCGTTGACTAATAAATGCGAACTTAATTTTCACTCCAAATGAATTTGTACAAAGTTCAGATTTCGTGGCGATTTCTTGAGTTATAGTAATATCCGTTAATTAAGTTTTGACTTCATTACAGGATTTTGGTAGGTCAACTGACCAAGGACTCACGTTTTTTGATATTCAATCTTGTAGCTACGACTATTACAAAATAAACGTGTACTAAATGTCAAAGATGTCACTTAAAGCGGCTGAAGGCTGAAGATATAGGATGAAAATTTTTGATTTACATACTATAATAATATAGATTTGGTCCATTTTGTTTGGTTAATATTAGATTCTTACAATACTGCTTCAGTTCATCTACTTTATTATGGATGGAAGCACTCGCTCTGAAACTTACCCATGAACCATACAAGTGTACTAAGAACTTTTATTATTATACAGTAGCTTGTCCCGACACAGAATCCAGTGTATTCTGAACAAAGTTTAAACGAAATTTTAAGTTTTAACAAACTGTGACTCTGTTAGAGATCATCGAAACCCTAAAGAAAATGTTTTCCCAGAGCACAATATTCTTAGAAACCCAAACTCGTACTTTTTCTTATCCACAATAGTTTTTGGTCCTGTTTTTTTTTAGCCATTTACGGATTAGCAGATTTTTGCATTTTTCGATTGGTGAAAATAACTTAAATTCCTTGGGGCGTAATGCGAAATGGAATTGTTTCTTTTTTTACTGGTATGGATGCAGATCCCTAAGGTATAGTTTTTAACAGAAACTGCTAAAGTTTACAGAGTTCGGAGATTGATAGTGAAGATTAAAAGTGCATCCTCAAACGTGTTTTGAAAGTAGATAGAGTTGAGTGCGGTTGGATTCTTTTTCTTTTACTTTTTTAGAAAGGTTTATTTCTCGAAATTCGGAATTCGGGAATTTTATCATGCTCTAGAAAAGTAAGAAAAGTTGCAGATAGAAGAAACTTAAAAAAAAATGTTGTATACTTCTAAAACATTTCTTCAATTGAACTCTAATTCACAAAAACAAGTATTTATAGCTTATTTTCATACTTTGGGTCGATATTAAATTGAACTGTAAATAAATAAAACACTTTATTATTAAAAATAATAAAATAAAATTAGTCAGCAAATTTTTTTAATGAAAAGTTTCTAATGTATCTAATGTCGTCGCAGTACAAGATAATTTTTCATGATGTTGTCATGCTGAAAGTTAGATTTTAATACTTTAAATTTGTATAAAACCTATAAGGATATTCGTAAAAGTTCTCAACAGACAATTATTTCTTACCCTCACCTATTTAGCCTACTGACCAGGAAAAAACTGATTTTTATTGCTTAAATTATTCCCAGGGTACATTCTCACATATGTACTATGTTTCAACTTTCTAGCTGAAGTCATTTCTATGATATAAAATATCACGAACCTCATGCCTTTTTACCCGTATCAAATCAATTTACAATTATCCCGAGTAGAAATTTTATCCGGCCCATGTCCGGCCCAGATCAGGTGTGCCGGCCCAGGTCAGGGAATCTGATGGTTCTATCCTTTGGGGTTTTCGAGGAATAAAAATACACCACCATCCCCAAAATTTGTCAGCTCGAGGTCTAGGGGGCCTAACTACTGAACAATTTTTTAGATCATATCTGGTATAGTTTTTGATATACTCGTATGAATTTTTTTTTTAAATTGCTGTCCCCACTTTAGTCCTCTACTTCACCCCTCAAACGTTTTACTTTAAATAAACTGAACTTGCGGTACAATTACTTCGAAAGCTATTCTACTCCAAGGGTTTCTAACAACCTTCTTCACCCTCACACCCCTTTGATTCGTTGTCTAGGTTGTAAGTAAGCCTAACGATACAAAGTTTAAGCCTTTTAACTTAACCTGTTCAGGATACATCGACTTTAGAATGTCTCTAACCCAGCTTTCGAGCGTTTCGAACGCATTCTTCTTTCACCCACAATATCGACTATATTTTTGAAAATGGATTCTCTATCACACCCCTTTATAAGTTCCAAGTTTTAGCCTTTTAACATATGCGGTTCTTGAGATCTAAAATTAAAAATGTTTCGTCTATTACGCACCCCCTCATCACATCCCCTCCCTCATCACATCCCCCCTCATGCCACAACAAGATCACCCAATCTACACACCAAGAAAATTTAACTTAACGTCTCAATAGGTACGTAAGCTACATGCCTTCGTTTCTACAGCAGACAGACGGACAGTTTTTGGACTTTTTGTGTTGTCTACTACTTATCAAAACTAAAAATTCAAAATTTCAGGCTAGCAAATTTTTGGGAAATTTCATGTCGATCTCAATGCTTTATTATTAAAATATTATAAAATAATTATGGGTGTGGCTGAAGCCTGCTGTATGGAAACACCTCGAGGACAACGTAACTCGTAAACACTTTTTTGAGATATTAACTTCATTTAAATTCTTTACTGTATAAATGGGGTGAACCTTTTTTAGGGCTATCTTTTTTGGAATATGACCGCAGTAAGGTAAGGAGAGAGTTTTAGACGACACTTTTAAGTTTCTGTGTATCTCACGAACCTCTTGTGCTGCGAAGTCAAAACTATAAATATATGTAGAGCTAGAGAGTGCTATAATTGGAGGAGCACACCTGAACGAGGGCGCAAAAAGTTGTCTTGAAATAGATATTCTATAAATCATATTCCTGAGCAGTTCATGCTTTTAGTTAGTTTATTTCTAAGGGTAGTATTGATATGTAGAGCTGGGGATGAAAAACTTATGTGTGTAATATTTTACGAACGAAATTCTGACATAGTGATGAGCATTGGATTTCATGTAGAGATAGTAGAAGAGTATTTTGCATACAAAATTTTAGAGTTGAGTTTTGTAGCACGGAAGTGGTGATGTAAAAATGTTATCAGGAAAATGACGTCAATAACTAATAGAGGTAGAAACTCGGAATTTGCTCTGCAAGTAGTTCTAATAAAATCCTGCCAACAAAAAATAAGAATATGTTGCAGATAGTGGTATGATGAATGAGGGTGGAAAAGGTGTGTGATGGTAAAAAACTAAACGTTCGTATTTTATATCTCCAGAGCCACACACGATGCAAAGCTAAAACTTGGTAAATGCATGCAGCTATTGCGGTTTCCCTTTGGAAATGATTCAAGATAAGCATTTTGTTTCAGTTTTAACGAATTCCGTAAAATCTTTTAGTTATACGGGTTTTAAATCTGTGGTATTTTTAATAATAAAGTATTGTTATCGACCTGAAATTTCAAAAAAATTTGCTACCCCGAAATTTTGTATTTTCACGTTTTAGGACTAGATCTCATCAACCGCTTATGGTTGGAGGCTGAACGTTGGAACTTATGTAGTACGATATGATAGAGGACCTATTTGCAGAAAAATGGTCGATAGATGTTGAAGGGTGTTGGATATGAGGGACAACGCGGCTTTATTGAAACATTTTTAACGGGGGTGGTGAGGTGTGGGAATGGGGTGCAAAACTTTGAATTACAATATCTTTTAACTTAATTATCCCAGAAAGATAAAATTTGGTTTCTGTGTATATGGTAGAATTACTAGAGGAGCCTACTGAACATAAATCTTTTGAGGGGGAGGTGAAGCGAAGGTAGGGAGCAGCCATTCTGCAAAAACCGTTTCAGATATTATATTGAAATTTTTACACGACTTAGGACTAGCGCTGTCGTTTGTATTACAATAGTAGTATTTGCACTACCCAATGTTCAACAGGTAATACTCCTTTCAATTTTTTACTACTCTTCCTTCGAATATTAAATTCTAGAAAAACGACCCGTATAAAGGATTTTAACCCTTGTCGAATCTCCTAGTATTCCTTAAACAATTACAAAGTTTTTACTTTTTGACATTTGTCGTTTCGTACACATGATACTCGCCACACTCCCTCTAACACTCTCCAATGCATATCGACAATTTTTGGCAAATGGGTTCACTATCATATTTCTATATAAGTTTTTGAGCTTCGTAGCATAAGCAGTTCTTGAGAATTAGATAACAAAATTTTTCATCTAAAACGCTCCCCACCATCAATTCAATATTTATCAAGATTTTGGTATTAAGCCGCAAGGTAAGTTTAATAAAGGAGTCCAAGACGTTTTACAAAAAATTAAAATAAGCATTATTTTGCCCAGAAAATTAAAAATTTTTATTTTAAAGAAAAAATAAGGAACATCAACAAAAAGTCATGCACTACTATTTTTTGCAAAGTACTACTATTTTTCACTTAAGGAGGTCATAACCTGTGAAAGCTCTTTTTTTACGGTTTTTTTTTTTGGAAGAAGTTAATGAAGATACTACTTTGAACTTTTTACCACATATTCATGCACAGTTTGAGCACAGTTTTCAATTTTTTCAGCCCGAAATGGTCCTTCATTACTGATTTATATGGCCACTTAGCCACTAATTTAAAAAAAAAAGAATTATTTTCGGAACTAGAAATATCAAAAAATATTGAAAAGTTAATTTTTGGCAATTTGTTGAACTTTTTCTCGTCAATTTTGATGTGGTTTTTCGACTTCTTCAGCACTGGTTAGGACCAGAGGGAAATTTTGAAGGTGTGAGTGTGGTGCGGAGTGGTGGAAGTGAAAAATGTCTGATTTAGAGAAGGGTAGAAAGCTAAAAATTTAAAACCGGATAGAATTACTATAAAGACATCCCAGAATTTGTTTTTGTTGAATTTATTTTAATTTTTGGTAGGGGTAGCCAGGTAGGGGGAATTGGTTGGAGGAGTTGGTTTTTCATATCTTAGAAACGGCTTATGCTAGAAAGTTGCAACTTAGTAGTATGTACATAC
The DNA here is from genome assembly GCA_949128065.1 of Beris chalybata. Lineage (NCBI taxonomy): Eukaryota > Metazoa > Arthropoda > Insecta > Diptera > Stratiomyidae > Beris > Beris chalybata. The sequence continues at coordinate 25,329,728 of OX421896.1, read as the reverse complement.
ATAGGTGCTACTAAAATAATACAAACTGAAAAAAAAATCGTCTAACAGTCTGAATGCAACTTTTTTATTTTATGGGTTGAAGTCCGAAACGTGCTTAATGCTTAGATGCGGTGGCTATGGGACTTACACCCTAACGAATAATCAGGAGGCTATTTGGAACGGTATTCTTAGGTTGTCAATCGCATAGTAACCTACGCCGCATCGCCGCATTATAAGGATTATACTCGTTTCTGTCTCCAACCCATAAAATAATAAAGTTGCGCCCAGGCTGTTGGCCCAATTTTTTGATTTAATCTGACGCAGGACAAATTTCCATTACTGAAATTCGCAGAATCTTACAAAATAAATTAAAAGCTTTGACAGAACAGTTGGCTGTCAAATTATTAAATTTCAAACTTAGATAATAATATGTTCAGTAAAAAAATATTGACGATATTGTTGCTTTCTACTCCATTGAAAATTAGATAAGCTAGCTCCATTACAATCTCATTTAAAAATGTTTGCAATCGTCATGTAAGCCAGCCTTAAATCTATTAATGCGATGGACACCTTTCACGGATCCGCGAGATTTCGAGACTATGGAATCATGGCATAAGACATCTAAGGATTAATAAGTAAGTTGATCTTAGGCCGCGGCCCGAATTATACTCACGGTGCTTACATTACCAACAGTGCTTACAGTCGGTCCGAATTGTATGCACGCTTACGACGCATATAATTCGGACCGGTCGTGTACACACAGTGTACTCACAGTGCCTATGCTCGAAACCCTGAGTAGTCCGGACCGCGGCCTTAATGAATCGTATCTATATGTAGGTACATCAAAATTATAGAGAAAGTTCTAGTCCTAAAAAAGGGTAAAAAGATATAGAAGAGAAAACTTGACAAAGAGATGTACAGTGCAACCCGGTTGTAACGTGCCTCGCGGGGACCGCAACAAGTAGAACGTTATAACCGATAGTACGTTATAACTCACATATGAAAAAAGTTGTTTCCATTCATTAGAATAACTTGTTTATTACAGAATAGAGTCCATAAATTCATAATACACAATTATAGACTTCTAACACAGATAGGATGGAAACATTCAGCAAAATTGAAAAGGATTCTCCCGTTTATTTACCAACTACATACATATTGCGTCAATCCATCAAAAATAGCCAAAAAATCTTTCGAAAATTTTTGTATATTTGAAGAATTAGTAAAAAAAATATAATTTAAATTTTTTGTTTCTATCTAATTTTTTTGTTAGTATAGTATGTAAGTATGTATGTTAAGAAGTTTTCGCAAAGGTATCGTCCGAGTCCTCGATGAAAATTTAAATCTCTTGTAATTGTTATCCTAGAATAATGAAATAGGGCTTATCTTAAAAGAGGAGGCTGTCGCAATATAAAAGAAAATCTGCCAACAGTCTGGGCGCAACTGTATTATCTTTCCGGCAGAAGTTCAGAACGCGTTCAATTCGGGGATGCGGTGTATGTTACTATGTGACTGAAAACCTAACAAAAAGTTCGGGAAGCGGTTAGAAAAGGGTGTAACATATGAATTAAATAATTGGGTCATATTCCGGGATGCGGTCTAGAGGTTGAAAAAAACAAAACTTAAAAATAGGTGATTATTAAACAAACCTGGGGAAGTGAAAAGATATTCGATATCTGATCAGACCTGAGAAACATGGTTGAATACATGAAAAAGTATACAACCAGTTTACACCCTCTTAGGGGTCGAATTTCAAAAAATCTTGAAAACACTTTCTAGGTATTCACATGAAGAATCCGTAGAAAAAAAATGAACTCAATATTTGGAAAGACCTAGTAGATATGACGAAAATCGTGAAAATATATGCATTTTATACTAACCGATATTTTTTTTGCCCCCCCTTCTGAACGCCAATGAATATTCAAATTTTTTTTTATCAGAATTACTTTTTTAGTTAATTTACATATACGTACCGAGTTTCAACTTAACAGCATAAGCCGTTCTAAAGTTAGGAAAAACACCCCCCACCACCGTACCATACTACCCCAAAAAAAAAATTATTTTTCCACCATGCCACTACTATAGCTTTATCTAAATACCAAGTTTCAGCTTCCTATCATTATAGATTCTTAACATATAAGCATCGAAACTTTTTCTTTCTCACCCTTCCCCACCCTCACCCTCTACACCCACACCCCCAAACTTTTCTATTAGGCCTACTTCTGGTAAAAATTTGAAGCGTCCATCTTACACTGTTATTGAGATATGAAACCTGTTATTTTTGAAAAATTCTTATCCCCTCCACTTACGTACTCCCCCGCCCCCTTCAAAAATTTTACTTTGAGCAATCTTTATCTTTATCAAGCTTTGTATCCAAACCGAATTTTGTTTTTCTGGTGCCACTGGTTTGGGAGATATTGTAATGTTAAGTATTTCAACCCCACCCTCGTACGTCACTACCCCCACCCAAACATTTTGTTTCAATCTACTCTCCTAGTATAACTACAGATATTTGTTAAGTTTTAATTGCTTGCTGTTAACGGTTTAGGAGATATGGATTTTAGAATGTGTCGATCTCGATTTTTTTGCGTTTCGGACGCATTGCTTCCCCCTCCACTCCCACACCCCTTCACCCATATCTGTTTTTTTTTTGCAAATGGGTCCATTATCAAAGCTCTATAGAAATTCCTAACACAAGCGGTTCCTGAGGTCTAGAAACCTAAATTTTTCGTCTAAAACGCTTACCCCGCCTTCCCCCTTACACCTCCTCCCCTGAAAATGTCAATTCAAGGGGTCCACCAAGTCTATTCTTAGAAAAAATTTTAATTTAATAGCTCCACTGGTTTGAGAGCTACGAGCCTTCAAAGATTTTGGGGCGGTCGACGTATGGCGTACGGGGTACGGCGTACAGACGGAGTGAAAATTTTTATTGCTTTTTTCGCGTCTACTAGTCATGAAACGTGGACAAAAAAATTTTGAGGGCAGCAAATTTTTTTTTTTTAAAAATCGATAACAATACTGTATTATAAATAATACAGTAAAATACGAATAAAAATTATCTCTGAAATTTTTTCAATTTAACATATCGAATTAATATTTTGTACGTTATAAAGAACTCAAGTGCTAGGAGAAATGGTACGTTATAACCAATATTTACGTCATAAAACGTTATAAAACGGTACGTTATATCCGTACAAAAATACAAGAACTTTTCACATTTGTGCATGGGGATTGAAAAAAAGTACTTTATAACGGAAAGTACGTTATAAAAGTGCACTTTATAAGCGGGTTGCACTGTAGTAGGTACAAGTCACTAGCTGAATTGTAAAACTAGTGACATGTACCTTCGCTATTCTGTATACCCCAATTTTCTTTACATTTCCGGGAATTTTATTCTATTCCCCCGTATTTTTTAGCCCCCTGCTCAAAGCACCAATGGCTCGTCGAAAGGCTAACAATTTATCCCTATCGTGCCGTAGAAAAGTAACAAAAGGTGTGTAAAAATTTACGCTGAATTTTGTGTTATCTAATTTATCTTCGGATATTTCCAACGGGAGTAATATTCTTATTTAATGTACAGCACTTTTCCTATTATAAAACTTAACATTCGTAATTATTGTGACGTGGTATTTACTTTTATTACGCGAAGCAACCTTTAAATATCCAGGGCGTACATACAACATCGAAAAACGTCTAAAATGTCTCGGATATTCTAAATTTTATTAAAAACGCTCAATCACACTTAACGTCATCGTCAAAACGATATCACGTAATGACATTAAGGTGTCTCCGGCAATAAATTCGCTCGGTGAAGTGGAGTCATAACGCTAAAAGCGTCATGTTTTATTGTTTAAGGACTCTACACTAAGCCAACAATGTCATGTCTCGAAAATCTACTTAGCGCTAATTCGGAAAAACGAAAGAAAGTAAACCATCAACGCGTTAAGTACATTTCTAATTATCATTTTCGCCATGAACAAATACACTCAGTTGGATGACACGAATATAGCAGTGGATAGCGCTACAGAATCAAACGAAATTCCATGTATTCCAGTGCATAACGTACTTGTTTAAGAGGATATCATTTCACCTGGTACATTCCGCCGGCACTCATAAGCAAACACCGATGCAAACAAAAGACATAAGTTTAGCTTTTGAATAAAATATGATATCCATGGAGTCTGTTTCCAAACAAGTCGGCAAATATATGGCATCAGATAATTTTCCGAAATGATTATCCGCTCTGGAGCATACATCACCTGCATAAGTTTCGTAAACAGGCAGAGCATACATTACATTGCAGCGTATGCAACGACATTACTTCAAGCCGGAATATCCTTGAACAACCCGGAATATCCTTTGGAACTTGACTGGCATTAGTTTCTTTTTTGAAGCTGCTTGACTTCAGTATTCCAAGATTGTGATTTCACCAATGTTCATAAGTAAATATACATTAGGGATACTACCGGCAGCGTCATGGAACGTGTAACTATTATTGCTAGAGGATCCTGGACAGCGAACTTGCAAGGATCGCTAAAGTTAAAGTAAGGCTAGACTCCCTAAAGAAAACGATTCGACAAACACATCTCAGGAAAATTAACAGCTATAACGCGAAGACGATGGCAGGAACGCAATTTGGCGGTTATCACATTCAAAGGATGCAATTTTTCTAATCATGTTGGCATATAATTACTCTTCCGTGTGCACAATTATCCATCAGACTAGATAGTGTCAAGTGACGCTACGTTGGAAGGACACTTTATATGCACACGAGGTAGAATCTTATCGTCATGCGATCCGTGTAGAATGGCTGGTACAGAGAAATTTTCCCCGTGTCATCTTAACATGTTTTTCATGTCTTTTACGAAAGGAATTTCATTCTGACCTCCCCCCAACCTTTTGCTGTCGCCCTTTCGAGGTTTCTATGAGCATAGTTTCAACACAAGGTGTAGGTGGCATCGACGAAAAAATAGCTCAAAGCAAGTGGTTTTTGGACAACATGACAACGACGGTTTCGAAAGTGCGAGGAAATGTCTTAAGGATTCTACAGAACAGGTGCTTAAACTTTTGCAAAAATTGAGCACGTTTCTGTGAGATATCCGCGTGGAATTGCCCATAAAACTGAAGATAGCTTAACTCGTGATAGAAGTTTGGTGCCACAGAATGAACGTAATTTAACATAATAAAGTATAATTATTTTATATTCTTCAATTAAATAAATGAAATTCATGTCTGCCCTTACCTGGAGCGAATATCTGCATTAGCTATTTCCGTACGAGGATATGGTTTTGAAGCTGCCACTGCAGTTTCCATTGAATTATCCTCGGCTTCGCCTTCTAAACTAACGAATAATATTGATCCCATTGCTGTGTAGGCTACTACTAAAACTAGAACACCTGCAATTAAATAAGAGGAAACAAATTTGTTTATATTATGCACAAATTAAATTTTGTTTTGGATGAAATTTTGTCAAACAATATCTTGTTTAATTGGTGAAGTTATGGACACAATTACGAACAATTAAATTGTGGATTGCATATTATTTTATTAATTGATTTTTTCATGGTAAGCTACCATAGAAGCGATTATGATTAAATGTTAGTTGCTTTTCCGGTGTCAGTGGACTGAAACCCCAACACGAAATTCCCGATTGTTGATTAAACGATGTCCCTGAGGACATGACAATTGGAAAACCTTCACTGGTTAGGAAAAATTTTTCGATAAAAATGCTGATATGGTTGAAGGGGTGTGGGAGTGGGGTAATAATAATGCGTCCGAAACGCTTGAAAGCCGAGTTCGAGACATTGTAAAATACATATCACCTAAACGGTTAATGTCACGAAATTAAAGCTTAGTGAACATCTGTAGCTATATAGGTGGAGCTCTAGGAGAATATATCGAACACACATTTTTGAGAGGGGGCAGTAGCATAAAGAGGTGGGGGATGAAACACTTTAGATTACGACCTCACCAACTAAATGCACTAGAAAAATAAACTTTTGTTTATGTAACAAGCTTGTGAGTAAAGTTTGCCGAAAGTATATTTTTTTAAAGAGCGGTGGAATATGGAAGTGGATAAGGATTTTTTTCCCCAAAATCACATCTCACACCTCAAGAACAGTGTATGAAAGATGCTTAGAACTGTTACCAGAACAATAGCCCAATAGACCTCTAGCAGGAATGTGGATGGAAGTGTTGTGAGTAAGGGTGTGGTAGGACGAAAAGGAAAAAGTTCCGATGTTTATATCTCAAGAACCTCTCATGATATAAAGCAGGAACTTGGTATTTAGATAGAAGTATAGTAGTAGCATGTTGGAAAAATATAATTTTTTTCAGTGGTAGTAAAGTACTGTGGTGGGTGGGTGTTTTTTTAAACTATAGAACGGCTTATGCTAGAAAATTTAAACTCGTTACTAGAAAAACAATTTCGATTAAAATATTTGGAAAAAAAAAAAATTCGAATATCTATTGGCGTTCGGAAGGGGTGCTTAAAAAAATTATCAGTGAAAATAAACTGCATTTATTTTTACAATTTTAGTCATATCTACTAGGTCTTCCGAAATATTTAATTCACTTTTATTCTACGGATTCTTCATATGAATACCTAGAAAGTATTTTTTTGAAATTCGACCTCTAAGGGTGTTTAAAGTGGTTGTACTTTTTCATAAATTCTACTATATCTCTCGGGTCTGATTAGATATCGAAAATCTTTTCACTTTCAAGGTCTTGTTTAATATTCTTCACTCTTTTCATTGTAGAAAAAGACCGCTTATCACTAGCAGTTGTTACAGGCAGCGATAATAATGGCACTGAAGTTTTCCAATACTCTCAAAGCATCGGTGTCTGTATCAATAGCATCAGTGCGTTCACACCACAACAGATAGTTATTCAACTTTCACTACAAAAAGTGAATTTATCGTCAAAATATGAAGACAGACTCTCGAACTGCTTCGCTTGATCAGGAGAAGCATAACCGGGAAGAAGCACTTGAAAATTTCCCAGAATATCCTCGTTTGAAATGACTCTTTCCAATAAATTTTGAATGAGTTGATCAACACACGGAATAAAAAACTCTGTAACTGTGAGACTTCGCAGAGACATTTTTAAGTACAGCCAATATCATCAAGAAATCAGCCGGATATTGAAATGCCTCGTATAAGGAACTGTTCCAAAAGAACACTTCATTAAAATGAGTGAGTGAAGTAACTCACTCCTATTGGTGAACTGCATTTCCATTGGACACGTGACAAAAAACTTTACTGACCTTTTTGTTTTCATCATCAGTTAGATGTATTCACCTTTTTTTGTTTTTTGGTCGTTATCACGTAGATCTACTGATGAAAACGATTCTAACTACTTCACTGAACTTTTTTTTTTTTGGTTCTCATCATCTTCTAGATTTACTGAAGAAAGGATGGAACGATGGGTCGAAAAGTTTCGGAACTATTTCGCTGAACTCTACTGCCCTTTTTTTGGTAATCATCTTCTACATCTGCTGATGGAACGGAACAGTTCCGGAACTGCTTCACTGAACTTGATCCTTAAAGTGAGTGACTTGGAGTGAAGTACTTCACTGAGAGGAACTGCTTTCTAGAGAGCAGTATGCCTGGTTGCTAGGGGTTGTGTCTTTTCGTGAACCAGTAATAATCCAAGTTTTTCAACCAACACTCCAACTCTTGCAATTTTATTTTTATTAAACTCCACTAATACGTCCAGAAACTACCAAAAATTCCAGTCAGAAGAAATTAATTTTATGATGTCTCGGTTTCAGCTCTAGAGCATTTTGGGTCAATTGGTTGGCCTCACATTAATTTTTCAATGATATCAGGTATAGGTAGAAATATGCAGAAAATCAAGTAAGCCTTTCCTGCAGATCCCATGTAAAAGTCATGAAAATGGAAAAATTTAACTTAACTAAGGTTAGAGATATTGTCCTTTTTCTTCAAACAGCAACCCAAAGATTGTCATACAAAAGAACAAAGTACTATACATGTGTTGTGAACCTAACACGCAGCACGAAATCTTATAATCATTTTTTATACCTTTTTAATCTACTTTTTTCCTTGAATTTCGGAATAATAAATGTAGTCTTGCACATTAGGATATTAAAAAAAATCTGAAGCTGTGTGTGCTTATGCATACTTTTATGGATGCCCTAAAGGTCGACGGGTTTTCTCAAGAATTCTTCCTTCCATGTAAGTTTAATTTAATTTAACGTATACACTTTTCTATACTTATACAATTTCATTACTACATTTTTTGGGTTCTTGTTGTACTAAAATAAAAAAAAAGTAAAAAGATCTGGAGAGCACCATCTAATATTATAATATTGAAACATTGAAACAAACAAAGAATCTTCCAATTAATGTAGAGTTTACTTTCGTAGATGTATCAAATATTAGGTATATTATTCAACAAGGTCAAGATCATTCGTTTTACATTGAAAACAACAACAAAGAGATGATCCAAAATCAAAATGGGATCAAAGTTGGACCAGATTTCCGAGGGGAAAGCTTTAGAGGTAAAGCTTATTTAAATTGTCACTATTTCAGCATTTTCAGAGATGGCGCCCTGCAACTCAGCACCATTTGTACCAGTTATTTGAACAGGTTCGTTCGATGGGGTAATTTTTCATATCTCGTAGCTAAAAACTATAGGACCTTTATTCAGTTCCGTTTCCTCGTATAATATACGAAACTTTTCCTGCTGACAATTTATCTGGGGCATTTACCAACAGGATTGATAACCCTGCTTAATCAGCTTTTGGGGTGATCCACATCGTTTTTTCAATTGTGATCTGATCCAGTTGAAGAAAAGGTCCATTATGAACATTTACCGAATTGATGTTGTTTAAATCATTGACACTAAGAAGTCTTTTGGACGTTACTGTCTATATGGATTTGAAACGCAGTTGTGTGTATACGGCACGTTCCTGCAGACAGAAAAATTTGTCTAAAATTCCCCTATGCAAATTTCCTTCCTGGTACTCTACTATCACAGGTCAAAGTGTTAATAATTTTTCAAACAAAAAGTACTTGAACAAAGCATTCTTAAAAGTCAATGATGTGTCAAAGTTGCACAACAAACCTCATTGATATCACTTCATGAATGTAGAAGGGAAACTTTCCACTTGAAATATTAACTAAAGTAGTTCGTAACCAATAAGCCATAAAGCTTCTGATATTAAATGGCCTCTGCGTTGAAAGGACCAAGCCAACCAATTCTGGGCACTTGGCACTTAAGAATGGCTCAAAATTAGAAAATTCATCAGGCGAAGAAATTAAAATCCCTTGGTCACATAAATCAAGCTCAGAAAAGTTTTGCCGACAATAAATAAAAAAAAGGAAAAAAACTGCTCGAAAATCTTGATCTCGAACAACGTCTCGGGTACGCAAATTTTCTTCCAGAACCAGTCTCGTGTTCGTTTTTAATTAAGAAAACAATTAGTTGTCTTTCTGCGATTTCATATTTCGAATATTTACGGTCAAATATGGTTAGAGTCCTATAGGTTTCGTGGCTGATATAATAGGGCAAGCATCGTTCTCTATCCTTTTTCGTCCTGGCCATAGTATGCACAAAATACCACCAAAAAATATCGCAATAAATCGCCACATTTTCAGTTGTCCTTATTTTCATTGCGAAACCTCTTTTACGTGGAAACATCTGGTAGGTTCTGAACCCGACTACATAGGACATGGAGCAATTGTTTTAGAAGAACACAAGAAGAAAAAAAAAACACTCCCAGCAAAATGTAAAGAAGTAATGAATAAATGGCTGTGAAGGAACTTAATTAAATTTGTCTGCCGTTAAATAAAGCTGGAGCTTATGGACGACATATGACCTTACGTGGCGAGCATAATTTTTGCAGTCGGCACAGGGATATTAACCAGAAACGAGAGAATTCGTTACGGGCGCCATTTTTTCCTCTTATAAAGTCATCAGCGTTGCATATAGTGAAAGGATATTAGAGTATCCTGGGCACGTCCCAGGTACTTGGGAATCTTATCGTCTTTGTGCGGTACGTAATTTGCATGGTAGTTAGTCACTTCATGAAATTTTAATCGGCTGACAGAGTTCGTCTGACTAGTTTTTCTACCGCACTCAACATGAGCTTCTAGCACGCCAACTTAAATTACGTATCGCATAGCGTATATCATCCTGTGAATACGAAACAGGAGGAAAGGTCCTTTCACGGTGAAGCGTAGTTAAGTATGATGCCACCGTCGAACTTCTAAGATGACCATAACAAGGTCAGGTACGAATTTAGTCCATTTCACGTATACGCTCGGTCCATTTGCGTCCTATCTCAACCGAATTACCGATGTTTACCCACCACGCTCGACGTTAAGTAAACTCCCACATTACTACGCTGTACGTCCTGTACATTTTATTGTTCTAATAAATTTTGGATGTTTGGTAGCCACACATTGTGGTACTCCGCAAATTTCGAATGAATACCACTTTTTGGTAATTGCCGTCATAAAATTTAGCCGAACATGTTTGACTTATTTAAGGACTTGAATATAAAAGGAATTATCTAGTACTTAGAGCGGATAAGAATTTATTTATTGCGCATTGTAAAAACGGAGGGATCTTATGCAACAACCATAAGTTCAATATATAATTTGCAGAGTTAGGTAGTAAATTGGGTCATTCCATCAAGATTCGACCTCCGGTATAAACCCTTTGTGTAAACCCTTCTGCGCTTTCATACTGAAAGTGTTGAGCTTTTTTTACATAGAATACTATGTAAAATTACATAGAGATAAAAATTACAATGACTCATACGGGAAACCACATCTCCAAACATGGAAAAATAACATCATTTCATGTAAAACATAAAATTAATGTCCGAAATTGCAGTCATTACCTACTTCAACGGAGTTTTACATCCAGACATGCTGTAACTAAGGGGCAAATGCAATTGTGCGACGATTTATCAGTTCTTGTACGGATATTGCTAAGTAACCATCGCGATAAGCTTGTCCCATAATAGGTAGGTAATAACTGCCTGATTTGGTTAAATGCTGTTATACATCATCTTATTTATAACTAAAATGTTTATTTTTATAGTTTTACTGTTTTTTATATTTTTGATAAATAAAATAACTTTTTTGGATACAAAAACCTCGTTATTTCCAATAAATTATCTCTTTGTTTATTACAAATAAATGTGTTACTATTTTGCTGTTTAAGTTTTTTTAAAAACCATATTAAAAAACATAGTGCAAAGTTCGTGGAACTTTATGTTCCGATAAAAGTTAGTATTAGATTATAATTTTAAAGTATCGATTTAAATTAAGTATTATGTAAACTAATCTACATATAACAATATAAGTTTTTAATAGTCTTGCACAATATACCTACATACTCCTTAAGTGTTAGAGTTACATCTTATAAATTTCGTCAATGAATTTACTTTCAACCTACAAATCACATATGCTATGTGAGTTATGATTACTATCAGGCATGTAATTTTACAAAACCATGTATGTACTTATTACATTTCCGAATTTTAATTTTACAGTGGCAATGTAAGCCGTTTTGAGACATGTAAGTTTACAATGTGCCTTGTTGGCAATTAGTTGCTAACACTTATTGTTGTAAATATTTTTAACTGTATAGTGGCCGAAATCTGGCAATAGAAATCAGCAATTATAAAGCATCAGCAAATAAAACATGGAAATAATTAAACTAAAGTGTAATCCGCTTAAGTGCACTTTTATTACGTTCTATCGATTATAAGGTACTTTTTTTCAATTCCCATCCACAAATGTGAAAGGCTCTTATGTTGGTTATAGCGTACTATCGGTTATAACGTTCTACTTATATGGTCCGCTCAAGGTACGTTATAACCGGGTTGCACTGTAGTTAGTTTTTCCGATATTACCTATTATCTGATGGCGTTATAACTCGATTGAACTGCAAATTAATGCACCTGTCCCTAATTCCACCTCATTTTCAGAACCTCTCGAGACCTACTTAAGACATTGCAACGAACATTATCCCCTGCAGAACATGTCGCACTCTCAAGTGTAAAGCGGTGCAATCTCAACTACACCTTCTAGCAGATTTGTAATTCGATAAACACCTGGTTATGGAGTCGTATTACATGATACCCTCGTATACACCTCACCATGTTTTCAACCTAATCGAATTGTACGTACTCTCGAAATTAACCTCACACACTTGGTATGGCCCATCTAATTGAAGTTTGCCTAGAAATCTCCGGCTGAATTGCTTCACGAAAATGTAGGTGGCATGGTCTCGAGCCTGTTCTCGACATTTTACCTTTCGACCAGTTTGTTCAATTTGGGTTCCTGTGGACATTTCCTAAATTACGTATTAGTTAATTGGTAATTAAGAAATTTCAATTTCCAAATCATACAAGCTAAAAGCCTGGCAACATGTTGTATGATGGCTTGTTCCTTGTTATCGTATTCTGGCAGAAAATCATGTTTCATTGTTTGTCGTTAGGGCAGACGATCTGACCCGCACAATGGAGCATCAGTTTCTTTGAGTAACAAACTGACCTTTTCCATTCGGACAATTCCATTAATGTTAAATTATCCTCAAGCTTTGCTCATGTTTGTCAAAGATCAAGAAACAAATGTACAAATAGTGTAATTAGACTGAAAGCTGGGCATGGGGGTAGTGCCGATAGTTGGCGAGAAAGTTTTAGGTTCGTGGTCATCTGGATGATTTGGGCCGGAAAATTGCTTTTTTGATTTCGGGTTTAAGACGAAGGGTCAAGTTTACGACGATATTATAAATAATGTTAAAACCGATAAATTCTTTAGGTAGATAGATATGAAAGTATAACTTCGAACATTTATACATATGTATATAGTATAGTGTAGACTACACTTAATTTATTTTTTATTTTTCTTGAGTATTATTAAGATATGAGTAATTAAATTGCTCTTCAGAAGTGTATTTTTCCGACTTTGCTTTGTAAAATTATGAATTTACTAGCAGGAGAACAAAAGATACTACAAAAAAGGGTTGACTTTTGTGAATAGTGCAAAAAAATATCACTTTCAACGTATAAATTTAAACCGTTCATTCGGCAATTTACTAAGTTTGGGTTCAAACTTACTTCCGCGAAACCTGTGGCTTCCATTTGTTCTCTTGATTTTATGTGGTGCTGATTTCAACGTCTTAAAGAAGTTGTAAGCTGGAGTAGTCATTATACTTCTACTCCTATTTCCCATACAATACAAGAGCACTTAAAGTAGGCTTGTGGTGTTCACGAATGAACTAGTTCAGAAAAGCGTTCCCAGAACTGAAAAGAACGAACTAGTTCGCAGTCAGTCCCGCTCCTAGTTCGTTTCTATTCATTCATTGCCGTTTGGAAGTCAGTGCTACAATAATCTTGTAAACAAACGACCTTTTTATGGTCATCATATTCTACCAGACCTTCTTTTTTTATCACATTCTACCAAACCTCTCATCACTGAACTCCCACGAAGGGAACTAAAAGAACGGACTAAAATAATCACTCACTTTGGTTAACTAAAATGCACAAGCCTACTAAAAATTAAAATGAGCCATTTTCAAAAATTAATGAATATAAACATAACTCAGTTGAAAACACAATTTTTGGGTGAAAAGAACAAAGTATTTTCATTGCTGAGAGAGATGACAAAACAGATATTTTGAGGTTTAAAAAACTAGGGGATGGATGTTATTAAGTGGATTACTTGAATATTTCAGAAAACGGAAAGTAAAGTTAAGTTTTTAATTACTTTAAATGTTTTAATTTATGAAATTTTTAAATACTTACACGTTGGAACAACAATTAACAAAATTATGGAAAAACTTTAACAAATTCACCACGTATTGCAGTAGTTGGTAAGAAATTCAGAAAATCTTTCAATATAGTAATTTGTAAACTAATAACATATTGAATGTTACAGATACTCGTAAAAACGATGAGATAACATATTTCTTTATTGGTAACATGTTTTTGTTATAATGAAAAGAGCCTTTCTCTAACCAATGCTTTGTAAAATATTTTCGGCTATATACAATATTGAAAGAAAAAATTATCCAGAAACGAAAAAATTTCTAATAGTAGTGAACTGCTTTCTTTATATCTCAGAAGTAGGTTAGGCTGGAAGGTTGAAACTTAGTACGTTTACGTAGATATGCTACTAGAGTAATCAAAGCAAATTTGAGGCTTGTATTGGCGTACAGAAGTGGAGTAAAAATATGTCAGTGAAAGGGTATTTTCATACTTTAACGAATCTTGTTATATCTATTAGATATAATTATCAAATTTAGTTTACTTTTACGTTTTATTTATATATTATATTTATATTTATATAAGCACCAAGGAATGACTTTCCAAATTTTTCGATATCCAACCCCTAACGAGGCTTGAAGTGATTGTGTATTTTTTACGAATTATGATATATTTCTTATGTCTAAAGAGATATCGAATTCATTATTACTTAATTATTCAAAAATAAATAAGAAGAACTGATTTAAGAATTTGTCGATATTAAACTCCCTACGGTGTTCATCAAGTTTTCACGAATTCTGAAAATCTTTTAGTTATGGTTAAATGTTGAGATGCAGTGTAGGTTTTATGTAAAAACATACTTCTACTATTAAATTAATAAGGGTTAGAATTTTCCAGTGTGTATGTATGTAATGTAATCAGGATAGCAATACTACAAGCAAATTTTTTTGCTTACTTTAATACCATTTCAAACTTTGGCCGGAATTCGTAAATGTTTGAGGATAGTGATATATTTATGACCCTAGACATGTCTTAACAACTACATTTTTGTACAATATAATTTCATACTTCTTTGTACTCACCAATTGCTGATATACAATGTGATTTGGGAGCTCGCTGGCATCCACATAGTCCAGGATGATGGTCCCGCTTTTCGTTTTTCGGCGATGGAAAACACATTGAAGGACTCGTTGGACTCGATCCTACTCCTGTAAACGAGGACACCTGTAGCGGAGCCTTCTTATTATTCATAACTATAAATTGATTGTGAAGAAATTCGTTAGTTGGGGCTAGTCACACAAAAAAGCCGACATTATTAACAAACTTCGTACCGAACCGAAACCGAATCAAAATCACTTTAAACGACTCATACGCACTCGTGGCCGATTTGTAAGTGAACTTAGTATTCGAAATATCATCGAAACTACGTCATTAGTTGTGATATAGGTATTCCTTTCACTTAATCGAAATGGCCGAAATTCGATTACCGTGCACGACACGAGACGGACTATCTCCAAACTGAACTTATCACCTCATTAGGCAATAGCAATTCGAATTGATTCCCACTCGTGATATCTATATATCCCCGGGTTTAGCACTGGCACAGTAGATGGCTCTGTGGTGCTGTGTTTTTATTATCCTTGACTTCTATCCACGATACGACACATCGCATTTAAAGTAGTTCCCGTGAGATGGTAGTTTGAAGGTGACGTCATATTCGCCAGATCCAGATACATATCCTTTGTGATAGCGTTGGTGCTTTTGCTGATATCGTCGATGTTGTCGTTGTTGTTCACCTGATTTCAAATTATCCTCGTTAGACATAGTCCTCGTACGGTAAGACTCGTTGCGTTTAAGTGCACACGTTTACGTGTAGCTCCAGGTATCACGGTAAACATGAAGGTTCATCCGAAAGCAGTCTGAAAGCAAGAGAGAGAAAGAGAAAACGATCAAGATAAAAAACTTTGTTGTATCGTGGTAATTCGGTTAGATATTCTGTACAGCGATGAGCTATAAAAATGGACGTGGAAAGCAGTAAGAAAGCAAAGGAATAGAAGAAAACCCATCGCGACAACCCTTATTAGAGATACATTGGAAAACGAAGGCCAAAGACACAGGCGGGATAACTTTTTCTTGAAAACTACACAAACACGATGCATGAAGACACTTTTTGTAAGGATTGGATTTAGAATTTGACTCATTAAGTTATACACCCAGGAGACACTTATCGACAGGGTGGCTACAGGGTAATTCTGTGGTTGATTAAAGTTTCCTGGAAAGTAAGTAGGACAGAGTCTTAATACATAGTTGGGTTTTCAAAATAAGCTGCCAGCATAAGCGTCACAATATACTTACCGTTATAAGAAAAGCTGATAGCTGACTAAATGGACAGATTGTGGTTATGTTTCTGATAACAAGAAGTTTATTTTTGTAATTTTGTTCTACATTTAAGTATTCATTTTGAAACTGTCTAGATTCAAAAATACTTTTACCAATCCGTTCTTTTGCACTATATGTCAGTATCCAATCAGAATCCAATGTTGAGCCGAAAATATCATTAACCTACAACCTAAACAAGAATTTCCAGCTGTTGCAACAATAACAATTTGTCAACATTTTAAGCATAAAGCTTCTATTACACTGTAAATCACGCGGTCAAATAGTTGAGAATAATAAATTGGCCGAATTTGATGTCAAATATCCATTTGAACAAGCTGCCCGATTGCGATATTATACTATCTGACACATTTGATAGCATCGTCGAATTTCCTTCTCGTATCAAACGTTCAAATGTCATCAGGTCAGATCTATTATAGATATTGGTGTATATAGTATATAACTATATTACACTGTATGTCACTTCGAACACCAAATTCTCGAGCTTGCAACTCAGTTGAGGTTAGTTCGAGACATAGGCACTTTATAACACTTTATGACGTCAGGCGTTGCAACAAATAAATAATAACTTATTTTAACAAAAAAAAAGGAGTGAAAAAATGACTCTACCCATTTAACACATATGGTAAGTTGTTTTTCTAAAAATTGCAAATGGCCAAATATGGTCAGATTGATTGTTATTTGGTTATATGGCGTCAGTATGTCGAACAAAACATTTTGTCATACAGCATTTGACCATTCATTTATTACACTATCTGGCAGCATTTGGCAGGGAAAATGGTCAAATATTTGACCGCGTTGCATACAGAATAATATCTTCTATCTTAACGCAACTTGCTTTACTATGTTATTTTAATATAATCGATCTAATTTTCTTTTAGAGAAAACTATTACTATATCTCACGAACCAGTTACGCTCGATGGATGAAATTTTGTTTCTTGCACTAACTTATGGATAGTATTCTCAACTGGAGTTCGCGTTTATAGGTAAAAGAGAAGGAATTCGGCGCTTAACAGACCAGATTCTGTGAGAGAACTCTGAAGGCTTATAAGAGAACCCTGAAGGCTAAAATACCTGTACTGCATCTCAGAATCAAACGCAACATCTTCATAGCATCATTAAAATTATTTTTCAATTAATTATACTTTCTTGTGATTTTAGCAAGTGCTATTCGGTTTTAAAGAACGTCAGCTATCAAAGTTTAATGTATTTTCTTATCGTATTAGAAGCGAATTAAAAGCATTTCCAGTGGAATAAATTTTAGATTAACAGAACGGGCGTATATCCGTTTCCCGATAGCTTACAAAGATAAAATTATGCCTAGAATGCAAGATGTTACCGTCCAGTTTCAACTCAACGTACTTATTGTTAGTACTGAGATGAGACAGAGAACCTCATAGAAATATCGAGCTGTATAATTTGGCAAACAGAAGAAAACTTCTTGGACAATTGAAGGACGACGACAGATGGCATAGCAGTTTCAATAGCGAGTCGCTTTAAACTTTTCCCTTATCTGATAATATCAAACTTCATCAAATTATAATACAATCAGGAATATTTATGCACGAGTGGCATTTAGATGTACCGAGGGAAAAATGAAAATCAAAACGTTTGCTTGATATGCTAGTCATGTCTACCTAACAATTTTCGCGATGTTAATATCATATTAAATTTGTGGTACAGGAAGATGCTTCCCGCGGATGTTAAAGGTCGCGTATATTAATCCAATTTCTGTGAAATGAAGCAAGGTGAATCGTATACCCACGATAAAGCTATTGTGGTTGTAGTCGGAAGTTTAGAATCTGATACACTAACTTCAAAATGGGTTACATTCTGCAGAGCTCTATAGTTCTACAGATGACGCCCAAATAGGGCGATATCAAGTGTTGAGCTCTCGACAATGGAAAGAGTCTACTACATAGTCATCCTGCCGGTGGTATCTAGTGAATCTCTCAAAATGTTACACAATTTCATGAGCGAGCTCTAATTTAACATTATTATTGCCCAGTATTATTTTAATTATCGGGGAAAGCGAATAAATTTTAATAAGTTTCAACATAATTGTTGTACTTACTTGAGCTTGTGGTATGTAAAACAGGGTACAATTACTTATCCTTTTCTAATCAGGTACCTAACTGAACTAAAAGCCTATAAAAACAAAAATACTTTGGCTTTCTTATAAGTTTGAGCTGAAAGAAGTTGAAGTCGAAGGTATTAATCACAGAGTTATACATACATATATACTAAAGATGACAAGCCGCGATTGATTTGAAGGCGGACGTTGTCGCATTCACTTACACGCAAAACAATAACAATTGACAGAACGACACTGTTTTTTCTCACTCACATTTATATTATGTCCCGCTCTTAAAACACGCTAAGCAACAAAAATTTGATATAACGACCTTGTTTTGTCTCACTTCTGTGGCTTCAATGCGCTTTACACAAAACCAGTGGCTTGTCATCTCCAGTATCTCTATGGTATTTACCAATAAAGTTTAGAATACAATTTCGGAAGTTAGAAATCTGTAATGAAAGTGCACGAGCGTCACAGTTGGAACATAATGATAGATATCCTCATTGATGAATACCTGCTTGGTTGCCATTTCAGAATGTTTTCAAAAGGACTTGGGAAATCAGTAGTGTAAGGACAACAAGAGCAAATGCAAAACGTGTACCAGCAGTAGCTGTCCAACTCGACGAAACAATGCTACAAGCAGTTCGAAATGTTTCATCAATCAGTGTCAGATGCTTAGTGTTGCAGTGAAACATATTGAAATGGAAATTTAGGAATATTTTAAAAGTTCAACGCTTGCACCGCTGCCATTACACACCAATGCAGGAGTTGCTACCCAACGATTTACCCAAAAGGATAAAGTTTTGCTGTGCGACAATAAAATGGCGATAGCTTTCTGAACAACGTACAACAATATACTCGACTGTCCTGTTTCAAAACGTAGTAAACTGTTTTTAAATTGGTGTAAATTGATGTCCAAGAACTTT
The DNA here is from genome assembly GCA_949128065.1 of Beris chalybata. Lineage (NCBI taxonomy): Eukaryota > Metazoa > Arthropoda > Insecta > Diptera > Stratiomyidae > Beris > Beris chalybata. The sequence continues at coordinate 25,310,601 of OX421896.1, read as the reverse complement.
CTATTGCCAGCCCTCATAAATAAATGTAGAAATCCAGATTTGTCGCTAGTTTCCCGAAGTCATCTGGGAATACCTCTACATTCCTGCAGGAAAAATAGGCAAAAATTCTGATCTGAGCTACTGTTTTGCAATGCCATCACAGCTATGACTTATACCTGACTGTTTCATGATTTTATTTACGATACGACCAGTATGAAGTATCAGACCTCACATTTATGTCTGACTTTTACCATACTAGTAATATCTAAAAAAAATATTAGATTTTTGTGTTAAGTGATACACTGAATTCTTTTTTATTACCTAGAAGGAGGTAGGGGACTCTTCTAAGACAAATATTTTTTCCCACTTCAAATCTTATTTCTCACTTACAGACTTTATAAAAACCCATGGCTGTATGTAGGAATCAAACCCGGTTTTGAATGTTCTTGGATTCGCGCGCGTAACCTCTGCGCCACAGAAGACCTTTCATTTTTATTTCCCTATGTGCAGCTTAACTTACTGTGGCATAACTAAGTTATCGCAGCATATATTCGGTTGATGGAACACACATACGGTTATCACAACTCAAAGATGCCGTAAATCGTTTGTGATGATCAACATTCTATTTGACGTTTCGGACTTATCGATGATCCGAAATGACGTCTGATTTTGGTGTATTAAAATCAGACCCTTCAACCTTTCCTTCGGAAAGGTATGAATCATATCATACGCGTACATTTAGTGTCATTGCTTTCATTTCGGACATAACGAATAGACCAAACGCAGGTCTGATTATTGTGACTAAAATCAGGCCTTAAAACTTTTACTTGATTTTGATGTGATTCATATCATACGCATATGGCTAATAATCAGACCATGAATTTCGCACTTATCGATAGGTCAAAATCAGCTCTGATTATGAAGTGATTGAAATCATACCGTTTAATTTTCTATCCAAAGTGGTATGATTCATATCATACATGTCCAACGAACGACATACCTTGCGTATCGTTCGTGTAAAAGCACGTTTAGGGTTTTATTAAGAGCAAGCAAGTAATATAATACTATTGGAAGTAGAAATAAGTGTATCTTAAATTACTATCACCTTTTTAAGAATGTTAGCTCGAGAGAGTATCCCGTGATGCTTTCGAAGTTGAACTTTACTGACCAAAAGTTGATAATTACATTTAAATTGATTATTACATACCAATGTAATTTAGTTGAAAGGTGTGGTACATTTGCCTACTATCCAAAAGAAGTAAAATTCAGTGGAGTTTTCTTAACGAGTAGAAACGAGCAATATCGCTGTATAGTTGTTCTGATGACCTCATAATTTTTTTTTTAAATATAATTATGATGCCAATAACGTACTAAATCGTATTGTTATAAATGATAATGTTGCGCCCATAGAATTGTTTTTGATCTACCGAAAAAGCCTTGCGTAAACGGTTAATTACTCACAATAAATTTCCATTTACACGAATTTAGCATAGTTAGAAAACTAAAGATTTGCTTATTCATGAATAAATTCAACAGCAATGAACTTTTCTGATAATAAATATGCAAATATGTGGATGGGATCTGCGAATAACTACAACTTCACGTAGAAGGACAAAGCGCCTTATACGTAATACTCTCCATCTAAATCGAAGTTAATTATGGAAAACTTTATTTAGGCTAAAGGAGGAGCATGAATAATGGGACCTCGACCATTTCTATATATGGCACGCGGAATAGGATGTAATATGCGAAAAATTTATTCACTGGGGCTGGTACGTGCCTGTAAGGACATTTACGACCAATTTAAGTGATAAATGCGTAACGTTATAGGCCGTATGTTGCTTATATCAGAGGCGTTTTTTTTCCTTCGTTCCAGCCTTTTTCCGTACCGACATAAATCTGATATGAGACAATGTTGGTGCCATACTCCCGTAACATTCAATATATTGGATGGAATAATTAGGACAATCTGCTCGTTCCACAAATATCCGCACGAGAGATTTTCATGCTCGTAAAACGCGAAAGAAATTCAAACAATTTCCGTACATGAAAACAGATTTTCATTTTTCGCAGAAACACTGAGAAACATTCTCGAGTTCTGTTCGGGGAAAAGTTTGTTTTTCTCTGTTATCCTTGCCAAAAGAAAATATTTTAAATTCCTGCATAGACTGTGTCCGAAACATGCGATCCTTTTTTTATTCGTTTTTTTTTTTTACGTCAAGCTTCGAGGATAAAGTGACGTATGTCATGAAGACTGCGATCAGAGAGACTCAATGCCGGTAGGTAGGTATCTAAAAAAAGGAGCAACGCAACTGTAAAATGTTTGCTGCTATTTGCATTAGAGTTGAATATTTCTCAGATGGAAGTTTGCAGGCACGTTATATCGTTCCATACATACCGGGCATAAACACGAGCAAATTTACATAAATATGCGAAAGGGAAGCGTCCGTCAGATGGCGAAACAGGGCACTATACCGTTACATACCGAAGCTTTTTCCCAAGCTCCTAATATCCTGTGTGAAATATTCGAAAGGACTATGGCGACAACAAAAGCCAACGGAAGTAGTTTAAAGGAACGGACCGTATAGAGAAGTGTTTCAAGATTATAATATACGGGCGTAAAGGACGAAGACGACGACGACCGCCAGGAAGGGGATTATAAAATATTCCCGGGTAAACCTAACGAAGAAATTACACAATACGTTACATGTGTGTTTGTTGCTACATACGCGGAAGTAATAAAAAAAGGTTTACTGCTCGAACCGTTCCTACCGTGAATATTATGTAATATGGGAGGGACTGGTATGTAGATGAAGATCATTTTGGTCGCAACTTACCTGCGTTTCGACCGAATAAATTTTTTTATGTTTGCAGTAAAACCGCATCTAGTTAATTTTGATAATTTCAAGTACCGTCTAATAAAATCAACCTTTAGCATTAACGTCAGATATTAAAGACCATAGACCATCATAACTTTCTGTAGAGCTTCATAATTTGGTAGAATTTTTAGTACATGTGATTAACAGAAACCGAGTTACAGTCAATCATATAAAAATAAAAACCAGACTTAATTCAAAATGTGATGGCATTTTTCGATTATGTATAAAAGACTAAGCTTTGCTTCCATTAATTACGCAATGTACAGGTGTGTCCTGAAAAACTAAAAAGTTAGATATATGTATGATGAGGATTTAAGCTAAGACTTAACAAAAACGTCAATAATCTCAAACACGGTAAAAATATTATTGGTTAGATTAACTATTTTGCATAGTCAAAATGCTATTATTTCAATTTCAATTGAAATAGTATGTTTGAATAGTTTAATATTTGCAGTAAACAAATGAGAAATATGTAGTTTAAATAATTAAAAATATTACCACAATAAAACAGAAGAATAGTTGGCGATATTGTTTGATTTAATTCATTGTGTTGTTCGGTAGCTACGAAATTGTTATCAGACATTGTAAATAGTAAAAACTACGTAGAAGATTGTCAAGTTGAAATATGATTAGTAGTGATTCAATCACTGATATTTTCTGGTATTCAATTTGAATAAGGATTGCAGTCAAAAAATCAGTAGGTACGAGAGTGATTGTTAAGTCGTTGTTAATTTGAAGTGAGATACCCGTGCAGTAAAGTGTACACCGAAAGAAAGGGATTAGGTTCCTTTAATGAAATATTATTTGTCGCAAATGTGGTTTAACTATTGCAATAGCAATTTGTTGACAACAAATGGTGTTCGGTCAAAATAAGAAATATTCGTTCCTTCGAACAAACATTCGTTTCTAGCAATATTATATTTGATAACGATATCCAACCTTCTCATATTTATTTTCAAATTTTGTAGTAATTTAACGGTTACATTGATATAACAGAATGTCTTTAATATCCAGAAAACAAATTTCGATAGCTACTAATCTTTCTTCGTAACTCCAACAGCATGTTAATAAGTAGAAATGAGTCCTGTTATTATTTATTCAGTTGCAGTAACTAAAGTTCTGTTGTTTCAACCAAAATTCTGTTGTCTCAACCAAAATTCTGTTGTCTCAACAAAAATTATACATAGTAAATTCTAATTTGGTACTATTGACTACCTATGTATAATATTTATTTGTACACGAAAATTTTTTTTAAATAAAAACTAAAGATTGAAAATTTTAAAATAAACTGCTTGTATTTTATGATTGATAAAGGCTCTGAATTTCTACAGCCTGTTGGACATTTAATTTAGGTACAAAATTTATGGTTACGGGAATCGAAGACATAATCACATTCGTTCGGAGTAACGGAATGCCCAAATGCGACTGGGGTTGCAACAATAAATCGATGCAGTCGTATCAAGTGAAATTTTATTCCAAAAATGACCACAAATAACATATGAATTTCATAATTGGATGATATTCTGGGATGCGATCTAGGGGTTGAAAAAGGAAAAAAATTTAAAATATGTAGGTGATTATTAAACAGAGCCGTGGAAGTAAAAAGATATGCGATATCTGATAAGAGCGGAGAGAAATTTTTTAAATTAGTAAAAAATACTTTGTTGTTTAAATAATAACTAATTGACTATAACAAGTCGCAAAACCTTGAGTCTAGTTTTTTGGTTTATATTTTTTAGAGCTGTAAAAAGTCATTCATAAATACAGGGTTATGTCGAAATTAGAAATAATAAAAAATCATTTTCACGTACAGTTTTTTTACCGCACCACAGTAAATGAAAAACTAAACTTTTGTGCTGCTTAAATAAATTCTGCAAAACATCTCCATATAGGTACATACTAACTACTAACTTTCTAGTCTTCAAACATTTGATCAAATCAAATTTTTTTTTGTGTAACTGCGGTGTGAAAGATATCTTAATCAAAGTTTTCTCTCCCAACCTTCCCCCTTAAAAATATTAGTCCTTTTCGATACACCTACATGCCTAAAAACAATCATCAAGTTTCAACTTTTTGACATGATCCGCTTAAGAGTTTTGGGTTTATAGTTTTTCGATATATGAGGAAGCATATCAATAGGATTTTCTCTCTGAGACTAAAGTTTGCAGAATATGCATTGACGAAAACGAAACACCAGAGTATATCCTCTATGAATGGGAGGGTTTTGCCCACAAAAGACTTCGTCACTTCGGTTAGAGTAACAAACACCCATCGAAACTTCTGACCATTCCTCTTCGCAAAATACTAAGCTTAAGCAGTATGAAAGCGCAGGGATTGAAGAGGAATCCTAATCAATCCAGGGACCGCCACAATAGTCCCAATAGTGGCCGCAGTGACAGAGGTTAACCATACAAACCCTTATTTCCAATCTATCTTCCTATCTATCTAGTGTCTCGCTGATAAATTTTGAGTATTTTGAACGGATCTCCCTCCTTTTATCCTACCACCCACACTTTCATCAATGCCGTCCATTTTTCGCAAGAGGCTCCATTATCAAGGCTCAATATAAACTTCAAGCTATTTGAGAGATCTACAAAATAATATTTATCCTTTTTTTTCCCTGGTTTTCTTATTGGCGATTAAATAAGACAGAACCAGTTCCTTAATTACTAAAACTAATCACATCAAAATCTATGAATTATCTTCTGATGCCTGGCCATAGATTTGATTACGAATCTTCATAACTCTTTCTATAATCCGATTACGTTTAAACGGTTGACCTTTTCATCGATAAACCCTTTTCTACAGCTTCAGGGCTAATAAAGTTTGAGTGAAGCGTTCCGTGAAGAAAATTGTCGCAACAATTCACCAGAACATTAAACTTTTCACTGAACATCAACGTTCACCGAGAAGGCCAAGTACAGCCGTGACTGATGATACCAACGAAAAGAACTTTTCTCATATAAATTCCAAGGGTTGTCGTCATCAGGGTGTGGCCAATCTGTTTATATGGACATACCAATCTCAACCGTTATTATACTTGAGTTATGGGGTTGCCCGGAGGGAAGTTTTCACCCCCCTACTTCTGGACAAGGCATACATCGTTACTATACGGCGGGCAGATAACCTTCTCGAACTACTTTTCTACTTAGTGGTCCTGAGAGATTTTACACAACATTCGGTTTCCTTGGTTATGTGCTTCCGGATCATGAAGGGTCAGAAGATTCTACAGGATTAGAGAAGTATGCACGTTCGATGTACCTAGGCTGGTAACTTCTTGGTTGTCGTACTTTGGGTGTACTTTAGCTAAATCATGTCCGCTTCAATTGGTTAAGCTCGTAGCGTACCATATTTTTGTTCGATACTTCTTTAGATACTCGTATATTGTATCAATAGCTTTCGCTTCAGTGGATTTTAAGGATACTTAAGTTCGTTAAATGGATTTTCTGTTAACTTTGGGTTACTTATGGATGAAAAGTAACTTATGAAAATTATAAATAATGGTTATTAAGCAAAATCGGCGTTGGCCTAGAACGGTATACATACATAAATCCCAAGTTATGGGGTTCATGTTCTATCGACTTTGAGAATGTAAGTTGTTGTTGTTTACGTTAAAAGAACTATTGGAAATGGTGTGCTTTTGCTATTGAGTGAAATTCAATTACTTCTTGGGATAGTTCTTAAAACACGTGTCCACGAGGGTTGGCCAATACCTGCAGAACTCTTCACGCTAGGGATTTGAAATGTTGTACAGGCTCATTCAGACAAATATTTCGTAGAATATACGAAAATTTCCATAAAATTTACAAATTTTTACATTGATTTCGAGCCATCGAATATATTCGTAAAAAGAACGATTAGGTTATTGTAGAACTTTTTCATTGATTTGACGAAGTCTTATGTTAGTATTATTAAATCTACATCGAGATTTTGTTAAATTAATGAAAAGTATTGTAGATATAACGAAATAATAATAATAATCAATGGCGCAACAGCCCAAATCGGGCCTAGGCCTTGAAGTAATGCTAGAGTTACTTCATTGCGAGACCAACGGAACACTAGGAGGTGAAGTGGTCAGCTACACGCTCGTCCGTGATTATTATCCCGATTTTTAACTCAGGTACTCATTTACAGCTGAGTGAACTGGTAGTCCGGCACCCAATCCCATTTTCGAAAATTACTTGATGCCAAGCAGATTCGAACCTAGTACCAGGTGCACCGAAGGCAAGTGCTCTAGCCACTAAGCCACCCAGAGTGCTGGAGTGATTAAAAATTTACAAAATTACATTCAAAATGACTTTTATTTGAAAAGGTAAGGCATATTTGCCTACTTTTTTTTACTTTTTTACTGACTACCTTAAAATTGGTATATGAAGTGAAGCAAAAATTGGGAAACATTTGGGCGGTCCAAACCGGTTTCAGCTATTTAAAAAGATGAATAATGAAAAAATACAACGTTCACAACCTAATAATACAATTCGGCATACAGACTTTGAACGTATCATATTTTTCCCTCCACACATCTGGTACTTTTTTAATTTAAGTAATAAAGTAAGTACGGTAAGCCTCCTACAACGTGGTACTTTTCCAACGGGGTTTCGCTACAACGCGATTCAGGTAATGCGGAAATTGTTCTACAACGCGGTACTTCTCTAGCGCGGTTTCACTACAACGCGGTTCAGATAATTTTCCTGTTTCCTTCAAAGCTTTTTTGTTCAGCTAACCTATCAAGGATAGCTGATGTTGCTAGATATTTCAATCTTAATGAGTCGTCAACACAAGCTATTAACCTAGCTGAACTGAAAACTACATTACACGTTTCGTTGTATCTGCAGCGTCTGTTCTTGCCAAAATTACTGTTCGTCCAAGACCTAACACAATGAAAAAATGGAAAAAGCGCTTGCAGTTGCAGTGTGGGATATGACCATAAAACGGTTACCTTTTGGCACTTAAAATATTTAATTGGGTCAGTGTCCAACTGAAGAAAGTCATCAATTCCTTCACAGCAATGTTTGTTACAAGGATGCTGCAGCAGCGAATGAATATCCATCAAAGCTTGCGAAAATAATCCATGAAGGGGTATTTGGCACAACAAAAATTTTACCCTAAAAGGTATGGAAAGAAACTTATATATAGCGAAGTAGTTGAGAATCCTTTTACGGAGAGAGTCAACATTTTTAAAAGAAATCTTCAACAACGCTTGTTTTTATTAAAAAATTTATAATTAATAATTATAATTATTAATTATATAACATAAAAAAGGAAATTCATCTTTTAGAATTAAGCGGTTCTTATATTTTCATATCTTCTACAACGCGATTTCCTACAACGCGGCATTTTCTTGGAACGTATCTACCGCGTTGTAGGAGGCCTACCTGTATGCATCTTTGAAGCTTATCTAGCAATAGTACTGCCATGCAATCGAAAACTTGAATAAACAATGATGACGATAAGTTATGAAAGAAATGGTTTGTCAAAATTTGGAGATTACACTATCTATGACTATGACAGCATATGCTAGAAAAAATAGTCAAATATTTTACAGCGCGACATACGGTGTAATATTAGCTCAAGTAAAGTTGTGATACGCCCTACACAAAAATTACCATGGTTAATATTTTCCATAGTCTACTTCCCACGATTTGGAATTTGAAGCTGCGATAAAAAACCGCAAATGCGTCTAATTTATTCCGAAATGTGAACCCAAAAAATGAATAACAAAAAGTATAAAAGAATCGCAACCGACGTCACAGAAGTATGAAAAGCAAAGGGATGCTTATCATAAATTTATGACAAAAAAATGGAAAAGGGAAATTTTGATCAGCGTGACTGTATAATGGATAGGTGGAGGAATAGACTGGTGATTGTGGGTCGATGTGGTGAACCCAAATGGCTTTACCATCAGTTTAAATATTTCACAACAATCGTCATATACCGCAAATCTAGTCTATTGGTTGCTGCCTTATTGGCAAACGCCTTCATGTCCTTTGCTGCAGTGATACGTATGGCTACTATCTTGGGAATCCTTTGATGGAATCCTTTCGATGTAAAAAATATTGAGAAAAGAATTTTTCTCTAAGTTTTTAGTAGGGTAGATATACAAGAAATTCAAGAAAATGAAAAATTTCACTTGAGGTATTCGGTGATATTGTAGACTTATTATGCGGAGTATTTCCAGCATTTTCAAACTTATAGTAGTGTTGCTATGGGTAAATTAAATTGAATTTTCTTGACATGACAGACATGTAAGTGGAATGAAAGAGTTCTTTATTCTGACGTCTGTTTAAATTTAAATAAGAGATTTATTCGTTTTTGTGATTTTCTAGAACTTTTCCTTGAATTTCAGAATTGAAAAGTTGTTCTTATATTATATGTATATGTATTTAGGCTAATCTAGGCTCAGAAGTTTATAACACATAGAAGGTAGAACCAGACGTAAGAAGTTGCGCTGCGTTGTCTCAAAATGAAAAAATCGATTCCTCCATCTATCTGTCAGTTTGAACACTGCATTAATAAGATTTTTGTAGGTGTTTTTCGGCGTTTGAGGAGTTTCTAGTGTGAAACACCAACACGAAAATCACTATCTCAGAACATGACATTTGAAAAACTCTGCCTGAAAAACAAATTTTAAAACTGTATTGGACCACGTCTAAGGCCGGCTACGGACTTCTCCTGTTTTTCTTGTTTTTCACGTTTCGTGAGTTTCTCATCTTATTTCAAAAATCACATGAATTTTCCGAGAACACGAGAAAGAATTCTACATACAATTCGCAAGTTTCGCGTTTTCGTGGTTTCTCTACATTTCGTAAAGTTCACTTATTTTCAATTTCAAGAAACCAAAAGCTCACGAGAAAGTCACGAAAAATAGTCTCGCGTATTTTTCGTTTCTTTCTCGTCAAGCAAAACCCTTTGATGTCGTGAAAAAACCGCCTACAGCAGAGAAAACGCACGAATCGCGAACAACGAAACGCGAGAAACTCACGAGAAACTTCTACACACTATTTACGAGAAAAACGCGAACTAGGCGAAACGCGAAAAATTTGTAGCCGGCTAATACAACGTATTAATATTGTATTTTATCGCGATTTTCAATCGTCCTTCTAGAGTCTAGAGGATTAAATTTGTATGTACTTCCGTCGATGTAATGCAAGTTGTTGCAGATGAAGCAGTTCCTAAGCGCTCTAGCCCATAAACTCTGAGGTTTTGTATTCAAATTCCACTTAGCTATGGACTTATCACCCGTGGTCTAAGTACAAAAGTAATACTTGAAAAAGGAACAGTGCTCAGATCGTCTTTAGGTGAAAAACAATGAAGATTTAAGTTTAAGTAGTATGTCCAGAGAAGAGACAAGTTTTAAAGATAATTTGTTATTAAACTGGTCATCATATGGAAAGGCACTCGTGCTACAGCATGTGCTGATTGGGAATCATACAGTAACTAAAGGATAATATATTATTAATATTTATTTAATTGACTAGAATTTACGTCGTCCCTAATTAGAAGAAAGTCTCTGTCCTATTATGCGTTCCGTGCATATGTTGGAGCTGGACCTGATCTCTCAAAAAATAAACATACCAAAAATATCATATATGGCCTGACAGAAGCTGGTAGTAATCAACACACGGAACATATCCATATGGATTATCACCGCTTGTAATTAATAATAAACATATCGGATAAAATTGCATCAAAAATATCTTTTATAAAATATTTTTTGAGGTAGCAATGAGATTTTTCGAAACCCAAATATAAACTGAATATCGGCTGGGCATATTGTGGATTTTTAATTAATTAACAAAATTTTACTCTTCGGCTGCTATAATATTCACAAGTTCTGAACCACATACATCACTGCGAGGTTTTAAACAAATTATACGAAAATAAATATTTGTTACTGCTCTGCTTTTAATAATTTCATTATATTCAGCATACCTACACGTAATTGATTCTTACTAAATGTTAATTGTTAAATTTAATTGATCTTTGTCACCTTTGTGTTATAAGGGAACATAACATTTATTAACATGTTTATTTTGGAAATGATCCTATGTATTCTTTGCTTATTTGCGATTGCAAGAACAATCAGATGCAATCGTCAAATTTATTTTATGCAAATATTTTAATTAGCATGGGGCTATAGGATCCGAAAGCATGCGCAAGCATTCGGCATGCGGGTTGTTATTTAACAAATTAAGTTTTATTCGATTATGGTTTAATGATTTTTGTTCTTTCGACTAATTTTTATGCAAAATACTAATACCTTGGTATAACGCTATTCTGGATGTTAGGCCCGGACTACACGGTCTGTTTTTTTCCACTCCGGAAAAAAACCGATTCCGAACAGCTTCGACTACACGAATCTGAACCGGTCATGTCGATTGGAAAAATTTCGGACACCCACTTGTAGTCGAGCTCATACAACTCTATATGTTTTTGATATTTAATTCCGGATTGGCCGAAAAATTCCTGATCAACCGTGCGGAGAAACCTGTGCATGCTCAGGTTTTTTTCATGTCATGTCATGTAGTCGAAGAGCTAAAATCTCATACATTTCTATGAGACATGGTTTTTATACTTTCCGGAAGGCGGAGCCTATTTTCTCCGGAGTCGAAAAAAGCGGACCATGTAGTCCAGGCCTTAGAAGGAATTTGAAGGCTCCCTGTAGGAAAAATAGGCATGATTCAGATCTGATTCAGGTATTATTTGTAATGCCATCACAGCTATGATTTCTACCTGACCGTTCCATGATTTTATTCACGATATGCACCCCCAACCAGTATTAAAAATCAGGCCTCACATTTAGGTCTGACTCATACCATACTAGTAACATCCAAAATATTGAGTTATTTTTGTTAGTTAAATCCTACCATGAATTCTTTTTTGTTACCTAGGAGGAGGTAGAAGACTCTTCTAAGACAATATTTTTCTAGTTCAAATATTATTTCACACTTACTGACTTATTAAAACCCATGGCTGTTTGTAGGAATCGAACCCGGTGTTGAACGTTTTTGGATTGGCGCGCGTAACCACTGCGCCACAGAACCCCTTTCATTTTCATTTCGCTATAGGCAACTTGTACAAAAAATCAGATCTTAAAACATTTCCTACATAATGATATGATTCATATCATATTCATATGGTGAATAATCATACCTTGCGTTTTCACCTATCGGTGGGCCAAAATCAGGCCTGATTTTGCTATTATTTAATCAGGCCTTACAACTTTTCATACAGGGGTGCTAAGATTCATATCATATACTTCGAGCGAACGTCATACCTTGCGTTTTCGCCTATTGGTGGGCCGAAATCAGGCCTGATTTTGCTATTATTTAAATCAGGCCTTACAACTTTTCCTACAGGGCTGTTGTTATCTCCTTTATGAATATGTCATAATATTATGATTGACTTACGCGCGTTGTCAGGTTACGGTAAACAAAGCTTTATTATGAAAAAACAAAATAGTATAATGAAAGGTTAGTTATAGTTGAGTTAGCAAATTGAAAACTGCAAATGGTTTCGACTTTTAGTTTATTTTAGTTTGTGACAATACAATATTTCACGAATATAACATATAAGTATGAAAGTTTATTTAGTCCACCTTTACAATGAACAATTTTAACATTTCGCTACTGCTATGAAAAAATCAGTGCAATATTAAAAAAAAAACCTTTGTTAGGGGTGAGGAGTATATGCAATGTACGTTCACACAATAAATTATACAATTTTATAATAATAGATTGTGTTACGATATAATAATAAAATCAAATCTCAGAACATTATTCGATTGTAGCTAATTTGAAAGAAAGAAAAGTCCTTAGAAGATGACTGTATTGACGCAGACAGAGAATCACTGCTAAGATTCAGAAACTGGAGGACGCGGTCACTGAACCAGAAAGGCTGGAGGCATATATGATATATTTCTAGCTTGGTATTTGCCAAAGTAACACAGCTTTCTAATTTGAAGTTTAAAACTGTGAAGCGTTTCACTAAAGTTGCACCGACCTTTTTTTAGTTTTAATTACTCTATCTATATATAGGTACTAAGTTTCAACTTTACAGCATAAGCCTTTTCTGAATAATGAAAACCAACCCCACCGCACACCCCTCAACCTCAACCAGTTTTTTTAAAGGAGTCGATTAAAACAGTACTACATAACTTTCAGCCTCCTAGCATAAACGGTTGCTGAGATCTACAAACCAAAATTGTTCATCTAAAACACTCCCCCTTTCTCCCGTCTCACACCTGCACCACTCCAAAATATATCACTCGTAAGGTTTCATCCATTCTACCTTTTTACCGTAACAATTTCAGTTTCTCAAGGGGTTTGAGAGCTACGCGACGGACAGACGGCCTTTTTTTGTGCTTTTTTGGGGTCTAGTCCTGAAACGTGAAAATATAAAATTTCATCTTAGCAATTTTTTTTTTTGATATTTCATTTCGATCGCAATACTTAAATATAAAAAATATTAAAGTAAAAAAATGATAAAGTAAAAATATTAAAGTATATACCGAGCAAGTAGTTTATAACGATTTTGACACAGCTAGCAGCAAAAATAATTAACCAAACCTTTATAACATGTGTTCCCTTTAGACATTTCAAATGACTGTGACCCAAAGAAATGTTGTCAGTCGGTACTTTTAATGACGGCAACAGTGTTTCTGTCTTCTACAAATTTGGGTATGGACTGTTTTTACTATATAATTTTGTAATAATAAAGTATGTATTTATTTAAAGAAAATATGCGCCCGTGAAATTTCGAATTTTTACGAAGTGTATATATTTTCACGAATTTTTCTATTTTTTCTTAGGTCTTAACGAGATGTCGAATTAATTTTACTTCTGCGGGTCCTTTGTATAAGGTTCAAATAACTGGTTTCACAATTTTTGGCAATTCCGTAAGGTTCATACGAAACCCGATATTTCTCTTAGGTTTAATGAAATATCGATGTGCCAGGAGTCTTGGTTTTGAATGAATTTCGACTATCGTATTTTACAAGGAGCTATTGTATTCTTTTCCAAAAAACTTACTTGTCCCGAATCAACGAATTATTTAGAATTGACGCTTGACCGCGTTCAGGACTATAACATTCAGACACAATTTTTGTTTAGAGAGTGAAAGCATATTATCTATAACGCCTTAACTTTAATATCACTTGACTTATTTCGAAAAATTTATAAAGCTGCGGCCTGACCGTAGTCTGAGTTCTGTTACAGTACTTGAATAAAAAGGAAAGTATTATTGTAATTCTTGCTTTGTCATAATTTTTATGAAACAATATCTACATATACAAGTATGTTGAACGCTGAGACTTATAAACATATAAATGTTCCGCATTATTTAAAAAAAGATACAACGTATTCACAGAAAAGCTACAAGCTTTCAAATCAAATTCTTTTCATGTAGATCTTTATACATAGTTGTAGGTAGATAAATATTATTTATGTACATTAAATATATGTGAGCCCCATTAAAATTCTACTAGACCATGCATTTGTAAATTATGAAAGAAGAGCGAGCATTTATCGTGCGAAAAATTGTGTGAAAAAAGAAAATACCTGGAGGAAAACTAACACTTGGAAATGAAAGTACGAAGTGGAGAACGGAAAAAAAGAATTCACGAATAAGAAAATAAAACTTTTACAATCGCTAGCCAGGAAAAAAATTCTCTCTGGAAGAAATACTTTCATATACATATACATATTCATATTAAAGTAGAAGAAGAAAATGGCGAGACTTTAAAAGTATAGCTTTTATTGTTACTTTTTTTTTAAACGTGTAAAATGTAAAATAAAAATTATTTTAATGCCTGTTCTCAGAATTAGTTTATACAGAAAGCAGAATTGATTTTTTCGAGCAAGATTTTTCGACTTGCCTGTTCCGAATTTTTTTTCAGGTGTCTCTTTATACTCTAGGTGAAATCAGTATAGTGGCGAGCTAGGAATTCACCGGGATATAATCGCAACTGGCAACGCTGTGTTTCATTTACTACTTGATCACTACTCGATTGCTGCTATATTAATCCAAATCGCTTCTAAAAAACTTTCGCGTAGAGCTGGACGTTGTCTTGCTCCACCGTGATACAAACTGTCTTGTCTGCAAACCCTGCAGAGCTTATACGATATACTGCATGTAGTGAGACGAGAAATTTCTTGCATATTTATTTTTTGGAGTGGGTGGAACTTGCAAGAATCCATCACACGTAAGACTCGAGGAAATTCTGCACTATTTTGGGTATTGGAAGATATTTGGAAATCCTTTGTTCTTACTAATAAAAAATGCCGTTCATAATTGAGTTGTGCGAGTTTCCAGGGTGCGGCTGTTACAGTATTTTGTTTTATCTAGTCCGAAAAGTTACGCATAGAACGGATCATTGGACGGACAAAAGTTTTATACCATTTTATGTTCACTTGAAAGCAAAAGCCACAAAACCGTTTGTTGCCCGTCTCTCTATGATCAATCCAAACGCACGACAACTGAAGAACTCTGTGACCAAGGATTTTGAAATTTAGAATCTGGATGTTTAGTTCAAAGCAAAATTATCTTTTTCCCTCGAATTAATGCTATTCAAAATATTTTAAAACAAGTTTTCAAGAGTATTGGGCAATAAATTTAGAACGCGTTAAGCTACGACCTAAGTATATATTTATTATGCTTTGATTTGCCAATAGTTGGTTTAGCTATGAAATCTTTTAGCATTGAGTAACTAATTTCTTTGTCTGCATATTCACTATTCTTAAAATATGATACTAATAGCTTCATACGAAAATGGCAGAAACAGATTTTAATCCAAGGCAGGCATAATTATAAAAAAAGCTGACCTTGTTCTCTCTGAAATCTCTTCCATCTTAAGAAATGCTTATGACACGTCCAATATGTTTCTGCAAAATTGATCAAAAGAAAACCGAATGATAAATTGGGACCTTGGTTGCGTGGAAGATAGTAGGCGTATTAACGCAAAGGTTACGGGTTCGAATTTTACCTAGACATGTTATAAAAGTGGTTCAAGTGACTCAGAACGTTGTTGTAGTTCTGTTCACGAGAAGAAGTCAAAGGAGCTAAACCATTGGCAAAAGGGACATTCCGATGAATATGAGTCCATATGAAGACTTTACATATACTACTTCACATAATAGAAATAATACCACGTCTCTTGCTGAAGTCCTCCGCTTTCGAACAATATCAAATCAATAAAAAAAAATAGTTCCCTGGCTTGAATCGCAGGTGATTTCCGATGTACATACATATGTACCTACCTTCTTGAATTTCTCGTGAAATTATCTTGTCAGTGCTTACACCAGCCGTAGTAATGCACGATTTAATTCAATTTGAACGAAACCTTTGGAATTTTGAGTACGCAAGGTAACAGAGAGATGCAGTCATCATTCAGAAATACGATATTTTGTGACGATATTTCAGAATTGAGCAATTTTCCTATATTATTGAAGACATTCAAAAGAGGTACATACACTCGTGTACTAGTATCACACTAGGTCTGACGATTGAAAACACTTTCAGAACTTAGTTCAGTCATGTGTTCGTTTATAGTGGAGCCTTTTTTTTTTTTTTTAAAGGAAAATGTGACTTGCATGTAAGAAAGTATATAGGGAAAATACTTTCTTCAAAAGAGTACCTGTACCGTACAATGTTGTAAGCTAAATTGGAAATTCTATCCATCCCCTGTACTTTTACACTGAAAGCATATTTTCACATAAAAATTGTTTTTACGTGACATAAAGTACCGCCTAGATAGAATAGAATAAGAGGGCACAGCGAAGTTTTTCTTAGTTCTTTATAAACCAGTTGCAGAGAAAATTAATATTTGACGATATTTAAGCAATCTTCGATCGGAGTAACTTTTAGAAACAAGGTTGGTGATGACTTGCCGATCGGACGTAATAGCCTTAGCATAGCATTATTGTATGGTGCCTTGATTCGATATTTAATATGAAATGCCTAGTGCAACGTAATAATAATAGTAAGTGACGTTAAGAGCACCCTAACCTGGAGATAATGCGTTCTCTGTGCTCAAAGTAGTCAATACTATTCTGACCTCGCTAACCCGTCAGGGTGGTCGCTTACGCGGACTACTTAGCGATTTTGATTTCTGGTAAGTTTCTACCCACTATATTCATAAGTGAAGTGCTAGAAAGTGCTCTCAAGGCTAGTGAGCGCTTGGGCGGATAGCTGTGGACTGGGAGCTCGACTGCCTTGAAGACAGAGTTGGTCCCATTCACGCGAAAAATAATAAAAAAAAAATTTCAGAGCTCTCACTCCCTATATTGGAAAGTCTCACCCTACAGCTGAGTGACAGCGCTAAATACTTAGGTGTAATCTTGGATCGGAAATTAACCTGGAGTATCGTTTTCATTAAGAACATGAAACAAAGGTTTCTTCATAGCTGTAGAGATAATGTGAAGCACTTGTTAGTTTACACTCTAATCGGCTACTCGAAAGCACGCAAGACGCGGCAATTAATATAACTAGTTAATAAGAATATTTTTAGTAAGCTTAGAACCTTCCTAATACTTAACTATTGATCTATGGGAATTATTTTGAAGATAGTGTTTGTGAAGTAGTCTTCTTTTATGCCAATTATTTAATATGATTTTTCGCTGCTCTAAGGCACACAAATGATGGCTGAAATGATCCTCAATTACAACACTTTATTACTCACAAAATAATATCGTAACATGATCTTAGTATTCTTCTTCTTTAAAGTCTTTTCTCTTTATTATGTACTCGTATCTACGAAATTCTTTTTGTATTATTTCTAGTTACACCTTGATTAATAATTCACTCCATCTAATAATCCCTCCAAACATTCCTGAAGCCGACGTCTATAAAAGTTCTTATCAGAACAAATCTACAACAAAAGAACAGAAAGAAATCTTCTAGGATAATTAACAAAACCATTCACAACAGTACCGAGCCACGTTTACCATTCCGTAAGGGCATAATAATTTTCTATATTTAACGCTTGCCAAGCAACGGCAACAGGAAGCTAGAGTTTTCCGCAAGGCAATAAGAATTCCGGAAAAATTATCAGTTGCGTTGTAATTATTCTGGTGGCCTTATGGGGACTATAAAAGGATTAAAAAACTAAAACTTGCGTTCCCATTGCGTACACAACTTGCTACTTTTTCCTTGGCAGGCTACAGACTTAATTATGGCAGAGAAATGCTAACGACATTTTGGAAGAGGATATCCTAGAATCTAATATAGTTGCCGGTTAGATACCCTAACCTATCTTTCTCTATCTACTGTTTAATTTACTTGGGTTATTGTACTTTGTACATAAGAGAAGAATTTTTTTTGTCGTTCGTTCCCTACAAGGATCTCATCTCCTGTCATCGCAGTCAGTTCGAAAGTTGGCAAACGAGACAAGAGAAGAAACATCAACTTAGAAATTCAAGGATTGGGCGTTGATATGATGATAAAATTTAAATTAGGCCGAAAGGTAGACGAAAGTTTGGCCGCCCCGGGACAGGAACAGTAGCACCGGCTGCAGGACCTTGAGACTAAGATGGCTTTTATGATTAACTTGAAAAGATCTTTTGCTTGCCTAGGTGGCTTGGCATTATGAAATGTTTATGGAAGCAATTCAAGTTAGTTTTTGATAAGGGTTTTGAGAGAGGTTGGTGCAAGTGGTAGAAATTTACGACAGAAATGAAAAGAACAAATTTCTTTAGGGTTTCCGTGAACACCCGCTTTGTACGGAATATATTTTTCTGATATGTAGGTTTACATAATTTTTTAAATTCTTATTAAGACTATATTATTCACTTTGGGTTATTTATAACCTCTGGGTAGTCCCAGTTTCTTTTTCCAGAGATTTCGTATTTACATCTGATTCCGAGGAAAAAGACGACTGGAGCGTCGCCAATACAAAATAGCACAACGAATCGATATCGATATATGAGATGACAAACACTATTGCTGCTATGGTGGTGCTGTTGTCAATTACTTTGCACATTTTAAAATTGAAAAATTTACTGTAATATAATTAATAAATTAGTCGGAATCGCTGTATAGAGATCAAGTATGTACTCAGAATTCATGTTGAAGAAAATGCAGGCAAAAAGAACAGATCTGAAGACAACTTTTTCAATTACCTAACATTTCTGTTTTCAATTTACAAAAGCCAGTTGA
Organism: Beris chalybata; assembly: GCA_949128065.1. NCBI lineage: Eukaryota > Metazoa > Arthropoda > Insecta > Diptera > Stratiomyidae > Beris > Beris chalybata. The sequence continues at coordinate 25,291,591 of OX421896.1, read as the reverse complement.
ATTGTTTCCTTATCACCGTTCTCCACCCTCACCCCTTACACTTACTTCATACAATTTTGAGCTAGGTTTTTATCAGGCCAAACTATCGTATTAATTGTGAGATCCATTTTACTTTATTATTTATAATACAGTACCTATCTATTGTTATCGATTTTAAAAAAAAAAAAATTTGCTGCCCACAAAATTTTTTTTCCACGTTTCACGACTAGTAGACACGAAAAAAGCAATAAAAGTTTTCACTCCGTCTGTCCGCCGTACGCCGACCGCCCCACGCAAAATCGTTTGAAGGCTCGTAGCTCTCAAACCAGTGGAGCTATTAAAGTAAAAAAATTTCTATGAATAGACTGGGTAGACCGCTTGAATTGACATTATTTTCAGGGGTGGGGGTGTAAGGAAAAAGGTGGGGGAAGCGTTTTAGATGAAAAATTTTGGTTTCTAGATCTCAGCAACCACTTATGGTAGGAGACTGAAACTTAGAATTTCTATAGAGCTTTGATAGTGGACCCATTTGCAAAAAATTTGATGATATGGGTCAAGGGGTGTGGGAGTGGAGGAAGAAACAATGCGTCCGAAACGCAAAAAAGTCGAGATCGACACATTCTAAAATTTACATCTCCTAAACCGTTAATAGCAAGCAAGCTGAAACTTGGTATTTTGAGTGAACTATAGTAGTGGCATGGTGGAAAAATACATTTTTTTTAGGGGTAGTATGGTACGGGGGTGGAGGGGGTTTTTCCTAACTATAGAACGGCTTATGCTAGAAAGTTAAAACTCGGTACGCAAATGTAAATCAACCAGGAAAGCAATTCTGATAAAAAAAATCGAATATCTATTGGCGTTAGAAAGGGGGGGGGTGAAAAAAAGATCAGTGAAAATAAAAAGCCTATATTTTCACGATTTTCGTCATATTTACTAGGTCTTTTCAAACATTGAATTCATTTTTATTCTACACACTCTTCATATGAATACCTAGAAAGCGTTTTCAAGATTTCTTGAAAATCGACCCCTAAGGGGGTGTAAGCTGATTGTATACTTTTTCATAAATTCTGCCATATTTCTCAAGTCTGATCAGTAGCTCAGTTCTGTAACTTATGAGTGAGTAATTTCTCACCTAAAAGTCAAAATGAGGACGAATCAATACAGTTTCTCTCTGTATTCTCACCAAATTAGAAAGCACCTTACTTGACTACGCATTTGGCAATCTTTCATTTCTCATTTGGTGAGAATACAGAGAGAAAACTGCATTAATTCGTCCTCATTTTGACTTTTTGGTGAGAAATTTCTCACTCATAAGCTACAGAACTGAGCTACAGATATCGAATATCTTTTCACTTTCACGGGCTTTTTTAACAATCACCTATTTATAATTTTTGTTCTTTTTCAACCTCTAGACCGCATCCCGAAATTTGACCCAATTATATAATTCATATGTTACACCATATTCTAACCGCTTCCCGAACTTTTTGTTAGGTTTTCAGTCACATAGTAACATACACCGCATCCCCGAATTGAACGCGTTCCGAACTTCTGCCTGAAAAATAATAAAGTTGCGCCCAGACTGTTGGCAGATTTTTATACAGTTCTTGAGATTTGAGTTGTTGTTTTTATAAAAAAATCTTATCCATCGCCTCCTATTGTCTATTTTGAAACATAACACAATTAAAAGAGAAAAATTTAATTGGTTTGTAAGACGTAGCAATGCAAATGCATTTTTTATTACCCACCCACTCCACCTACATGTTAATATTAATGTCTTAATGCTTTTGTTTTGAACAGAGTTTATAAAACTAAAAAATCTTCAAAATGTACAAACATATTTACATAGCGGTTTAAATTTAAGGGAAAAAACGAAAAGAACACTTCTTCAAGGACTTGAAGTGAAACTTTAGAAGAGTAAAGTCAAGATCTTCTACATAGTAGACAATTGAAATCCAAGCAAATTTACTATTTAATCATGCGTATATAAATTTCTCGACATAACATGTCAGTTATAAAGACTATTCTTTGGACTAATGGAGTTCGCCGTAATTCATATAACTATCGGGGATACTGTAAGCAAACTGACACTCTTCATGTATCAGAAATATTCAGCAAAAAATTAGCAAGCTTTGGATGTCTTAAAACCGCACTAGTGTATCGAGGATAACAAATTATTCAATTTGAATAATCGGGTAAATTAAGACACATTTGTGCGCTACATAAGTACCTCATATCGCACAAGTATTATGGTTAGGTTCAGTTCCTAACTATAACCGTTTCTTAAATCGCTGAAAACGGTGTCTTAAAAGTGTCACTCCATTCGAATTAAAAGGACCTTACAATTCTGCTTTTACACTGACATCGACGAATCGAACCGAAATGTTCAATTTGCTGGCGTAGAAATAGCTTAGATACGATTCGGATTCGAAAACCGAAAAAACCCCGAACAAACTTCACATAGATCCTGAAATACTTTCAGGTGCAGGACTACGTTCATTCATTTGATGAGTCCATTATGTGGTCACTAAACTGCACCGGTTGGCCTGACACGCTCGACATAGAGATGTCCATTAAAGAATAGGTGAGGTATTCTGGATACACTACGGCAAGCTTTTACTACACGAACCTCATAAATTGTCCTTTCTCGAATTGAATGCAAGTTGTACACGCCATTAAAGGATTTTCCAGAACTCGCATTACGGACAGATACAAACGGTGCAAGCAAACCTTAACGACGACAATGCTCCCTACAAAATGGGAGTTTTTGAGAAAAAGGACTTTACGATGATTGAAAATATATCTTGGATATTTCACTTTTTCATTCGATTCGATGTAATGGTCAAACATTCAGGATCACGACTCCGTGAAATATTTGATAATGCAATGAGATTTGCTCGTTTCACGGTAGTTGAATTGACTTACTTGGGTAGATATCAGTCGAAGGTATTGAATTTCGTTTCGAGAATGTGTGTCTTTTGTTGTCTGAAAATATAAAAGATAATAAGTTAAGTGTTGTAATATAATCACACGAAATCGGTAAAGTTTTTTTCAATTTCATTATATCCAATTGTTGAGGAAGAAGTCCAGAGAAAATAGTCTTTAGATGTGAAAATTTGTTTCGGCTGCTTTGACTCATATGTGCATCCAAACTTCCTTCACAGTTGGTGAGCCTCGTTAAACAGTCGGAATTCGTAAAAACTTGAACAATACATTACACCCACTAGGAGATTGAACATCGAAAAATACTTCTATGAGATTTTTCGTAAATTATACTTTATATTTGAATACCTTAGAACTGAAAGTGAATTGGATATCTCATTGATACTAAGAAATACAGGCGTTGAATATCCAAACCTTGCTTCACTACAAGTCTTAAATGCTTTGACGAGTAGGACCGGATTCGATTAACCTGTTGTAACACAATGGACCTTTTAGGTCTAGGTGTGTACCTGTTCTCACGGGCAGTCACGCGTACCTACCTACCTACCTACCTCTATAGTGGTTCTGTACTCGTATAGTCAAAATTTTTTGCTTCTATTCAAGACCAACAAAATTATTTTGATTTGCTCTACACCTACTGGGCACACCTTGAAATACAAAAACAAATTTTTGTAAAAATTTGTTTCCCTCTTCTTCTGTGCTCAACCTCTCCCTTTCAAAATTTTGTGATTAAATATACTCCAATTATATCTTCCTGATAAATTTGGAACCCAAACCCCATTGTCTGGGCTCCTAGTACAATGAACTATCTGGGCACGACTTATTTATTATTACTTAAATTTTCTTGGTACAAGTCCGGAACTCGTTCAAAGTTTTGTTGCTGTTCAGGCTATATACAATGTGACAAACTACAGAAATAATCAGCAGACAATGTTACATGGAAGGTTATTTTCTTAGGATGTTAGTTGCATAGTACGCTGGACAACAATTTAGCTTTAAATCGCATCCCCCTTCAACCATAAAAATAATAAATTTGCCCCCAGGGAGTTAGAAAATTTTTGTGTTTTCCTCTAAAGAATTGAAGCGATGAATTCTCACATTTCAGTATCGTAAGACCTTCAGTGTTATTGGTACGATAACCAAATCCTTATGCGACAATTCTTCCAAGAGTTTTTTGTCCAGATGACCCATACTGATACGATACTTTCGTAAGCAAAATGTCATCCATATCTATTGAAACTTTGTGAAAGATCATCAGTTGCTTAGTAGCAAACAAAAACAAACTTCGACATCAACATGATTTTTATAACAGAACCTAAAAGGATAATAACAAATCCAGTCAACACTATCAGCAACATTCAAACATGGTCTCATCGAACCCTTATCAACGTTTGCATGCAAAAATAAAACGATTATTTTATTTAACCCCCTCGTTGACATATTCCTTATCATTTTGCCGAATAGTTTTCTCCGGTTGAGAATATTTTCGCACACGATATTGCAAGAAATAAAATAGAACCTGACTTTCCTTTACAATCCGGTATTATGCTAGTATGCAACTGTTGCCAACATGACTGTGTACCAGTGATACAATCCTAAATATGTAAATTTTAGATGCTATTTACCAATCAGTCCAAAATCCCTTTTACACGCTCCCCAAGGTTCTTGCCCCAGCGGTTCCGAAATGGAGCAACCTGAATCCAAATGTAATAAAAATGAAGCGAATTCCGTTCAGATACAAATCCCTGATGTGATTTTTTTTTTTTTGCTAGACAGGTTTCGGATTTTCATCCCTTATACCATTTTCCCGGATAGCTTGTTATAGTATTTTCCGTCTTAGCTGGAATTGAATAATCAAAAATTTATAAAAATAGCAAACTTTCCATTTGGTCAAAGGGATGTTCTAAAATTTTAGTTTACAACCAGAAACGTAGCGTTTTAACATGGCATTGATTAGATGCAAAAACTATGGAACCTAAACTGTCAGTAATTTTCATTAAGAAATTTTCAAAGGCTTTTGAGCTATGCAATCTGCTCATTAGAGAGCTTGTAGAAAGCTGGTTTCGTCGGTTCTAATTGAAAGTCACCTCGTTATCCTGGACTTTGATAGCTTTAGGCGTAGTGTTTCGAAAAACATACCTTTATAATCTCCATGATGGTATGCTGATTTTCGAAATTTTGATTTTGATATTCATGTCATGCAGTGACCTAATCTCTTTCAGACGTCATTACTATGCATATCAAGTTCCTAGTAGTGACGGCATCATGGCACGTTGTGCCCAAGGAGTAGAATTTACAAGTAACTCGAATAAGATTATAATATTTTAGGGAAAGGTGTAACTATGGTACATTTGTTTGATGAAATCCTTCTGGATTTTTTTTCTCGATTTTTTTCCGGTTTGGTGATCGATTTATTACAACTCTGTGTATCTCGCATACGTACATATATCTACTCTTTTAATGCGATTTTTTAGCTACTTTGGGAACGGCAACAAGGCTGAACCATCGCGCATACTACGTATTAAAAAAGTTCCATAGCGTTCAGTTACACTAGCTCTTTATATTTCAAAGGGGCCATATACGGGCATGCATGTATGTCATTCTTCCATAAGTTTACCGGTCTGAAACTTGAATATGTGTTTTGGCCATTATGCGGCATGATGACAGATAAAAAATTTTGATTTTTGTGGCAGGACCCAAAAGTATCGTGACATGTGGGAATTAAAAGCATGTCCGTGTATGGCCCCTTTGATATAAAATTGGAAGCTAGCACCGTTGGACGATACTTGGATCTCATTTTCACTTTTGGTGTAAACCTTTCGACAGTCAATCATTGTATACCACCACTGATACCAGATTCGAATCATGATCCAGCACTTCACGTAGTTTGTTATTTTGCTGCCCGAGTTAATAACTTATTTACTTCTGAACTTAGCCATGGCTATTATTTTCATCATCATCAATGGCGCGACAGCCCAAATCGGGCCAGGGCCTGCAGGCTATATTGTCTGAAGTCATCTCGGTTCAGCGCCCGCGTAGTCCAGTTTGTGCATCTAAGAAGCGGTTTGCAATCTGCGTCAACTGAGTCCTCGTATCTTTTTCGCGGTTTTCCCGCCGGTCGCTTGCCATGAGCTCTACCTTTCAATGTGCGCTTGGGAATTCTTCCGTCATCCATTCGCTCCACATGACCTGCCCATTGCAGCTTAGGGAATTTTATAAGAGTCGATGCGGCTGGGTCGTCATAGATGTTATACAACTCGTTGTTGTACCGAATACGCCCATCAGTGCCTTCTCTTACTGGTATCAAAATTCTTCGAAGAATTCGTCGTTCAAAAGCGTCTATTGATTTTTCAGACGCTTGGAGGAGAGTCCACGTTTCACTTGCATATACATACATACATACATAGTAGCACAGGTCTTATTATGGTTTTGTATATGCGAAGTTTGCTCAGCCTGTGCACTTTTTTTTCGATCTTAAGATCGGGAGAACCGTGAAATACATATGCCTTATTTGCTAGTGTGTAGTTGGCTATTATTTTAATAAAGTCGAACCAAATGTGATAAACCACCACTTCAAACTGTTATTACTGTTATTTATTTAATGAACGTCTATTGTACAGATAAACATATCCAATTACACAACAGAACATACAGAAAAATTTGTTAAAAAAAGACAAATAAATGAAGGAGAAGTAAAGAAAGAGAAAATAAGAAAAGGTTAATAAAAAAAAGAATATGGCGAATATGAAGTCTGACCTGCTAGGACGCATTGGTAGACGCAGCACTAAAGTACTAAAAAGAACTTCGACTTCGATTTTGCCTATCTTGCGGCAGTCGCAAGCCATTTGCCTACTTTACCGCAGTTGAAGTCGAAGTCCGTGTTCTGTTTGAGCCTTAAGTCTAATCTTAATGCTGAGTCCCCATAATAATAATCATAATGTGTGTACCAAATAGCGGAGCAATATTCCAAGCCACTCCACACTATACTCCCGAAGAGCTAAATGCAAGTTTGCACGTTAGAGAACATAATATATGATCTGAGAATTAGGACTGCATATTTCGAAGATTTTTTTTATGTACATATTAAACGAAATCGTTAGGCTATTGTATCGTTTTTATGAATTCTGACATATCTCTTAGGTGAACTGGGTCTTACTTCCACCAGAAGGATATTTTAAGTGTGATAACAGTTACCCAGGCGCGAACGCAGAAAATAATTTGAGGGGGGGGGGATTTCAGACAAAAAATTATGGAGGGGGTTTCAGACAAATTTACTCGTCGAGTATAAGTTACATTTAGTTATGCGCTTGTAATTACATCATTTCGAGGGGGGGAACCCCCCTTCCTGCGTTCACGCCTGCCTGTACCTCGCTTAAACAACAAATGCACACATGTGCACTTTAAGTTTTTGGTTCATTGATGTCCGAAACCTCCGTGTCAGTTTCAGGGGAGTTCTTTGTCCAGAAAAAACGATAACTCAAGAAAATTTGGATTCCAAACGTTGAGTGGAATTCGCAGTGGTAAGTTCGTTATCAGGTAAAATTTTCGCTTGGGTAGCTACTCGTCCCATACAAAAGTAGGTACTTAAGAATTCGCACATAGTTACACTTATTCTCCGATGACCGAAAACCTATGAAGCATATGAGCTGAAGTTTGTGTATTCTCTATTCTCTTTTCAAATCACACGAATAACAAAAAGTGGACATCAGCAAAAATCCTTCAAGTGCCTCTGATACGCTTGATATTGCAAATAAATTTCTTGCATTCGCTGTTATTAAGAATTTTTTAAAAAAAATAATAATGGTTTTACCACAACATGGACCTGAAAATTTCATTACAACTGCATTTGATGTTACGGTGATTTATTTATTTTTCCACTTTTTTCGTGTCCTAAAAATTTATGTCATATGCATCACATTCCACTGAAAATTCATTCCAAATGAAATAAGATTTGGTACCTAGTTTATTCAACGAGAAGTCTGTTTAGTTGGCGCAGAGTGCATAGTAGTTGCAAGTTTTAAATTGAATCAATTTTGTACTCAAATGTTAGCATAAAAGAATTTTCCTTTGGGCTATGTTACATTCGGATGCCTTCGAGAAATCACAAAAGACAAGAATGTGATGATATCCTTCTGTCAGCATGTAATTGAATTCCGAATAAAGTGACTGAAAATAACTTAAAAGCAATTTCATCGATATGACGCGGAGCAGACATGAAAAGGCTCGTACCTTTTGACTTCGGGTATCCGATATTTTTATTTTTACTTCTTGATTGTTTTTATTTTGGTGATACAAAAAAGCACATGAATGTTTTTTATTAAAAATTTATAAATTTGAATGATTAATAGAGTGCAATTAAAAAAGTAAATTTGTTATTTCTTATCACAGTAATGTCGTCTGTTAGAAAGCTTAAAGTTTGCGAATGAAAATCAATTAATTTTTGGGAAGCTGCAACTCTGTATCTTTCGAAAAAGTATTAATTTGTAATTTTAACTACGGTACCTTTTTATACTCTAGATGGAATCTGAGACTATTATGCGTTCAATCCAGCCCAAAAGTTTGTAACGCATTGAACTGGAAACTTGCGTAACAAATCAAGGGGAGTGCTTTCATTTACGAGTTTTTTTGATAGTTTTTCAGCTTCAGAAGTGTAACCTACAAAACTCCACCACTAAATTGTGATTGGAATTTCGCTATCCTGGTTACTGCCATTAAGGACATGCCAGTTGAAACCCTTATACTGCCATTGAGGATATGACAGTTGAAACCCTTCACTAGAGAAGCCGGTCTAAGGCGCTGAATTGCACATGTCGAATTTTCCAATTCGATTTTTCGTTTTCCAACCTATTGAGAAATCTTTAGTTATTGAAAAATTAGTTATGATCGTAAATTATAACGTTCGGTAGTAGGGAGTGTGTACAGAGCTTAACTCAAGTATTTGTTCAGCACGAATCCGGAACATTGTAGAAATTAGTTTGGACTAAAAACAAACTTCTGTTTACAAAATCGTATAAGAGATATCCTTAAGTAAGACACTTGTTCAACAATGATTGCTTCAAGGACTGAAATTTTGCACTTATTAATTTTTAAATGGTTCCAGGTAAAACGATAGGTATGCTATAGATCTTCCTACACCTTCCATGTGAATGTTCTTGAAAAGAAAAAATTTTAATTAGGTGGCTCATCTTTTTCCAGATATAGAATTGAATTTTTTGCATATGATCAGTATGTGCGGATAAGTACTAACATTAGCCCAGAGGAAAGTAGAATGAATAAAGTTAAAGAAATATTTTAATTTCCATATTGTGTGAAATATTAATTCCGGAATATTGAAGCTTGGTACTTTCATAACAAATCAAGGGGAGTGCTTTAATTTAAGAGTTTTTTAAGTGTTTTTCAGATTCACAGGAGATTTTTAGTTTTTATGAAATCCCGACTGTGAGTTTTCGCTGTCATGACTACTCCCATTGCGGACTTTCATGCTATAGTGACGTATGAAAATATTATGGAAAAGAAGTAAAGAAGCCAATAAATTAGTATCGAAGTTGGATCTAATGGAATCGCATTTTAAGTTAGGTTGCAATAGAGGCCACCATCCTGGCGTCATCCTAAGCTATTTAGAATACAAATTATTTCCGGGTAGTAACGTTTGTCGCATTGCAACTTTAACTGTGATCCGGAGTTAAGTCAAAAAAATACTTTAGTTGCACTATAACACTAAGGCCCGTTTCTACGATCGTCCTTCTCTAGAATTTTAGCTGAAATGACCAAATTTGGATTCCGGGTCACAGCGGCTATGAAGGTAACGAAATAGCCGATTTAATGGCTAGGAAAGGTTCAAGAGCCGACTTCATGGGATACCATTAAGCACAGCCAGAATGAACACCCGAACGTGGCAAAAATCGCAAAGTGCCATTCACTGGGACTTGGCACCGGGCAACAGGCACTCAAAGACTTTTATACCAAAACATTCGGAAAAAACATGTGATTATCTAAAAATAAGTAGATATCATACCCGGGAGCCTTGACTGGGCATGGGCAGCATCTCAATAGGATTGGACTAAAATTTACAAAATATGGAATGACGAAAGCGAAACATATCCTCTGTAAATTTGAAGGTTTATCTCACAAAAGACTTTGTCAATTTGGTCAGGGTTTCATGGGTCCATCGGAATTCCTGACCATTTCTCTCCATAAAATACTAAGCTTCATTGAAAGCGCAGGCGCGGACGTCATAATAGGCCCAATTGTGGCTTCAGTGACAGAGGTTAACCACACCAACCACTATTTCTAAGCTAATCAAGGGCAAAGATATTGATACACTTAATTTAAGTAAGAAGTAGTCCCTCGTCTTCAGCTGAGTAAAGCTGGGCATTGGAGCCACAAAAGTTTCGACACGGAGTTAGAATAACCAGAAGGTTGGTGACTTATAAGTCGGCCCTTATGACTCGTTACTCCTCGAGCATCATTACTATTGTTTTCGTTTCAGGTGCTGCGCTGCAGGTTAGTGTCTAATTTTTAGGGCTAGAAAATATCCTTACCAAAGTAAATCTTGGATTACATTAAACTAAGAATAAAGGGCTACATATATAGATTTCATTGCGTTCCAGCCCGGACTCTCAAAGTCATCAAACACGAGCAATTCTCTTTCATTCGCGGCATTAAACGATTGTTTACAATCCCGTCAACAATTTTAATAGCACATGCCAGGCAAAATAATTTCCTACTATTCAAAATGATATAATATTTAGTGCGACAACATACATATATCGTGCAATTCTTTCAGTTAATTGCCATCCATAAATGTCCTTTACGAGGACATTCAATCGATGGGAAATGCATTACATTATCCTCGTATATTGCAGCACTGTGCTTTCAATATGCTATTACAGTTTTTTTCTCCATATGGTTCTGTTTAATGGCAATTACTCACTAACATATGAAAAGTAATAGCATAAAATCATACATTTCATTAGAAATCAAAATTTTAACGATACCGTCGTAAAGACATCCAGATAACTTCCTTCGTATCCCTTATATTTACTGATCTGGATTTCTGGTGCCTGACACTACATCAAACATGACATCGTTTCAACATGTTATTAACTCAATTATGTATTTATATGCATGATGATGAGTATGAATTCTTGATGATTTTTGTTATATCGATACAAAGGCGTTGTTATTTTTTTAAACGCCATATTTGCAGTATGTCGCGGGTATGTTATATGGGCCAGTGATTCTTATCACGGCTGTGGTTTATCAACTGTGAAATTCTTTAATGTCGGTAGCATGTCGAACATGATTTTTTGACTATTTTCAATATTTTACTGATGGTTTTGATGGAGAGCGAAAAATAAATGGAACCCATGAAAATATGTTGGTAATACGCTGATACCTTGAAATATTGTGATATGGCTGAATATGTATACTGTATATGGAGCGGATATGTTGCAGATATTTACAGACATGCATGTAGTATATTCAATGAATCGGGGACAGTTGGTTGGAAATTGTTTATTTAGGATTATAGGGGTTGAATGTTGTGCTCCGAGCGGAGCTATAATAAAAGCCAGTTTACAATATCGGGGGTCAACGAATTCTTCTGTTTTCGTTTTATCGATGCTATAAAAAGGCTTTTATTAAAGAATAACGTTCAATTAAATTGTTTGGCAATAACATTTATTTTCGAATTAATTTCAAGCAAAAAAGCGAAAAAATGTTCATCCAGATATTTATTACGAACAACTATACAACAGTTTCTTAAAACACAGTGAAATGCCACATAAAACCGAATTCAAACCATATCGATGTCCTTTCTTTTTTTTTCTAAATGGCCTAACCAATTTGTGAACAATTCGCCAGTACCATAATATGTGACACAAATTAGAAGAAAACTTTGCCAGCCCAAAAGGGCGACGGGAAACTTTTCGGAGCTATGCAAAATATCGTCATCAACGTCCTATTCAACTTATCAAAGGACCCGAAACGAACGTCCATTACACCGAACCAGTCATAAACTTTAAATAGTCGAGACAACAATTTTCACTTAAGCAAAACTCAAAGTTTCCAGTTGGTGAAAGTTTTCGGAGGGTTGAAAATTCTGCTGGACGTGTATTTTCTTCGGTGTAATGTCGGAAGGGTGGTTTTGGGAACGGATGAATGACGGTCGGAACATAGAAAAGATTAGTATCCCAATAGCTTTAAGGTGTGTATACATACGACGTTACCATTAACATTCAATGAATCCCTTGGGTAGCTATACCCACCTACATGGTCAGCTGCCGGTAGTGTGCATATGTTACCTTTTTATAGCCCAAATATTTCTCTGTTTAGTCTAATAAAGTTTAGATCGTCTGTAATCGAGCCGAAAGCAGTACAGCTACTCAAGTGTGTCGGTTTGTAAATATCCGTAAATAGATTATGGCAGCCCTTGGTTTACTTTAGATTTTATACTCTAAATGAATTCTGAGAGTATTAAATGTTTAATCCAGCCCCAAAAGTTCGTAACTTATAGAACGGACCCTCGGACCAAAACAAGTTACGCATTACTTGTGGCCAAAAAACTCCAAGTCCGCATGACATCCGTTCATTTATGTGCCCCGATCATCTGTCTGCCAGACAGACAGAGAGACGTGTCTGAACGTCTGCCCACCTGTCCCTGTGTCTGTTCGCCCGTTCGTCCACTCGTTCGTTCGTCAACTTGTCCGTCTGCCCTTCTGCCTATCTCTGTCAGTACGCACGATTATTCAATATCATGACCTACTATACAGTGCACGAAATTAACTTAGAGGCACTACGTTTTTTATGGTTTTACGAAAATAGGAATGTTTATCTTGTCGAAATTGTTAATAATTAAAAAGTACATATTATTAAAAATAAGATATGAAAAGAAAAACATTTAATTATCACATTTTAGAAACGGTTTTTCTCAAAACTCATAAAATAAGATACGAAATAAACTTAAAGGCACTTTCATCACTATAAGATAATTACAATATAATGCTTTTATTAATACTTTTTAGTCCGCCTTTCGAGTAAATAGCCTCGAACACCCTATTAGGCATTGAATCCACTAGGTTTTTCAATTCTGTTAGCTCTATTTCGGACCACACTTCGCAAATTTTGGATTTTAACGCATTAAAGATTTGGAATTGTGTTCCATTCTTATAAACCCTATGAACTAGAATGCCCCACAAATTCTCAATAGGATTGAGATCTGGGCTTCTAGCTGGCCAATCCAAAACGGGTATATCTACTGCCTGGAACCAATCTTTTATAACGTGAGCGGTATGCACGGCAGCGTTATCCTGCTGGAAAATGAAGTTTTCCCTGCTTTTTGCTCCCCATAACCGTCCATTCTAACATCTCACGATAATTAGCAGCATTCATTTTTGTAGGAACCCATGCAATGTGCGATTATCCGCTGTACCCAAATGCCGCCCATACCATGACACTGCCACCACAAATTCGTACTCCACCTTACTTCTTTATCTCGACGTAAATCTACTGACAACCAAATTTTTTTCATCACTGAATGGCACAGGGTGATCTTCAGTGATGAAAAAAAATTTAATCTCGACGGCCCGGACGGTTGTCCGTAGATTAACGTCGAGATAAAGAAGTAAGGTGGAGTACGAATTTGTGGTGGCAGTGTCATGGTATGCGCTGATCCAGAAGTCAATCTTCCATGTCCTAGGCGAGTGTCCGGCTCTATCGGGAACGTCTATGAGAAGAAGGATCATAACATCACCACCCTACATACCATACCATACCATACCAAATCAATATTGGTACCGAAAAATTCTGGATAGCACAAAGAAAGAATTGTGAGCGATTGAAAAAGTGATTTGTTCTAAATAAGTGTTTCTATTGTTCTTCAAGTAAAGTCCAGGCTAGCAGCAGTACTTTGTGCACTCACTATAATATTGCAGTCAATTCAAATTCATATTATTAGCCTAATTTGTCGCATTGCGTTCTTTCTATAAAAATCACGATCACTCTATTTCTATGAACAAAAAATTTATACTATGCACAAATTATGCTAAATTTTGACAAGACATGGAAGTCCAGAGCAATGTTCCGAACCATGCAAACAGATTCGCACAATCCTTCAATTCCCGCATAATCTGCATAGACAACGAAACAAATACAAGAAGTAAGCTTCTTCCTTTCCGTCTTACTATTGAGTCGTTTATTTTCACAGCCAACACCGTTTTAAGGAATTCCTCGTCGCAATCCAACAAAGTTCAATTTTCATTCTTTACGTTTTCGCTCCATTAAAAGCACAATAGCTGGGAAAGAAACAGCTAACACAACCAGTCAACATCCTTGACTTCATGAATGCTCACCACGCTGTAGAACAGCATACAATCTAGCCCCCAACCCTTCTACAGTTTCGATTTGCATTCAGTGTTTATTTCAATTCAGCTTAGTGTATCGTGGCTGGTTGGCACAGTCGCGCGTCCTTGCACCAACTATGAAAATACCTTAGAAACATTTTTCCTTCCTGTATTATTCCTTTTGAATTGAAATTGTGTGCGCCATTGTTCGCGGATGTTAATAATATTCAGTGCGACAAGTTGTTTTGGTTGTATTTCATGGAAGCCTTAAAAAGGAATTGCATAAAAAAAAACTAAGAAAAGAACCTTCTGCAGGAATTCGACCAACCTTTTTTTTTCCCCAAGGAAATTTTAATATGTACATCCTACTTATGTGGTTTAGTCTAGGGAAAAGGAGTTTCTGTTCAAAAACGTGCAGAACCTAAGTTCTAAAATGAAATTCTGACAAATGTTAGGTAACTAGATGAATGTATTGCAGGTCGAGAACGTTTGTCCGGGAAATTACTTAAAGATAGAACGGCAGTGGCTCTGAAAAGGGAAAATAGTTAAACTAAATGGGATGAGGTAAAATGCCCAATGCATACTTCAACACTTTCGAAACAGCCATTCAACCTACATCCTGATGGAGCCATTCTCCCTTTCAATTTCGAGGGTTAATTGGGATTTTAATAGCAGCCTGATCGGATAATAGTCGCCAGGATTCTCCAGCTACCGTTTCCGCTAGTACTGACCTTTTTAATGAGCGTATACTCGGAAAGCTTCGGTTCAAATGCAATTAACTTGTGAAATGATGTGATAAAATGTGTGAATGGGGAACGATAAAAACCACTATGGGCTTGGTTGTAGCGGTAGCGAATTTTTGATTTCCTTCTTTCGTGCCCTAGGGCCGGATGATATAAAGTTCTGGTATTTAGGATACTAACTAAGTTCGCCCGATTGGGGGTCATAAAATTCAATAAAAACGGAAAATGGATGATTTTCAGTAGAGCTGGAAAAATTAATTTCCTTAAAGCTTAATGCACTATTTGCATTACTCAATTTAATAAACAACATTATGTATGTACTGACGGTAACAAAGAGAATTAGTTTCCTGGTATTCAAGAACTTTCGAAACTGGTATATGATTTGTTGTCCTCCTTTTGCGTTTTACACAAAAATTTAATGCTAAGGCTAGGAAGTTGAAACTTGCAACTTGTTGGGAAAAATTCCACGTCCTAAACACAATTCATATCTCCATAACAGCTAATACCTGGCACTTTGTGTTTGTTTGTATGTTTTGTAGATTAGATTAGATTAGAAATAGGGGTTGATATGGTTAACCTCTATCACTGAAGCCACCGAAGTGACGAATTTTTTTGTGAGCTAAGCCCTCACATTCACAGAGGATATGCTCTGATGTTTCGTCTTCGACATTAAATATTCTTCAAATCTTAGACTCAGAGAGACCAATCCTATTGAGATGCCTTCTCATGTGAATATGCCCAGTCAGAGCTCCCAGTAGGGTTCAGGTCTGATTTCTGCTTAGTTTTAGATAATCAGATGTTCTTTTTTCCGAATGCTTTGGCATAAAAAGTTTTGAGTGCCTGTTGTCCGGTGCCAAGTCCCAGTAAATGGCACTTTGCTATTTTTGCCACATTCGGTTGTTCATTCTGGCTGTGTATTCTCCCATGAAGTCAGCTTTTGAACCTTTTGTAGCCATTAAGTTACCCATTTCGTTACATTCATGTCCGCTGTGTCCCGGAATCCAAATGAGGTCAACTCTGTTCATATTTCCAAGTTCAATGAGCCATTGGAGGCAATGCCAAATAAGCTTGGACTAGATGTGATCGGACTGAAGTGCCAATGTTGCAGCCTGGCTGTCCGAGAGAATATATATTTTTTGGTTTTTGTAGCCCCGTCTGATATTTTCTCTAATGCATAGTTAAATAGCATGAGTTTCCGTCCGAAAAACAGTGAATGGTTAAATTCTTGCTTCTGTAGAATTTAAGATTTGGACGCTCTCCATAAAGTCCTGCTCCTAATCCTTGATCTGTTTTAGATCCGTCTGTGTACCAGATTATGGTGTATGTTTACTACGAAATTAAGTCGAAAATTTATTTATTTTTTTCGATTGGATATAATCCTGAAAACTGCTAACTAGAACTTGGAACCGGATCAGCATGTCATGTGCTGTTCTTTAGTCTCATACGGCGTCAATATTGTAGCAGCCATATCATTCTGATTCCCCACTGCTCGACATGATCGATATTAACAATGTCGCTCAGTACTTGTTCATCGCGTCAATCTTCACCAGTACTAGATTGACGAGTTTGATTAGATCAATCTTTTCTAGATGTCTTTAAGTAGCCTCTACAAAGCGTGGATTATTGCGTTTTCAAAATTTTTCTTAAATTCAACACTTAAGGAAGTGTAGTAGTAGTTATAGTGATTTTCACTAATTCCGCTGGCCTGAGTATATATTGTATAAGTTCTCACTCCAGGGAGCTTTCCACATAATAAGCTCAAAAATAATTTCTGGATTTCTTGATATTCAAACCCCAAGGGTTCATGGGATATAATCGGCTATAAACTTCCGAATTTTTGAATTTTAAACCCCCAAGAAGCGTAAGAAGGTTGCATATGTCTTTAAATTTTCGTCATACCCACAAGAGGATGTAAGGTGATTGACGTTTGCATACGGCATATAGGACAGACACCGCTTTTTCCCGGACTGACTTCATACTTTTGTTTTTTTTTTAAATACGGATCAACAACGTTAGTTAATAATTTTAAAATGTTTTCCTCTGTTCATTTCACCTTATACCCTCTAGCTTTTTATTTTTTTTAACAATTGCGATATTGTTCATTTTTCCCATATAGTCGTAAAAAAGGAGTTCGCATTGTGCAATTCCATTCAAGTGATACAAAGCGAAAATGTTTGCTCGATATGATGAAACGATAATAAATCATACAAAATTCAAGAAACGGAAAAACATGGCTTTAATTGAAGTTCCTTCTTTTGAAAAAATAGGCATTTATTTATATTGCGTCTGGAAATATCGCGCAATTGCCAATTATAAGTAGAAATTAATTTCCAAGGGAATGGTTAGTACTCCTGCAGCAGAATTAATTACGAAAAGGGTATTCATTCTTTTTGCCGATTAATCCTTTGAAATTTTTAGTTACTATGTACCTTCGGATCGTGGTCGAATAAAATCGCTTGAAGCTATTCTAGCTTAGAAACAAGGAAAAAAATCCGAATCCCTTTATCTCAATCATTGCAAAATATTTTAGCTTGCATGATTGGATGTTCCTAATTGAAAGGCGACCCTTTATCTCCGTCCATCATATCCTTTTCGGGGGGCTAGAGCTGTCTAGCCCGTCTGTCGGTTATGGATTGGCTAAGCTCACGGCATAATGGATTGTGGAGGAATGATGAAGGCATGAAGAAGAATCGTAGCCACTTCTATAGATGCCTTCATTCCGAGATCCCATTTATATCTCATTTGCGGGAATTGCCAATTTTTCTGCTTTTAGCGTTTTTCCTGCCGGGCTAAAGAATTTTCCTCCGTTCCCACAAACCCCTCTTACCCACCCCTAATGGGCGAAAAGCACTGTCCAAAGATTTTTTCGCATTATATCTTCCGGGCGATATTATAATGAGAGCCTATTGAGCGGAATAGGAATTCGACAATAGATTGGGTGGCATGGAAATGTTTGCGGTCGTTCGTGTTCACATGGAAGGAAAAAAAAGGCTGAAGTAAATTGTCATGTTACTAAGTAGGTGGAGTAGATAACTCCGAAAGTGAGTACTAAATTCGAGTAGAGTTTGTTCGACGAGGCAATTTACTAATTTGTTCGGATGTAAGAGCATCTAAGAGGATTACCATCGTGTGATTGAGATTTTTTTTTGTGAAACACGATTGTTCTAGACAAGGTGATCAGTGGCGTCTTCAGAAGCTTATTATTGGGCGAGTTCTTCTTTTATTTACGACCATTAAAATAATTACTCAGGTTGCCATCCTTTTAGGTTTTATAAGTTTCATTATTTATTAACGAAATTTGAAGTAACATGATTGGCGTTTTACACCTAGCTATTCACAACTCCTTAGACACCATTAGGGGTGTTTTACACCCTTTTCGTTTCACTTCATTAGTTGTAACGTAGTTTAAGTTTAGTTCTAAGTTTTAACACATAAAAATAAGGTTTTTGCTTCCCTTTTCCTTATAAACTTTTCTAATTATTCGAATCAAATTAATAACAGCTTGTACCTGATATGTATGTAAAGTTTGGTGACTGACCACCTAATCAACCAATTTACCAGCAATGTCTAGTTTTAAGTACATACTTATATTGTTGAAATAAATTTAATTGAATTGAATTAGGTGTTTTACACGTAACTATCTACAACTATCTAGAATATATAATTGTTCTTGACCGATCTATCTTTACTTTTGATGACACATTTATGGTGACTTGTTTCTTCATAAAGGACATCAATTTCTGAAATTGATAGCTCAGACTCGAATTTCCTAAAAGAGACCCACTATAAATGATTTCGTTATAATATCTCACGATAAGCTGTTGCTCTGTAGGTCAGGACTTATCACCCCTTAAACGAGTCTGTCAGCCCAATTGCGTGCTTACGTTAAAAATATAAATAAAGAATAAATTTAGATGCACGAGTAAAGAAATTTAAGTCAAAACAGTTTTGGAATGTCCATTGGCGTACGAAAGATAGCCAAACAAATGATCAAATTCGTTAAATATACTCACGATTTCCACCATACTTCTAAGGACTTGTGAAATATTGAATTTATATGCTTTTTCTACGTGCTTTTCAGTGCCCAGAAACATTTTTCATATTTTTCTCTAAATTAGTGTTAAATTAGTGTTTTTTACGAATTCAGCTCTATCTTCAGGTCTGTTTAAACTTCGAATAACTACTTACTTCTACTGGCCTTTTACGTATTAGTCTGAAAATGATTTTCACGATTTTTTTGGCTTAAACCAAAAAAAAAATCGGCTTAAGTCCCTACATGAGGATATAAAAGGCCTCTTTGCACGAATTACATACTAGGTATCATTTAAAAGCGATAAGACCACGAACTCTACTTCTTCAGGCTTTCTTTATAATCATCTAAAAACCTATTCTAAAACTTTTAGATATTCAACCAAGAAGTGGTCTTTAGGGGAACATCAGAGCAAAGCAGAAAAAATCGGCCAACAGTCTGGGCGCAAATTTATTCTTTTTTGGGAAGAAGTCCGAAAAGTGTGATGTAGGATATACGATGTAGGATAACCTAAAAAATAACGTTCCAAATAGCCTTCTGGCTATTTATTAGGTGTTCAGTCGCATAGCAACCTACACCGCCTTACTGTAACTCTGTACTTTTACATATACATACTAGGTTTCCATTTTATAGCATACGCTATTTCTTAGATATGAAAAACCACACTTCACTCTCGTAAAACCTTAGCTTTATCTTCTGAAATTTTACCCGTAAGGGGGTTAAAACAGGTTGAATACGTTTGCACGAATTCTAAAATATTTATAAGACCTGATCCAATATCGAATTATTTTTTCTTCCTAAAACTTTTTGTATGACCCGACAAATAATAAAGTTGCATCCAGAATATTCAAATTTTTTTTTTTTTAATTCGAGCTAGTCGATGTTTTTGATTGTGACTAATGTGAATAAATTTTTGTAAATTGAGTGTAAATTTCGACAATTTGGAGTTGTTTCCGACACTTGGCTGATCATATGATATCATATAAGATTTGTCTAGTAGTTTCCCAGCTTTTTATCAACACTTAAAAACTATATATAATACAATAAACAAGATTCATCCTTCTAGCGAAATTATCCTTCAAAACGTTTTTAAGGCACCAAATTTCTTTGAAATTTTTAGTCTATCTAAATATTTTACTAGTATAATGATACTGGGAAATTCACCCATTTTAAGTACAACTCTCACTGATTTTATTTAAAACCTAGTATTCATATTGCCATGACAACGGAAGGCGTAGCTCAATTAAGTTCTTCATACAATGTACATTATTCGTTACTTCCATATTTATGGGCTTAACAGAATTTAGAAGGCAATTTGACAATCTGGTAACAAGCTTTTTTGCTACTTAACTGGGCTACCAAAATTGATCGTAAAATAAAATAAAGATGGAGAGACCAAGTTTTCCCAAGAACAGCCTGAAAATGAATGCCAAGTTATGAGAATTCATCATATAGATGTACAAGAACAGGGATTCCAGTTCATCTCAACATAAGCCCAAAGATGACAGGGTATTTAAATGTAATAAAGCCCAACATGCATAGATACTCTCCATATATTTGAAAACGGATATAATTTCCATTTCGGTGATTCCTTCGAGCTTTCGCATGTTCATACGCATCATACTATACGTACCTACGCAAAACTCATGTTATATGTACATACTATATGTATATGTCTTCCTAAATTTTGTTCATATCGTAACCCGGAGATTTATCTCTCTATAGATAAATGGGTTCAGTTTTCGTTTGTACTTTATCTGACATTTTCTACATCTTTCGTAATAAATTTGAAAGCAGAGTAATTTCGGAATGACCTATGACATTGGTTTGGAGTTGGTAGGAAACATTTTTGTAAAATTGAATAGAGAGGCCAGAAAAGTAAAGATAACAATGGCCCGAGTTCAGGTGGGGTGTTTAAAAGATCGTCTTTTATTGACATTCTCAACAATTTACTGTGGAAGATGACAATGATGATTATGAAAAGCGAGGTTAAAAACAAAATTCTTAAGCATTTCATTATAAATAATTTCTTCTTATTGACATTCTTCGAGAACTCGGAATTCTAACGAACGCAGTGGTATTACAATTTTGAGATAAAAAATTTGATGGCGAGAGATTGCTGCAATAAAATTTTCATTGCAGCAATCAAAGCTTATGCTAAAAGAATTAATTTGGAGCAATAGTTTCGGTTGACAAAAAATAATTGTTTAAGGGAGTAAACACGCAATACGTGCAATATAGCCATTCTGTCACGACAATCAACTTATGATGTTTGCGAAATTTGTTGAAAAAACCGAACAAAAAAATATCTAGCAAGTTAATTTTGATTGCTGCAATATTATGTTGGTTGCAGCAATACAATATTGTTCTTCACAAATGATTTTCGACATCATTCTGCTGTGTAAACCGAATCATTTTTCTGCTAAACGAATGTATGTTACGGTATCTGAGTTAATACACACTAAGTTAAGTTGCACATAGCGAAATGGACATGAATGGTCTTCGGTGGCGCAGTGGCTACGTGCATGAATCCAGCAATTCTCAGCACGGGTTCGATTACTAGTCAGTAGGTAAGAAATAATAGTTGAAGTAGGAAAATAGTGTCTTAGAAGAGTTCTTTACCCCCTAGGTAACAAAAAAGAAATCAGTGCAGGATTTAACGCAAATAATTCAACTTTTGTAAAGTTTACCAGCAACCTGCGTATTTGTGGCAATCAACATTTTAAGAGATTCTGGTTCACTAGACAAATAATTCGGTAAAGGAAAATTCGTTTCGACCAGCCCAGAACTTCGGTTCTAACAATGGCATAGGAACTTTTTCTGCAACCGTTGCAGTCCGCTTGGCGTATATTGTACCAATAGACTTCAAACTTAAGTTACCTCTAGGTTGCACAAGCCATCCGCCTATCAAAAGTTATTAGTTTATTATATCGTGACATTTTGACATTCTCAGTGACATTTTGATATTCTCAGTGAAGTTGTGCGTCTTTTAAAAGCATAAAATTTGTGGACCGAGCGGCCAAATATCTTGATGGTTAGTTACAGGAATACTGGAAACAGGTCCGAGAAAAACTTCGAGACTTCCTTCTAAAGTATTGACTTAAATAAAACTTATAGTGCACTCAGCTTTCATTTAAAGTATAGGTACTCATAAACATGTTTATTCACATTAAAAGATAGATTATATTC
Source organism: Beris chalybata (assembly GCA_949128065.1). Taxonomy (NCBI): domain Eukaryota; kingdom Metazoa; phylum Arthropoda; class Insecta; order Diptera; family Stratiomyidae; genus Beris; species Beris chalybata. Next base: position 25,269,368 of record OX421896.1, on the reverse strand, counting down.
TTATCTCAAGTAGCTACACTACTTTGAATAACGTTGGTTTTCAGATAATCATACCCACTTGAATTCTCAGAAAATTGAAGGTGAAAGAGTTTAAGATGATGCAGAAGAGGCCGGTAATCCTTTCGCAAAAGGACTCGACCCTTTTTCGAGTTGATTAAACTGTAATGTTTATCTAATTAGTAAAGGTGACTCAATTTTGCCTGGAGTTATAGTATTTTCAATTTCATCATATTAAATACGAAAGATAGTTAAATCGATGACGTGCTTGCCTGCAGGATAAGCCTTGACCCAAGAAATCTCCTTTCAGGGTAAGGAAAGATTCTTGTCGTGAGTAAAGGTCATGTGTTCAAAACTTTGTAGCGTCTAAGATTTATGCTCTGATAGAGAAAAGTAATTTCGAAATTATTTCACTGAACAAACGAGTTGATTTACGACACACTTAGTACTCTGTCATGGTGGGGAGTTTCAATTGGTATTAATGAAATTAGTTAATAATAATTTTATTAAGAGAATGAGAAATTTTTTCATGATACAGCTACCATAGCGGTAAAAGTGTTTCTAGTTTTTTGCAATCAACGGATTCTCTTGTATGAACACGACACTAGATATCCTGACTGAATTTGATCACTTTCTTGGCTATTATCATTAAGGACGTAACAGTTGAAAGAACCTTTACAAGATTGGGTCCCATCATTTTGACAGCAGATACCAGTTTCCGTTGATTAAACACCTGCTGGTCAAAAAATCTACGCAATTGGATGGGTAGTTTCCTTTTGGATGGGTAGTTTCTATTGCAACAGGCCTTTGATTTTAAACTTCAGGTCTTTCCCGAGTCTTGATTTAATCGTAAGAATCGTAGTTCCTTTTACTTTGTTATTTAAATAAAAAAAAAATTGGTTTCTAGGTCTCAACAACCGCTTATACTACATAGGATGCTGAAACTTGAAATTTATACAGAGCTTCGATAGTGGAACCATTTACAAAAAATCTGCCAACAGTCTGGGCGCAACTTTATTATTTTTCCGGCAGAAGTTCAGAACGCGTTCAATTCGGGGATGCGGTGAATGTTACTATGTGACTGAAAACCTAACAAAAAGTTCGGAAAGCAGTTAGAATATGGTGTAACATATGAATTATATAATTTGGTCATATTCCAGGATGTGGTCTAGAGGTTGAAAAAGACAAAACTTAAAAATAGGTGATTATTAAACAAACCTGGGGAAGTGAAAAGATATTCGATATCTGATCAGACCTGAGAGATATGGTGGAATTCATGAAAAAGTATACATCAACTTAACACCCTCTTAGGGGTCGAATTTCAAAAAATCTTGAAAACACATTCTAGGTATTCATATGAAGAATCCGTGGAATAAAAATGAATTCAATATATGGAAAGATCTAGTAGATGTGACGAAAATCGTAAAAATATATGCATTTTATATTTACTGATAATTTTATTTGCCCCCCTTTCTGAACGCCAATGCATATTCAAATTTTTTTTTATCAGAATTACTTTTCTAGTTGATTTACATATACGTACCGAGTTTCAACTTTCTAGCATAAGCCGTTCTAAAGTTAGGAAAAACACCCCCCACCCTCGTACCATGCTACCCCTAAAAAAAAAATATTTTTTCACCATGCCACTATTATAGTTCTATCTAACGAAGTTTAAGGTTTATATCATTACAGGTTTTTAAGTTATAAGCATATGAACTTTTCCTTCTCACCCCTCCCCACCCTCACCCTTTACACCCCTACCTTCAATTTTTTTTTCTCTACTAGAGCTATGTCGGGCCTACTTCAGGTAAAAATCTTAAGTATCTACTGTTATTGAGATATGAAAAGTGGTATTGTAGAAAAATTCTTATCCCCTCCACTTCTATGCTCCCCTGTCCCCTTCAAAGATTTTACTTTGAGCAATCTTTATTTATCAAGCTTTATACCCAAACCGAATTTCGTTTTTCTGGTGCAATTGGTTTCTGAGATAACGTAATGTTAAGTATTTCAACCCCCACCCCCGTACGCCACTACCCCCACCCAAAAATTTTGTTTCAATCTACTCTCCTAGTATAACTTTTTACATACTATACTAAAAAAAAGTATTATGGTTGCTGATATCAGCTGCCGAATTCTCAAGTTCTTCAGGGAGGCACTTAATTGGTCCATTGAATCAGTATAACTCCATTTAGTAAAATCCAAATCATTTCTGTGATGTTCTACTGACTCGATCAATTCAATTCAATGAAGTGAGTCAAGTTGTTTTTTGAACATACCAGTGACGGCTGAGTGGAAGAGCTATTAGTCATCCAATATGGCAGACTGCAATCAGAAAATTAACTCGAAATTTTTCAAACTGTTTTACTCGTAACTCAAATGAACTGCCTTCAATTTCCAAACAAATAAGCTGGTTCAACATTTTCCAATTATTGCCTAGATGCTAATAGTAAATCATTTATCTACCGCACTTGTAGCGAATTCAGTAAACTAATAAAACCAATTAAATAGAAATTCAGCACAGCAATTTCAGGCCGGAAAACGCAACAAATCATTCCGAACTAATAAAGGTGTCATCAGAGCCACCTGTTCTCGAGTATCACAGTCCATCACTCCATTAGACAAATCAATATTCCGTACGTGACCATCATTCCGGGCAATAAATTTTCGGAAAGTTTCTCTACTCGGTTCTCTGTCTCTGACGAATCACCCTGTGTTACAATGTATCGCATGATCTTTTCGCTTTTTGTTCTATTATTGTTTCAGCACTAGGTATACAGGCCATTAATATCTGTCAGGATGTCACTAATACAGTATCGCGTGAAGAGGGGTGGGGTAGATACGTTTGTGTATGAAAAAAGGAAAGAAGAATTTCACTAGTTCACGTACAACTGAAAAAGGACTTACATGCAATGTAGACTTTCAGATTGAGAAAATCGGAATTTCAATTTCAATCTTGGTAGGCATTCTGGTTGCTATTACTTGAAATAAAAACAATTTCTCAATCTTGAAAGCTCGAGAATGTCACCTGACATCCTATAATTTACGATGACAATTTATCTTGAAGGATATACATAGGTGTGTTGTATGGAGGACAACAGCACGACCTATACTATCATTGATAGTGTGAAAGACCGAAGAAGATACCCTTCTAGTTTTCTCTCAGTACTTACATTGATGAATCCTCCCAGGGTAAAAGGCTTTTATATACTTACGACATGACAAACATTTTTTCTACGCTGACATTTGTAAATAGTATTCTGCCCTTATCCACTGAATCAGCCCCCTTTAATCTATCTCACATGTTCCAAAGGGATCGAAAAACAGAAGGTTTCCTACCTCATTCCGAAAGGACTGCTGAAATAAACTGGATATTTTTTTTTAAATAAAGGAAACATTTCTGTCAATCGTAGCTCCGGTACCAATTATACTCAAATGCAAACACATTTCCTATCGTTTGATGCTAATGAAACACGTCCTTTGTCCCATCTTTCTTCACGGGTTTCGCCTTGTAGATAAGCGACTACGACATTGAAATTTCCTTCGAATCTCCGGATATTATCCTTCGAATTGCTTTAATTGTCAAAGCAATGTTTCGTTATTGTGTCGCATTATCCTTCAAATTGGATAACATTAATCCTGTCAGCATGTCTAATCGCTTATCATTTAACATTTGTCTTATATCAAATCGGTTTTCTGTTCGAATTTTGGACGAAGGCTATCAGTTTTCCCGAATAAAATTAATTAATCGCGATTTTGGGGCTAAGTAATTTAAATAGGTAACGATAACTAATTTCCAGTTTGGTGGAGGCGTGTTCAGTCAGTTGACCCACGTTTGTCGTTTCTTAGTCTTACTAATTTGGTTTGGTGATCACGCTATGAATAATTACTTGTCTAAGAAATTGGGTTATTGGATTTAAAACTTTTGGCCATTTTTAAAAGGCTTGTTTTGTGGTAATCCAGGGTTTGATTGACTTGGAGACGGGGTCGGATTAAAGAAACCGATGCCCTGTGGAATGTCAAGACTTACTGATTTATTTTTCAAAAAATACCGAAACGAACACGAAAGAGATTTTTGATTAATTCTTTCGCAGCGGCTCGTCTGCAAAGATTCGTGAAATTTATTTTCGTCGAAATAAAGCCTTTATAAGTTAAACTCGTAATTTGTGTGATTATAAAGAGAGAAGTGAAAAGTTCAGGGAATTTCGTACGGAAGATAGTCGATAAGTAAACCAATTTCGCCCACTAGTACTTTTAATAGGCGAGTGGGTAACAAATTTCAACTTCCATTCAATTTGATAAAGGACTCAGTCGAGTCTGAAATGTCACACTAAATAAAATAAACAGAATTAAACCCGGAAACTTGTATTTTCAGTTCCATTCAATGGTTTACCAATTTCAATGTATCACACTATACTCGTATGGCGCTATGTCAAATACACTAGAACCTGAAGAAGTGGCCACCTTCCTATCTTGCCACTTGCCTAAAATTGCCATTTTTTTACGATCCCGATATGAATCAGAAACGGATTTTATTTGTTAAATTATTTTTATAATCTGACCAATCGAATAAAGTGACCAGTTTTATAGAGGTTCTACTGTATTTGGACATTTGAAAAATCTGATGTATCTCCCTGGAGATGAAAGGATCAGTTCAGAAAACATGTTTTAATAACTAATAGTTTACATATGACTTTCATGTTCCTAAGTAGATATTTAGAAACCAAATTTGTTTTTCCCCATGCACTCCTTATCCCTCTCTGACAAAAAATGGGTTTCTAAAATGTTGAAGTAATGACACACGCCTAAATCACCAACTTTATGCATCCAAAGAATAGCACACTCATCAGTCATTCCTTCATCGATTACACCTTTTAAGTCTTTATAATACCCGTAAATTTGAAAAAAAAATTATTTGCTGAAGTATGCTCACCGCTATTGTAAGACGCTTGTACGTTAATACTAACGTTGCGATGGGTTTTTCGAGCGGAAACTAGCTTCTACTGACTTTTTAACTATACCTGGTATCCTTGTTCTCATTATTTTTCGTTGAATAATAAATCTAAGAAATCTGAAGATGATTAAACTGACGATTAAACTATGAAAAAGTCGGATCAATAGTTGAACCAAAAGTTTCCTTGATAGTTAACCGGCTGACTTTTGTTGTTGTTGATATGTTCGCTAAGTAGGTATGTCGATAGAGAAAATTTTACGTTCAGCTGACTGGATAAGTGTTTAAAAGAAAATACCTTTTCCCAATTAATCGTAAATACATAAACCTTCTTCATGACAGTGACGAGGAAACACTGAATGCTCACTGATCCTTAAATCTGCCTTTAAATGGTTCATGTCTGACACTTTTAATTAAACGTTAAATGTTATTAATTTTTATAGGTTTCACTTTTCAAAGAAAATAATGTCGTTTCCAAACATAGAATACAGCAAAAAATTAATTTCAATTTTCTTCATAAAAAGAAGTAAAAAGTTCCGATGTTTATATCTAAAGAACCTATAATGGTATACAGAACCTATAATGGTATAAAGCTTTATATAAAAGTATTTATATAAAGCTATAGCAGTGGCGTACTGGAAAAATATAATCAGTAAGGTACGGGGTTGGGGTTGTTTTTCCTAACTATATAACTGTTAATGCTAGAAAGTTAAAAGTCTGTGTGTATATGTAGATCAACTAGAAAAGTAATTCTGATTAAAGAAAAATTCGGGCATCCAGTGGCGTTCGAAATGCATATATTTTTATGATTTTTATCATATTTACTAGGTCTTCCCAAATATTGAATTCGTTTTTATTCTAAGGATTCTTCATATGAATACCTAGAAAGTATATTTAAGATTTTTTGAAAATCGATTCTTGTGGGGGTGGGAAGTGGTTGTATACTTTTTCACGAATTCTCCCAATTCTCTCAGGTCTGATCAGATATCAAATATCTTTTCACTTCCACGGGCTTGTTTAATCATCACCTATTTTCAGGTTTTCTCATTTTTTTAACCTAATTTTTCACAGGTTAAAGCGATTTAAGTCCAATATTATTGAATACGTCTTTTAATGATTTTTTATGGCAACTATCCATAGGAGTTGGATGATTTTGTCCTTAACGAGCTTACCATTACATTACAACTTTGACTAAACATCCAGAATCCATTGTCAATCATAAGTTAAGCGGCTTTTGAGTTGTCGTGCCTTCGGATAGACTGAGAAAAAGACAAATAGTCAGTGAGAGTGATAAACAGACCGACGGACAGACAGCCAAGTGAATTTGAAGCTTTTGTCCATCAACAAACTAAGAGTTGTACAACTTTTATTCAGTTTTCAACGTTAGAAACTTTTGCGGTTGACTTAAATTTCAATACTCTATAGATTTCATCTAAGCTATAAAATGATTCAGAATAAATAATAATAATAGTACAATAGACGACTCTTCTTCTCCTCGTGGCCAATCACATCTTTGAAAACGAAGCGCTCCTACTGAAAAGGTAAATTAGGTTCAGTTACTTTGAAAGCAAAAACATTTAGCAGTATCCTTTAATCTTTTTCCCTTTTCAGAAGCTTTGAAAGTCAATCATACTCGTCATTTATTTGATGTAAATGTACAAACCTAATGATGTTAAAAGTACCATCCCTCCTGAGATCCATTCATTTCAAAAAAAAAATTCCAACAAAGGCGAAATTTCAAATAGCCACTTTATCCTAATAATCCACTTCGATTGAAAGTCTTATCGGAATCATTCTTTTAACCTAATCCCATAATAGGAAAGTTGTTTCGACTTAGTTCGTCCTAGATATGCTCGAACCAAAAAAAAAAAATTGTGAGGCAAGAATACCAATCCTGAAGAACAAACTGAAATTGTTTTGAGGCCACCAACTTGAGATAAAAATGAAAAAAAAGAATAGGAAAGGAATCACCTCAACCCCATACCCAAATGCACGAAAGATATGCCGGGATTTTCCAGTGGTAATGGCTAGCGATAGGGTAACACTTTTAAGATATCCTTCGGGATCTTCTCCGTCTCCGTGAAATTGAGGTCGAATAAAATGTTTTTCACCAACGTCTTATTGTAGAGAATGTAATTCAAGTTGTTTTTTCCCACTTTTTCTCTGCATGCGTATTGTTGCTTTCGCCGAATGCAAAAAACCAGAAAATTCTGTGCAAGAATTTCCCACAGAATGAATAACATATCTCAAACCCCAACTACGAAAACAGAGTCTTAACCCAAAAAAAAGTCACATAAATCGACTTCGTATGCTATAATGTCACTTTTCTTTTACTTTTCCGACTTTATCGCACCGAACAATTTTCCCTGTTATTGTTCTGAGTTTCTTCAGATTATACCTTCCTTTTCTTCATTTTAAGGAAAGTTTTAAGATGTTTTTAGTTGTAGTTTATCGAATGTGTCGTACCCTGTTACATCTCGCGAATACCTCATGTGTGTAGGCGCCCATTTAACTTACCCTTTGCGAGAAAAAGGTTTAAGAAAAAAAAGTGGCCTAGAAAGTTTTCATTGAAGATAAATGGATTCAAAACTTTTCGAAATTGTTTCGAAATGAAACATGGGAAAATTTTCGGAGAAAAGTCAATAACAAGTTATTAAGAGAATTGCTTCGAAAGTAATGTAGAGACGAGAACAAAAAATTAGTTTAAGGATGTGAAAAACAGACGTCGCTGTAAGCAAGCCATAATTTGATTGATGTAATAAAACCGTGAACAGTCTTTCCTGCGTTGAGCTATTTAATAATGAATTCTTGCCAGAACTCAGAACGATAGCCCAAAGATATTAGGCTGTGTTTTGAGAGCAATTGTATCTTAAAGAAATATGTGTGTAACAAAATTGGATTTAAAATATTTGTTGAATTTAAAGACTTAGCAAAGTAAATGCGAGGAGAGGTTGAAAAGTACTCGGAATCGGGTAGTAATTAGACATTCATTGGATATCGTAACTGCTTACCTCAATAGTATAAAGATTAATATTGGGAGTTGGGAATGATGCTGTCATTGTAGTTGAATCCATTGTCAAACAAAATTTGATGTATGGAACCAATTGATTTGCCTACCGTAAATACCATACAAAGAGAGGAAAAACTTCTAAGATCATGCCATAAGAAAATCCAATTCCTCATGCCCACAATTTATGAAATTTCAGAAAACTACCAATGCAGGTGATGCAAAAAGGTTGCTTGTATTTTCACGAATTCCGCCATATCTCTTAAGCTTGGTTAGGTATCGAATATGCTTACACTTGAACCTCAGAATTTCAGAAGTTTTAAACAAAATTCCACAAATTTGGACAAAATTTTGACCAATAAAGTCAAATAAATATCAGTTCGTCGGGGGGTGGGATGGATTCTTCCCATCACTTGAAACGCTTACGCTGGAAACTTGAAACCTCATGTATATAAGTATACCAGAACAGTTATCAAAAATTAATAAAAATAGTTAAGAAAAAAATCTATATACCCATTGTCACACAATGGGGTCGAGGAAAATGGTCAGTGAAAATGGGGTGTATACATTTCCAGGAATTTCGTCATAATTCTTAGTTCGTTGTTATTAGATTTTTCGTGGTAAGCTACCAAAGAAGCTATCATGATTAGGAGTTAGTTATTCTTTCCGGTGTCAGTGGAGTGAAACTCCAACACGGAGTCCCCGACTGTGGACTAACCGCTATCCCTGAGGATATGACAAATTTGGAAAGAAACTTCACTGGAGAAGCCAGTTCATCATAAGATTGTTTTGGACTAGGTCCGAAGGAGCTGTTTCGTCATCGGAGGGCAGGGATTTGTTTCTTGATAGATCAGATCCAAGGTTACAACCATTGTAAATTTCACAGCCATGAAGCGCTGACCATATCCAGGGTTACAACCAGAGAATAGCCGAAAAAAAAAATCAAGACAAAAAAGCTTCTCAAAATACACGCCTTTAGCCTAATGTAGAGGACGCCTTTCTTGACTATTAAATTCTTCTCGGTAATAAATTTGGAATGGGATGTGGCTATATAGAATTTACCTCAGCGATCCCACCAGCTGGCAAGAATACACCTTCTGAAGAGTCTATGCCCTCCGATGACGAAACAGCTCCTTCGGACCTAGTCCAAAACAATCTTATGATGAACTTGCTTCTCCAGTGAAGTTTCTTTCCAAATTTGTCATATCCTCAGGGATAGCGGTTAGTCCACAGTCACAGAATATCCGCTTATCAGACTGCTTCATGCCATTTCCGTATTTATATGTCACTTTAAGAATAGTACAATCTACTAGAGATGTTCATTCAATAGAATATATCCTACTTCGGTAAACTTAAGCTTAGAAGTTCCTCTCCGTCTTGAGTTTTTATAGTTAAGTAATGCCCTCTTAAGAACAACTTTGTGCACACATCCTTAGTCCCTCAAGTTCATTAATGGGTGACACGAAATCATGCGTAAATTTATTTACTGAACTTTGAATGGCCTGATGACGTGTGTATAGAAATCAACTGTGTGGAATGGGAAATTGGATTAAGTCCTGAAGAGACGTGGGGTAGGCCATCTGACCTATATGAACCTTCAGGCAAATGAATTACTTTCATGATTGGATTGAATGAATGTCACCTCTTGGTAGCAATTTGGCGAAAAAGCCTCTTTGATTCGATTGTTGGTCCTTTGGCCGTGGACCCCGATTACAGTGATTTGTTGATGGTTATGTCCTTTAGTGGTCAACAGAAAAATTGAAACGGACTTTTGGCTACCGAGCCTCACACAGATATATAGAATCACGTCTTCAAGTCGGACAACAAGGTGACTTGGTTACTGATTAACTTTAGAACTTTAGCTTACGACACAATATTTACGATTAAGGACTGATGCTGAGTGATTTCCTTTGATCTTTTCGAGTCAGCAATAGCTTCTTGTTCATGAAATACAAACAAATTCTTACCCTCGAGGGTTTTTAAGTAGTTGAAACGTTTTACTTTTGGAAAATAATATTTCACTTAATTTTCTAACTCGACATGATATAAACCCGAAGCAATGAATTAGGGCCAAACTGAAAGCAGAAGCTAAAGAAAAGAATTTAGGCTTTTTTTAGTAAGATAGGAGTCAGAATAATATTATACAAGGAAGGAGTCTTAAGATAAACAATTTCGTTTGATTTATTAAAGTACCATACAATCAATGTCCTAAAATTAAAACTCGTAAATTATCTAATGCTAACAGCGAGGCTAACTGGGAAATAAGTTCTTTTAGAATGCCTCGAAAGGTTTCATTTTGACTTTAGCCACATCCAGGACTATGACCCAAAAATGTATTTTGTATTTTAAGAATGACAATGAATTGCCGACTTTAACCGAAAAAGTATAAAATTGCGCCAAGTTTTACTTAATACTTGTTGTAATAATAAAGTATTGTTCTTATTGTGTAAAGATTGATCTGAAATTTAAAAGAATAAAAGAAAAATCTGCCAACAATCTGGGCGTAACTTTATTATTTTTCCGGTAGAAGTTAGAAACGCGTTCAATTCTGAAATGCGGTGGAGGCTACTATGTGACTGAAAACCTATCAAAAAGAACAAGATCGTGGAAGTGAAAATCTGATTGGATCTGAGAGATATGGAATAATTTATGAAAAAGTACACAATCACTTTACACCCCCTTAGGGGTCAATTATGGAGAATACATAGAATAAAATTAAATTCAATATATGGGACGAGGTAGTAGATATGTCGAAAATCGTGGGAAAATATGCATTCTATTTTCACAGATATTTTTTTTGCCCCCCTTCTGAACGCCAATAAATATTCGTTTTTTTTTTATTCAAAATTATTTTTCTAGTTGATTTAGATATACACACCGAGTTTCAACATTGTAGCTTAAGCCGTTCTATATACAGGAAAAACACCCCCCACTTGTACCACACTACCCTTAGGGGTCGAATTTCAAAAAACCTTGAAAACACTTTCTAGGTATTCATACGAAGAATCCGTAGAATAAAATTAAATTCAATGTTTGGGACGAGCTAGTATATATGACGAAAATCGTGAAAAAATATGCATTCTATTTTCACAGATAATTTTTTTTGCCCCTCTTCTGAACGCCAATACATATTTGAATTTTCTTTTAATCAAAATTGTTTTTCTAGTTGATTTACATATACACACCGAGTTTCAACATTGTAGCTTAAGCCGTTCTATATATAGGAAAAACACCCCCCACTTGTACCACACTACCCTTAAGGGTCGAATTTCAAAAAACCTTGAAAACACTTTCTAGGTATTCATACGAAGAATTCGTAGAATAAAAATGAACTCAATATTTGGAAAGACCTAGTAGATATGACGAAAATCGGGAAATATATGCATTTTATATTTATTATATTTACAAATAATTTTTTTTGCCCCCCTTTCTGAACGCCAATGAATATTCAAATTTTTTTTTATCACAATTACTTTTCTAGTTGATTTACATATACACACCGAGTTTCAACTTTCTAGCATGAACCGTTTAATAGTTAGGAAAAACACCCCCTACCCCCGTAGCATACTACCCCTAAAAAAAATTTTATTTTTCCAACATTCCGCTACAATAGCTCTATCTAAATATCAAGTTTAAGGCTTATATCATTACAGGTTCTCAAGATACAGGCATCGGAACTTTTTCCTTTTCACCCTCCCCCACCCTCCCCCTCTTCACCCACAACCCCAAATTTTTTTCCCTACTAGAGCTTAGTTAGCGCTACTTCTGGTAAAAATTCTAAGCATCTATCTTACACTGTTCTTGAGATATGAAATGTGTTTGATTTGAAAAATTCTCATCCCCTCCACTTCTATGCTCCACCTCCCACTTAAAAAATTTTACTTTGATCAATCTTTATTTGTCGACCTTTATACCCAAACCAAATTTTTGTTTTTCTAGAGCAATTGGTTCATGAGATATCGTAATCTAAAGTTTTTCACCCCCCACCCCCATACACAGCTTCCCCCACCCAAAACTTTTCTTCATTCTGTTCTCCTAGTATAACTACAAATGTTTGTTAAGTTTGAATGGTGTGCCATTAACGGTTTAGGAGATATAGATTTTAGAATGTGTCTATCTCGCCTTTTTTGGGTTTCGGACGCATTACATTTCCTCCCACTCCCCACACCCCTTGATCAATATTGACAATTTTTTTGCAAATGGGTCTACTATCAGAGTTCTATAGAAATTCCAAGTTTCAGCTTCCTATCATTAGGGGTTACTGAGATCTAGAAACCAAAATTTTCGGTCAAAAACACTTCCCCCTCCTTCCCCCTCACACCCCCACCCCTAAAAATTTGGTCACTTCAAGGAGCCTACCCCGTCTATTCGTTAAAAAAATTTCAATTCAATATCTCAAATCGTTTGGCAGCTACGAGCTTCCAAACGATCTTGCGTACGGCGGACGCCGTACGGCGTACGGCGTACGTCGTACGGCGCACGGCGTACAGCGTACGGCATACGGCGTACGGCGTACGGCGGACAGACGAACTGAAAATTTTTATTGCTTTTTTCGCGTCTACTAGTTATGAAACGTGAAAATAAAAATTTTGAGCGTAGCAAATTTTTTTTTTTAAAAAATCAATCACAATACTTAATTATTAAAATAATAAAGTAAAAGGTTCCCAGAAATTTTGTATTTTCTTGTTATAGTACTAGAAGAACAAATTAAAATGTCAGTCAATCCGAAGATAATAAATTTTTTTTTTTTGTTGGTGCATTCGAAGAACCCCTTCGATTGGTAACTTTGGTGAGAGTAAAATTCTGAAAACGTAAACCATTTATGGACTTAACGAACTGAATTGTTTCGGACATGTTCGCTGGCTACTGTCAAAAGTAGCAGCCTTCATTTAACATTAAGTAATGAAATGAAATCAATTCGGAAAAAAATTGTAATAATAATTATTATAGAGGTGTTTGTTTTCGACTGAAATGCTTTAAATTTAATTTTACAAGCTAATGACATTAAAGTGTCATGCTTACGTACAGAATGTTTGGTTTAATTCGCACTGTCAATAAGCTATGTTAATGGACTTCACAAAATTAATCATATTTTAGTTACATTTTATGGTTTTTGGTCAATCATTCCAGTCACAATATATCCATCTAAGTGCATTATAGTTGAGGCAATTATAGGCTATAAGAGACACTAATGAAAAATGTTCAATGATGCTTTTTCTAGCGTTCCTCCAGTGCCAGCGTCCAACGAAAATTTTGACCTCTTTATATATCATTGTCAAAATTTTTGACAACAATTTTGGCACTCAAAATGTGAAATAATTCAAGTGTTTGAAACCATGTTCGCTAAAAGGAGTTGAAGAGTTAACATTTCAAAATTATGATTTTTTCACTTCGAAAAAGAACGTAATGAAAATATATTAGAATACTATAATAGTATCGTTAAAATTGAAGAAAACGATTTTTTAAATTAACCTAAACACGTAAATCTTGCTCATTACCCCCAAAAAATTGAATCCTGAGCCCTACACCACCCTGCTTTCCAGTAACTTCACCACTGACTTAAAGCTTTTATTCAAACCCCGAAATTAACGACTTTGTAAAACAAAAAATTACCCGTGAACTTATGCAAGCCGACTTAACAGTGTAAGTGCATTTTTCTTGCAGTGAAATTCGGAAAATTTTACATTAATAATAATAGCTTGATAGTTACTTGTAAGTAAAAATCATATCAGTTCTTGAATTTAGGTTATGTCTAATCAGTCTCCGATTAAATTATTCAACTTACCTGTATTTGTAAATCAGCTAGTATATTAGTTTAATAAGGTTTTTTTAATCCACCTGCAGAGAGAAAAAAGGCAACTATTTATAACTAGATAGGTATATGAATTTATTTAAACAAAAATGAATAAATCAATAATTTTTTTTAATAAATTAATGCAAAATATGGTATAAATGTGTAGAATTTCTTTTAATATATTTAGGATGCACTACTTCCCCTTATAGGAAAAAAACCTTGTGATTGGGTTGAAGAGTTTAGAGAGATAATTCTAGGATAACATATATCTGTGCTGTTAGCTAGTTAAGTCTAAAAACGAAACTATCACTGATCATGACTACGTTTAGAACTGCTAGACTTTAAAGAGCCAATCCAAGCTCCGAGTGGAAAAAATTGTTATTTGGGTTCAGATTAATTTAGTAATTAATTAAATTTTTAAAAAAATTTAAAGTTTTAAGGAGAATAGACAGATTAAACAAAAACATGAGGAGACAATACTTTTTTTTAAGGCTTGACAACATGCAAATAGTCATTGTCATCTGAGAGATAACAATTTAATGCAACCTTAATGACCAATAAATCTTGATCGCTGCCATTAGGGGAACACCTGCGCGACGTTGTTAAAATAATAGGGTTTCTTATACTCTATCTCAAAATAAGTTGTATGAACAACTTTTGCAACAAGTTGAACTTCTCCATATAACTTTTTCCGGGCCACATTTTTTTACGCCGTCATGTGTATGAAATTGCTGAAAGCATACCTAATTGAAACGTTGCTAAATTCCCGAAATAATTGAAATTTTACACTCACACGATTAACGAAGGTTTATTAGATTGAGGATTCTCACTAAAGGTTCATTACAACCAGAAGTTTTCAAGTGAGCAAACTACCACCACCCAGCATGGTATTATCTCATCGTTAATATCACTCTACAAGATTACTATGAAACATCCAAGATAGAAAGGTAGATACATAACTATCCTCCCTAGGCGGATTTTAGAAAATTTCCTCGAGGATGCCAAAAATTTATGCGATAAGGCGCCACATAAATTTCCCAATCCACTCCAGAAGTGGAAACCTATGTCTAGTATGTACCTTGTCCGCACTAAGAAAGCTTCTCTAAAATACTGTAACCGCAGGAAAAACGATGGAATGGGCGAACTGGTGCTACACTCCGAGATGATTTATAGTAGTCCTTTGATACTACCATAGATACTCTTCTGGTTAATTTTCATCTAATCCCCGTCACTGTGTTACCAAAAGAAGAAAGATGACGAGAAAATACTCGACTGCTACTCGTAGATTGTTTTTTTTGCATACGTTTGTGTATAGCATACGGCAAGTGCAAGTTGGCAATATCAAGTGGTGCAGGAATGTCGAGGATGCCATTAACCCATTTCTTTTCATATTTTTTTTCGTTGGTGCCTTATTATGGTAAGTAGTGTTGGTGCTGTCAAGAATCGTTTCATATGAGTCTCAGTATCAGCAATTTTGTATGCTGTTCCGCCTAATGGGGCTCTTGTTAGTGCTTGTATGTACTCCATTGTTCACCCTCTCCTCATATGTGTCTACGCCATTCTTTGCACACAGTTCTTTGGTGAGCAACTTTTCAAGGATGTGTAAACGTGAGAACGAGCTCAAGTACTTCCGTGAATTGCTCACGTTATGAATCGACCTAACAAAGTCAATCATATTATCCTTTTATGACGAGTAGATACATAAAACGTTCAACTGAATTAGGTCATCACTGAAATGCATATCTAGGATATTCCCTTAACAAGCGTTATCTAAAAGCAATGACTTACAACATCGGATTTACTTGGCTTTAAAATGCGATGATCAATTAAACATTTTGGACCTACTTCAGGAACAGAAAATGGAAACATATTAATTATTAAGGCAAATCTAGAAAACATTTGGTTCTACAAAGTCTATGGTCATAAAGTTGGAAGTTAGACCTATGATTGAGTTCTGAAAAACCAAGTGACAACTCTAACCTATGCTCGGTGCAAAACGGAACCGTACATCAAGTATCTCAGTACTGCTTGTCTTCCATACAAGGGTAGATTCATTGATCTATGTAGCTTAAACACTCCTGAAATTATTTACCTTTAATAAATGGAAGCCATTTTCATAATTGAGCAATTCTTTTTTTTCCACTAAAGTGTAATTTTGGATGAAAAGACTGGTCCAGTAAAAAGTTTCATATACTATAGCGTTCTGTTACATCGATCACTTGACCTTAAAAATTTACGTCTTTGGCAACA
Source organism: Beris chalybata (assembly GCA_949128065.1). NCBI lineage: Eukaryota > Metazoa > Arthropoda > Insecta > Diptera > Stratiomyidae > Beris > Beris chalybata. The sequence goes on along the minus strand of OX421896.1, from coordinate 25,253,372 downwards.
ACCCATTTTTTGATAAGGATAAAGCGTGCAGATGGGCTCTTCCTTTCAGAAACTTGATAGAAGTATGAGCCCCTAGTCGACTTTGCTTTTATCTGGCTTCAAAATAAGTTATATATATATATCAATCATAGCGTATAACCTTGAAGAAAAAATTGTGGATGTGAAATTTAATCACTTATGTTTGCCTTCCACTGAGATATTTTTTCCCATGGCTATTATAATTTCTTTTCTGTATTTAAATTTGGTCCTCTGCGAGGACCTTAACTTCTAAAAAGAAATGGTTTTTAAAACAGTTTAAAAAAAAACACCATATTTAAATTAAATTTAAATTGGAAAGAGTGAACCATTATTTAAGAATATTATATTATGTTGGTGGTTCAACAGATACTGAGTAATGGTTGAATTGCTGGGTAATTAATTACATTTTATAAAAAATAAGAGTTACTGAAATGTGGTGGTACGTAAATGTGGATAACTTCCAACAAACTAAGGGTGACAGAATGAAGTTTAATTATACCAAGAAAAAAGTCAGTGTCGACGATTCCGTTTTATAGATAAATAAGCTTTAATCAAAATGTGTCGTGAAAGATGTTGAAAATGATACAAGTACCAAAAGTTAATTAATTAAGGCCCACATACTCTATCACTTTGCAGATTGTTAGGCAAACATTCCGGTCTTACCATAGCCAACATGTGATTTGAAATTCACAAACTCGATAACACTATAGGTTTGTTCTTTTTGCATACACTTTCTACACTTTTTTTTACTAACTATTCATAACAAAATTTGACGTCACAGCAATGAAATAAAATCAAACTTAAATAGTAGGTTTGTTCCCCCCCACTAACGTTGTACACTTTTCCTTTTCTCCACTTGCTCGAGAGCTAGTGCAAATGAACAGAATGGTATCGAGTATATGGCACTAAATATCATATAATAAGTTGTTTCTGTAGGAACGTTCGAAATTTGTTAGGCCATGTTATTAAAACAACATACGTTGAATTAATAGTGAATTGTTAAGTAGCGTATGGCAAACTTCCATGGAAGGTTCTAGTGTACAATGGGAGCAAATCATCATTTAACTTTCAAAATCAGATCTCGGTTCGGAAAACATTTTACGCATTGTGTGATTTTTAACGACAAGGATGTCTGAACAACCAAAATTGTTGGATTTAGCCTGGAAATCATCAGACCGTGTTTCTTCCAAAATTTAATTGGCTATAACCGTCAAACGATCGATGATGTGCCTAAACTGGATGATATGTATACCGACAACATGTGCATGTCACGATGGACATTCTGCACGAGTGATTTGGCATCGTTATCTCACGTGACAGAGACGTGAACTATGTACTTTAACGCCCTTAGACTTATTCCTTTAAGGCTATCTTAAATCCCGGTTGATTTGCACAAACCGCAAATAAGTAAATAATTGATTGATTAAGGCCCGTTCCTACGATCGTCAGTTAAATTCTAACCGGAACTTTAACTGCCAGTTTTGTATGAAAATATGATAGGTAGTTCCGGTTAGAACGTAACTGAAGATCGTAGGAACAGGCCTCAGTCAACATAGCAAATATGCGAACAAAAACAAAACATAAATTGAATTTATACTATGGGCGGAACGATGTCGATACGACTTCCTTCGCTAAACATGCATGCAATCCTTTTCAGCATTAAGCACTCGTAGATTTTCTGGGATACGCCGGCTTCTCATTCGGCAAGTGCCACTCACAAAACTAAGTCACCAACTTGTGGCATTTATTTAACAACTTGATGTGTATTTTTCGTATTTCTCACTTACACTTCCTGTTCCTGTCGACAGTTCTCATTTCACATTCGGTCGCTGCTTTGATCAAAAATCAAATTCATTGCTTTCATTATAAACTTTTGAGACGGATCTTCATGATTTTTTCCAGTATAATACTTCCCCAATTCTAATATCAGAAACACTACTTTACAGACAGACAATGGTTGTTCAGCATCGTCCTTTGACATACACTCACAGATAGATGTCAGTTTATGTTTATCGATTAATGGCTGATTGATTATTTGTTGCTCCCAGTTCCCAGTTGGTGGTATCCGCGAGAAGCCCCCAGAGGTCTAAGGGACATGTCGGCTTCTCTGCTCTATGAGAAAAATACACGACATCAATACAAATCCTAATCGAACTTTGTGAATGACGGGATAGGAAAATGTGTTTAGAATAAGCGTTATCTACATATCAATAGATTGGAGTACATTTACATTTTGTCCACATACATCTTAAAATAAAGTAAACAGAGGAAATCTTTCTTTGATAATAAGAAGAAAGACTTAAAACAACCTAAATTTTACATAATATTTTTAACAAGTGCATAAAATTTTAGCCACTAATACCACTTGTAGTTTTTTATAACCTTACAAAGAGCATAAATTAAATATAACCAGAACCATAAACATGGGCAAAGCAAACTTACTAGAATAAAATTGTCGCTTGCCACTAGCACGTTAAACTTTAAACATACATTAAAAATTCCGAATTACATTTTACTCGGTTTGTCCAAGTAACAGAGCACAATTAAGGTGTTCCATTTCTTGGATTGAATGCGGCCGTTTTCAGTACTTCTAATAGAGTGACGGGTTTTCCTTATGTTCTTAGTGATAGAGAGGGTATCGTCTGATGATGGAGTTTTTTATGATACAACAGGCATTTTTTTATTAGGGGTGTTTTTTTTAAGAAAAATATTTGTAAATGATCAAATGATGTATTATTTTTGGTTCTTCTTACGAATAAGCAAAGATAGATAGATCATGAACAGTACAACCTAGAATATAACAGGTGGCGCTGCATCAATAACAATTCTGTTATCACGATACTCTTTCTAGAGATTCGGAGCACATTAAGTCTGGCAGGGAAGAAGAAATATCTGCGTGTGCATGGATCTTACTCGTAGGCGTATGCTCATGTTGACATGTTTTCACCAATAGGGGTGGTTCTCTTTTTTCTACCTCTGGAACGGATTATGCTAGAAACTTGGAACTCAGTGCGTATATGTTAAGACACCAGTAAAGTCGCTTAAGTAAAATTACATGCATCATTGAGGAAGATGGGGAACAAAATTATCAGTGAAAATGGTTTTACGAATTTCGTCATATCTATTAGGTATTGAAAATTATTTAACTAATTTTACATCTACAGTTTCTTGAGCTTAGTGCACTTTCGTGTCTACAAACACTTGTCAGAATCTTGGAATATTCAACCCACAGGGCGGTGTAAAGGTATTGCATACATTTTCACGAATTCCGATATACCTATTAGATCTGATGAGATGTATGCATTTTCTGTATAATCGCCTAAAAATTAATATAGTTGCAGTAAAGATGACTAACTGACCAGAGCACACCTTGGAGTGGTGCTGAGTCAGAGTAACTGGAGCTACAAAGTGGGGACGAAATTACGGCGGTCTAACGGTGGTCTAGAGGTGGATGTTCAAGGCAATGTAAGAGACCCTACTGCTAAGTAACTACCAATTAACTACTTTCACCAAAAACACACATTCGTAACATTGTACCGGATCTAAATTCATTTCTTAACACAATATTTTTTTAAAGTCTTTTCCAATTTCATTTTCTCGAGTGTATTATTATTCCACGCACTAGGCATGAACCTTTTTGATGGTGTCTTTGCACAAAAGATTAAAGTCTCAAACAGCCTCTGTCCGGAACGTGATGAAATATAAAACGCAAATCTTTATTAATCCATTAAAAACACATTCACCACAATATGCTCCCAAAATGTATACAACCTACGATACTAAGTCCATGAACGCAACTCGCTATCATAATCTAATCAAATTCGCTCAATTCCCAGAATATTTGATTACATCCTCTGAGTAGAATAGTTCCTACGTGACAACTATTCGCGTACCTATTAAAATAGTTTTAAATTCACTTAATCGATCTTTAAATTCGAAAACTTTTCCAATTTTCGGAATGGTCTAAAATAAAATTTCTCCCCAACTTTTCTTCGATTTCAAGAGTATTATCTGACCTACATATACGTACTCATAGAAATTGTAATGTAGGTATGGCGCTCCTTTCATGTTCACCGAGAAAACAGCGAAAATCATGTATGGTACAATTTCAGAAGTATGTCTTGTCCTGGTACCGATGACATTTTTACGAGTCAGTCTTTATTTTCACCAATGCAAAAGAAACATCTCGACTCTTGAACACAATATAAATGAATTGAACGTGTGCGCAATAACTACTTGAACATAGAACATTTTTGGTTCAACAGAATTTGATTTACGATTGATCGCAAGCAATTCTTTGCAAGGACTTTTATCCCTTATCGTTGCGGATTGCCAAAAAATGCCATGTCCGAAGGAAGCTGCAGTTTTCTAAATCATGGCAAACATTATGGCTGTAGCGAGTTGGACATGGACCAAAAGTTTTTGAATCCTCAGGCATTGGAAAATAATCGAAGCTATGTTTGTTTCGTAATGTTTGTTTGTTAATCCGAGCGATATGGTCGCCATCGCTGGTTTTGTCAATACGCTGAATTCGTTTTTGTTGACTATTCGACGGTTATGTAAAGTTTTTCGCTAATTCTTGTATGGGTCGGTCTATTTCGAATGATGGAATGCATCATTCCTCCCAATGGAATGATGCACGTATTGAACGGTTTCCGACAAATCCATGCTATTATGTGGAATCGTGTTCCGGATATTCGGATGTAGCTACCTTAACCACCTCAACAATGCTCCTTGAATTATTATTTAATACTTTTTATTGTATGTTGAGTACTCCTGTATTTCCTTTATTGTGATTTATTTAAGCTAACTTCTTATCGGCACAGCTATCCGTAAAAACAACACAATTTGTTGCGAAAGTCTAGGCGCAAATGGTTTAGAGTTTTTTTTTCAATTTTAGTCCTCAAGGTGTGATTAACTATAGAATTAAATTATACTGGCACGGCTTGATATGATAAACCTTAAAAGTTTTTTCAGATTTTTTTTTTATTCAACCCAATAAGCGAATCATACATATGTATTTATATACCAGACTATACGACTTCACGAATTTCATAGTATTTCTTAGTTTTCATAAGATATGGAATTAACACTTTCTTGCTTTGAGGTTTTCTTTTTTTTGGTTTGGAAGTCTTTGCTGCTCAATATTAGAGTTCTTCGAAGAAAGTGAGTGGAGTGTGTTGAATGCTGTGCTCTTTCAGATATCAAAGATGGAAGAAGTTTGCCTACATAGCCCTGTGTGCCAAACGTAAGGTGATGATACGAAAAAGATAGAGTTTTCGGAGTTTATTGTCTAGAGAGCACCCGATTAAGAATGAAGGAGTGCTGGGTATATCGTGTAACCCCTAAGGAACCTGAGTATTGAAGAGCCGGCAACTATACACAGAGGGTTTCAAATATTTACGACCTTTTCGCTTCCGTTACAACTTCCACAGGCTTTTTATATAATCACCTAAAATCCAACTTAAGTATTAATATTCAACCCCACGGGCATACTATATATGTTTTCACGAATTCCGCTATAGTTCTTGATATATCAAAGAAGTTTTAATTCCCCAGAATTTTCATATAACCTTCTAATTAATTAATTAATTACTTAGGGCTGGTTTCACAGTTGAAGTTTAAACCAAAAAATTGGTTTAAACTCAGGAATTTGTACGTAAGATCCTAAGTTTAAACCAAACTTTTGGTTTAAACTTCGACTTTGAAACCGGCCCTTAAACTCAAACAATATTTATTTATAATAACCCACTATGAGTTAACAGAGCAAACATATTTTAGAGATTAGACTTTTCATCTTGACAGCTAAGTTGTTATAATTGAAACGCTAGGCAATGATGAAGAAAAAAGAATAGAAAATATTTAATAATTTGCCAAGGAAAAGTACAATGAAAACTAATTAATTAATAAAAATAATATCATAATCATAATCATTTATTTCATCGGTAAAATTCACTTTTTTTGATTAGATACAATAAATTACTTAAGTGATTAGACATGTTTCAAAATCTTTACTGCTTTAGTATAGTTGGTGGCATGCAGCAATTTTAAATGTTGTATGATTTAACTACAATTTTTACTTAAGGAAAAATTCCGACAAAAACCAAAAATAATAATTCAGCCTAATTGATTTTTAACTGAATTGGTTTTTTGAAATCGCCTATTGCTATTTTTTAACTAGGTACATATCCAAAAAATGAATGTGTCTTTAAGGGTGTTAGTATTGTCCTCACTTCGGACTTTATTCCGAAAAAATATTATTTTATGCTTATTAAAAAATATATTAAAAAATCTGCCAACAATTTTTTTGCTTACATGGAGCACTGCAAAATTAAATATAATAAAACCAAACGATTATTATTTTCATATCTGTCATTGCTGCAATTTTGTTACATAAATAATTAAAGAGGCGTGCATATTACATGAACGGGCTGGAATTTACCATAACTGATATGCCCACCAATCAAAGTAATGTAATAATTATTATATCATTATGGAAATTGCTAAAGGGTATAGTATTCGCTCGACTATAGGAGTATATTACAATGTTATCCCATATTCTGTTCACTCTCATTCCTTATTGATTGTAACGTTGAACTTAATAGAAACGTCACAATGGATTTTAAAACGTGTAACTTGATGCATAATAAAAAGGTTCCCTCTCAAATAATCAGTAAAGTGACGATGAATCCATTATTTGCCTGAATGACTTGTTAAAATAGCGTTATATAAAATTGCCTGAATCATTACTTTTCAGGTCGCAATAGCTCCTGCAGCTCTGCTAGTTAAAAAAGAGAAAATTATCCTTTTCCTGTCTGTAAGTATTGTCTGCAAGACTCCTTAGATATTCCAATTTCACAAAGTTTTTTCTTCTCTTCTTCATTTCTCGATGTTATCTTCAACTGTAACTTATGTAACATCTATCTCTTCGAATACTGAAATTACATACAAAGGATAATTTGCTTTTATGTTTATTCACTTTACTTTATCAAAAACTTTTCATCAACCGATTGTTGGACTGTCGTATTGCCGGAAGTACCTGTGCCGGTGAAAGTTAATACGAAAGCCTTTAGGAAGAATTCGTGCAAAACAACTTTAAAATAGGTAATGGTGCTTTGTATATGGTGCGTCCGGAGCTAAAGGATCGCGCGAAGCTATTCAATATTTAAATTAAACGAAAAAAACTTCACAATGAAAAATTGTGCCAGCAGATTTTCATCATTCAAAGAACTTGATAGAAAAAAAATGTTAGGGACATTCAAGTTTTCTCACAGACGAATAACAAGAATTGTTTCCTTCAGGTTCAAAGGAAAAGTTAAGTATACACCTGTCGAAGTTCTTTCAATTGCAAACTATCGAAGGAGGTCATTTTTCTCTGTAAGTATTCGCAGCCACATGGAGAAATGTATAGAAATGGACTGAAATTTCAAAGACAACGTAGTATTTATTCTTTACTAGTAAGATTAAATTAAGTAGTCCTTATCACACTCGCCACTATAGTGTTCTCATTCGATCATTTTTATATACGTTTTTATACTCTATACGAAATCTAAGAGTATCTATTAATGCCCGATTTCACATTAGTAGCTTAAGCTCTGAGTGGAGCTTAAGAACATCTTCAATTTCACAGTAATTAAATATATTAAATATAGCCGTGTAGCTACTCCACTACATATGTAGTATCGAATGTACGCAAATCCGTTACAAAAGTTTACAGTACGTTGTAAACTGAAACGCTACTATGCACTATGTTTAGTTTAGCTAAGCCGCACGATACCAAAAAACTGTGAAAGCAGTCGAAACGAATCCATAGCTTAGGCTACCTATTCTAGCTTAAGGGAGAGGTCTGGTTCATTCGGTCAAAAAAAGGCATATTTTCAAGAATTTTTTTTCAACACAAACGTAATGCTGGTTTATTTCATTTCATTTTTATAATTTAATACAACATCTGAACTATAATCAAAAAAAAAAAAAAAAAAATTTTTATTCGTATCCGTGAGCATAGCCGTTGGCAGCAAATCCCCGCAGGCGCCTAAAAAAAAGTTGTTTTGCGGTGTGCACTACAACTCGAGACTGGGTCATCCGAAACAAAAAAATCAAAATGCGTTTATTAGATAAAATATTTCTCGAGGTAACGCGGTCGAGTTTTTTTTAAAGATTTTTTTTTTGATTGAAAGATTTTTGGTAGACCTTAACTTAAGCTACCACTGTGAAATCGGGCATAACAGAGTTTAATCCATCCCCAAAAGTTTGTAACGCATAGAACCGAGCTCCGGACCAAAAATAGTTGTACATCATTTTTTTTTTTGCCAAGAACCCCGAATCCTTTAGCTGGCCATCCTCCCGTCCGTCCATCTATTTGACTGTCTATCTGTCTGTCCGAATGTTGGGCCTTACGAAATGTTGAAAAGTATTTTGTGAAATTGGTAAGGCTTAAGCCCGTGATCTAATCAATGCATTACTGCGCTGCAGGGCAGCGAAATGATCCAATCAATGCAGCGCATCTTGTCACGGTAAATGCAAATATTAGTCAATGTAGTTAATGTGACTCTAATTTTCTATAAAATAATATTTTAAGTTCACTATTTCTCTAATACCCAGTACAGCATATGCGTTTTAAACGCGTTTAAGTAGCTAAATTCAATTTGTTAAAAAGAAGTAGTGTTAAGACTAGGCAACTCGTTTTATTTTGATAAATGATTGCTTTATGTGATTTGTTTTGACAAGTAGGTGTACATTCAGCTGTGTTTCATTAACAAATTAATGCTTCTTGTTTGAAACAAATGAGTTTGTATAGCAATAATGAAAAGGGAATTTATTGGCTAATGCAGTCGTTGCACAAGCAAAAAATTGACTTTCTGCAGCATTCTATAATTTTTTCCAAAGTTTATTTCGATTTCCGCGAGTGACGCAGTACATGTTTTCGGTTAAACGCGTTGTAGCTACGTGTTTTCGTAAACGCGTTCGGGAAGTGTTTTCAACTCATTTGTTTCAAACAATTTAGAAACCATAAATTTGCTAATGAAACAAAGCTGAATACATGTATGCTTACCAAAACAAATCACGTCAAGCTGTCATGTATCAAAGTAAATGAAAAAATGGAATGGAAATTATCCACTTTCAAAACTAAGCAGTTATCCGGTAAAGAATTCAAAAATTCATATGCATTGTATACATTTTCATAGACCTTTACTGGTGAAGCCTTAAAAATATCATACAGCAATCTAATTCTTGCTCTTCTGGTCAGAGGTTGCTGTTAAATCCGATTTCAATATAATACAGAATTACTTCCGGGACATTTCTAAGACTTTTGCCAGTAAGGGCTTAGGAAAACGCACGGCTCAATCTAATGCAGACTCGTTAGGTGATGAGTTCAACTTTGATCGAATTTTACATCGAATATAAAAAAGGAAAAAAACTACAAACAATTCTAAATATTAAAAAAATTAAGAGAATATTACTTTCCATATTTTCATATATGTTAGTAAAAACATTACAATTAACTATTTAGTTCTGAATATTTCAACATGTGCGACAGAATAGCATTTAATAATGTATACGCTTTCATCAGAAAATTCATTTATTATAATTATTTTACGTTTAAAAATGCAGCTGCTGCAAAAATATGGTAAATTAAAATTATGTAACTTTTTATGACTTTTTCGCATCAGTTTCATGACGGGAAATAATTGCACGTATATTTTTCGTTATGAAATATTTTCGAAGGATCTAAGTTTCATCCAGTTATGTTTAACCGGATTTAAATGCACTTGAAACTTTTTTCAAAAATATTGTTTTAATGATGTGCACTTTACGAAGTTCAAGAAAATCTGAGTTAAAATATTGGGTAAATTCCTATGTTGAACTCCAACTTAAAATTGGGGAGGAGACAAAGAAGTAAAAGTTTGTAAAAAGAGGAGAATATTTTATTTAAAATGGTCTCTGATTTATTTGATTTCTTTTGGCCAATATTGGATGATTATTACATCGATGACATGTAGTTCCAGCAAGATAGTGCGACGTGCCATACAGCCAACGCAACAATGGAATTATTGCTGAAGAAGTTTACCAGGCGAATAATCTCTAGAAACAGCGAAATCAATATGCCACCGAGATCGTGGGTTTTGACTCCTTCGGAGTTATTTCGTTGGGATTATATCAAACGCAAGGCTTACGGCAATAAACCAGCCACCATTGAACAACTGAAGGGCGATATTACAAACCATATTTGTCTTATTGAGGAGCAATTATGCCTTGATAACATCAAAAATTTGGACAAAAGAGTCAAGGTGTGCCGTATGAGTTATGGTAAACATGTGAGTGATATTGTTTTCCATACTTAATTGCCATGGACAAATTAATATTTTTTAATAAAAATTTCATTTACTCCGTCATCAATTCTTTTTTAAATTTTGATTTAACTTCGAAACGAGTTATTGTAACACCCTGTATCATCTTATACTGTTTCGATAATCTTTGAGAAGTTCGCTCAATAGAATATCCGCACACATATCACATTCGCGAACTTACGCCTGCCAGAGTAGGCTAGGTTAGCATAGGTAAGAGCTGCCGTCAACACTATACATCGATTCACAAATTAATGAGGTCATAGACAGGAAGTTACTCGTATCCTACAAGTGTAGAAGGTTTTGCGAATAAACAGAGTCATTGTTGTCTAGAAGGCATTGCGAGCATTGCCCATCCTTGGCGATATCTAAAAGATATACCATATGTCGGAATTCGTTAAAACGTTTAGAATTATTTTACATCCACGTACAGCTGGAACATCGCAAGACTCTGAAATTAATTTCTCCAGGATTATATGAAAAGTTCATAGTAGTGAAAATCGATATTCCATTGTCTTCAAATATTTATCGGAATTCGTAAAAACTTGAACTACCCCCTTAGTTGATGAAAATTTAAAAATGTCTAAATTGGTTTTCTGGGGATTATATTTGAAAACTTTACAAGTACAAGCGAATTCGATATCTCATAGGTATGCCGGAATTCGTGTAAAAGGAAACAACTACTTTCACCCCTACGTAATTTGATGCTTGAAAAACGTTGGGCTCGAAGTGCAAACAAAATAGGGAGCAGTGATTTATCTTTGATAGAATATAGAAGTGTCTCGAATAAATTTGCTTTGAATATGAAGTTTCTATCCAATTACTTTCTTCATATAACGCAAGAATTCAATGCCATCGTTTCTTACATAAATTTAAAATAATATCCGAAAACCGTTCGATATAATTTTCAAATGCAAATGATTTTCATTCGGTATATATCGTTATCAAAATGTTTCGTAAAATTTTTTTATAAATCCATTTATAATACTACCGTCTACACGATATGAAGGCTATTTTAGTACCTTAAACAAATTCGATTACCACGCATAATATCTTAGAGCTACCCTCCGTGGCAAAAAAGAAACGAACCGAAACCTGATCCCAATTCATCATATTTCACACCCCCTAAATATTTTTCTCGGCAAATTCAGTATTTTATTTTCTGGTCGGTTTTTTTCCCTCTTCCGTTTTTGACATTTTCTTGACAAATATTCACCGATAATCTTCTTCGTACAAAAGAAATAGGTTGAAAAGTCACCACTTTGAACATTTTCCGGGAAAGAAAAAGGAGAGGAAAAAGCTAAATAAATTTTGCCCGGAAGAAAAGTTTTATGCGCAAGAAAAAGGTTCATTTTAATAATTTCAATTTCTCTTGCTGCTAAATCTCTGATGAATTCATGGTGCAAAGAATTGAACAAAGCTAGCAAAGCGAACTTTTCAAACTCTTTCGTTTTTCCATTTTATATTTTAGTGTAGTTGCCTTTATTATGATTTGTTCTCCTTCTTTTCAAAATTATTTAACATTAAACGGGATATGCATAATATAAAGGATACGTCAAGTTGAAATTGAAGCCTAGTTTTCTTGCCACAGATCCTATTATTGCATAACTCTTATCCGAAGATAACATGATAAAAAAATCCTTTGGGAATCGGTCGTACAATTATTGTCAGAACTACTCAATTTAGCTCCAAAATTGGAACGGAAGATTTCAAACACATCGAATTAAAAGCTGGTATATTGCTAAGGATATACACTAAATGGTTATACCAGTAGGGGGTATGTGCCTCCAACTAGATTCTCTGCGAAAACGATATAATAATCGAGAAAACGTTCAACTACACTGAAATAAAAGTTCATTGAATTTTACATCTTTTGGATAGTACGAAAAAATGCCTCGCCTTTCCAAGTAAAATTACATTGGGATGTAATAGTCAATTAGATTGTAATTTTCAATTTTCGTCAGTAAATTCCAAATTTGCAATCAGTAAATTTCAACTACGTAAGCAGAACATTTACTGGATAATATTCTAATATTATTTCTTACTTACTTACTCTTAATAAAACCATTGGATGTACATGAATAATTTGTTATTGTTTTTGTTGTCGTCATTTCAAGCTGAAGAGCGGGAGCTTGAGCACTCAGACAATCCCCCCCCCCCAGTCTCTACCCGAACTTTTTCGTCCTCCTCACGAATTTCAAGAGCTCAGCTGGGGAACGAGAACGGACATCATAGACTTCTTCTTCAAAGCGAAAACTTCATTATTTTCTGATTATTTCGCAAAAACCAGAAAATATATTTTCGTACTTACCCCATCAGAAAGTAACAAATCGAACTGAACACCATCCCTTAAGTATCGCTAACGGCTTTCTTATTACCATTAACTACTATGACAAGCATCATCGGATCATTCGGATCATTTAGCACGACTGAAAATTTCCTAATTTCAGAAAATGTGTCGTATCATCAGTTCATCGTAATACAAACCCAAGGCTGAAAAAGAGAAAATTTATAAAAGAAAAAAAATTATCGAACATTATCGTCATCAAGAACGGAGTAGACCGCTATCGTCGTTTTTCCTCAAGAAGCCCGGAAAAATCGAGAGTTTTCTTCAAAAGGATACGATAAGCACGCCCCGAAGCCATAACTTGTCGGAAGACCCCGTAGCTCATCCCAGATCAATAATCTTAATCGGCAGGATATACTAAAAGGATAATTTAATTAAATTTTCGGTTTACATTATTTTTATTTTCCCTGTTTCAAAAAAATAATGACAATACCCCGTGCGGAAGGTGAGAATATACCTATCGAATTTTTTACTTGTCCTTTTATGTGTAGGTCGCTTATTTTTTTCGATACTACAGGCTGCTGATGACAGCAAGGACTAAACAGTTCAAAAGCAGGTTACGTACCAATCGCGAAGGATACGCATTAGTATCTTGAAAAGTCGTCCCATATCTTTAAACTCGTGCGAGTAACTCATATAAGGGTGGGAACAAGATATTTTTGTGGCATACCAAACCAACAAAAATTAAATAAAATTAGTGAGTTTACAAGTAAGGGTTGTAGACCGTACCGCAATAAGCCCTATGCTATTTGGGGGGGGGGGTGAAATATATATACAAACAGTGGCCCGTCAGCCTCAAGCCTATGAATTATTAATTCGAAAGGGACTAATTGAAAAGTTTATAGCACGATGATTGCTTTTGGTAATTAAAGTGCATAAATAATGTTGAGTCGCTTCCAGCGTGGTTCAAGAAAACACCCTATTCTAGATAGATTTGTTTGTGGTATGTCAACCAGAGTTATCCGGATGGAGTAGTATTTATATGAAACGGTAGACTGACAGACGAATTAAATTAAATATACCTCAACATAGTATATTCGAAAGATTTTCAAATAATTTTATTTTTAAGTATATGAGAGCTCCAAGAACTAAGAATCATTATGTCCATTTTCGAACCTTTTTCAAGATATATGCCATTTTCAATAATTTTTTTCCCGAACTTTTTGTTGACAGTGTTTTCGGTATCAGACTTTCCTCCGTCATTTTTTTTTATCAAAAAACATTTTTTTTTCTGAAAAACTTAAACATAAACTTTAAAAGTCATGTATTTACTTTAAAGTTTTTTTTTAAGGTTTAAAAACGGTCGGTCGGACTTCAAATTTTCATTGCTTTTTTACTGGTCATGAAAGGTGGAAAAAAAAATTTGGAGTATAGAAATTTTTTTTTTTTAATAATAATTTTATAATTTTCCTATTTTCAATAGAGTGGCTTATGCTAGAAAGTTGAAACTCGATTTGTAATTCTGAAGAGAAAAAAATCTAATATCCATTGGTGTTCGGTAGGGGGTTGGGGTAACAAAATTATCAGTGAAAATGGAATGGAAGGGATTTTCGTCGTATATCAACTAGGTCTTCCGAAATATTGAATTCGTTTTTATTCTGCGGATTCTTCATATAAATACCTAGAAAGTGTTTTCAAGATTTTTTTAAATTCAACCCCTAAGGGGGTGTAAAACGATTATATACTTTCTCATTAATTCTGCCATATCTCTTAGTTCTGATCAGATATCGAATATCTTTTCACTTCCACGGGTCTACCTATTTTCAAGTTTTTTTCTTTTCAATAATCCCGATACAGATTTCGAGAAAAACTTGTTTAAAATGTAGAGTACATACAGTAGTTTACACTGAAATAAGCTTCTATGAATTTCAACTGTGAAACACGTGTACCTGGACTTCACAAACTTTTCAAAACGTGTCCTTGCTATACAGAAGTAAATACCTGGAATTAAAAAAAAGCTCATTGTCAAACAAATGACAAAGGCCGGAAAACATACGAGCAAACCATTAGTTGCTGCTCACCAGTTTGGTTACAGACGCTATCTCTTCATCATTACTGCGAATTTCATTATGAAAGGTAGATACTATGAAGGGTAGATATTCAAAGGATAGTACTTTCGAATAAGCACCTTTTTGAAAAATAGATTTTTTAAGGGGAGATGCATTAGGTTAGCTACATAATTCGCGATAATGAAACTTGCTTCAACATCGCCTATATAGAATATTCCTAGGCAACACTACGAGCGGTAAGGGTGTTTCGGTTAGTAGGCATTATTCACCCTCTGAAGAGTCTATGACATCCGATTACGAAACAATTCCTTATGGACCTAGTCCAACCAGTCTTATCAACTGGCCTATCGAGGACAGCGATTAATTAACAGTCAAGGATGATGGGGTTTCACTCCACTGGCGCCGGAAAACAACAAACATTTCTTCAAATAAATCTAATTCAAATTATTTTCATTCGATCGATATTTTGGATTTTTTTGAAAATGTTTGAATTGTAGTATTGAATTTTCCGTTTCTCAACAATATTTTGAAATATTTACAAAAATGTTCAACATTTTAGGATATATGAATTTTAGAATGTTTCGATCTCAGAATTGTTGGTCGCATTGTTTTCTCCCGCGATCATGTACCCATTCAACAATTTTTGAAAATTGGTCCACTGATAGGTCTATATAAATTCAAAGTTCTTCAACCTTCTAGAATAAGCTGTTCCTGAATGGAAGAACCTACCTCGAGTTATGGAACGCCAAGGAAATTTGCATGCGACATAGGTGGCAGACAGGTGGATTTTTTTCCTTCTTTTTGGTACTACCCACTAAATGTGATAATAAGGGGAGAATTGTTTTTGAAATTTGTGAAATTTACTGTTTAAAAAACAATAAATTGAAATTAATCGCATCAAATAATGCAGACACATTTATGCTTTGCTCCTGTACCCGAAACAAGTCTAAATACACTTCACTACTTCAACATTACGCAATTCTGCGGAAGAAGAAGAGGTTTCGTGGTATCGATGAACACTTTCAAATTCCTCGAAACTAATATACGAGATGCACAAGTCCAAACGTAACAGCTATAATCATTTGGTATTGAATGCAATACTCGAATATTGTGAATGTTACCAAGCACTTCTCGACATTCATAAGGGAAAAGTCATAAGCATGAAGATACGAACTTACTGCTGTGCAATACTCCCGAACAATACCGAAGACTTGAATCAGACAGCATTAAACGGAGATGAATTTTCAGTGGTTGACTGAACACCAATGTATTGTGAAAGCGTAGATGTTACTCCAGTTTCTCTGGAACTCTGAATGGTTCGAACGAGTCCTGTACAATGCAATAGTTCATATATTGATTTTGTGTGAATCCTCTGGGTAAAAGGCAATACTCTATGCTTTGATAAGGATACTCCCTGCTGTATTTGGCTGCGATATTGATATAGCCTAGCGGGAATCGATATCTAATGATATTTGAAGTCCTAAATAAAAATCAAATGTTGACAGAGATCCGTAGCAATAAACCGACCATAGATATATTGGATAAATTTTGAATTAAATTGGCCATATAGTGAATTTAAGAGGAGCACTGCTCTGATTTTACTTCAAAATTCCAAGAATAAAGTATTTTTGATTTAAATTCCAATAATACAAAAAATAGTTGAAAATCCTCTCGTGCCTGTGAAGCGTGAACACAGCGAACACGCTCTTCGAAATCAATTTTGATGATGATGTAAAACGCAGCAGACTCTAAAATTGAATTTCTTTTTTAACCTATCTATCGATTCGAGCCTTGGGGCTGAAAATTTATTCCCCCGCCTGAGCTACAAATTTACTTTACGCCACTTGTATACGATTTTTCATCACGTCCTAGTAAATAATTCATTATATTGATGGAAAATTTTTGGGCATTTTAACCAAGAACTTATTAGTTTTTGGGAATTTTCTACGAATTTTTACACTCTGATCTTGATCGAATTATCGACTCAATTAATAGGTGGAATGTTAAAAAAAAAAATACGCATTATCTACATATTAACGCTTTGTGAATATTACGGTTACATTCCGCGAGGAAATCGATATCGTTTCACCATATTTTTTCCAGAGATGTGGCACCTGTGGTCCAATTTCTTTTATAGTAAATTGTACCATAGGTCTTTATTTGCATACATATAATTATCGACAGCTCACAAATAGACATAGGGCTATAATTACGATATTGAGTTAAACCCTAACTGCAACTTTAATCGGTAGTTTTGTATGAAAGTCTCTCAGCTGACGATCGTAGGAATGGCCCTTAATAATTCAAACTAGAAATGATCAAAACAGTTCTTTTAAGTGTATTAGTTCACAACCAGTGATTCACTTTAAAGCGTAAGTACAGTAAGTAAGTAAGTAGAACTTTAATTGTTCTGTTTATTTCATCTTTTTTCTCCTCTAACCAGCCGTTCAGAAGTCACTAGCCACTACTCTTTCATTTGAACCGCTCTATTCCCCAAAACAGCCGTTCAGTAGTCCCTCACTAGTCTGTCAGTCGTTCAATTGTACTGGTGTGAGTGAGTTTGCTTCTTCAAACAGCCGGTCTTTTTTCTTAACGTATTCGTGTAGTTTACTCTGTTAACCTTCGTTCCACGTTGATTCGTTTTAATTTTTTTATTCACTATTTTAATTGAACTGCAGTTCACTGAACTGACTGAGTTACTTCACTTAGGGCCGTTATTTTTTTTTTTTTTTACGGATACTGAACTGGACTTAGGTGGTTAGCCTTTAATACACTGTAGTGTACAATTCAGTCAGCTTAGGGATGGAAGGTCAGAAATCGGGCCGGGTATGGCAGTGTACTAGTTGATGTTAATAATTAATTATTTTTTTTGAGTGCTGTTTGCCTATGATGTGATCTACCAGAACAGCAATGTTGCCTATAACAAATCAACTACTGTCTGGTATCTCTGATGTTGTTAGTGAATCTGATAAGAATGTAAACAGAACTCATCTGCTCAGTGTTAAATCCTTTAGTAGTGATCCTATTAAACATTCCTCACTGTTCACTACTTATATTAATAATTTCAAAGCCAATTGCAACTGAAAAATTCTTATAAATAATTTATGAGTAGAGTGGGAATTGAACCCACGACATCGCGTTTACAAGCCTAGTACGCTACCACTGTACTACACACGACTTTCAGTTAAAATTTAACCAGAACTTTGACTGTAAATTTTGTATGAGCATCTGTAAGTTAAAGTTGCAGTTAGAACGTTACTGACGATCGTAGGAGCGGGCCTTAGTCCCCTCAATGAATGAATGATTTTTTTTTAGAGAAGTTCAAAAGTAATATACGTATACTAAAGGTATGGAGGTATCTGGGCTAAACTCATTATCCATTTCTTCACATATTTGCGACACTCCTTGCTTTTAATTCCATCATGTCGCGTGAAAGGACCACATACCTCTATTACGAACGTAATCATAAACAAATATAAATTTTTACCTGAAATATAATTAAGCTTTTCTAATTAAGCCAAAAATTGTAACATTGTTAAAGTATAAAAAGAGTCTAGGTCATATAGTTATTATCAGTCATTATTTTGCACTATTTCTTCTTTCCTGCCAGCGTTAACATTCAAATTAGCTGCCTATTGTGCCTATACGATTTAGAACGCGACACAACCGCAGACTCATCATTTGTTTATCGAACAAAAGGTCCTTTCATATGCACGTTATACTCCAGGCACTTTCACGACAACCGTTCTCATTTGAGTCGTTAAAACGGAACCGACATTACCACCGCAGTGAAATATTCAATGACACGTAATTTAAGATCGGTGTCACATTATGCAAATATACGGAAAAGCTTACCCGTATTAACGACTGGAAATTATACAGAAATTATTCTAATAATAATGCGAAGTTCAAATGCCAATTTAGATAAATCCGAGAACATGCCGGATCATAAGAATAGTATCTACCGTAATAAAAATCAGCATGTAGCGAGGTCGTATTAATGTATGTATTAGGTTATATTAGGTATGGTGGGTGGCTGCTGAAGTCAAAACTGCCCTGCTAGCCTGACAAACTGCAAAAGCTTGTCTAGCTTGCGAATTGACCAAAGTCTATGGTAAAACGGAGCTAGACCAGGGAATTCGCGGTTGATGTAATATTGAGGTTTATTTTGCCATTTTCCCAATAGTTTATTTTAATGATAAGTATACATTAAGAATGTAATTATATAAAGAGACTCTGATTCCCCCCAAAAAACATCCCCCGGTAAAATTTATATCTTAGAGTGCCCATTGAGGCCATTACGAACGATAGCACCATAGACCAATTTTAGCTTTAGCTTTAAGATAGAAAACCTGTTAGCATTAACTTACGGTAAATAAAGCACTTTTTAAAACTAAAAAAGACAGGGCATTCGCGAAGTATGTAGAAAATACTTAACAATCAATATACAATTATGCATATCGCATAATGGAAAATTGAAAAATAAGTCATTTGGAAAAGGAGCTTATCCCCTGGGGAGCTCTTGATAATAAATGAAGATTAGACATGGTTAGTCTACGTCTTTCACGGTACTTCATGTTAAGTTTCCTGTTTTTTTTCCAGCCAGTGGTGGTCCTTAAATCTTCTCGAATTACCTCAATGGGCTGTTGAATGTTTCATGAGAAGTTTTCAAGCTTCGTGGATATTAAACTCGTATATTACATTCTTTCTAAGTCGCTGGCTAACAACTTTTGATTAAAACGGGAAATTATTGAGAATCCCGAAAAAAAAACTCAAATTGTTTCTATGGGGCGTTGTTTTATATGTGACTTGTCTTATAGCCTTCATTCGATTTAATCCGGATTTGCATGAGCACATAGTCATCATGTTTGGAAGCTTATTGTTCTATAAGTCCTTCAAAATATTTTCGAAATGATGATCCCATAATTAAGCGATGATTGACAGCACTGGTCAGATCGATGAACTCAATAAGCTTGTGGTATTTGCATAGAAATTTTCAAATTTTTGAATAAAGTCCGCCATTCGTGTTCTATTGAAGTATTTCAATGGCTATAAAAGTTTTACTACTTGAGATCAGACGATGACTTAATCCCTATAAATGTTCCACTAGAAAAGTAAGATTTGTGAGTCTCAAACCGCCATATAATTAGTTAAACTTTATTTCAAATTTATTGCTACCACACGATTTTTTTTAATTCCCAAGCTCTTAGCTTAACACTTGCAAATAGTATTAGCTATTAAATACTTGAATTTGTATAAGAGTTGAAATAGCAAAGAGCTACTTTTAAGGTTACAGAACTTATAAAATTGTTTCGAAATAGTCCTTCTGCGATGATGATTGATGAATGGATCTATTGGAGCCTATTATATTTTATCTTAAGGATGTGGAATTACGTCAGGATGCGGTCAGAGTAGCATGTATTGCGGTTCAAGCTCCATCAGTGACCATGCAAAGAAGGCAAGGGCTTCCAACGTATTTGTAAAGCGCTAATTTAAGTAACCCGTTCTAATTGAATTTTTCACAGCCGTACCACTACATAGTTCGCTGAAAATCACAATTCAAAAATAAACGACGACATTTTAATAATATAAAAATTATTAAAAATTAAGAATCATCAGTGGGTTTGTGTAGTTCGTGAGCGAACTAGTTGGGAACAGCGTTCCAATAATTGAAATGAACGAACTAGTTCGTAGTCAGTCCCACTCCTAGTTCATTGGTATCCATTCAGTCCCGTTTGGAAGTCAGAAGTACAATATGTGTACCATAGAGATATATGTAATTATAATGGAGACAGCGTGCAGCGACTGCTTTGAAGCCGGAGGTTTTCTCGCAAAGCTACCGGCGATATTTACTATGCTACTATCAGCATCTTACTCACATGTATGTTATACTCCGGTATTGAAAAGAAAAAAAGCCCAACCTTTAAATACTTCGCTACTATTTGCATTTCACTGCCACCGGGCATGAAACGCTCCATACAAAAATGTTCAATTTTGCATTAAAATGCTTCAAAGTGCTTTATACAGAAACGGCGCTTTGCGATCTCCGTTAGTTATAGCTCTATGATGTGTATCTACACTTGTAGACTGCAAACTTTTTTTTGAGTTCATCACATTCTACCGCAATGACGACAACAAGTCATTCTCGTTCCTCAGCACTGACCTCCCGCGAACTTGTGAACTCGGAGAACGAACCAGTTTGTGACGGATCGGGAAGCAAAAACGATCACTCACTACGATGTGTCCAACTTACTCTTTTGCGATAGTGCACGTATGTATACGGCGTCGATATTATGAGGATGGAAGAGCTACGTTCTCGTTCACTTCCTGAGCTGTTGAAGTTCGTGAGGAGGACGAAAAGTTTCTGGTAGAGACTAGGGGACTTGAGTACAATGGGCAATAATTGTCTGAGTGCTCAAGATGCGCTGCGTTACTGCGTATCTTCCCCCGCTTCAAACGGTGAACTAAAATGCGCAAGCCTAATCTTCAGTAGCTACCTAACTTCAGTATACACACATACTACTTCATATTGTATGGCGCTTCTGGCGTATTTTTCACTAGCCGCTCCGTGAATCACTCGAAAGATGCCCAGAACGTAGATTCGACTGCCGCTTCCTTCTTATTTTGTTGAACTCCTTCTTTGACTCGATATATCACTTCCTAGGTATGACTAGTTGCACTTTTTTTCTGTTAAAAAAAACTGACTCCATTCAGTTGTAAAATTTTCGTCCTCACACTCACTGTCTTGGCCAAAGAGGTAAAATGTGAAACGCAGCCAAAATTAAGAATTTTTTTTTCAATTTAAGTGGTTCAAGAATTATTAACTAGTTTTAAGTTTATGGAATATACTCATTAAGTTAATTTAATTTAAAGTGTTTAAGAGGTAATTTTCAAACACGCAACGCAAATCCTTAGAAATGGTTTGAGTAGTTGAATAAGTAGCATAAAATTTCCGCCACAGTTCCCTTTAGCCATTCGCAAAAACACTTTTTACTCGATTCGTGGCGAAATAAATGTTTGTGATGCAAAAGCTGCCAGCGAAAACGCTCCACGTCACACAAAGTTTAATAATAAGGCTGCCTTTTCAGCGTTCTGCTTAAAAGAGAGCATAGAGGGTTTTTTGGTCAGTGTAAAGCGTGAAATTTCTGCCATGGATTTAAAGTGCTTAAAGGCACTTATGATGCTAAGAGCTAGAAATTGTTAGAACTGAACCTTCGTTCTGAAGCTGGAAAACCTTTGTGAGAGGAATGCCAAAGGTTGGTAAGCATCAGAAAACTTCAGTTCTTACACCGGGGTCCTTTTGAGCACAGTACTCCAAAACGAAAGGACATATGTACCTTCTAGAGTGTGCAGTAGGATAATATAATTATTATCAACTGCGATAGTTAGATCTGCAATGTCCGTAACTTCTACTATTGCCGGTAGATCACGCAATGCCCCGTCAAAAAACCAAGGAGAAAGTAGAATAGAGTATGTCCATCTTCGAGTAAGACAAACTTTGTCCTGTTCGCTCTGAGGGCCGGCTAGAGCTGCCTAGAAACGATAGATGACGTAAGGCCAGACAACTTTGACCACCTTGTGTTAACCTGTGCCATCAATTCGATTTGGTTTTATCACAAAAAAGCTACCGATTGATTTAGCGCCGAAACCTTTCTTTGCGAGTTCAATGGAGCTAGAAAACTAATTGTTTTTCTCCTAGGTAACCCTAAGCTTCTACCCTTGATGACAGTTAGGTGTAGGTGGCTAGTTGTTGTGTAGTTTTATAAAAGGAAATTCCAGATTATTTCAATTTTATATCTAGGTATAGGTACTATCTTAAGTGGGAAGTGAAAACTGGAGTACAGGCGAGTTTGCTTGCCTGCTGTCCAATTTACTATCACGTCTTCAATCGAGGAATTCGAGCGAATAATTGCTTACTATAAGCCAACTATGACTTTAAGACTGAACTAGAGAAAGCTCAGTTGTGCGTGCAAGATAAGAAGATTAAGGACACGAACGTGTCTACTCTGAATATTCCTTGTGCATGGTAGCACCTGTTAACACACTTGACATATTCTAGTTTGAGTTTATGCGTTTTCTTTCGAATAGATAAGGCAGTCATTGTTGGAGTTTAGCAAAGAATAACAATTCGTTGTTGAGAAATTTTTTTAGGATTTCTTAACATTTTCATAAAAGAATTTTACTCTAAATTTTCAGTTCTCTACTGTGAAATTCTTGTGAAGTATATTCTTTGTAAAGTGCACCAGTATGTAAAGAAGAACAAAAATAATAGCCGTCTGTGTAGATTCACTAGCATCATCTACACTAGAGTTAGTATGTCATAGAGGAGCAGGTGTATTCTCTACAGACCTAGCGAATTGTTTATACTACCGGATTACTGCGGCATTATTCGAAAGGGTGTCTTGCTTGTATGCCAGTGGAAGCATCTGGGATACAAAATAAGCGCAAAATTATGTTAACAATAAGAGCACTCTACTTAAATACAGTATAATCCCACTTAGATAACATTAATGCAGCAGGTACGCACTACTAATTATTACAACGTGCAAAGTTCGGGACAAAACCTAGTTTCGAGCAATAATGTAGCAGTACTCGCAAAGCGAAAATCTGTATGCATTGAAGTTCAGGATCAACCATACAACTATATCACCATTGAATTGAAAAATTGCAAGCTCAAAGGCTTCGTCGTTCAGCGTAGTACATAATTGTAACGAAGGTAATTTAAATCCAAGGCTCGAACTTGACAAAGGCGTAAATCGCATTCGGTGGTCAAACCTCTGGCGGGCTGTTTTATCTTCCTTATTTGGTGCAATCTTCAGCCATAGACATCGTGAATAGACTTACGCCGGAGGAACGTTTGGAAATTGTTGAAATTTATTTAAATAACCATAGTTCAATTCAAGAAACTCATCGGGCATTACGTGCATTTTGTGTATTTTATGGTGCTCATAATTGTCAATCAGAGCGATTAATTCGTATCCACGCCGATAAAGTGGAAACTATTGAGCACTTCGACGCGGTATTGCCGAAATACAGCCTGATTTACTGCGAAAAGTGTGTTAAAATTGAGCTTCCAAATTACGCCATGTACGCGCCAGCCGAGGCCTTCACATTGCCGTAATCATACAATAATATAAAAAAATCAATTTAAAGGCACAAAAGGTTTGGGAACTATGAGCCTTCAAACGATTTTGCGGACGGCGTACAGACGGACTGATTGGTGTGTACTAGGTATTAAACGTGAAAAATACATTTTCGGGTAGTATGTACCTATATTTTTTTTTTAAAAAAATTGATAACAATATACCTAGTGTTATTAAAATAATAAAGTAAAAACTTAAAGAAACACATTTCATGGTCCGCTTATACAGTGCTCCGATTAGCAAGTACCACTGTATATTCGAGACTGAAAACTTTCCTGGAATAGCTAAGACATTTAACACAAGAAATTTACCTTTGCACAAAGTTTTATTCCCCTTTAAATATATCACCTTGACATGGTCGCTTAAATTGTTTTTAGCCGACTTTTTCGTATTTACCATAAGCATATCTTTGCCATTTCTGTGATCTCATTTCTTTCATCTTCAAATATTAGCTTATGCAAGCAATTACCCAACTTTATTTTTTATTTACATCGGGATGGTAAGCCTTTGCGAAACTAAGCGCTTTATTTATGCATAGAAGACGTACTCTATCTGACGCCCCCACAATGCGTTTGTATATGTTCGTTTTCCATATTTTCTTTAGCGCTATCGCTTGTAGCCGCAACGTCTTTTGGGAGTATACAATTTTCTTGAATAAAATTTTTTATTAGACTCTTATTATGTATATGAAGATGGCGATACTTTTGCAAATATTATTTTAATCTTATGCTTACGAAGGGAACAACGAGAAATACGATAAATTCTCGTGATGATATCTTGAAGTCAGTTTGAATTATCACCAAAAGAATAGCATAAAAAAAACACTGTGTGCTTTTTAGTGTAAAAGTTTTTCATTGCTCGGCAATTTTTGTTTGTTCTAATTTCTATGAGCCTTACACTGGGCACGATATAATTCCTGCAAGGATAGCAATAAAAATCGATTCTAAACAACATATTGAGTTCGATTAAGCCCTCTATGGGATTAGAGCGAATGTATTTTGTTTGGATGGCCATTAGGATTCAGTGAAAATTCGACGGCTGTTTTCGCAGGACACTGAAATAAGCCAAAACCAATTAAATCCGGGCTGGAAGAGGTGAATTTACGTATGGGGGGGACAATATACGAGTATATCGCTTCGAATAGAGCCTTCATATGTGAAACGTAGTGGGCGACGTTATTTGGAATAGGCGGCATTTTGCGTTTTAAAGAGACAAGGCCGTGCTGGAGATAAAATCCTGCTGGGCCTAAAAGTCATATACTTTGATGTTCTAGTTCCGAACAATATGATGGAATAATTGAACTGAATACTGCCAGGATTCTACTGAAAATTATTAAATAATTATTATCATATATTGTTAAAAAATAATAAAGTAAAATTGATGTTTCAAATATTTGAAAATATTTTAAAAAAATAAGCCTTAGACTTACAACATAATGGCAGATTTTATTTTAATACCCTAGATATTCAAAATCAATCAAAATGTGAGTAGTAAAAAGCCGTTTGGGTCAAAAGTATTTTCATTTAAAACCAGTTGTATTGCGAATAATAAGATAAATATTATTGAGAACATACTTATAATTAGCTTCAAAATTTTAAAAATTTAAAATTGTAATTCTAATTATTGCAAAAACAAACAAACAAACAATTCAATGAACTTTATTTCTAAACGTCCTCGTCGATATCTTAAGACGGATACAATCGTTTGAATTTTCGTTACATTTATAAATTGAACCGAATGCGGCCAAAGCTTATTTTTTTCAGATATGAAATTTTTTAGCTTATTTTTTTCAGATATGAAATTTGTTAGCTTTTTATTTTAGGCAAGGTATCAAATTGATTTTAATTGAAAACACAGATTTCAATGTTTAACATCCTAGAGGATATAACGAGTTGCTCAAGTTCGAATTCAGAGAAATCTTTTAGGTAGTTTTAGGTGTTTTATGATATACAAAAGGGAAAAGTAGTTTAGAGTTACTTGTTGTTTTTATGAATTCCGACATATCACTTAGGTCTGATGAAATATCAAATTAATTTTTACATGAGGTTTCTATTGTATATATTAGCCGGCTCAAATTTGGGAAATTAGTTTTTTGAGTATTACTTATGGTATACATATAAAACCAGTAAATGAAAAACCAAATCCCATATCCTCCTAACCTAAGAGGTGTTGCAAATTTCAAATCACCTTGGTGATTAAATATCGAAAAAGCGTAAAATGAAATTTTGGTCATTACATGAAAAGCCCATAGAAGTGAAATCTAATTTTTGCAGTTAAAGAGATATGTTGAAATTCGTTGAAGTTTACAAAGCGTTCAATATTACGGAATGTGAAATAAGTTTTAATATCTACGATTTTATAAAAAGCCCGCAAATGCAAAATGTATTTCTTTATTTTATTATCGTAAGGAATATGGGGAAATTCGTGAAAATATAAATGTATAATAAGCAAATTTATCGTACAAATTTTAAGATTCTTTCTTAAACGTTTCTTTAGATATGAAACGTGATTTATCTGGAAAAATTGTGGTTCCCAACTTTTATATGCTACTGTACACAATTCACTGCACATTGCGTAAATTTCATCGTCCAACGATCCAACCTCGAGATTTCTTACTCCGAAGTTTTTTCAAACCCCTACGACGTCCATCTCCTTAAAACTATTATTTGTACATAATAAATTCAAGATTAAGAGTTTTAGTTTTGAGATGTAAGCCGTTCAGAAGATATGGATTTTAAAATATGTCGATTGCAGTTTTTGAAGCTGCACGATCATCCATAAATGTAAGTTCCAAGTTTCAACTTTCTATCTCAAATCGGTCGCAAGTTATTAAAGCCAAAAAATTTCACTATTTTTTAATTAAACCACCACATGATCAACATCCTAAAAAAAATTATATATATATTTATATTTTGTTTATTATACTGTATATCAAAACATATCAAAAACTCAACTTGGGATCTCAATGGGATCGGGGTAAAAAAAAAAAAACGAAGAACATCAGTGGTTCTGAATTATTACATAGAAAAGCTACATTTATTTTAATTACTAACTCGTATGTAAATAGGATTTAATTATATGATACTAGATATATGACCAGCTTAAAATCATAAATTTTAGTTTAGTTTAGTTCAATAATAATTTAATTGAGCTACTAATTGGTTAACAAAATAGTGTTTTCTAATAACTTGATCTCAAAAATCATTAAATTGAAAATAACAAGAATTATCTCATTTGATATACCTTAATAACTAACCTTAATAACTAATAAACTAATGGTGATTTCTTTTCTGCAAAAACATGTGACCCGTTTCTGCCCTCAATTTTTGTTCTAGCAGTTCCGCTGTTCTATTCTCAAATTTTTTTTGACCTGCTAGAAAAAGGGGTTTGAGTCCGTGGCTAAAATTGACCTGAAAACTCGCATTTCTTGCCGCGAAAATTTCGGCGGTGCAACTCCTTTAACCTCAAATGTGCGTAAGAAACGATGAAAATAAGAAAAAAAATATCCTACGACAACAGCGGCAAACGATTTAAAAGCATACATTAAACTGTCCAACGGGTCATACGGTAATTAGAAATCATACGGAGCGTAGTGTAAATATATTTAAATTTTCATAATAGCTTTTTGACCTGAAACAAATAAATTACTGTCATTAACAAAAATATTTGAACTATAACAATCTATTTACTACGTCTAAAATCGTCCAAATTTTCTCTTTTTAACTTTGTGAAAACAATTTACATAATTATAGTAAAAGACCTAATTGATCAAATAATCGTATTCTTCATTTGCTCCACAAACTCATTCCTGACGGGTTTTTTTTAACCTCCGGATCCACAAAAAGAAAACTTAATATCGCGTCATTTGTGGGCTTCTCAACACAAAATACTTAAATACGAAACAAATGATTCTTTTCAGAATAAATGACTGGAAAGATAGACGTCTAAGTGTTTCTAACCAGAATATGAACACGATTCGTTCACAAACTTACAAAATATTCTCCTAGATCTGCACAAGACGACATTTTTCACCAGTTATAGTGTAATAATTATTTCACACAAAGTGCCAAGGATGTTCATTAAAATGATAGCCTTCCGCCAAGGAGTTCTCATAAAGTAATTTCATTTAAAGTTTTTGATTTATTTTTTCTGTCGTGGTGGTAAAAGGATGACTGATAGGATAAAGGACGTTTTCAGCTGTCGCCTCAAAATTAATTAAGCTTGAAAGAAATAATCACTAAAACTTATATAATACTAAATCCAACGATTTGCATCGCTTCATGCACTAGCTAGTAGGTGCCAGATCCAGTTTCCACGAAATAGATTTCGACAAAAACAGGAGAATTGATATTTTTCGATGTAAGGATACTGCCTCTAATAAATGATAATTTTTCTAGAAAACTGGAATTCAGTTACTCTTTACCAGGGGGGGGGGGGGGCAAGATGTTATGAATGTATATATTTTCATATATATTTTATATATAATATTTGAGAAAACAAAATTCAGGCTTTTGTGATCATTACCTTTACATGCGGGAATATGATAATGCCAGAATCTGCGTTTTCGATACACCTGCGGAAATTTGCTGCGAACTCCTTATTTATAAATAGTTTGAAATTAAAATTTTGGAAAATGCAGCTCAGGTGTTTTTTTTTTACGGCCATCGTTATAACTAAGTGGGTCACCCTTTAATGCGATTGCACAGCTATAACGACATAGGTTGAGGATAAAATGGTATGGTAGGGGATTTAGGGCGGTGGAACAGGAGGGAAACGTCTAAAGAGATCATTTCTGAATAGAGCAGGTACAATACTATCGAGAGAAAAGCATAACTCATGTTTTTTGGAAAATTGAAGGAGCGAATTTTGCTGCGCACCGCCTCACATATAAAAACAAAAGAACTTTGACTTACTTTATTGAATTTAAGTCTGAAATTTTTTTTCGCTTAATTACGATATGAAAAATTCTGTTTCACTCTGTTTTCACCCAGACCGGCGGCAAAATTTTTTCTTTAAATTCTTGAATGGAACTTCGGTAGACTCAATCATGACGGAGGAATTATTATTACACCAACACAAATTCCATTATTGACTTAATGATTTTATTAATTTAAAAAGTTAGGTATGTTCAAATTCCTGACATCACTACGCTAATAACGCTGTCAACATTCAAATTTGTTTCCAACTTTCCTTATGAGTGAAACTTTCCAGACAGCAAAATTCGGTCGAAACTTAGTGTACTTGCTTCTTAAGGCTTCTTATTTAAACAGCAATTTTATGCGTTAAGGTCATTCAAGTTATTCTTGTAAATGATCTTCGAAACACAGTTAAAATTCATTACCTCAACTAGTGAAGACGAACAATTGTTTTTCCTTTTTTTCCTATTATTCTATTTAACGGAAATTTGTTTAAAAGCTTCCTTTTCTATTGTTGGAATAAAAAACAACAAAAACAAAACGTAATTAAAACTTCACATAATACTAACTTCGGTTTTTTCAAACATTTGGTGATTTTATTATTTTCATTGTTATCAAGCCCAATTTTGTAAATAAACTTTCTCAAGTAGTCGTATACTGAGATAGGGCTGAAGATCTGTCAACTCAAAGAAATTTTTATACCGGTATTTTTATAGCTACGGATGAAAAATTTTCACTGAATCAAGTGAGCGAAAGGCACGGAAATAAAATGACTTCCCTTCGGTTGAACCTTATATTTTTCTTATACACGAACATTTCTCTTATCTTCTAAAATGTTTATTTGAGATAATTGCAGACATGTCGTTCAAGCGTTGTTATTTCTGTTCAATGTTTTGTTAAAAATGAGAAGTTAGTTATTTTTGTTGTTAATGAGAATTTCGAAGGATACGGATACAGCTCTTAATTATTTATAAAATATTGCGTACATACTAAAAAGTTATTGGCTTCCAATCTTTTTAGGATTTTAACTGTTGTTTCGAAGTATGTTTTAAACTTGTTCCTATTAAGGAAAACAATTTACCTTGGACTCAACATCACTGATTGCTTGCCAAGATACAATAGCCGGTTATTTTTCGTAGCCGGTTTTGATTCAATTTTGTTAACTTAAGCTATAGGCTACACCCTACAAAACAGTTAAAATACTCTGTGTATTTAAAGCAGAAATGAGTGGAAAAACACATATACTATGTATGTACAGTGCAACCCGCTTGTAAAATGCACTTTTATACCGTACTTTCGGTTATAACGTACCTTTTATCAATTCCCATTCACAAATGTGAAAGGATTTTATGTTGGTTATAATGTTCTATTTTTGTGGTCCCCTCAAGGTACGTTATAATCGGGTTGTACTGTAATTGTAATTGCACAATTACATCTATTTTGCTCTATAAAAAGATATAATTTAGGCGTCATGATTATATTACACTTTTTTACTTAAAATACTGTGTTATGATTTTACCATTTTACTTAAAATACAGTGTTATGATTTTACCATTCTCCCTTATGGGAGATGGGAAAATGGGAATTTTACACAAAAAGTGTGTAAAAATTACGACACCGTTATTTATTGATTACGACGCTATTGTACAATGATGACATACCTGATGTGTCAAACTACGCATATAATGTGTAATTATTACAAACTATTTGTGTATTTTTTCCTCTAATTAAACAACCATGAAATTTTACTACCAAAATCGATGGAAAACAGTTGCCAACTATATATAATAATGGTATTCTATTATTTCTTAGAGTTATCTTTAAATCGTCACACGCAAACATGAACTCCTCGTTTCCAAAGCGATTATTTCACTGTGGAAGGATCTATTGCCATTATTTATTTGCGTAGCAGTTATGTGATTGATAATGGAAGTTGTCCAAGGTAAGCTATCATAGAAGCAAATTTGAAGAAATGTTTGTTCTTTTCTATAGTAGATATTGAAAGAAATTTCATTATCGCGAAATTCTCGCCATCGCATCCCTATACTAAATAAGAGTAGGTGGCACTCAAGATCACCCAATATTTGAACCCATTTGGTGAAATTTGGTATAATATTCAGTAATAAGGCCCCAGGAACTAATTTGGCGTAATTATTTGGTATTTATCTAGCCGAACGAATATATCATAGATTTGTTGCAGTTGTTTGTTAATAACATGCTCTATATTAGATTTATTCCCTTCCGAGAAGATGTTAAATACATCGAAAAAATAAAAATTCAACATTGCTTGCAGGTTTTGGTCACACATAAGAGTATAAGAACCAGTTTCGTCTCCTTTGTAGCAAGTATAAGAACCATTTTCGTCTCCTTTGAAGCAATAACTTAATTTAATCTGAGCTTCATTAATTATACAATAGTAATTAATTTGGTCATAATTATATTAACCACATCGAGAGCTATCATTAGCCATAACGTAGATACTAGTACTGTGTACCCAAAGTCCATTGCAAACATACTCGTACATATATCAACTTCAAAGTGCTTTAGTGATATTGTTACAACGGATACCATAATGAGAACGTTACATTATACTATCCCCAAAAATGTCCTCATAATAGGTACTGAAGTGTTTCTCATAGTTTTATGCATTATGTCCTTTTAATATGCCTTAATGGCAAAGTTAAATTTTTATTATGTTCTCATGATGAGCATGTAATTCACTCCAAAGTACTTTCACGGAGAAAGTTCGCTCGCACATGAAAATGTAAATAAAATTTCATAGGGACATGATATACATACAAATATGATTTATGTTTTATGTCACATATTGCTTTGGATGAATCCGAATCACATTATCATCAAAAATAATTCAATGAAAGATATTTTCCGAGTACCAATTATTATTTTCTGAAGTATCGTCATTAAGTCCTATGAAAAAGGTGTTACCTAGATTCCATAATTTATTTTACATTGATTTATTCAGCCATGGTGAAAATCAGTTTAATTTGCCCTACGGATTATATGGGTTATCCTCAACGTGACTAATTGGATACAATCTTGAACCGAGAGAATTTCATTCTACGATGTGCTTCATCACGTTTTCTTGAGATAATTTTATATTAATGGTACTAAGTTCTATCGTACACTTTCCGTGTAGCCTTAAACTATTAATTATTGTTTTATGGGGCTGAAAATCGAAAAACTTATTTTACGATCAATACAACACAGTCGAGAGATACTATATGAATTTATGATAGATACTCTGTATTGTATTGACACCAATCGGTTGGTATAATGGTTCTTTATAAAATTGTTGATAATAATGATACTTTTACACAAATTCAAGTACCTATTGTTCGTCGTTGCATATAAAGTAGAAGAAACTTTTTTCGTAATATTTTTGAAGTTTCTTACCGGACAGTCAATAGAAAGCTCAATTTAGCATTTTTTCCAAATGTTCCCAAAATTAATTGTGTTTCAGATAGTGTTTTTCTCCGACTGCTGTTCTTGCAAAGCTTTCTTAAAAAAATTTTGGTAGAAAGTCAATAGCACAGAGCAGAAAAAAATACAGAAAGTTACAGGTAACATAATATACACTACAATTCAGTTCTTCAAGTAAAAGTAGATATTTTAATTACTTTTACACTGAATTACTGGTATTGGTAAATTATTCATGTACTTTTCAACTGAACCGTGCAATTAACATGAAATGACTCACAAAATTGCCCAATATTTCGTGTAAGATTAATTATACTTATATATGAATTGAAATTACGTTCTCTTTCGTGTAATTATACTTATCAATTTGATTTTTACGATGTAAACCTAAAAATAAAAAAAAGTAAAATGTAAATCCAATAGAATATCAAGTTAATTTGCTGCTTTCGAAGTTGAAATTTGATTGTAAACTGAACTTGAATGACAGAAAATTGAAAATTACATTCAAATTGACTGTTACATCATAATGTAAATTTACTTGCCTACAATCAAAAAGATGTAAAATTCAATGAATATTTTGTTTTTACTGTGTAGATATTGGTGCCAAAATTGAGAAGCAAAACTTGATATTTTCCATAATGTACCAAGTTAACTTTTAGTCTCAACTTAACCAGACAACGACATAGACTATCTATCCATGGACGTGCACTGCTCATAACATGATAAAAACGTTCGTGTCTACTACCAAATTACTTGCAAATTCGCCTGATGAAATACACATTTGAACTCTAGACTGCGACAAATTCGAAATTTAGGCAGTTTTTAGACAATTATTTTCAAACACAATTAAAATAAAGTAGTATCCGAAATTTGATCAGATCTAAGTTATATGTCGGAATTTGTAAAAACTTATATTGATACTGAAATTATTTTTTAGACGATTATATATAGCTATACAGCCCAGCCTGTTGAAGTAAGAACGAATTCGACATCTAAGTAGACATTACATATTTGTCGGGATTCGTCAAAATATACACAACCCACTTACTGAATATCAAATAATGTTAAAAGCTTTTTCATCGATTATATTTCAACCCCTTGGAAGTCAAAACAAATTCATGATGAATCCTAAGATACCTATATGTCGGAATTCATAAAAGGATTTGCAATAACTTTGTAGCCTCTTGGGGGTTAAATATAAAAAAATTTGTAAAACTATTCCTAGGCACTAAATACGCAGAAGTAAAAATGCGATAGCTTTGCAGAACTAAAAGATTTAACGAGATTCGTGAATATGTATAACTTTTTTTTGCCCCCATCTCTGCATCTGCACGCTAGTGAAAATATTAAAAATTTTACCTTATTTTCTTATACGTATTAATTTTGCAAAGATCCAACTTGCTTGGGCGATCTATAAAATACATACCATGAAATCTTAGCCCTGTACCCTTACCGGTTTTCGAAATATAAAAATCAAGGTTATACTTTCCACCCCGTCCACCACCCCCAAAAATGTTTCTCTCTGGTAGAGATTTACTAGGTTTCTGTAAAAATATAGTCTGTTACGAATATTGATACATACAAATTTCCAAATTGCGAATATTTTAAAGTGAGGCTGTCTACCATACAAACTTGATTTTTAACAGGATTTGCTATCAAAACTCCCATGTCTCAAGTACCTAGAAGTAAATAGAACAAATACCTCTTCATTAATTTTTTTTTGCGGTAGTGTAATAACTTTAGTTGAATTCCATTTTATCAGCTTTCAATTTTTGACAGAATAAATAATGGAAACAGCTTTCAAATTGTTGATAAATTATTTCTAACGAATTGGATGTACTTTAAAACTCCCAACGAAAACTCTAAGTGAATGCTACGTGTTAGGATTGTACCTATCATTTTCTTGATGAATGTTGAAAAGGTTCAATCAAAACTTTCGCAATAACTCATTGCATTTGGTATGTCCGACACAAATCGATCGGAAAACCCCTTACTATGTTCTGGCTTTATAACAAACCCTTCAAACTATTATTCATAGCTCACACAGTTGATAGCTCTCCATTCTTCTTGCCAGTTTTGATAAACTATTTCATTTTCTAGCTAGACGAATTTAAATACACACAATTTGCATCTGGGTATATTGAATACGTAATACTGCCTTGAACCTTCTCGAATTTATTTAACCCTTAGCAAATCCCCTCTTAATTACGAAAATCGGACAAACCATTGGCCAAAACCCATGCACATGAACTAAATGATTAGGCCTAAGGTTATTTCATTTTTGAGGAAATAACCCTCAAAAGGATACTCTTATTAAGGATATCCTTTTGTATACAAATACAAGTGTTCGAGTGGTACAAAGGTGCTTTCTTAAAATTCGATCATGGTCAGTTTACAGGTAAGTATATCTGCAGATTGAAGAATAAAATTCTCTCAAGTGGAATATTCAAAGGTTTCTAACGTTCCTTTCCTCCCTTTGGGTATCAATCACAAAATAAAATATATGTATAGCAAGAGATCAAGATTAGGTGGGTTACGTTTTGTAAGCTAAATCTAAGGGAGGTTTATTTTTGCCCAATATTATGAAAGGCTTGAGTAAACAAAATTTTAATAAAATACGATTTTCTCCTTATGAGTTTGTATTAGTGTATTTGTGTAAGTGGTTTTACTTAAGAAAATCCCATTGTTGATTTCTTCAAGGAAGCCGTCCACCCACCCATCTATTCGTTTAAAATATGCCTAAGTTAGGCGGCTTCGATAGACTTACATACAGTGCCGTATTAATTATAATAGTAGTTAAGGATTTCTGTAATCGAGAGCGTGTTGCCTACTTGTATTTATAGTAAAATGATTCTTAAGTCTGTATGGAAATTAGTTTCCGGAATATTATAGTGGAATAATAACTTCCTCGTAGCTTATATTAATCATCAGTAAACTCTAAGAAAATGTCACTACTGTTATATTAGGAATTACACCCACTTGGGGGTTGAATATTCAAATAATTTTAATTTTAAACAATTGTAAAAAAAAGCCCAAGGATGTTGAAACATATATTATCACTCCTAAGAGGTAGTGGAATTCCTGAAAGGGAAAAAATCCTGATATTGAGTCATATCTTAATATATTAAAAGTCCGTGAAAGAAAAATTTATTAGTTTTATTCTAATTATACCTGAGAGATATGACTAAATTCGTGAAAATTTATGGAACCTCCTTATACCGAGTTCGAAGTTCTTGGGAAAGAATTGTTGATGGTGTATGGAAATGCGATTACCTAAAAAGAAAAGAAAAAGTCTTCACTTCCGTCGAGAACGAACTAGATTTTTTTTTAAGTTCGTAATTCGCGAGACTGAATGCGATAACCTAAAGAAAAGGATGACCTAAAGAAAAGAAAAAGTCTTCACTTAACTCGCGAACGAACTAGGTCCTTTGTTAAGTTCGCGATTCCCGCAAAGGAAGTATGTAGTTGCTTCGCGAGGGAAGTGAGGACCATTTAAATTTTTTGGTTTTTTTAGGTTATCATATTCAGTCTCGCGAAATGACGACCTTTTCATTTTATTAGGTCATCACATTTCCTTACACCATTTATCAACAATTCTTTCACGCGAACTGCGAATTAGAAGAAGGAAATACTTCGCGAGGGCTCGTACTAAATGTGATTTACTTTCCAGTTCGCTTGGAAACAAATGCGATGACGAACTACTTCCTACAAACGAACTAAGACCGGAATTCACTGCAAACTAGTTCGTTCATTTCACTTATGGGAACGCTCTTCCAAAGTAGTTCGTTCACGAACTACACAAGCCTAATACGAACTAGTTCATCTTTTTTACTTACGGGAATAGTTTTCCGGACTTGTTTGTTCGCGAACTAAACTGTATTTTTTTTACTACCTTAAAGATAAATATGTTTTTTGAATAAATGCTTTTCCTGAAATGTATACATTAATGTAGAGAAAGTAAGAAATTTTATGCTTAAATGTTACAATATAAATAAAAATATTCTTGAGTGCGTGTATTAATTTAACGACCTTTTGTATAAGAGCTAACCAAAGAAGTGGAAGGATTTCACTGACTAATAACCTCGAACTTTATTATCACTCAAAATTTCGACTTCGTGGCTGAACTATTTCTGAAGTTAAAGTGAGTTCCGTTTGTTGAGTAAAGAAATTTTTACAGATGGCTGAGTTCTATGCATTACAAACTTTTGAGCTGGGTTAAACTAATAATTCTCTCAGATTTTATGTAAAGTTTCGTTGAAAACCTTGGTGCAGTTTAGACTGCCTTTACTTGTACCTTTTTACATATTTTTCCGTATTTACTTTAAAATTTAAAATTCAGTCATTATACATGAATACGTTAACTCGAAAGAACTTTTAAATGTAGGAATACTGGCCGACTACTGAAACTGATCTCGATCGTACTAAGTATAGTGCCCGATCAGAACCTTACTATCTGTAGATGAACCCACGCTTTGTCAAGTGCTGAAGTCAAAACTATCCTGATCAACCTCAAGAAAAAGATGGCTTCAGGTGAGTGCAATGAA
Source organism: Beris chalybata (assembly GCA_949128065.1). Taxonomy (NCBI): domain Eukaryota; kingdom Metazoa; phylum Arthropoda; class Insecta; order Diptera; family Stratiomyidae; genus Beris; species Beris chalybata. The sequence continues at coordinate 25,216,611 of OX421896.1, read as the reverse complement.
CGCGACATCTCACATAGTAAAACTATGTAGCTGGCAGAACCATCGAATACCATGTTTAGATGCAATGTTTGTCCACTTTATGGAAAAATGACAGATTTGGTAATGATTCTGAAGGCCGGGCAAAACCACTCTTTTAACTGAATCAACGTCCAATTATCTTTGTCTGTTCTGGCCAAAGAAGCAGAGAAGGCTATTCGCAAGAGACTCCAGGAAGCAGTTTGAATTCATCACAGAGAGATTCAGCAAAGAGTTTACACTGAAGCGATATTTTTGGATACAGAGAAGGCTATTGCCTGAATATACGGTCAGGGGGCAAAATCTCCCGGAAGCCAGAAGTCAAGTAAATATCTTGGTGTTATGTTAGACATGAACCTGATTGTTAGCCAATAAAGCCAAACGGTTTTAGATAAATGCAACATGGCCAAAAAACTTCTGTGCACCATGAATAAGGCTTGCAGTGGGCTCTCAGCAAGCTGCTTCCCTATAAGGCAATTATCAGACAAACCATTCACCGACATGTGGTCATGCTGCCAAGATATCATATCTGCAAAGTACAGGTGAAGCAAAACTGTTGTTTCAGAGTGACTCTGAATGCACCAAGTTTAATACAGTTGCGCACACACTGAAGCTAAAGTTCCCACTATCCGGAAATTCTTCAATGAAAGTTCTTGAGACGACCATTCAAATCCACTAATCCGCCATATCGCAGAATATGGCGAGACTTTTTGCTATCGCTCTAAGATGGCGCTTGCTGATCCACTGGCATAGCCCTTAATCGATAGGATGGACGGTGATTTTTATTGAGATGTACTCTCCGTTATTTTTAAATTAATTAAGTTAAAATAAACTTGTAATCTCTAACTTTATGCTGGAAAGTTTTGAAATTATTAAACCAGTAAAACACATCAATAGGTACATAGTAGTCATGCCTATGAGGTTTACTGTAATTTCCATCGATAAAAAAATCTCTACTCTAAGTTTACACAACTCCTCGTAGGTAGTTGTTCGAAAAACGATTTAGTAATCTAACGCGCACCGCCTTAAATGGGATTTTCCTGGATACGTCAGCCCCAGCATTCCGGGATATAAAAGCATATTGAAGATATTTTAAATCACCCAGGAATTCGGGATAGGTTGAAGGTAAATGGAAAAAACGTCTAACTTCTTAACCGACGACCAACTTTGAGGCGACGGAAAACTTTTAGTGTATTTAAGAGTGTAGAATCGCAAAAAAAAAGTAAAGTTACTAATGGATAAAAGTGATATGGAAATGGATTTGGCATTTAGGTTTATCACACATTTGAAGTGGATTTGGTGGTTTGCATAACTCACGCCAACATCAGAGCCACGTTAAAATTTACACCATATCAGAACTGTTTTAGGTTCGCACCTCTGCGGATTTGCTGCCTGGGCATCATTAAATTACATAACTCAGTTAAATTCAGCTTAAACCTAATTAGCGTAAAATATGGCTTTCACAAACGCATTTAGCATAGTTGAGGTCAGTTGAGATCACAACACTTTCGTCGCTCTTACGGAAATATTTTTCGTAGTGTTAAAATTCGTTTTGACACCTGTAATTAAGTATACAATAGTCCCATTAAGAGATTTTCGCTTCCATAGGGTGCGCATCAAATAAAAAGTAATTACAAAAAAGGAAAACACTACCCCCAGTAAATTTACAAATTAAAAGATTTTAACGGCTGCCGCTTCCATTACCATTGGCGCTTTGCAATGCCACCCCAGAAAAAGGGGTGAATTCGCGAGTGACCTTTCTTGTTCGGTGCTAATAAGAATCTCGTCCTTATTTAATTAATTGGCCGCAATGACCCACATACCCGGATTTTTGGTTTAAGCCGGGAAAGCGTTGAGTAATTGGATACACGAGTTTGAAATTATGGCATCTAAATGAATTTAAAAGCTTCATACATGATGTCCGGCTTTATGCAATAGATAGCGTTATGATGATGTACTTAGAAGTTCATTTCGGTATCATTAGTGCAGATAAAGGTCGAAAAAGGAGCTGTGTTTCGCCGATTTCGAGGAAGTCACTTGATAAATCTGGTCATGTTCTATGGAAGAGCGAGGCTTAACCGTTTACTACCTTTTTACGTCTGCATATACATTGAGCCCACTGAAACAAAATTTGCTTAGGACGGACTAACTTAATTGATGGATTTAATCCATTTTTTGGATAGAAATTGCCATACCTAGTTGAACGTTAGCAACGCTTTTCATCTGATTGTTAAAATGAATCTTTGGATGACTATAAGTTTTATTAAAGTTCTATCATAAATAATTATGTTTGTTTCTTGCATTTCACCCCAGGTGGTCCTGTCGCACCATCACCTTCTTAAGCAACCAAGCGTATGAAGAATTATGACCCCGCAGAGCAGAATAAGTACTACTTACTTATTAAGTAGTATGTCAGACATCAGAAAAAATCCCTCGTAGACAAGGATGGATGTGACCTGTGCTACAAGGTATTAGGTATAGCGACCAATAAAGGAAGAAACTCACCTTTTTATAACCTAATGTCACCTCAACCCGCGCGCTTACTTTTTACATTGTACGACTAATAATTTGGCTATTCTGCTTAACGACTCTAATTTCATTAATAATTTCATTAATAAGTTGGCCAACTATTAATCGATTGCACTATAAGCATTTTAGAGCGCGTATAACACCAACTAATATAGTTCGATGCAACTCGGTTGACTGTGGTTAGTTCAAAGCATTAGTATCACATGTGGTAAATTTTGATTAAAGTACACACGGTTTCAGTACGAAATTAGTCTAGTACCAAAGTATATTGTTGGATTTTTGATGCAAAGCGTGCGATGCCACAAGGGCTGCCAGTAAGTTTTCAATGATTTTGAGACACAACCTACAACGAGGTTCAACGTGTTCAAGGCAAGGAATGGTGTGCCATGTTTTTAGTCAAAATTAATATATATTTTCCAGTTCTAAGGCACTGTACACATTGCATACGACTGAATGAATTTTCCGATACGATTTTTCGTTTTTCGACCTATTGTGAAATCTTTAGCTATTGAAAAATTAGTTATAATCATAAATTATAACATTTTGAAAAATATCATGAAAGAAAATCCCCAGAAATTTGTTGTTTTAATTTATAATAAAGCGAAAAATGAATCCGTCGTACGACTGAAAATGTTCGTACCGACAAACGGACTTTTTTTCAATATTATCAATTAAAATCGAAATCCTGAGAAGTTTTCTCTTATGATATTTTTAAAAATGTTATAATTAATGATTTCAACCAATTTTCTAATAGCTGAAGACTTGACAATAATTAGAAAAACGAAGATTCTTAACGGAAAATTCATTCGGTCGTGTGCAATGTGTACAACGCCTAAGGCCTACAGGTCCTACTACAGATAGCTGATAACAGGTATGCAGCAATCCTTCTTTAAAAATATCATGTAGAGCTTAGCATTCAACCTACAATACATTAAAGCTTAAGTTTTAGTCCACAAAATAAATTAAGTAGAAGCAAATTAAAACAAAAAACGAATCAATAAAATAAATAAATATTAAATTTGGTGAAATAAGTGAGAACAATTTAAATTAAGGAAAAGCAACAATAATTAGAATAAATGAAAGAATATGAATTTAAACTCTGAAAAAAGTGTAGAACTAGCACTCTTCAAGATACATTTATTTCTACTTCTGATATTATTTTTTATTTACTTACTCTTAATGCCTGTAGAAATCGGACTCGCGATCGATTCTGATTTTGTTGCGAATACGTTTCATTTTCATTTCAGTGAAAAAGAAAATCAAACGAATCGTCTAACTTCGTGGTTTCATACATAACGTCGCAAAATTCAAATAGATGAGTTGAATTACATGAAAATGAACGTAACTTTCAATTCATATATAAAAACATAGTAAATTTTACACGAAATGATAAACAATAATAATTATCTGAATCTGTTCATAAGAATTATACAGTTCAGTTGAAAATCGCATGAATAGTTTACTAATATCAGCAATCTCGTGTAAAAGTGATTTAAATGTGTACTTTTACTTGAAAAAAATATAGGTGCTGGAAATTTCTAGTAAAAGTTGGATAGAAATTTCAATTTCCTTACAACAGTGCATTTGAAGACGGGTTAAGGTTAAGTTGAACTATGCCATAGACGGTTCCAAGCCCGGTTGAGAAATGGAGTTATCCTGAATGGCCAGGAACACCAGTGCGTCTCAGGAGGTAGGCATACGTGTGTATGATATAGTTAGACTCGAAGCATAGCTGCGAGAACTTCAGTGTATCATATCCAGCTGAAAACCCCCGCCCTTTTCCTGCCAAGGTGTAATAAAGATGTAGAACCGGCCCTCCAGGCTAGAGGGTTGAGCGATGTGTTAACTACTCATCTTCAGAAAAACAATCTAGTTTCAAAACTTGATCCACTGCCTCGGATTGAATTGTTTCAACAGCAACGACCACGCAAACGAAAAACTGACTCAAGAGGACAAGGTCCGATTTGGACTGTAGCGCCATCGTAAGTAAGTAAGGTTAAGTTGAATTTTTTTTTGGTAGATAAATTGGGTTGAGCTGTACATCAAGGTGTAATGGAGGCGTGGGATGCATTTTAGATGAAACATTTTGGGTTGAAGATCTCAGGAACCTTTTATGCTAGGAGGCTAAAAGTTATAACTTATGTAGAACTACTAGCCGCATCAAGCGGCTATGCTAACATATTTATGGTGCTTTACCTATTATCGAAACTGCATAGCCATCGGTTACCAGTTTTGCTTCAAGTACTGTGTTTAATGTTTCGCCACTGTCATTTTCCATTTAGGTTTCTATTATTTTGATTATATGAAATAGGTAACCGAAGTAGCTGATTAATCAGATTAATCAGTTGATCGATAGTTTTACATCCGACAACATTTAAAATTATATTAAAAATAGTTTAATAACTAAGGGCCGTTATTATGACCTTCACTTAAAATTTAACCAGAACTTTGACTGTAAGTTTCGTATGAGCATCTGTCAGTTAGTTTCAGTTAGAACGTTACTGACGATCGTAGGAACGGGCCTAAGACTCGTTGCTACGATCGTTAGATAAATCTTAATCAGAACTTTAGCTGCAAGTTTTATAATTTAATATAATAAAATATAAACTATTATACGATAACGTTAATATCAATTGATAAAAGTGTATCAAGTTTATGTAAAGCAAAATAGTTCTAAAGAATAAACTTTCGACAAGAGAATAAATTGTCTAATCCATTTATTGTTTACGATTTATGTAAAGTTGAATAATTGTAAAGAGCAGTTTTGACATGTGCAGATAGTTTCTCGTAAATATCTCAACTCCACAGCCACCTACCGGGTCCAAATTTGTTTAACGAATTTATCTTTAGTTAGTAGTTAATATATATTGTGAATTTGAGCAAAATCGATCCATAAGTACAAAAAATTTAAATATCTCGACTACGGTGCCACCTTCTGGAAGTGAAGAGAAACCTTCCAGCAGACCATACTAAACTATCGTTCAAGTATAATGTCAAAGGGGGCGGCGCTTTTCGAGTTTTAGACGCCGGTACTCCGAACGAACATTGTTATAATGTTAATACATATGATTGTGGAGCTATTTGCATAGGTAGGTACTTCGAATTTGAAATTTTTAGATCATAAATAACTTAAGGGGTTACACGCAGTCAGAAGACAAAATAAAAACTAATTTTACCTGGAAAGACGTTTAAATTTATTTACGTAAAAATTTGTATATATACAATATTATTTATTTCTGAAAATAATGATTTTTAGAACTGCTATGGCTGATTGCCGGGTACTCCTATAAAAAAAGTGTTTTACGGAGACCACGATATCTCTGGATACGATCACCTAAAATAAAAGAACTAAAAATATTTTGGCAGTATATAATAAATCTATAGTAATGGATGGAATACGGAAAATATTATTTTTTAACAAAATGGCGAAAAAAATTTTTGATTTTCGATAACAATTTCGGCCTTAAAGCTGTTATAAAATAGAAACAATTTATTGGCGAAAAAAACCTCCAAAAAATATCTTTGTAAAGCTTGTGTAAAATTTTCAGACTTATCGGTTTTTGCCGGTTCCGAGAAATCGTGGCTACTGTCTTTATAAACACAGTTTTGAGCAAAACGCGTTCAAAGTTTCAAAATCTCTTTCAAATTGAAAATCTCATATAATAATTGGTTCGGGAACATCAAACCAATTTCTATCAAGATTTGCTCCGGATAATTTAAATTCTTAAGACAATGAGTTAATTAAAGACTTAAATTAATGGTTTCCTAACAAGTAAATACGATTTGCGAGAAAGATTATCCAGAGGCATGTTACAGCCGAGCAACCAAAGTTCTGCTTAGTAATTTCAACAAGAAAATCCAATATTCTGCTTATAATTTTACAAAATATCTCATATTACGTGCAAAGTGCTTCGAACAGTACGTCCGTAAGCCACTATACGTAATGTGAGTGAAATATCAGACACATACAGCCTAAAAGCAAAACTCAATAAAGGTAACAAAATTAATATTTTGAATGTTGTTTGCTTCAGGAGCGCAGCTCTTCAACATAACACTGAGCAAGACGGAATCACCGTCCTCCCGTCTTCCGAACTTTGAACATATTTTTGATGAATTTTTGCCAACCAGAAAATTTAATGAAATTTCATCATATACGAGTAGACCTTATGACTTTAAAACATTTGAAATTAATTTCGATGAACTCGTTCACAACTACATAATTTCCCAGTAATACGTGATTTGATTTTCAATTCGCTTTGCTTTGTATAGTACGGCGTAGACATGAGTTTCCACAAGGTACTGTACATTTTATATCCTGGCAGCTTTCACATCCCTTACTCTCTTTTTTCTTAGTAACAACTTTACTTTTCTTACCGGTCGTATTTTTTTGTTTTTCATGTTCTGCAATTTTTCCATCAACCCTAGCCGTACCTGGGCTACCTGAACGGTATCCAACAATCTTCGATTCCCGTCGGACACTGATTTTAATTTAATTTTCCAACCTCGAAGCAGAAGAGGTCTGCGTGAGAGAAATTTCTTATGGTTGAGGGGTGGTGGTGATGATGAACAGTTTAATACTCCCTGGGCGTAGAAAGGATATCCGTATGGATGTAAGCCCGGAAAAGCGGACATGCTGTGACCAACACTAGGACATAAATTAAAAGTACGAGGAGAAAAGTTTTTCCAATAATTGGGAAATTGGGATTCGAGGAAAACGAAGGAAGCGGCACCCGGATGAGGGATTGGGAACAATTTTCACGGTGTTCAGAAGTTCAATCGAATATTGCGAAAATTCCTTTCATTACTGAACTTGATTAGCCCGTAGGGCAGTTGAACCGTTTTCATGAGTATTGGGGTGCAGTTGCTAAAGGCATTTTTTATCCTGTGGCTCGGTAGGAAAAAGAAGGTAGTACGGGTGATTCAATCCGCATGAAAGTCTGGAAAGCCAAAAGTGGTTTGATGAAAGGCTGTGAGGGTGGAAAACCACAGAAAGTAACTGGTGTCAATTAAGGGAAAAAAAATTTTTTATAGAGGTGTTCATGATGTCACCGGAAATTGTTAAAAAGTTAGGAGGTCGTAATATGACAGAGAGCCCGAAAATCGCCCATGCAATCAATCATTTGTCCATATTCGTACCATTTGCGAGATATATGCCGTTCTTAAGCATTTCTTCTCCTTTCTTTGTCTACAGTCAATTCTCTGCAAAACGGGATCGCTAACCTCATTTTTTTTATTTTTTAGATAATTACAAAAGTATCTTTTGTCAAATTTCATATCAGGGAAGGTTTATTGCGCTAGCTTGAAGCTACCTTTCATTTCATCTGGTAGTGGTTAAGCCACACCGCCAACCGGGGCTAACTCTAGTAACAATTTCAAGACCATGTTTGAATCGATTCTTGAGATATACATATTAAAGATACAATTTCTCTTTTCTGTCGTAATTGTTTCGAAAGATTTTGTAGTTTTTAGCCACCGTCCTCCAAATATATGTACACCTTATCTGGCACACTATAGCATGCATACCAGCAAATACACGGTTTTGACATGTGGACATAAACTATGAGAGAAATATGGTTTTTAGAATAGAGGTCAGCTCTGAGTGCATTGTTATGTTTATATTCTGGCAACCAACAGTCTACAGAGTAAAACATCGGGGAGGTCACCTTACTTTACACGGCTCTACATACGTCTCTCTTCTCAAACACATTTCCCCTTCTCGGTTGTTTTTCATATTTCCGAAACATTCAAGCGTACCACCATGGGTGCGGGAAAGCTCTCATCTCAACACATGCAGTACACAAGCTCTTTTTGAGTTTGCAGACAGTTTTTACTGCGGTGGAAGTGAAAGAACGGTTAGTTTTGAGCAAAAGTGTTTGTAAAGCGATTTTGAGCAATGATCGAGTAGTATATAAAATCTGCGTTACTAGTAGTGCGACTTTTAGTGCGATTATTGAAAGTAAAATATTAAAACTTTGCTATATATTAGTTTTAATCGAATTGTGTTGTACTGCCGAAATCAAGTAGGTCCTGATTAGCTTTTTTAAGGATACCGAACTGGACTTAAGAGGTTAACCTTTAATACACTGTAGTGTACAGTCCAGTCAGCTTTAGAAATCGGGCCGGATATGGCATTACACTAGTTGGGGTTAATAATTTTTAGGGCTCTTTGGCTGTGATATAACCTACCAGAACAAAACCCTAAGTCCGCTTTACTTCCGTCCAACCGTATGTCCACATCCACGATAACTCAAGAACTCCTTGATCTAGGATGTTGAAATTTGGAATCCGGTTGTATTGTTGAATTTGAACGAATAAGTCAGCGAAGTCTTCTGCCCTTCAGGTAGCCTCCATACAAAGGGACTAAAAAACACGTTTTTGAGAATATTGGTCGATAACTTCAAAATTCTTGTCGTTTTCTCAATTTAATGTAACTGTATTGCATACAGCGGAACTGGAATGAAGAAAGTCGAGTTAACTTGGTGGAGGTAATACTCTAGGATCTAATAAGAATCAAAAACCTTAAGAATGCAACTATTGACACGATTTTTGAATTTTAAAGAAATTATTTTCGAATTAAAAGTTAGATCGGGCTGTTGAGCAAAATCCTCTCACTTCATCGGAGACTTCGAGTTTTGGTCAACAACTTCAGATATTTTCAAGCCAGGATTTTGAAGTTTTGTAAACTTTTAAAAGATTCCAGGCAAATTGATAAGTAGGGCTTGTAGTCTAATGAGTCCTTCCAGCAGACTCTACGTGAAAGTCCTTGGGAAAGGATTATTTCTGTGATTTACCTAAGGTTAATACTGAAGGAATAGACAAAACTCTTTCGAGCAGCATCCAAACGAGAGTCCTGAAAGAAAGGCCGATTTCATGCGCACTCCGAATGCAATTTAAATCAATGTTTATATCAGTTAATGACGTCAGACGTAGCAAAGCTGTGTCTCAATTTCTTTTCGGTTCGTGTTTTTGATTTTGAAGTGTCAAATAAGCATCAGCTAAACTGTTATACATAACAGCAATCCTGTGCTTTGACGTCAACATAGACGAAGACGAAAACGAAGACGCAGCAAGGTGTTTGGAAACGACCTTAGATCGTTTCCCAATACCCTTGCTTCGTCTACGTCTACGTCTAGTTATAACAGTTGTTACGTCAGACGTAGCAAAGCAGTGTCTAAATTCATTTTCGGTTCGTGTCTTGACTATCAGTCAATCTAAGCAAACGGTAAAAAATTAAAATTTTTCTATGCAATTTAATTAATTTTTGATTTTTGAAGTGTCAATTAAGCATCAGCTAATTCATTTTGTCTGTTTAGCAGAGCTTTTTCTAAACTGTTATAATAGCAATGCTATGCTGTGACGTCAACATAGACGTAGACCTAGACTTAAGCACGGAATTGAGAAACGACCTTAGTACTTAATCGAGAGTATTAGACAATTGGCTTCCAGTCTATCGTAACTGCGGTGTGATTTTGCGAATTGACCAATTCTAGAAGTGTAGAAACTTCGCTCTTTCGAATCATGGTTGCCCACTTGAAATAGCGTGACCATTACTAGGTGGGATTCGTACTAACGACCGTGATATTTGTAGACTAATGCGTAACCGAAGTCTGTTTGTTCTAACTCGAATATTTGTGACCAGAATTTTAGCCAATGCCACAACCATGAATCATCCCCATTGTTCTTATGACCTTTTAGGTACTCAACTCTAAACATCGAACAAATTGAAATACTTTCGTGAGTAATAAAATATCCAATTGTTGGAATAACAATACCTGCATTTTTGCATCATTTACAGTATACGTAGGAAAAGTTTGAATACTTCGGAAGTAGAGTCCAGTCACCTGTGAAATATTTATTAAACATATTATTGAAGTTAAATGACCAAGAACGAAATTTTTAGCATAAGCCACTAGAAGAGTGAGTAGTAAACATTTCAAATTTGTTTCCACCAAATACAATTCGTACGTATCGATTTCAAATCTTTCGTTGCCCCAGAAAAGGATCATGATGCCGTCTCTAGCACTTCAATACGGCAAAATAATCTGCCAGAAAGCTATTCCTCTCGGTTTCCTTCCCGAAGTAATAACAATTCGAAGTAGTAAATTCAGTCGACGTTCGAGCACGAACAATTGAACGGTCTCAGAAGGATCAAGTAGGACAAACTTCAGGAGCACCTCAGGATTTCCGTTTCTGTTTTACATACAAAACTGAGTACAAAAATCAATTTCATATTTGACTGAGCAAATCGAAATACACCCATCATAGACAAGGAGTGCGAGTACGTGCACAAACCGTCTACACTATGTTTATATTTCGTCAATAAATACACGAACAATCGGAAAGATGAATTTCAATTCGAATGAAAAAAAAAAAATTTCCCCAGCAAACGTATATAAAAAAAAGTTTCAATTCCATCGCCATGAGTATTCGGCTCGACGGCACCTTCATATTGTATAAAACTCAAACGCGCCACCTACAGGACATTCATGTTCATGTTTTAATTAAAAAAAATTGAATCTGATCTCGGTCACGCATTTCAATTTGCATAAAACTAATAGTGATGCTCTTTGGAGACTGTCTGGTCTGCAATCAACGATTCAACACATGAATGCATTCAGAATTAATTTCGTCCCACATGCATATGGTATATATGTATAATCTATGACGGTATCTCAAGATTTAATAGCTGTATGATTGAAAGTTATGAATTCTTTATTTCTAGAATCTGCGGTAAACTTATCTACTGTCCAGGGACATTTTGCTCCTAGTGTGAGTATTACTTGTAAATTTCACTGGTAGATGGCATAATCTCACTGTATATGACCTCGATTTTCATAAGGGACCTTATAGGATGCACAAATTGAAGGACACGGGCGCTGAACCGAGATGACTTTAGACCATGTATCCTGCAGACCCTGGCCCAATTTGGGCAGTCGCTCCATTGATGACGAAGCTTTCGAAGAATGTTCATACTCCCGTTGAGATACTAAGGGCCTAAACATAATACGGACTTCGATAGCGGACTGCGCAGTCCTATGTGCTTGCAAAAAATTGAAGTCGCGGTTGATATTGTGTTCAACACCGACTGCGCAGTTGAACCTGACGCCGAAGAATATGCAAATCGCAGACATAGTAGAGGTAGGGGTTGTGTTTTGTACTAACGTTGAGTTTTTTTTTTGTTGGGTAGTTTTAGTCAATACCATTAAGTGGTGAGGGTGTGCGAAGAAGGTCACTACGGAGAGCGTTATGGGCAACTAATTTCGGTTCCTAGATCTCAGGACACGCTTGATCTCAGGACACGCTTACCTCAACTACAAGCTACATTAGGGGATCTGTTTGCAAAAAAAGTTAAGGTTGAGGAACGATATCTAATTGTTGGAATGATTATTGTAAGTATTTAGAAGAGGAAACAGTAGGTACTCAAATTATTATTTACAATTTGACACTTCTTTTCCTTTTTGTTTTGTGAACATTTCCATGAAAGTCATATTCTGCTACCGATCAATAGATGCGCTTTTTTGGTTTTGCGCCCAGTTCGCAGTGTGTCAATGAACACACTTAAGAGCCGGCCTCCGGTGCAGGAAGAATGGTTTTCTGTATCTCCGGTACGGCTTATGCTACAATATTAGAACTAATACGTAGATGTACTGCGAAAGCAGTTTAAGGGGAAAAAAGTTAAGAATTCTATTGGCGCATGGAGGTGGGATAACAAAAATTTCCGTGGAAAGGGCTTGACCTATATTTTCACGAATTTCGTCTTATCTTTTTCGCATATATTGATCATTTTTCGTTCTTTATGCCCTAAAAGGCTGTAAGGTATTGTGCAAGTCATCATGAAAAATAAATCTAATAATATATCAAATTTAATTTCACTTCTATATATGTACCTTATCGCCTAAAAATTAATTTCATGATTTGAGTTCTTACGAATTCCGTCATATCGCTTAGTTCCGATGAGTTATCGTATTGTTTTTTTTTATTTTCAATGACTTTAGACACAATGGGCCAAAAAGTTTCAAATTTTTTGGATATTCAACCCTTTACGATTTATGTCGATATTCATCCCCTTTGCTTCTATTAAAGTTGAAAAAATATTATAAATAAAAAAATTAAACCTATAACGACAGTCGAAGTAGTTTTGTTATTTTTTGGGTAGAATTCCGTAATACGTTTAACGCAGAAATGCTGTGTAGTTCAGGTTTTGCGATTATCAATCAGTAGAAATCCCGTCAAAATCATTGTTCTATTTAATTTAAGCCCTCAGTAATCTGTTTTTATCTCTCCCAGTTTTATTGCTGACCTATCTTCCATTTCTATTTTTCGTTTTTGATATTTTCATTGAAAAGGATTTCTTAAGAATAGATCGATTTTCTAACGATAATATAAATTTAGCCATCACATCCTAATACCACATAAAATAGACGACCTAATGTCCAGTTTTAAATTCGGTCCTATGTTATCCACTAGAAGTAAATCCTGCAATGAACTCAGAGTTTAGTTTATATCGTAATCCGTCCTTCATAAGCTTCATAAAGCACTCTCGAGAGTGTCCATGAAAAATCCTTATGCCTCTGAATCGAGGGTATATGTGCTTCTGTAATCATCAGGAATATAAATGTTAAGCTATAATTTATACTTAGTTTCCATTCAGAGAACATGTGCTCCTCTATATGCCATGAGCTCGACTACTCCTTTCGTAGATTCATTTCTCGAAAGCCTGCTCGGTTCTTTACTGACAGCCTGTAATCCTTTCGTGAAACACGAGTTGTTAAAGGTTAAGATGAAAACATATTTTATTTTTTGTGATATTTATACGCTGTCAGTAGGGTAGAACGAACTCGAGTTTCAAAGTTCCTAATGCCTCATATGTCTGGATTCGAAACAGGCTGCTTTTCGAATGGTTCACATTAATTTTTGGTAGTTATTAAATGATCCTGGGGGGTTTCTGCGCTATTTTCAGACAGAGCACAGAAAATGTTTTCGGTTTTCAGGGAAAATTGTCTGCCAAATCCTTTCAACTTTGTTTCGAAGGAAGATTAAAACTTTTTGTACACAGTGCACTTTCATGATGAAAACGATCTTTATTCAGACTTTGTTGTTTGAAATAATACCAACTGCTAATACAGTTGGTAGAGTTTTAAGCATGAAGAAAGGTTTTGAAATTCTGACCCTGTTAATATTACATTAAATCGTATTTATCCTGATTTAATTTAATAAATAGCAAATGTTCGCGCTTATGAATTTTATTGTTTCCGCTATATTTGGATCGATATGACCGGCAAGAACAGTTTATAAAAAGATAAATGAATAATTTTGTGTACAGTGCGAATTATTTATATATATTTGAATTTAGATTTGGTACTGCTGTGATAAAGCATGCCGCAGTTACGAAAGAGGTGTATATCGTTTTGATATACACAATTCTCTATTCCCAAGAACGGCAGACCTTGGAACAATGGCGTTAATTTTATTGATTCGTGTTTCGACTTTGAAACACACTTACTGAAAGGATTCGTTACTGTAACGAATAAATACGATTCACGTATTTATTTGTGTTTGTATCTAGAATTACTATATAGTAATGTGGTTCGTAACTGTTTCGTTTCCCTGAGTATAAAATCTGCTAGTTATCTGGGCGCAACTTCATTATCTTTGGAATAATTCGGAACGCGTTTAATGCTGTACATGTTACTATGCCACTGATAAACTTTAAAATAACGTTCTAAATAGCCTCCTTAGGTTATCTGTCGTATTTGTCAGTAACCATCTCAGCATAAACACGTTACCGACTTCCACTGAAAAAAGTAAAAAACTTATAATAAATAACTAGAACAATTCCTTCAAAGAGTTTTCTCATAAGTAGAACTAATTTGACAACTATACATTTCTAAAAATTATAAAGAAATTTGTGAAAATATCAACAAAAAAACTTTTACACCTCTGTATGCCAATGAAAATGTTAACGTTTTTTTGATTTAATTACTCTAGTGGTACATCTACGTACTAAGATTCAACTTTTTTAGAATAAGCCGTTTCTGAGATATGACAAAATAAAAATTTATTTTTCCAAACTGCTTTTATACTGGCTGTATAATTTTGAGATTTCTATTTTTAATGTTTTTGAGATACAAAAATCTTTTTTTTTTCCCTTACCTTTTTTCCATTTTCCACTTTTTACTGTGTTAAACGTACGATTCTAGACATATAAAAACAAATTTTAATTTCAAAAGGCTCCACTTGCAATCAATACTACTCAATAAAAAAATTCATTGAATCTTACATCTTTTGAATAGCAGGCAAATAAGCCACACTTTTTCAAGTAAATTTACATTGAGATGTAATAGTCAATTTCGAATGTAGTTTTCAATTTTCGTTCAATCAATATCAATCATAAATTTTCAACTTTGTCATTAGCAAATGCACTTAATATTTTCTTGAATTCCAGTTTTTGACGCGTAGGTTTGGCGCCACTGTGTCACCGAAGGAGTTTCATTTTCGATTCAGTAAACAAATCGAGTGAAGCGTGGCTAAATAAATTACTTGTTTTTCGTCGTATAATTGCGATAGATAAGTAGAATTTCACGAAAAAGAAGGTTATTTTTAATTCACATATATATATCGAAATGTTGGTTTTTCATGTAAATTGTATGCTAAATTTACTAATACCAGTAAGTTTGTGTAGAAATAATTGAAATGTGTGCCCTTACTTGAAAAATTGGCATACAATGGGTGCAGTTAGGTTAATTATGCACCTATTCATAAGGTTTTTTTAACATTTATTTTTCTTAATTCACAAATAATCAATCTACTCAAACATCTTACTGCCAAGTGCACCAACCATAATAAACAATAGTTGTAAAGGCTTTAGATGAGCCTAGTTTCTAAACAATGAATGTGTTTTAACAGTATATATATTTAACAGTATTCACCGGAAACCTTGTATTTTCAATGGATATGTCTTTTTATATCAGCAATGTATCTATTTAATATACGTAAGAATAAAACTATGAACTGTGAGATAGACAAAAAGAACTTAATTTTCAATTTATTTATGAATATAGCTAATCTTACGCGAAATGCAGCAGTGCAATGATGTTGTGAGCCTTTTCTATAAATTGTACAGTTCAGTTGAAAAGTACATTAATAATTTACTAATCCCAGTAATTTTGTGTAAAAGTGATTTACATGTTTACTTTTACTTGTTAAAATAAAATATACTGGAAATTTGAAGTAGGTGGGTTTTTTTTTAAGATTACCGAACGGGACTTATGTGGTTAGTCCTTAATATACTGTAGTATACAGTCTAGTCAGATTAGGAAAGACAGTGTACTATTTTTAGCTACTGTTTGGCTGTGCTATCAGAACAGCAGTCTTCTATACAAATCAATTACTGTCTGGGAAGTCAATGTTCTCATCTATAAATGCGTATTTTAACTCGCCACTCCTCCGTTTACCTCGATCGTTTCATGAAAATTGTCTTACATAATTTTCAGGGTCACAGCTTGCGCTCTATTAAAATTCATTTGAAATCCTTATTTGATATTGATTAATTTCTAATTCACTCACATAGTTGATTTAATTTTAATTTTAATTTATAATTTATTTTAATTTATAATTTATTTTAATTATTAATTTGCTTATTATTCTCTTTTCTTCTTATTATTATTTTTATTTTAACTGTATTCTTATTTTATTTTTGGTGCATTGTTTTATTGGAGTTTATATTCTGTTCATTTCGCTTTTCTAAATAAATAAATAAATGTTAGTGAATATCATAAGAATGTAAACAGAATCATCTGCTCAGTGTTAAATCCTTTTTAGTAGGGACCCTATTCAACATTTCGCACTATATTCACAACTTATATTAATTATTTATTTATAAATAATTTATGCGTAGAGTTAGAGTGGGAAGTGAACAAAAGACCTAGTACACTACCACTGGATTACACCTGGCTAAGGTTAGGTAGGTTAGGTAGGTTGAGCAGGATGGACTCAAGAACTGTGCCACAGTCCATCACGAGAGATCCATTAAATTTCAAGTAAAAATTGGATTGAAAATAATTTTTTTTAATATACCTCCATATACCTATGTACATATGTTACAGAAACCAAATTTTATCTCCCGGTATAATAAGTTCGAAAGAAATTGTAGTCCACAGTTCTTTACTCCCCTCCTTCTCACCACACCTCTCTTCTTAGAAACCACCTTCCAACTTATATTTCCATTTCCAAATGTTCAAAGTTTCATCCACTTGGCATAAGTGGTTTTGCCTTTTTTAGGCTTAAAACAACGTTTTGGGTTAGTAATTTTTTTTTAAATTTTAACCGATCACTATTAAATTATCAGCTTGATGACGCGGTCTTTGGATCGAGACGGTTATAATAGACGACCTTAAGAAACCAGAGGCTGATTTGAATGCCTTATTTGTAAAATAATAATTGGTGAGTTTTTATTACTTAATTGAATAAATTGGTGTAATACTCACATTATTCTCTCCTTCGGCAAGTCAATATTTCGAGGAATTATTAAGCCCAGTATTTTCAATATCCGACCTATTCCCAACCCTTCAGGTTTTTTTTCAATTTTTTTACAGCCGTGTCAACATTTCCTTTTACATGACAGGTTATAAAAACCTTAAGCCTCTTTTTTTTTCCAAGTAATGCCTCTAATAATTTTCCTTCAAGACATGTCTAACATCTATAAAATCTTCAAAAAATAAGAAAATTTCTATCTAATTCTTAAAAATGAAAAGGAAGTAATTCGCCTGCGGAATCGATATTTAATATCACGCAGCTCCAAGCCTCCGCCTTCCTTAAAAATATGAAACATCCGCAGTGCTTCCTTCCGTATAAAACTCCATTACACCGAATTTAGTTCGTCTTTTTATGTGGCAGACTTGTTCTCTACTTTTGTTTACGTTGTTGGAAGGTGTTTTGATCTTCACCTTTCGCCGATGTGATTCTAATTTCACTTTCCAATGCCTAAAGTCATCCCAGTTTAGAAGCTTTACGGGCGACGCCATGAATTTTTCATTCGACAGCTTTGACAAAGAGCGCCCCATCCAGCATATTACTATTTACGGAAGAGGAATTCCTACCTTTTTGACTAAGGAAAAAAATGAAAGCGAAACGCAAGCGGATAGAGAAGTGTCCTTCAGGACCAATAACAGGACCATCCCATGAATATAAAATTCGGCAAAAGAAGATTGATACAAAAGTGAAACCGGAATGGGGAAAAGGCTTGTAGAACATAAAATACAACATCCTGACAGCCACTAATCCGATAGTCTTATTCGCCTTGGCATTGGAAATTTTCTAATCTTGGGATATCCTTCTAGATTCTAGCATCGGAATCAGCAGCCTGGAATTGTCGGACGGAATGATGCTCTATGGTGGTGTCGCAATTCTTTGACACAAATGTGTCCCGAAATTACTGCGAATGTTTACTGACAGCAACAAGAAAATTCATTTGATTTATTCTTCTCATTTTCAAGAACATCTTCCAGTTCAATGGGTCGTTGTCGTTTGGGGGCGGAATTTAATTTTGAATAGATCTTTTCAGGGTAGGATTGTACTGTGTTGGATTTTCGTGTGCCATATCATGGATGGTGACCTTCTGTTTGATTGGTTGCCATCTAAATGTGTTAATTATGACACCAACCCAATTTCGTAGTCACTTGTAGAGCTAATTTTTCGTTGAGCCGCATGCCAGTTGTAAATCCTCGAATTTAATTGTAATTTATTATGGAAATTTCTTATAATCCTTTATTTGTTTGGAATTTTTGGTTGAAATTTGGTTAGTCATTATTATACCATAGATTTAGTGTGAAGCCGTGAATAATGCGTAGTTTTAGAATCCACTGGAACAATTTTTTTCCTTTTCTGTTTATTTTAATTCATTCTTTATTCAAATTAAATTTTTACTCGAATTTCAGCTACAAAAGCGAATCGTACGCGTATCTCATAATTATTGCAGGATTATCTGCACGAATTTGATATCTGGTCTAATTATCTGAGGTCGTGAATTGCTCTGAATTGGAGAATTGGTGGGTGGTATGACTTGTTAATTTTTTCTACCGAGAGGTTCAACGTAAAAAATTAT
This sequence comes from Beris chalybata, assembly GCA_949128065.1. Taxonomy (NCBI): domain Eukaryota; kingdom Metazoa; phylum Arthropoda; class Insecta; order Diptera; family Stratiomyidae; genus Beris; species Beris chalybata. Next base: position 25,197,965 of record OX421896.1, on the reverse strand, counting down.
TGAAATTATTTTTAGACGACCATAAAAAAGTTTGTGAGTATAAAATAAATTCCATCTCTCATCAAGCCTATAAAGTAATGTACATAGTAGACTTTGTGAAAACATGTACAACCCTTGTTCAGACCTGAACATGGCCTTAGTTAAGGCCGCCTGTAAGAGCCGAAAAAAGACATTCCCGAAAAGCTCGGGCGGCTTTTAAGTCGTGACGGGCCACGGCTCGCGTATTAGTACTTATCGAGACAAGTAAGTTTTGCCTGTTCGAGACTAGACGCCGATTTTTGACGTACATAAATACAATAAAACCACACAGTTTTCCCTTTGTAGAATTCGATCGAAGTTTCGACGAAAGAGTTCTACAAAAGAACAACAGATCTAAAATAAAAACCAAAAAAAAAAAAAAGCCTACTTCAGGTTGCTCCATGAATTCGGGTTCTGGATTCGAGGAGCCTGCTGAAGACAGGAACGTCTCAAATCAAAAAAAAGAACAACACGAAAATGAATAAACAAAGGGAAAGATTTAATAGAAAAACGTCTTCACAAAACCGGCATTTTTATTTCAATTCCTTTCCCTATTTTCAGGAAAGAAGGGATCGGACTTAAGAGTACGAACAACCCTCCTACTCTCTACTATACCCTGTACAGACTATTGTTTTAAACGTGTTTAAGTAGGTAAATTTAAAGTGTTCAATAAGTAGTGTTCAAAAATGCAACTCATTTTACTTTGACACGTGATAGCATGATGTGATTTCTTTTGAGAAGTAGATATTTAGTTGTGTTTCATTAGCAAATTCATGCCTTCTTAATTGTTTGAAACAAATGAATTTGAATAATGGTAATAAAAAGGGAATTTATTAGCTAATGCAGTCGTTGCAAAAGCACAACATTGAGGTTCTGCAGTGATAAATAATTTCTTCCAAAGTTCACTTCGATTTCCGCGAGAGTCGCAGTACACACATGATTTTGGTTAAATGCGTTGTAACTACGCGTTTTTGTAAACACCTTTAGAAATTTTTTTCAACGCATTTAACTCGATTGAAACGAGTTTATCTCGTAGTCTGAACGTATTAGTAGAGGCGAGTATTGAGTATTCTTAAAGAAAATTCTATACTCTTATACTCTATACTTTTATGCTCATAAAAGTAATAACGATTCGACATCTTAGAAAAGAGCTAAGAAGTGTGACGGGAGCCGTAAAATTATCTAAACATATCTAATTTTCTTTTGACTTAAATTACTTTCTAAGAATATCTACATACACGTAGAAGTTTCAAGTTTGTAACAGAAGCCATTCATGATATAAAAAACACACCACCCCAGAACCGAGTTAAGCCTATCATAAGATGTATACTTTGAACGGAACCCTATATAATTACCAAGTTCCAACTTTATACCATTAGCAGGTCTCTCTCACTTTAACTCGTTCTTCCAAATAACCCATTATTTCGCTGGTAGGGTTTCCTTAGGCTATAGCTATTTTATAAATTCAAAAATGCTATCTTCAATATTTCTTGAGATATGAAATTTTAACATCATTGGGGGATTCCCCCTTTGAAAAATTGTATATCTACCAATATACACATTTAACGAATTTTATCTTCTCTGTGTAATTGTTCCTCAAAATATTGCGATCTAAAGTTTGTGTACCTTCTCATCCAAGAACATTACTACAAACACAAAAAAAAAAAAATTTTATAGCTTCAGGACTTTTGTATGGAACTTTGTGAAGAAGTTGAACTCACTAATGAACTCAACCTAACTTTAGATAAAAAAATGAATTCCAGTAAAAACTTAATCTTGAATTGTAGTGAATTCCAGGAGATTAATGAAAGAGTTTGTGAAGAACTTTTACACGAAGATCTTGCTTAGCTTTAGTTATAACTATTGTTAAAAATGTAGTGTAATGTAAAGAAAATTTGAATTTCACCAGAATTGTTTAGAAACTAGTGCCAATCAATCAATCAATCAATCAATATTTATTAGTTTAGTTTATCCACTTATGTTTAACATCTTATAATTTATAATTTAGAGAACATGTTTCCTAAAATTATTTATTCGGGAGTTTCCCAAATAATTTGACACATGCCACTAATTAATTAACTTAGTCATGGTTTTTCACGTTTCATGACTAGTAAGCCTCGTGTACACTATCAAGTAACTTGTGACATTTCTTGCTAGAGTAATATGATGCGATATTTACTGTATCTGTCAAATTGCAAAAATTTTACTCTAGAAAGTAGCTCTACAAAAATTTTGCAAGTAAAACTTGCTCTTCCGTATATACTCCATCACGAAAGTTTCGTGAAACTGCCAAAACGAAAAAGAAAAATACCACAATCCTGGAAATAGTTCCACATTAGTAATAAACAAAAACGTATCCTCGGAGCTCCACTTGAATTTTAAGTTTAGTTTTCGCACGTAAAACAGAATTATGATACCTAAAACTGAACTTACCTTTACTTGCTAGTGTACACAAGGTTGTAAACATGAAAAAAAGCAAAAAAAAAAATTTCAGTCCGTCTGTACGCTGCGCCGTACGAAAAATCTTTTGAAGACTCGTAGCCCTTAAACGCTTTGAGATATTCAATTGAAGTTTTTTCCGTTAATAGACTGGGTAGGCTCCTAGAAGTGACCAAATTTTGATGAGTGTAGGTGGGAGGGGGGAAGAATGGGTATGCGTTTTAGACGGGATATTTTGGTTTTTAGATCTCAGTAACTGCTCACGCTAGGAGGTTGAAACTTGAAATTTATATAGACCTTTGATAATGAACCTATTTGCATAAAATGTTGGTCTAAGCGAGTGGAAGTGGGGGGGGGGGGAATAATTATTGTAAGATTGTAAAGGGTGAGGGTGGGGGATGGTGAAGAACAAAAGTTTCCGATTTTTTTATCTCGAGAACATATAGTGATATCAAGCTGAAACTTGGTATTTAGATAGAACTAGTATAGCAGTAGTATGTTGAAAAAATATAATTTTAAAAGGGGTAGTATGGTACGGGGGTGGGGGTACTTATCCTAAATATGGAACGGCTTATGTTAGAAAGTTGAAACTTGGTGTGTATATGTAAAACAGCTAGAAAAAATTTTCATAAAACTTTCAATTATTCATTGGTGTGCAGAAGGAGGGCAAAACAAATGATCGGTAAAAATGCAATGCATATGTTTTCGCTATTTTCAAAAATTTCACGAGTTTCGTCACTGGGTTTGGAGGTTCATTTACCACATAGTACATAGTAGCACACAATGTAATACAAAGTTTATCGTCCACTCATACTTCATAGTGGCAGAACTATAGCTGATCATCACTTTGATTTTAAATTTTGAGATAATTCGCCTTCTTTACATAAATCAGTATAGCTGTCTACTTATTCGTAAACAATAATCTTATTATCTCGATAAAATCTGCAGTGTAATTAATTAATCCTTTGTCTACAGAAAATACTCGATAGTTTACAATAAATTGAGTAGTGTTGCACGATTAGCATCACTTCACAAAATTTATAGCCGGCTACCAATTGTTCTTTGAACTCCTTGGTTATCAAACCACGCGTTATTATCAAAACCAAACCTAATGTGAAGGAAAAGAATAAAATAAGGGTCTATTAAATCTACTGCTCTTACGGACTAGGAAGAATGATTTCGATAGTCCAAATATATCCACATATGATGATATAACTGCATGATAACGACCACACCAGGATCGACAACCTCCCTGGCGTCAAATAAATTAAGTTGGAACCTTCTTGGACGTCGGTATTCTTTATGGTCATATGTTACTTTTCTATACAATGTACGTAGATCACTTTACTGTTTTTGTTCATATTATCGATGTCGTGTTTTTCGCACGTATAGTTGCTTGCTGTACTGGGAAGTTCGGTTTGAACACGCAAAGTAGCAAATGTATCACAATTAAGTCACTCAGAATGCCAATACCCCGCCTGGTGTACACTAGCATCCGTTTCGATGCTACATCCAATACAGCATTTCTATGACCGGTATCTCAGGATATTATCCCCACATGTGTCTTCGAATGTGGATATTGCTGGCTGGAAACTTTCGCCACATACTTCCACCGGATAGGACCGTACCAACTTACGTATACTCGTAGTTCGATATCTTCCGAAAATCTTCGTCAATAAATCATTTCGAAAATTTCCACCCTTACATCCATATGTTATCTCCTATGTAAAATTGCTACTTTTCCTCGCCGTCGCTTTGTGAAATGATGTAGAGTCGGGGGCCAATACGAAAAATAGTAATTTCGAGGAAAAATTTCTTGGCTATCCGCTACCATCATTGGTTACAACTTTCCGAAACAGCATGCCAAACTTTATTTTGATCGTGGAAACGGCCTGCCAATTTCTGATGAAAACTCCATGACTTCTGACATAACTTGACGTAGCAGACGAGGTAAAAATTATTAAGTGATAGACTTCGATATACGAAACCCCCTTGAAGGTGTTTACCGAAGTTTTTCCGTTTTCTTCACCCGAATATCGGAGCGGTAATGCTACTTGACGTATACACACAGTCTTTTTGAAATCGATGAGTAAAGGGCTCGCTCGTGAAACTTTTCACAACTCACTCTTTGCGTGGTACTTTCGTCGTGAAACTTTTTAATTAGAAATAAAATTGTTGAGCAACGTTCCACGCGCAGCAATTCAAACATAACGAAACAAATTATTGTTATTTTAATTTTTTTCCCCAGCAAAGCGTTAAGAAAGTTTTCTGAATTCAATTAATTTAAAATTTTCAAATATATCTTTTTAGGTTGAGTTCGGAAGTGGAATTAGTTTTGAATTAATTTCAGTATGTAAATGGGACTTTTAATTTCGGGAATTGCGTACGTTAGTAGTGTTCAACCAATCGAGTGATTGGTGGAGTAGCGTCAAGCCCAGATGCAAGACATTTGCGACCATATATCGAAAAAACAAACATATTTACATATGTATGTACATACATAATATTTTGATCAATTTAAAAAAAAATCGCTACCCTAAAATTTTTCTTTTTCACGTTTTGTAATAAAAGCAAAACGTCCGCCGTACGCCGAATATCGCCCGCTGTTTGCAAAATAGTTTAAAGCAGCAGTCTTCAACCCAAATGATCTCGCGGGCCGCTTTGGAAATGCATCATAGCTCCGCGGGCCACATATCATTATATATCCCCATATTAGATTTTCCTACTCCAAAAAATCGCCCTGCGGTAACATTGCAAACAATAAACTTTTCGTCAAAATATAGTGTCGCAAGAAATTTTTGAGGAAAAATAATCACGCGTTGAAGATCACTGGTTTAAAGGCTCGTAGCTCCCAAACCCTTTCAGAAATTTAATTGATTTTTTTTATGGGTAGATGTGTGGCCACTTTTAAGGGGGTGGAGGTGTGAGTGGGGCGGTGGGGAGGTGTTTTAGACGGAAAATTCTTTTCTAGATCTCAGCAACTGCTTAAGCCAGGAGGCCGAAACTTAGAACTTATAAAAAGCTTCGATAGTGAAATGCTCGATAGCCAATATTAAGAGATTCAAATCACGAAAATGAAACTTAAAGATTATATGTAAATTTACTAGAAAAAAAAGACTAGAAACATAGTTTTGAGTAAGGAGAGTGATGTGCGGAGGCTTGATAAATGTAAATTTTTTTGCGGAGGCAGTGGGGAGATAAGCATTTTTCTTTAAAGTCTCGTTTCATATCTCAAGAACGGTTTAAGATTGGTGCTTACTGCTTAGAACTTTTATAGGAAGTGGTCCTAATATACCCCTAATAGGGGAAAAAATGTTGGAGGTGTGAGTGTAGGTAGTGAGTGTGGAGGAGGGTAAAAAAGAAAAGTTTCCGATTTTTATATTTCAATAACCCATAATCAGGTGTTTTTCCTATCTAGGGAATGGCTTATGGTAGAAGTTGAAATTTAATAGTTGTATGTAAATCTACTAGGAAGTAATTCAGTTTTGAATGGTAGAAGCCAAATTATCAAAAAAAATGAAATGCATTTATTTTCACGAATTTTGTCATACCTACCCAAGGTCGAATTAAGATCTTCTTAAATATTGAATTAATTTTTATTCTCCGGATTCCCCATGTAGGTAAATGTCTAGAAAGTGTTATTAAGAATTTTTGAAATTTGACCACTAAGGTTGTATAAGGGGGTCGTATACATTTTGATGAATTCAGACCTATCACTGAGGTCTGATTAGATATGGAATATCTTTTCACTTCTACGAGTTCGTGTAATAATCGCCTAAGACTGGTTTTTAAGTTTTTACCTTTCATCCCCTAAAAGGGTTGAATACGTTTCCACGAATTCTGTCATATCTTTTAGAAGTAAAAAGAAATTGAATTGGTTTTTACTTCCTCGCGCTCTCTTCATATTTATCTAGGAACTCCTTTCAGGTTTTTTGGATATTCACCCCCAAGTGAGTTTAAAGAGGTTGCAAATGTTTTCAAAAATCCCTACATACTGCTTAGATCTGATGAGATTTTATTTTATTTAGATTTTACTTCCTAAGGCTTCCTATATAATCGCCAAAAACTTGATTTCAGTACTTTTAGATATTCAACTTGAAAGAGAAAGGTATACTTTTCACAACTACACCATATTTCTTAGGTTTGATGAGATATTAGATTGGTTCTTACTTGCACAGACATTTTTTATAATCGCCTACAAATCCATTTCTCCATTTATCACTTTTCAACCCCCAAGGGTTTGCATATGTTTTAACAATTTTTACCGTCCCTTATTTCAGATAAGATATAAAATTGACTATTATGACATTTGATGTAATACCCTCAAAAACCAATTTCAAATTTCAAAAACACATGTGGTGTGAAGGTTTTACTTACGTTTTCACAAATATTTATTTCTATAGTCTGATGAGATACATACCAATTTGATTCTTATGAAATCGGCTAAAATTCCGTTTCCCCGAATTCGGAAATGTAAAAAATTTCAAGTTCCCGACTTAAAGCATTCGGCCAACAATCGAGAATGTGTGGTTTATTCGATCTTGTGTGGAAGGCATTACAAGGAAAGTGCATTAACGAAGCTAGTCTTACGTTTTCATTTTGGTAAAATTTCAACTTCCGAACTCAATACGTTTTTGTGAAATCGTATGTACAGACGAACAAAAAGACAGACGCAAGGATAGACTACAATTGAACAAAAAGAGGGATAACGTTTCTTTCATCTGAGGCTCCATTCTAGGCATTAGAAACTTTTCCGGTTGGATGAAACTTATACCTATATAATGCACTATAACAATAAATATCTTGTAATATTAAATGATGAAAATTGTTTGTTGTTTTACATCACTAAACTAACCAGGTATGTTGTGTATGTGTTAAAATTAATAAATTAGGACCGTTTTAATTTCCCGCATCCCACATTCATTGGGTTTTGGTACTGTTAATAATATAATATGCACAATCCTGATTAATAAATAACGTTTCCGAATTGCAGGAAATACTATGAAAATAAAATACTATTATACATATTACATATTTTTTTAATAAAATCGTAGAAACTTCCGCTCGAGTAGAGTCAATAGAAAAATAACAAAAATGCTTTTATTAGGGGTGTTTTTCATGGACAGAATACACACAATACAACAATGTTCCCATGGTTTTGTCTCACGAAAGAAAACAAATAATTTTTAACTACGCGCTCTATTGTAGACAATCGCATAATCCGGCGTCATATAGTCATAAACTTTATTCTATATCCGATAATAAGGATAATTCCAGTTTTATGGATGCACACTGTTTACTTATATTTAAATAGGAGCATTTCGTTCAACTCGATTGAATGCGACATTTTGCTGTTATATGGGGGTTTGAGTTTGGTATATGTGGGAAAATTTTTTGATATGGCTGGTTATGTAAGTAAATTGTGGCATATACTTTGCGATATCCCCTACAATTTCAGTTCCGTAAAGTTTCATTCATGCATGCATCAACGATATAAAAACATTTTTATTCTTTATATTCGTGAGGTAAGAGCATGCCTTTTAGAATTTCATCTTTCTTGATTCAGTTATAGGTTTATAAAGTTTCAGCACCCCATATAAGCATAATATATTTCAACATGCTACGCTGGCAACCCGAGCAAGTCTATCAGTTTCTAGTAAGGAATATGACAACCTTCTAATCTCTAGTTGGAAGGCGAAGAAAAAGATTCGATTCGGAATGCCTCGCAATATCCAACGGTGAATCTTCTGTATGCTTCTCGAATGCTCTTCACTCACATGTTCTTCTTTCCTCTTTTGAACAGTTCAAAATTCTCGACTCAACACAAGCTGTAATAAGTTCTAGCGAGTTGAATCCAGAGACAGTTCGTACGATCAGTGAGTTCAACGCGAAAATAAGTGTAAAGCGATTAAGGGCCCGAACACAGTGCTTCCGTTCCGTTTCACGATCTAATCCGTTCCGTTACGTGCAATATCAGGGTTACGCCATAATGTTCCGTTCCTTTTAATTCCTGACACACTCTCTCTTCGGCTTTCGTTTGTATATAGCCGCATTTTGTTGTAGATCTCTTCATGAGCTTGGATAAACTGTTCATCATCCATCCATATTTTCATAAACAAACTAACAGCTTACGTTTTTCAAATGTCACTTTCTAACAAGTGAGGTTATGTGATCTGTAAAAGTTGGATTATGGTCAACCTGGGTTAGTGAATCTGATAAGAATCTAAACAGAACTCATCTGCTCAGTGTTAAATCCTTTAGTAGTAATCCTATTAAACATTCCGCACTGTTTACAATTTACATTAATAATTTCAAAGCCAATAGCAACTGAAAAGTTCTTATAAATAATTTATGCGTTATGAGTGGGAATTGAACCCACGACATCGTTTACAAGCATAGTACGCTACCACTGGACTACACCCGGTCAATAATCACGGACTAGCGTGTAGCTGTCCACTTCACTTCCTAGTGTTCCGTTGGTCTCTAGCATCACTTCCGCCATTGAGTATTCTTATTGAATTCGTAGAGTCAATCGTTCTCCCCATAAAAATCGAAGACATTTTCCTTTAATCTATCTTCTTTTATTAGTAGTAGATCTATCTTCTTCTTTTAGTAGTGTGGGTGGCTTAGTGGCTAGAGCACTTGCTTTCAGCGCACCTGGTACCAGGTTCGAATCTGCTTGGTGACAAGTAGTTTTCGAAAATGGTATTGGGTCCCAGACTACCAGTGCACTCAGCTGTAAATGAGTACCTGAGTTAAAATCGGGGTAATAATCACGGACAAGCGTGTGGCTGACCACTTCACCTTCTAATGTTCCGTTGGTCTCGTAATGAAGTAACTCTAGCATTACTTTAAGGCCTAGGCCCGATTTAGGCTGTTGCGCCATTGATTATTATTATTATCTTCTTCTATTCATGTTATATTCCAACTCCCGTGAATATTTCCACTTAAAAAAGTATTACAATGTCTGAATATTATGAATATGTGTACCTTGTGAGAAAGCTTCAAAGTTATCTATTCACTTTGTGTTGCCACCATTTCGCACCCTTAACACTTGCTTTCCGAATGCTCTCCTCCCTACAGCAATTTAAAAAGTTTCTTCTTTCTGAACGAGCCTGTTCGGCAAAAATATTTTAATAAATTATTTCTTCAAGCCCCTGCCAAATGTAACCTGGCCTTAGTTGCTGGGAAACCGCAAGCGCTCTCAACTGATAAACATTCTTTTCTTAGTGTGGTGTGGCACCCAATTTTTGATTAACTTGTTTTTGAGAAATTAAAAAATCGAATAAAATTTCATAGTTATTTTAGACCACAGCCAACCGTGTGGTACTTTAGATGAAATACTGAACTGTGATAAAATAGGGACCTTGACTTGAGTGACTACAGTTTGGTGGTTGCTCAATAGAGAAGGACAATTACTTCCATTCCCAACTCTATCACTGGAAGATAAAGAAATAATCCTGTGCCACCAAACAACCAACCTTGTGCCAAATTTCGGTTTATAGCTTTACGAATATAGTTTCGGGGGATAAGATTTCAGGAGATATGATGAAATTTGTGAAAACATACATGACCCAATACATCGCCTTGTGGGTTGAATTTCATAAAATCTATATATCATCAGACCTTAGAGATATTACGAAATTGGTAAAAACGTATGCATCCCTGTACAGGAGTTTGAATTTCAAAAAATCGTAAGATGTGCTTACGTGCAATCCCTTCACATCACCTAGAGAGTTGAAAATGAATAAATACCTGAAATGAGTTTGTAGCCGATTATACCCATAAAGGCTCCGTGGAATTAAAAGCCAATTTGATAACTCCTCAAACGTAAGATATTTGACGAAAATTGTAAAACGTACGCAACCCTGTATCACTGTGGGGGTTGAATATCCATATGATGGTATGATGATTAAAGCCTGACGAAGTAAGAACTAAAATAATTTCTTATCGGACTTAAGGAATATGATTGAATTCGTTAAAACGTGTACAACCCTTGCATGAAAAGTAAAAGCTTTTAAATACGACTTTTAAGCGATTGTATATAAAGTTATACGATAGGGATTTATTAGACCTACTTCCCGTAGGCTACGTTAGCTGCTGTCTAAAAATTTGTTTGATCTATTAAGTTGAATTTTTTTCAGCGTTGAGCTTCATATATCTTGGTTAACAACCAAAAATTCCACCAAATTGGTTGAAATATTGGGTGATTTTCAGTACCACCTACCTTTATTAGTTTAAGGTTGCGATAGCAAGAAATTTAAGTTTTAATATAATTCGTGAAATGAAATTTGTTTCAACATGGTCTATATAGAATATTCCTAAGCAATACCACCAGCTGTCAGAATGTTATGATACACCCTCTGAAGAGTCTATACCATGCGATGACGAAACAGCTCCTTCGGACCTAGTCCAAAACAATTTTTAAAAAAATTGGCTGTCCTCAAGGACAGCGATTAATCAACATCGAGGATTTCGTGTTGGGGTTTCACTCTAATGACTAATAACTCTAAAATTAAATACTGCCAAATTTATTTCCTTTCGACCGTCTGTTATTTTAACCTCTCCGTAGTCTGAATTCTTTTGTTGCAGCTGCGTTTGTGTTTTTAAATTTTTTAGAAAGTTTTGAATTAAATTTTTAAAAAATTTGCTTCATGCTATTCAATACTGAATTTTTCTTTTCAATAATAAATTTAGTTTTATGTATGTGAACCCTTATGAGACCTAGCGCTGAGAGAAAAAAGGATCTAACATATTTTTGTTCATTGTAGCTTATTATAAATTGCTTAAACACTGAGCTCTTCAACAACGGATTTATGTAATTTAAAGAAATCTCTATTTTTCAAATTATAGCATAGAATTATTTTCACCCATATTTTGGAAGCCAGCAAGGTGATCATGGTAACCAAGTGAGTCTTTGAATCCTTAAAAATTGAATTCTCCCATCAAACAGTTGTGTTCTTAACTTTTTTTAAGATTTGGCAACCTAAGTTTAAGGTAATTTAAAACTTTTGTAGTACTACAACTTTTAACATAGTCCCCCCAAATGTTGTTTCAAATAGCCAAGAAGAATGTTTTCAAGTAGATCGGGAAATAGTTTGCAACCGTTTTCAACGATCGCATGTTTTGAAAATGAAAATTGTATCATAGGCGGGAACAAGAAAACCGCTATTTTGTATGGTAGGTGCGTCTATTTCAAAACACTCTTATATCTGAAAATACAGGTTTCCGGTAAATACTGTTTTACTTTTTTTTGCGTAACGTTTTGGACTCGACTGAGTCCTTTATCAAACATAAGCTACTTACTATATATAATGAAATGATAATTTTGTGAGTCAAAATCCATGAAAATTTTAATCATACCATTCAAAGTTGCCGAAACTTTTGTGCTCTGTGCCAAATCCAAAAACCAGAAAATGCTCCTGAAAACAGTACACCCATATACACCTTAACGTCGCGAAACAGAAGCACTTCTTATATGCGTTTGAGCCCGGTATTTCTCTGATCCGTATTAAGAATTAAGCGTGACGCTCGCCAAAATAGAGTCGAATCGGGAGAATAACAACATCAAACACTAAAAACTTTTTATGGCAAAACTCGCAGGACACCACTATAAAAGAATTTGCATTGGACAAAAGCAATGAACTCACACATCTGGACTGAACTTTTCACATCTGTAGTTTCACATTTAAAGTGGGAATTTGACCCGTTTGCAGAACATGCAAGCAAATATCTAAGCTGCACAGAACTTTACACCCTCGTACTCGGCGGTATGGTCAAATGTTCACCATTCACGAACAAATAGGAAATAAAAAAAATACACCGCACCAACAGGATGTAGGTAACGTCCTTTTCCTATTTTCACCTAAATCATCCTTAAGCCTCACGAAGATGACAAAACTCGGGCCCGATGTGAAGTGTTTGTCATTAATCAGGTATACACTAAACCGCTTACTCCTGCTATTACTCGCAGCCGAAGATTCGATAACGCCACCACACACACCACATGATCAATTCCTGCTTTATGCAAACGAGATGCAGTAGGTGTAAAATTGAAAAAAAGGATGCACCACGAATCAGCCAAGGATGCGATATGCGGTAACCGAATCGCTTTGTAAAGACCGAAACCGCTCATAGAAACCGACAACGAACGCGTCGTAGAAAATCTGTCTCTATCGCAGACGGATAGAAAACTGGGACTGGTACAGGCAATCTCAATCGAACAGCTTCAAACGCTCCAAGTTACCCGCACCACAAGCTTTCGAAGGAGCTATTGCAAACTATGTGGAACAAAAGGCTCCACGCAAACGTGGACTTTCACGATCCACACACTGGAATGTTTCGGATGGATCTAGGTAGCCTAGAAAATAGCCAACTGAACTGATTGAATTCCAGTGTCACCGTTTCCATCAAAATCAATGACCTTTTGAGTCGTAGTCCTGTTTGGATGAGCGTGACAGGCATTCAACGGCTACGGCAAAGGGAACGGTTGCAGCTTGCGCTCTTCTATCTCTGGCGCTCTTGTTACTTTCGCATCAAGAGCACCCTGTAAACTTCATTTAAAGGTGTGTATAATTCAGCATTATGCGCTTTAAATACTGGCAGAGTTTTGTTATTGTTTAATAGTATCCTCGAGCCAGCGTCCTTAACACCACGTGCTTCATGGAAAGACAAAGCGCCCAAGCCACAGTAACTTGTCACGTATTTAATTTTTAGCAAGAGGAGATTTGTGTCCTTTTTACGCTTGGCTTGGGTCTGCTGATATCGTTGACGCCAGTTCTGGTTCAGGCGTGTTTTTCATTGGGCTGTGAATGGGGGGGGGGGGAGGAATGTTTGTAGTTCGCTCCTAAAAATTTTCTCTTTTTTTTCAATTTTCATAACAAATGGGTAGGTAAATGGCCGTTGAGGGTAGCAGAAGGCTAATCCCACTTTCAGCTAGATCCCGTTGAAGGCCTTTTATGACGCGCTTAGGGATGAGGTGGCAGACTTAAAGTTTGATTAGATGTGTAGAGTGGCAGGGAAGAACACGCTTTGGGAGTTTGAAGCGATGAGATGTTGGAAATGTGCTTGTGAAAATTAGAAGAAAAGTTTTCATATAAATTTCGAAATGCATTTCTAAGTTTTGCGAATAACTCAAGTGTTTCGGAATATGAAAAGTGAAGACAAAGTACGTAGGCTTGCGTTAAGCAAAGTGCTTTTGTTCGTAGTTTTTGAAAAGACACGCCAGGCGACTGAATGGGGATGGGGTGGAAAATTGCTTGTGCACGAGCTAAGAAAACGCAAAATAATAAAATGTTCGAATGAACAAGTATTTCGTTGTTGGAAGAAGGCGTAGAAATTAGCTTTTATTTATTCATAGGCAATTAGTGTAAACGTTATTTCTAAAGCATCTGTTTGGAAGAGAATTACACCTAAAGCTTACCATGGTGTTGTAATAGCAGAATGCAAATCATTTGCTTAATATCACATTTAAATGTACGCTTAATTCAGGAAACTTCATTGATTCAAGTAGACAACAACTTTCTGGTGTTTTAAATAAATTGTCATAAGAGGAAATTTTCCTATAATACTTGTCATTAATATTCAACCGCAGCAATTCTCTATGCTGCCAACAGCAGCAGTATTAATAATACGTCATATTGCTTTGATTAACTGAGACAATCACGTTGAAAAAAAAATCTGCCAACAGTCTGGGCTCAACTTTATTATTGTTTGGGTATAAGTCCGGAAAGTGTTTAATGATGAGATGCGGCGTAGAGTACTATGTTGAGTTTCATCATTTGAACTTGGCGTGCAAGTCGCGCGTACTTCATAACGAGCCAAATGAATACAGTCCATTCATCAGATACATTGTTCAGATGGAAGTTATACGCAAGCAACCTGGCACTGTAAAAGCCAAGTTAACGAGGTTGGAAACGAAAGTCGTAAACGCAGAAAATGCCGGTGAAATCTGTCGAGCAACAATCGAAATACACACGGCACGTTTAGAAGATATAAGAACCGAATTTGATGACGTTCAACGATTAGTTTCGATTTTCTGTGCAACAACCAGAAGTAGTCGCAATAAAGCGTCAAAACGGATTGGGATGACAGACTTCCTGAAGCTTTTAATGAGAAGTGGGAAAGATTTCGACAAAGTAAAAACTAAAAAAAACTTTCAAATAGTGTTCTGGTTATTCGTTAGGTTGCCAGTCGCATAAAAATTGAATTCAATATCTGACAGGATCTGAGAAATATATAGGAATTCGTGAAAATGTGGAGAGCCACATTACACCTCCTTGGGGGTAGGTATCATTGGCTGATATAGGGGGCAGAGGGAGTGACCCCCCCCCCCCCCCCCAGAGCAATTCCGAATTTACTAAACATACATACTTCAAACGCTCTCCGATTTTTTACTCGCAATCTGGACTGTAATTAGAATATTGCGTATTTGTATATGTAGGTAGTAGGGCCATTCCATCAAGAATCGCCAAAAATCACAAAATTTGTGACCTTACTATCTCCGATTCTTTTGAAAATTGTTTGCACTTTAAGAACTAATGAAAAAATATTGGGTGTGCAAATAAGTTCCCGGCATTTTTTTTCCAAACTTTCAGCCTTTATTGTGGGAAATTGCTTTTTTTAAAAAAAAACTGTCCATCGCTAGCCACCTTTTCCCATCTTTTTGGCAGCATGTGAACTCCGCGTTGAAAAAACTCCTCGTCCTTTGAGGCGATCTACGAGTCGACCCAATTTTTGGCATCTTCAAAAGAACGGAAGCGCGGCTCAGCCAAGTCCTGCGTCATCGATCGGAATAGGTTATAGTCGGAAAGAGCGATGTATGGTGAATTTGGCGGGTGGTGTAGGGCGTCCCATTTCAGTGTTTCCAGGTAGGTTTTTACAACCTGGCCGAACGTTATCGTGTAGTAAAATTACTTTGTCGTGTCTCTGCTCATATTAAGGCCGTTTTTCATTAAATACTCTGCTCAAACGTATTAGTTATCTTCGATAAAGAGGTTCTGTGATAATTTCACGTGGTTGCAGCAACTCATAATACACCACGCCGAGCTGGTCCCATCAAGTGCATAGCATGACTTTGGAACTATGGATATTAGGCTTTGCTGTCGATGTTGATGCATGGCCAGGATATCCCCTCGATTATTGGCGCTTCGGGCTGTCATAGTGCATCCACTATTCATCACCAGTCACGATACGATGCAAAAATGCTTTCCTGTTCAGCCGTTCGACCGCCGTTCGATGTTTATATCAATTAGTCCTTCTTTTCCACCATTCCCAGGGCTTTCAGATGAAGTTTTATGGCTTGTTGTGTCACATCCCATGAATCTGAAAAACTTTGTTGTGATTAGCATGCATTTTCGGCAAGTAAAGCTTCCAATTCGGCGTCTTCGAACTTTGTTGGCCAGCCGGAAGGCACCTTGTCTTCAACACCGAAAAATTTAGCTCAAACTTCGGCATTTCCACGGACAAAAAAACAAATACAGCCGATGCAACTTGACTATTGTAACGATGGGAAGTTGTTCCAAAATGTCTAATCTTGCCATATTACGTGTCTGATCTGCCATATTTTTACCAGTATTTTGCGGTAGCAGCATCTATAGAAAAACGATACGAACTTATTTGTACTTCTAACACATACGTATATACGTACTAAGATTCAACTTTCTTCATATGCCATTTCTGAGATACCCCACCCACCCCATACTATGCCACAAGTATCAACAATTTTTTTTACGATACCTCTACAGTGGCTCTACATAGTCGTTATACCTATGTATTACATTATGGTTTGCAAAATTCCACCAGCACACCCAAATTTTGTTTCCTTGTCAGAAGTCTATTGGGCCTAATTCATGTAAAATTGATCATATCTGCAATATGGTTCTTGAGATAGAACAATTCAAACAAAGTTTTTTAAAAAATGGTAGCCTACCACTTTCGCGCTCTGGCTGCCATCTGAAAAATTTCACACTTAGTGGACTCAACTTCCAATTTTGTATACAGAAACCAAATCTGATCATAGTTTTTAACTTCTGCACCTACACCTACTACCCCCTTAAAAATTGACTCTTAAAAATTGTACTCGTTGTCTAGCCTCCTAGTATCTCTTAAAATAACCATAATTTTTTCAGTGAAAGACTATAATACTTTACAGGATCATTTCTGTCGGCTTTGCGTCTTCCTCAATACACAATTTGAGAATAGGTAATTCCAGCCCTTCGGACAACTTATTGTCTTGGTGCACAATAATATTAACAAAAAAAGATTGCTTTCGTAGAGGGTAATAGAAAGGATGCGACGCAAACAACTGTCCGCGATAACTCAGAGACGATTGTCCTTTTTTGTATCCTAAAACGGCAAGGAAGCAATGGCATTATAATTCTGGGATTGAATGTATTTCGACCACTCTACTAGAATCAAGTTCAATTCATAGATATCTTGACCGTGACATAGAGAAGTTGTCCCGAAGAGAAAGAAAACATGATTGCACACCTCACCCTCTCCTGAGACGTCATTTGACTTGTGGTAATCATATCCATCGCGAAAGGATCTAAAGCCTACTCCTAGTCGCAAGCTTCCAGACGCAGACAGAGAAGCGCGAACCCTTCACCTTACAAAAGCCTAAAATAGAAGCTAGCCGAAATCGATTTACGTATATACATAAAGCTGACCCACAGATTTCCTTCGTATTAGACCGTATACCCAACCTATAGTTGAGTCGAAGACAATAAACAGTGTTATATCTCACCTATTTATATCCTATCAGTTTGATCACCAGGACGAAATTAATCGATAAAATTCATGTAGGATAGAGACGTCTTTCCACAAGGCCATTTTAATTTGATTCTGACGCGACGTCTTTTGTTGAACACGCCTACTCAGCAATGAGCATGTGAGGCTCTTACGAACACCATTATCAGCTCATTTTACTCTGCATGTCCTTTGACACGAAACGATGACTTTTGCTTTGAATGACAAGTTGAATAGAGAGGAGTCAAGTTGACTCAACCTGAGAGCTGGTGAACGATTTTGAAAAGGTGCTTACGGTAACGCTGGATATTTTTACTAGTATTTTGCTATGCTATCTGACAAAGGTGTGACACAGACCTAGCTACTCGTTGTTAGGCGTATCTACGAGCATTCGAAATTGCATAAAGTTAGGTTAAAAGAAAGTGATTCGTTATGACTGAAGTTTTAATGTAATAAGGTATATTTGAAACCATCTAGGGAAATGCATCAGGCATCATGTTCGGTCATGACCTGTTGCCAGGCTACCGCAAAACTATGCTATTATTCCATCCGCCTTCTCACTCAAAGCATACGAATTTATCATCCAGGATATGATACTGGGCAATACAATTTAATGACTTTCAGTAGTTTCCGTACAAAACAAATTCTCATTAACTATTCAAAATACTTCTAGCTGGGAATATGAAATTTTGTGTCCGTAAACTTTTCGGAATCGTCTAATATGTAATAAAATACGTAGAATATGTAACACACGAAAGTCCTTACACAATTTCTCTTTTATGCAGATGAATGAGAAAATTTTTTTTCTTCAAATTATTTAGATCAAAGATCGTTATTAGTTAACAATCGAACTAGTTAAGGTAGCTTCCATACAAAAGTCCTGGAAGATCGTGTTATTTTCTCGAGAACGCTGAAGATAGAAAGCTAAAAGATGATGGCTTTTTTATGTTTCGCACGGTTGAGAGAGTGATTAGTTTTCTGTTTCGCAGGAACGAATTATCTTATAAACTTGAATCCTTCTACATATTATAGTAAATGTAATTCGGAAGAATTTCAAGCAGACAAAGAATTTCTGATTTACACTGAAGTAAATTGGGGATTTTTTTTATTTTACGAAATTTTGTCATATCAAGTATGTGCAGCGCAAAGGGAATACCCAGCCTGCCAGAGTATTTGCCGATCGGCCAGTGACTCGTTCTGACTGCCGTGACTCTCGAGACGTCCAGACGGCTCCTGCTCAAGATTACATCAATTATTAAAAATATTGGTAAAAAATATAGAATTGCTGTTGGCAGGTCTCGATCTTGAGTCTTTGGCGTGGGGCTTTACATTTCCTGGATAATATACCATAAAAACACCACCGAAATTGGTTGGTTGAAACATTAGATGATCGTTCAATGCCTTTAGTTTGAGGTTGCATGACTAGAGCTTTTCAATAAGTTATAATTTACGATAGTAAATAATATCTTAATATCGCTATATACAATTTTCCTCAGCAATTCCACCAGCTGTCAGGGTGTTTCGGATAGTAGGCACGAATACACCCTCTGACGAGTCTATGCCTTCCGATGACGACAACTCCTTCGGACCTAGTCCAACACAATCTTATGGCCTCTCCAGCGTAGGTTTTCCAATTGTCATGTCCTCTAGAACAGCGAATTATCAACAGTAGTAGAATGCGTGTTGGGGTTTCACTTCACTGACACCGGAAAGCTACAAACATTTAAGGATAAATTGATTTGTTTTTTTTTTTTATTTTGACGGGAGTTCTACGTATATGTATAATCGCTTAAAACTCGCCCCTTTTATGCAAAGGGGGTATTACTTGCTGCTTTTCACCGGGAACCCTGCTAGCTGCGAAATTGTAGCCGCATCCGTGTGGCGAATCATAATATGGTTACTGACTGTAACCCGGGAATGAAATCCAATCTTTAGGGTTGTTAGGCTTTTCTATCACACCCCACTTACCGGACGTCTATCTAAAAAATGAAAAAGTTACAATAAGACTGTTTTTAATTAAGTGAAACCTAATTGTTATATGAGAATGGCATATACACTTTGCACTTGAGGAGTTCACTTGTCATTTTTTTTTTCTAAATGCCGTAATAAATTAGGTACGATTACTTTGTTCAAAAGAACTCGGCACGAATGAAAATATACACCAAATCCCTATAAGATAGATATCTCAGTACACCACTGTCCAGAGCAAAGAATATTCCAGACAGACACTGGTTAGAAATTCACTGGGAGTACGTATGGTGGGTCGTGCTAGAAAATCCTGAGATGAACAATCGGGAAGAAAATACCAGAAGTGAATAAATAAATTAACTTCAATTCAGACATTTAACCAGTTAATTTATTGTAAATTTGGGATCTGAGATTACTATCTCGTCGCCATCAAACCCAAGCCATTAACATACCAATACGATTCATCAACTCACCTTGATCAGATTAGAATTTTCATAAAAGGTCAAAATCATATCTGAGTAATGAACAAGGAATCCCGGAAACCTCAGCAGGTGAATCTCCATGCCTAATTAGACCAAAAATTTTCCAAGTCAAAACACGATATCGTCTACCGCATAAATCAGGCACAAATAAAAATTCAATTGTCCCTGAAAAGCCAAGCAAACACAAGCAAACATTCCAGTCGGAAACTCCCCCGCCAACCTCACGAAAGCCTAAAATAAAAAGTATGGCAATAATCGGATTCCATGAAGTTTGCCACGCTTAAAATTCTGGCTGTATAAGGTGCCACCTACGAACGATAGTGTACGCCATGAAAATTTACGCAAAAAACGCTTCCATTGCTACGCTACTTTTGGTCCCAATGTCGTCCTCCTATGGAACTCCGGAAAAGGCATAAATTATCCTAGCGCCTTAATATTCCAGCGGGTTATAGACCTACACCCTGACCGAATAGAAATCCATTCTTTCCTTCGCACTAGTAGTCAATATATTGCTCGAATATTCAGAGTGTCCTTGCTTCTCTGTTGTTTTTTTTTTTGTTGTATTTTATTAATTTTATAGGATTGTGTCGGAGGCCTTTTTATGCATGGTCGGAGTTTGCTGTGAAATTCTTTTCCCGGTTTCAACATCACCCCCATGGGGAAAACGAAAAACCCCATTATTCGAGAGGCTGCATGGATTGTGGAACATGTTTTATGCCCTTGATAAGATAAATAAATTGGATTTGTACATGTGTTAGGACCGTTCGGCTCTAATTGAATCATGTCAAGTTCACATAGGTTTTCTTTTCTTTATTCGATATCGACATTTTCTTATTCCCATCTCAAACGTTCCTTGTTCGTATGAGTATGGATGCTGTAGATAACCAGTTGAATATTTAGGATATTTTCAAATAGTTTATAGCATTTATTCAGAATGTGGGTTTAAGATAGTGAGAATTTTCAGGAATGATTCGTACTATAATTATTATATGTCCTTTTAAGGAATCTTGAGCTACCAATAAAAAATATAATCAATCATAATCAAAAACTACAGGTACGTGTAAAGGTGCTCTTACACGAACGATTAAAATTGCTCAATTTGTAGCAATTTCAAACAATTTTGACGTCACGAAAACATACAGCAATTTTCATCAACATCAGCAATTGTCAATATGAGCAGTGACTAGCGATATGGAGCAATACTTAGCTATTTGGCAATGAAAATAATTCAGTCTAATAACAACACGAACGCAAACTTGACAAACAAATATAGAAATTGTAAAAAAAAAACATTTGAACACCAAGCCATTAAAACACGAAACTTGGCAAATAAATCCAAAACTCAAAACAAAACTTGAAAACTCAATCACCGAACGAGGACAATTGCTCGGAATATCCTAAGCTAATGGAAATACAGCAACTATAGTGCTAGCAATTCAAGCTATCTGTGAAAACATTGTTACATTGCCAAAATATTGCCGCAATTAGCACGATATTGCCCTGTACTGCCTCATTAATCGCTCCACTAATTGCTCCACTTAGTTTTGGCAATAGTCGTCGGGCAATCAATTTCTTGAAAAATTACTCGTGCAAGAGCATCTTTACGTAACACTGGGTAGCAAGGTGCGAATGTATTTACTTCAATATATCCATTCGTTTAAGGGTAATAGTCCTCAGTCGCCTAGTATGAACGTGTTAGTAAATCATCCCAGAGATCGTTGGTTCAAATCTCACTCACATCTTTCACTCTTCCAAATACACCGAACCATACTAAAAAAAAAAATTTCACAAAATATCCAGTCACCATTACTATACTCTGTCAATAGGATAACAATCTATTTCCAGAAAAAAGTATGATTAGGAATTTCAAGATAGCAAAAGAACTCAAATCGAAAGAAGGAAGATGATCATACTATAATATCTCAAGTTTCATCAGAGAGGTACCATACATGAAGTAAGAAATGAAATGAATAATTTTTGATCCGTCGAACTGGGGTTGAACTAGCGATTTATGTGACCCAGAAGAAGATAGCCATAGACATACTTATTTGAATAGATTGGTGCAAGTGTCTCTATTTGCCGAAACCCGAACTAAGCACTCCTTCCCCCTTTAGTCATAAGCTTCGCCATTCCCTGTCAAATATTGTACGGGCGCCTTTTCATACTGCTCAGCAACACTTGTATCACGTAATTAACTCGAATAAGATCGGAATTCTCTAACTTAAGAACTTTATTCAAATATAAATTATTGATTACTTCGGATGGAAGGTGTAAAAGTCACTGTCCTTTTTAATTTTTTTGTTGTTTCCACGACGTCAATAACCAACCAATACATAGTCTGCGAAAGTACAGCGAACGAGTTCATATACCTGTAGTTATGCGAACTTCTCCAGATTTTTGAATTTAGTTCAGTTCAATTTAGTTCAGGAAGGGGCGCAACGCTAAGAATTGCCTCGATCACTAGGTACCATACCATACCATAGTGATAATGCTTTGATCGAACTGTAATGTAAAATCTACTGAAGAGAACTCAATCAAAATCATTTTGTCATAAATTTAAGATTTTTCGGATCTTGTAACCAGTTGACATATATGTCATATAGGTCTGAAGGGAAGAGTATGAGGTATTTTTCTAGAGAGCCAATGGGTCGAAATGTCAGGGTTAATCCCCAACTCCGACCACCCTAGTTCCCAAACACTAACACCAATGGCTAGTCCATAAACCCGCAAGCAAAAGAAAATTCTTGTTTGTAAAAAAAAAAATTTTGAAGAACAGTTTAAAAAGTATAACACCCAGAAGAATAGGACACCTCACCTAGTTGCAATTGACAACGGATATATGTTGTACTGATCAGTATAATAAACGTCATCATAATATATGTAATTAAATTTCCTTCTTCATAATGTAAAGTGAGCAGTACTTCATTACGTAACTCCCGTAAGCTTCACATTTGGTCCGTCGAGCTGATTTTTTACCAGCAGCTGATGAAAAATAGGAGAAGACTTTAACCCAAAAAATGAAGCTTCACATTTGGAATGGTTCCAGAAAAAATTAAGCAAAGTTTCTTAAAAAAATGGATTGATCAAGTTTTTAGTCCGTCGAGCCGGTTAATCACCAGCAGCCCATGGAAAATAAGAGAAGATCTTTGAACCGAAAAATAACAAAGTTGCGCATTGATAGCTTTAAATTGTTTTATTTAGCAATTCTTATTTTAATAGTAAGGTTTCATTAACACGATTTACATCACGGACTGGATATCTTTAACTTTCGTCCTTCCATTTGCGTTCCCATAAAACTTACAGCTAGGTAAAACTGCTACAGGCACCATCAGTGTCCGATTGCATTGTTAATCACTGATTAACACATGCACTTGTACAACATTCTAGTTCTACATAACCGTATATATGTACGTCCACTTTTCAATCCGGAGTATTGAACCCGATTAAGTTTATTTGCTTTTCTTCTTGATTGGAAAACACTTGGATCGAGTCGTTCACGTTGATAAAAATCAAATATTCGTGCACTACCGTACTTGCTGCATCTGAAACTAATGCAATTAGAGCTGTCTAGACGAGTTAAGTCCTTCCGATTTTCAGGGTGATTTATCTAGCAGCATATGGTGCAAGCTTTGCAGTGGAATTCGATGAAAATTGATATTTTCGGAATCAGTTCCAATATTCGATAAATATTTAATTATAAAAAAATCAAAACCGATTTTATCGAATTGCTTTAATTGGAATGTTATAATAAAATTAAAATGTACTTAAACATACCGTTCCAAACCACACACTTTACTATTCAAAAGCAAATGCTAAAGAGCACTTGCTATTTTTTGTGCACTACTGAGACCTTAATTAATTTTAAAAAGTTTTAACTGGCAGTTTATTCTACTGGTTGAGCAATGTGCAAATTAAAACAATTTACGGCCTCCACTAAAACAACACCAGTTTTCTTAAATTTCCGCACTATTAAACTCAATCTAATTGAATATAATAACAATCTATTAAGTGTTCTCTAATTAAATTCACACTATCGCAAATATGTCGTTCCCGAGAAGCAGCATGTCGTATCGCTGGTTCATCTGAAAAAAGTAAGTAAGGGTTTTCATTATTGTAAAATATACAGTTTTTTAAGTTACGAATGAAATTTTAATGTCAGCACGAAAATGGCAAAAGAACTAGAAAATATAAACCAAAATGAGTTTTTAGAATTGCAAAGATATCCTTGGAGAATCTCTACAGCTCGTATCCTTCAATCCTTCCCGCCGAAGGTCTATGCTTACCATAGAATACGTTTTAAGCCAGAAAGATAGTGAGGAATCCGGAAGACTTCACCTTCGTAGACTACAGTAATTATTATGCCCACTGGAACGACATTGTGCAAAACTTTGGTTCTGAATACGGGAAGACAGAAGTATGATTCAAACAAATCAGCACTTAAAAGTACTTGAAGAATAAAATGTGCAATTAGTGGTGCACCAGAACTTTCATACAAGTTCTTATTATAATAAACGCAAAAAAGTTACTCTCCTTCAAATGGAAGTGATGTTGGCCGCTTTTATTGATTTCGAAGAAAGCTATTCTAACGGTACAAAGAATAGAACAGATTATATCAGGATATGATTGTGATAATCGTATTTCTAAAGAATTTTTGAATGGTTGGTTTAAAAACTGCCGTAACCTTGTAGCAAAATGGAAAATGGTTCAAATAACTAAACCATGGATGTGTTAACTTCTTTGTTCCTATAAACATAAAAGGATTGTATCAATTACCAAATATTAGATTGTTCCAAATATTGTTATGTTGTAAGGAAATACATTATGGTTGAATCCAACATCAAAAATGAACGTAAGAATTAGTTGCATGGTTGAAAGAACCATATTTTCAGTTCTATTAACTAAAGTCAAGCGGTCATGTACATGTAGCCTCTGATTGTACTGTTATAACCATATTTTGACTACGTGAACTGTACTAATATTCGTGATTACAAAGAACATTACTGTAAAAATTAGGATTAGGATCATTCTTATAATATGCTTGACTGGAACAGAGGAAAAGTTGAGAATTGTTCTCGTAACAATCAACAAAATTTAAAAGCTGGGATAATACACTTTTAAGAAACAATTTGCTTGAAAAAGAGAGGATATATCAGAAAGGAAAAGGGATTTCTACTCAAAAGATAATGAGACTGATTATCTGCCGTCTTCAATTTTCTATCTTAAGCTTAAAGTATATAATAAAGTATTGAGATCAACACGAAGTTTAAAAAAAAATCCTATCCTGAAATTTAGCATTTGACTAGTAGGAAAAAGTGGGCTAGCAAGGTAAAGTGGGACCCTTTGAATTTCTACTTTGCAATAAATAGTACGATAAAACTTAATAAATTGAATATTTAATTTATAGTGCATTGGCTACAAAAGAAATCAAATCCACTTTGATTACAGTTCCTTGAATTTTATCATATTACGTTTTTGGCAGTATTTGATTTTTGCAACAATAGTGGAAGTTTACGATGAAAAATGCAATAGCTTCTGTTGCTGAAAGAAGTTGACCTAAAGAAAGCCAGTAAATATTTTGGCGTTCTCAGGGCTACTCCTCAAAGCAGAGTTCAATTTATTGAAATCATATTGTTTGTCTTAATTGATCCGTTGACACATTCTTCTGCTCCAGTTTTGGGTAAAATTATAATAAACCCCTTGGAAGGGCTCACTTTACCACAGTAGTGGGGCAAAAATGCACCAATCTTTTTAGAAGAACTGATTCCCGTTCTACTTTAGCAGTTGAAAAAGTGTTATCGTATAGAAGCTCTGCGACTCATATTTACTGCCCAGCATAACCGTTGGTATGTGGAACATGCTGAAACTAGGTAGAATATGCGAGAAGTGTGTAGAACATGCCAGCAATAGGCGTTTCTACGCTCTTCTAACTGGACATTGAAAGATTATAGGTATGTAGTTTTTTTTTCGCGATTTTCGTTGTTGTTGATAAATGGTTCGGGTTGCCAGGTACATGTTTCACAGTCACCAGGAGTACAAGTTTAACCCAATCTGAACGAAAAAAACGTGGCATAATAATGTATTTAAACAACACCAAATCTGGTTGTTATAAATGTGTTTTTTGCGCACTTATCCAGATTAGTGCAGGTTACAAATTTTTTATTCAAAATAACAGTAACATTGCTTTTTTTATGATTTTGTTAAGAACTTTTTTTTTTCATAGATAGTAGTGGCTCATCATCATCAATGGCGCGACAGCTCAAATCAGGCCAGGGCCTGCAGGATACATTGTCTGAAGTCATCTCGTTTCAGCGCCCGCGTCCTCCAGTTTGTGCATCTAAGCAGCGGTTTGCAATCTGCGTCCACTGAGTCCTCGTATCTTTTTCGCGGTTTTCCCACCGGTCGCTTGCCATGAGCTCTACCTTTCAATGTGCGCTTGGGAATTCTTCCGTCCTCCATTCGCTCAACATGACCTGCCCATTGCAACTTACGGAATTTTATAAGAGTCGATGCGGCTGGGTCGTCAAAGATGTTATACAACTCGTTGTTGTACCGAATACGCCATTCAGTGCCTTGTCTTACTGGTCCCAAAATTCTTCGAAGAATTCGTCGTTCAAAAGCGTCTATTGATTTTTCAGACGCTTGGGTGAGAGTCCACGTTTCACTTGCATATAGTAGCACAGGTCTTATTATGGTCTTGTATATGCGAAGATAGTAGTGGCTAGATTATAGAATTTTTCACGAAAAGCTGCTCCTGGGTGCCTATTGAGGCAACTATTCGCGTTAAATTCTCTAATCTAGACTACTATCTATGGGAAAAGGTTATTTATAAAAAGTCCTAAAACTACCACTGCACATTACCGGCACTGTCTTAAATAATAAAGTAATTAAATTTAATATTGTAAAATGACCTACGTAATATGTTTCTATAAAAGATTTTAAAATACCAATCAATTATTCTGTGTAAGGACTAAAAACAAGCTTATTATCAACTTAATACATCCACCAGAACAGTTGTCCTCTCCTTTGGAATTGCAAGAAACTTACAAGTTTCATTGTGAATTGCTGTAACAATTCTTTTTTTATTCGAAATATAAGAAAGAAAGTCTATCATAAAGACAACCAATTTTAAAGCCAAAATATTACTTTATTGATCAATCAAATTTGAAATGTCTTGAATACAATTTTCGTAGATATGATCTGGAAGATAGGGTTGTTACAAAGTTATGTGGTCAGTAATAATTAGGTACAGTTCTTTGAATTTGCTATAGCTATATACCACCACGAAACTCCATTGTGATTTCCCAGTATACTAATTCCGAACACCATTTAATCACGCCTTACGTTATTGAAAAATCCGTAGGGATTCATTAAAACTTTTCTATTGTTACTGCTAATGAACTGCACTTAAGAGTTCGCTATAGGTTCAGCTATTTAATCATATGTACGCGAATGTATATTATACAGAATTGCCTTGTTGGTTCCATCTTTGGATGTAATGAAAATAGCAGGAAGAAAAATGAGACCTCGAGAACAGTTAAAGCGTGGCCAATGTCAATCCAATAAATACCAATTAGTTGAAATGTATTTATTTTTATCCTGTGTTTCAAACTCTAGATGAAACATCCAGCCCAAAACTTAACGAAAAAAACTGGGTACTCTTATATGTTCATTTCGGGTCAAACTCTCAAATCTGCTGTCCGTGAGTAAGACCTAAAAAATATATATACATATATATTAGGTCAAATAGACCTAAGTGATATGTCGGAATTCGTAAAACCGTACACAATCATTTACACCCTCTAAGAGGTTGAATATTGCAACATCCTAAATTAATTTTTGGATCATAAAGCAAATGGAAGTAAAAGCAAATGGAAGTAAAAGCAAATTTCTAGAAGAATTTTTGAATTCGTGAAAACTTGAACAATAATTACATCCCCTTGGTGTTTAGTATCGAAAAATCAATAAATCGGTTTTTCCTCGTTTAAATTTAGTGCCTTTAGAAGTGAATGTGAATTCAATATCTCACTAGACCTAAGAAATATATCGGAATTCGTGAAAATGTACGAATACACGACCACTTTAAACTCCCTTAGGGGTTGGATATCGAAAAAAAATTTACAAATGTTTCTCAAAGATTTGTCATAAGTATAATCAATTTCAACATCCTTTTAAGATATAATGAAATTTGTAAAAATGTGGATAAATTCCCTTTTTAAAACCTACTCCCTGCTCAGAAATATTAGTGTTATTCGAAGAGCAATCAAAGCCCATTGAAGATATCAAAGATCCACTTACTTACTAATTTCAATTTGTACATAACAACTAGTTCTAATATAGTGTGCTCCTATTACATTACTGACAGCGTCTCATAAGATTCTATTCCATCTATCTTATCATTCAATCTTAGAAATCTTCACGGGATAAAGATGAACGTCTTCATCGTCCTCCTGCTTACAGTAAAAGTTGTGGCAGTTTCTAACCTACTAGCCGCGGCTCCATTCATATGATTAGAGCACGTTGGCGATAGGTACACCGCACGTCCTTCTCTGTACAGCGCTGCAATCTGCATATAAAGTATGTAAGTAGACGGGTACATCGCAGCTTACATTAACAAAATCAATTAATCTTGGTGTAGCTCCTTGATCCCATACTCCGCACCACCAACAGAAATAAGCGATAGATGAGGTCGCTTCGTGCGTCGACTTTAATATCCTGCATCAGGTTACTAGGTTCTCGGGTCGGGCGTTGGTGATGCCGATGTTTTGCTCATAACTTTGATTGCTACCGCCTCCCGTTCTACCCTGTCGCTATTTTCGTATCGTTTTCGTTGTGTTGATATTATTCCTGCGGTTTCTCGGCAAAATTTTCTTTCAAGAAAATAAATTTTCCTAGCAGCAAAGTCCTTGGGGACATCTTCCCGAAGCTAGAAAGAGTAAAGCGCCACGAGAAACCTAAAAACAAAGTTGCCGTCTTTTCATATTGTATGAGGTTTCATATTTAGGTATATAGTAGGTATATGGATATAATGAGAACTTTCCGAAGGTTGACGTACGTTAGGTGCGGATTGAATGACACGTCCTTGTGGTAATAAAATTAATTCTACAGACTTGCTTGGCTTGTTGTTTTCTTGCGGCCGTTCCACTCTTGCTTCTTACTTTCGTGACTTTCTGTCATCAGTGGCGTGCGATAAATGCTTACGCGCATGTAATACTAGCAGGAAGGAATACGATTTTTTGGGAGTTTTTAACGCTCGACTGCTAATGGTGTCTTTAACAAATGAGAAATGAAGCTATTTTCTTACCGTAAATATTTTGGATTGGGTGAGTTGATTTAGTGAATTTTTTCGAATACTGGACAAGGAAATTTCATTAGCTCATGAATTAAGAAATGAGTTAGACAATGTTTGAACGCCTTTTTGTAAAATTAAACGAAACATAAGTTCAAGGAATAAACAATTGGGCATAATGCAATGATGATTTCAGGCGTAGGAAGGTATTCTGTTAAAATTGTACTTAACTTGTAAATTGTACCTTGAAATGTTTTGAAATGTGTGATGAATTAATAATTCAAAGCAGTCCTACACCAAATTCTCTCATCAAATTTAATAATTTGTATTAATTTAAATTTTACCTCGTGCCATAAAAAAATGTATTTCCTTTACTTTCATTCTTTTCAAATGACAATTAAATACTGTTTAGCGTTACCTTATGCGACGTATCTATTCATAAATATATTTTAAGGAGTTTACTAGGAAGTCTTAAAGTCATGTCTAGGTATGCTTGTTTAGCTTTGGATAGGGTTCCTTTAGCTTCACTTTCCCTTTCAAATAATCGTTTGCTTAATCAGAGCTTATAAGTGGATACAGGACTAACTAACTTTGCAATCATGTAAGGCGGATGATGAATAGGTAAGACATGTTTGTCGTCATCACGTACGTTTCCAGTCTTATGGTTATGAATGTATAGAAAGCCCAATGGTTTGCCTCAGGCACTCAAGCAAATATAGCATTAACTAACACACATCCTTTCTGTTTGTCCAAAGAGCTTGATGTTTTTGTTGTGCCAACCAAACATCTAACGCAACATTACTAGATACTTATGTCATTGCTGGATAATTTTCTAGTGATAAAATAAATAGACCCATTCTGCTGGAATTTTGGATGAAATTAGCTTTATTGGAGTCGCTTAATGCTGGATATATTTAAAGCCATAGGATAACGTTCATTAGGGTCATTATTTCGTACAAGTGCTAATAGATTTGTAAGTAATTGGCCTTATACTCTTAACTTTTGTATGGATGCTCTAAGAAGTAGAACGATATTTTTCGACGGACGAACAGATGGGTAGACGGACAGACGGGTAGACAGACTGACGGACAGGCGAACAGACGGACTGACGGACAGTCGGACAGTTTGACAAATAGATAGATGGACAGACCGTCAAACAGACAGATGGATAGACGGAAAGACAGGAAGATGGAAGGACAGATGGACAAATTACGAGTAACAGTCGAACAGACGAGTAAACGGACAGACGGAAAGGTAGACAGATGGACATAGAGACAGATAGACAGACGAACAAACGGACAAATAAATGATGAACAGATGTTCAAACAGA
Source organism: Beris chalybata (assembly GCA_949128065.1). Taxonomy (NCBI): domain Eukaryota; kingdom Metazoa; phylum Arthropoda; class Insecta; order Diptera; family Stratiomyidae; genus Beris; species Beris chalybata. The sequence continues at coordinate 25,167,694 of OX421896.1, read as the reverse complement.
CAGATGGACAGACATACAGAAGGACAGATGGATAGACGGACAAACAAGCAGATGGATGGCCGGACAGATGAACAAATTATGAGTAACGGACTAACAGTCTAACAGGCGAGCTAATGGATAGACGGATAGACAGACAGACAAATAGACTGTCAACGGTAATGATGATAACTCAAGAACACCTTGAACTACAGTGCTGATATTTGTAATCTACTAGATGTTTGATTGAATTTTCGTTTGTCAACAGCAGTGTCGTCTTTCTACTGCTTTAGGTAGCTGTCCATAGAAAAGGTCTTTACAAAACACCACTTCAAGAATATTGGCCTCGGGGTTAGTTTTTAAGGGTACCTAAACAGACACAACCAGTGCTACATTTCGGCTTTGACCATGTAACCGACTATGACTCAGAACGCAATTGCTGTATTACTGGTGACTTTGATGTAAGCACACCCAATTTCAACCATACAAATAATAAGGTTGCGCTCAGACTGCTATATGATTTGTTACTTAATTTGAATTTTAATAATCCAGGCTCGGTTAGATGCGTTGCAATTTTTTCTTGATTTCATCAAGAGTACAAATATAAAGGTGAAGGAATAACCTCATTAAATATAAAAAAGGGAACCGACTAAATAAAACAAATCGGTGTTGGAAGACGTAAAACTGGTACAATCTCTTTCTCGTTCTTGCGAGTTGCTGAAATTAGTTATATACAGTTATATATAAAGCCCGTTCGCTCTAATTAGACTTAAAGATATTTTGGAATTCGTGAAAACTTCCACAATCACTTAAGTCTCGCAATACGATTTCAATATCGAGAAATGCTTCAATTGGCTTTTCTGGTGGTTGTATTGAAATCTCATTAGATCTAAGATGTATGTCGGAATTCGTGAAAACGTATAAAACTTCTTCAATATCAAAAAAATTGTGAGTGGTTTAAGGGCAAGTAGAAATAAAATTAATTTCATTCCTCGACAGCCGCCCAAGTTAGGGCCAAATTTGTGTAAATACCATATAACTAAATCTATCAAATTTTATTGAAGAAATATTATCGAAGAGACCAAGGTACAATTTACTCTATTGTACCAAAGAAAAAATTGAAACAATTGGATGTTCATGAGTTAAGAACATTCGCGGAATTCAAGTAGCAAAAGTTGTTCATCCGTGGCATCATTAATTGTAAAAATCAATAATGCAAAATTGCAAGTTCCTAAACTGAGAGCGTTCTGCGAAAATTTATTTTCTTAAATACCTTTGTTTGTGAAGGAATAAAGCGGTCTTACCATCAACTTCCACTTTTACTGCACGATTGGCGCAATTATTTAAAATAATTCTCAACATTATTCTAATTGTATACTATACAGCTATACAGCTATGTACATCAAATGCCTTTGAGAAATCAGTATTAATTGCGTTCATTACGTTGTTGTGAAAGATTAGTTCGTGTTAATTACTAGTTTTCGTAATTAGGAAGGATACTCAACGAAGTGATGTAACTATTAAACAGTGGCGTTAGTCTATTTGTGTCAGAAGCATCAACTTTCTTGCCTGCAATAACCAGATAATTAATTTAATAATTAAAACGAAAACTAAACTCGGTCAGGATAGGTACTACTCGATATTTTGCATGAAATGTTGAACTCTTAAGGCTCGTGTCCACTAGCAAGCAAAACTTGTTAGAGTTGCTCTATGACATTTATTGCTGCATGTGTACACGGTTCCGAGAGCGCATTTGCCCAAGTTTTTGCTCTAGCCAGCAAACGCTTGCCTTTTCAAGCAAGTTGTGAATGTTCACGCTAACTTGCGAGAGTTGAGATCTCGCAAGAAAGTTCCGATCGGTTCCGAAATTGTTCAGCAAGTCAGTACAATTGCATTGGATGTGAGGTTGAGTTCAGTTTTAGGAGTCGTAGTTCCACAGTTTACGTGCGAAATATGAACGGAAAATCCAAGTGGAGTTCCGAGTACACGTTTTTGCTCATTTCCAATGTGGAACTTTATCCAGAGTTGTGGTATTTTTCTTTTTCGTTTTGACAGTTCAACAAAACTTTGATGATGAAGTGTATACGGAAGAGCAAGTTTTACTTGCAAGATTTTTGTAGAGCTACTTGCTAGAGTAAAATAGCTGCAATTTGACAGATAGTGTAAACATCGCACCAAATTACTCTAGCAAGAAATGTCGCAAGTTACTTGCCAGTGGACACGAGACTTTAGTTACGTTGTATGTATGATTGTTGGGACTTGGAAATATACATAACTCCTTCACTAAAAGAAACTGCTTTGCCAATTCTTATAAAACACTATACGACAGGCGGTAAAGCGGTAGAGTAACATATATGTATGAAATATATAATAAAAGGATGCATGAAATTATGCGATATGAATTAATTAAATTATTTAATGCATAGGTATATTGATAATTACTTATAAAAAAAGTATGCCAATAGTTCATTTGAGTGAGCAATCTTACCATGAATGGTGTTATTCAGATACTATAAGATGTCTTTCGTCTTCTGCATCTGTTACACTGGAAACAATGTCGTATGATACGTTTGAATGATCTCAGCTTATGGATTACTTGTTCCTGGAGAAAAATGAAAAAGAAAAAGAGTTTTAATATTGGTGGAAAATGAAAAAATTATAATTATATTTTTTTAATATTTTAATAATCAAATACAGATGAGGAAATTTAACGGGCTGTATTTGGGTTATACCTTGGATACAATGCTGGTATTAATACCATAATATCGTCAATACCAGCAGCGTATCACCCAATACAAAGCATACACGAGAAAAACAAACTGGTACATATCTATGCATTTTTCTGCTAATAGTGCGAGTATCACAACTAAATGTGCTGTGTATCAATGGTATTACCTGTACATTCCTATAAACTTTAAACTAGCTAAACGATTTCTTGATTATGAGTTTTAAAAATTGTGCCACCAAGAAACTCGTAGTCGTACATCATCGTTCGTCGGTTCCCAAATTAGATTTATTTCAATACACTTTTAGGCAGCAATCCCCTAAAAATCTATTCATTTCAATAATTGTACATACCTATAAAGAACGACTGATGAATGTTGAAACTAAATTCATACAAGGAGCTATTACAGTGACAAAATGAACTTGTCTCGAAACAACCGAGGTTACTTTTCGACTTTGACGATCTTCGGGACTATGACCCAAAAATTTAAAACATGTTAAATTTGGCAGTCAGACCAGGTCATTCGCAATGCAACAAAGTAAATGAATGAGGTCAGCGAAAATGCGTTTTAGAAGACGCACTCGTCACTCCGCTTCCGCCTTGCGCATTTTAGTTCACTATAGTGACTGATCATTTGCAGTTTGCGATCCCTCGTGAACAAGTTCGTTCTTTTAGTTCATTAGTTCGCGGAAGTTCAGTGAAAGATCGTATAGGAAAATGTGAATACCATTAGCAGCTTCCGATCCGTCGCGAACTAGTTCATTGTTTTAGTTCACTAGTTCGCGAGAGTACAGTACGGGCAAATCTAATGACTTAAAAAATAAGAAAAGGTCCTCAGTGTGGAATTATACGGTAATGCATGAATACAAACGAACTAGGAGCGAAACTCACTGCGAAATAGTTCGTTTATTTTAGTTATGAGACCGTTCTTCGAAACTAGTTCGTTCGCGAACTACACAAGCCTACTTTCAACCCCATAAAGAAAAATAAAATTCTGACGAGACAAGAACAGAATGATGTTGGAAGGCAGCAGTACAAAGCTCGTCAATCGGTACATACAACGCCATATTTTGAGCTGTGGTGAGGTTTTTCGTGATACTTCTTTAGGCTGAACGTGAAAAATCATCTACGAGTATTACAGTGAGATGTGCTAATGAACTGTGTGAGCTATGTTAAAATTATCTCATTAGAATATATGGATATTTTTCTAAGAAGAAGCAATCTTAATTTCTACAGCGACAGTAATTTGTAAGCAAGGAGACCATTTTCTAAGCTCCTTAATACACAAGATTTGTCTTAAAATCATACTGTCTATTCGATCATCGAAAGGGGCTTAAAACTTATTACAGACTAATAAGTAACCACAGTTTGCTCATTAGGCGTAAGATTGAGGATCTAGTGGAATCATATCCTGGGCAATAAGGAGCTACAAAATTTCGAATTTTGTATGTCTAATAATTTCCCAAATGTAAATGCTAATTAGAGAAGGTAAATGACTGCTTAGAACTATTCTGCGGTGAACCCGAAAACAATACAAATTTTAGTTAGTAAGAAAATTAAATCAGTACTACATACTAACAAATGACATCCTGGGCGGAAAATGTGTTGCGTACCTGTAATATTACGTTCTGTTATCATACTCATTATCCTATCGAGTTTTAATTCGAAATTTACACACAAAAGCGATTTTCGGCAAAACTGCGACGCGGTCTAATTAATATGCCCGTAAAAATGTATAAACATTTTAGTCATATGCCGGGCTCATTAGTCTTCTCCGTCGGAATCGGAGAAATCTCCTCGGGCATGAATTTAAATCGTTTTGCCACCGGTATATGGATCCAGCGAGAAGGGATTAATCGATTAATTAGATAAACGCGCGGTTATAATTTCCCTTTTGGGGTACTTAACCAAATTTATATATTCAGTGTGGGCATACCGGAAAAGCAGCAACAAAATTTTGTAGGTAAACCGCAGAGTTAAATGCGTGCGATGGTCTCAGGTAATTCGCTAAACAATTTTGCCATAGGTGTGTAAAATGTAAAGTACGGATATAATGAGTTTGCAGGTATTAACGACTGTGTGAAACTCATTCTAATGAGTCGAAGACTGGGTGCGGAAAAATAATTAATTGCCCTAAGAACTTGTTGCCTCTAAGAGCTTCAAGTACTTTTGATGATCATAACTCAGGGTCGTGATAGCTCCAGAAGCAGTAGCATTGTCATGTCTTTCGAAATGGTATAAACTCATAATATCCCTTAGAAAGTTTTGAAAGGAAGCTGTATTATTGTCGTAAGCTGCTTCCTTTCTCGTCTAATTAAGTCCTGTTCTACTGGCAGCATAACAATTTACAACGTGGCATGTCGGAGCACATTTGTAACGCGATTCCCGGGACAAATGCAAAAACTCTGTCCTGCTGCCATTTCATTTTATTTTCAATGTTCATTTTATATACTTTGAGTAGTACTGTCTTGGTGTCTATTCCTTAAAAAACAGTCTTAAAAGGATTATCGTAAAGCCTGCAACCTAGTAGCAATCTTGGTGCTTCCGTAGATATACGTTATGCGAAAATACTACTTCTACTGGGTATGGGTGTAAATCCTTTTAGCCTTAAGGCAACATGAAATTAATTCTTGTTAGACAGTTGACGGTTAGTGTAATTTAAGTTGAGATATTAGTTTAATATGCAACAACTTTATATAAAGCACGTGGTGTTGGTCAAACACGAAAGAAACCCGTTTTAGACAGGTGTGAAGAAATGTCCTGACACGCTGAATATGACTCTAGAAACTGCTTGACTGGATGTTTGCATCAACTTTTTTTATAAATGAAGATTCAGAGACAATTCAGTACCACATTTATAAGGAATTGAGGTATCCTTTTTAAAGTCTTTCTAGTTATACAGTGACACCAATAACATATGGCTTTCCATAGGTGTTTTATATTCTTTAAAACTTCAAATAAAGTGTCCGTTATTAGACCCAGGGTTTCGAAAGAGGGCGTCGACTCGGGTTAAGGACAGCAATCCTGATGTCGTGGGCGGCTCCAAGTGAGTTGAGTTTGGGAACCTACACGTTGGTGATTCCCGATAACAAGTTTGCTGGCTTAAGATTAGACAGCACACAAGCACAAGCCAAGGTATAAGTTACCGTGCCGAGAGCTGCATGGTTGAGGGTGAGCTGAGTCGAGAACGGTAGACTCCAGATTCCGAGTGACGTCTGGTTTCAAGAAGCCCTCCGATTGTAATGCGGTGTTCTACCATGGATAACTATCCTCTTGATTATCAAGCCATTTATCATATTGATACTGAATACCGAACTACTCTCCATTTCAAAAAATTGTTGCACATCTTTGTGGCGTGTATGGAAAGGAGTTATGGCAACGCCATCTTCCCATAGGTTCTACTGCTGTTACCAAGATCGAAGAACTCCTCTTCGGTAGCTCTAGTTCTCTCACCAGATCATTCAGTTCTTATTGACTTATCATACGAGTATGTTGGTGATGTTGAGGACCACTAGGTGAAAAATCATGACCTGGTGAAGTCTATGGAATAGGCTCTTTATTATCTTCATCCTAATCATCTGTGAAGATAAATGTTTTCGGGAGCTATGGAATCGGAATTTCATCATTGTGTGGATTGGAGCCGTAGGTGATTGTATATCCGCATAATTAACAACATAGATTTCTCTCCTTTTTGAAATATCTTCTCCTTATCCCCGCGGAAGTACCATGTAGAAATATCAATCGCTGACGTGATTCGATGGCTCTCGCCACACCATTGGAACAGCAACTCGAAAGGACAGTTTTTGCCCTTTAGCCATTTTCGTAGACCCGAAGTACATAAACTACAGCCCAAGAGTCCAGGATATATCCCGATCACACACTCAATTGAACGCTACTTGAAATATTCCAGTGGCGGAACGTTTTTGTACTAAAAAAGTAACCTCACCCACCATAATGTATCTGCACTATTTACACATTTCCGAAACATCCTGAATAACTACAGCTTACCAAGTAATTGCGGTTAACGTAACGACTATTAAATACCAAATTTTATCTAGGTAATATTGTACCTACATCCTTTTATGCTACTTGTGACTATTATACTAACATGGAAGGTGTCGATAATAGTCGAACTTCGTAGAAGACCAAAACCCCTTTTGCTTGATAAATAGTTCCGTCCGTTCTCATCCCAAACATATCTAACTAGCAATCTATGGACGCTCCTAGAAAGGAATTCACACTTGACTCCACAAAATGCACTGGTAACCACAGGACCAAAACCCGGCATCAAAAAACTTTTCATAAATTCAAAAGGGCACGTCATTTTGGTTATGAAGAATACTTCAGAAAACAGACAGAATGGCAGACGGACTGATGAGCTGAACTACATAAAACGCGCTGTTCGTCGAGCGTTTTGAACTAGTGCATACATAACCTTCCGCAATATTCAAGAGTTTGTTGAAAATTCTTGCAATCAACAGAACGAAGCTAGTTGCAATGCGGTATGTGCTCTAATGAGATATAGCAAAGGTACAGGATACGAGCAATTTGAAGTTGAACATTGCATTCATTGCAAATAAGACCATTTCTGCGTCTTCTTCGAAAATAATAATAATTTCAATGTGAGGGCGTGGGGATTGGGAAATTGCCTAGTGTGGTTTCAAATGGAAGTCAGGGTGAATTTCGGAATAATAATCCGATGGAACGTGCAACCCTACATACAGATGAGTTTAAGAAGTTTAATACGGAGTTGTCTGTTAGCCGGTTCAAGTACGAGTATATCTAATTTTAGGAGCAGGTTTCTGGAATCATACTTGTATGTACGAAGTTAAATCGATATCAGACCCGGTCTATTTTGATTCTATAATACTTCAAACTGCTTTAGTGTACTAAGCCCTTCATATTCCTGTATTTATTTTTTTAAGAGAATAAGTTTGTATTTTTATACTGTACCTGCATTAAGTTGAAGCACATGGCGATCAGTGCCATACCGAGGAGAAGATAAACCGCACACAGTATAAAACTTACTTCCACGATGTTTCCTTCTGAGTTATGGAGCTGGAAAAATAAAAAAAGGATGTAGGAATTGTTATTAACACTCTCAAAGATTGTATAAAATATATGCAATCTGTGCGAAAATATAGTATTTTTTAAGGTAAAGGTAGGGCTGCAGTAGAACCAACCCTTTAAATGCCAACTAGGATTTTTGGTCAAAATATGAAATCTGGTCAAACACGAAATATAATGCTGGTGCTTTCGAGACAAGGAGTTTATTTTAGAGGATCTTTAAAGGAATGAGTTTTAATAAATAAATTTTAGGAATTATTATCTTTGAACAAAGCCGAAGGTCCTAGTCACTAGCGCTCTTAATAATTTACGTATATTTTAATTTTATTTTAGTTTTAAAATAAAAAAATTAAAAACTATTTTCGACCTTTCTGGCTTGATTGAAAAAAAGTAATTAAGTTCCTAATTCCTAATCCTACGTTGTGAACTAGAAACCCCGTTCGAAAACATTTCGTCAAATTTTGGTCGAACCGTTTTCCTAATATTTACTACACAAGTTTCAACTTATGTACAACTTATGTACTTTCTTGAGATCTATAAACCAAAACGTTTCATCTAAAGCGATCGCCCTCCCTCACATCCCCACCCATTCAAAAGATAACACTCGAAGGGGCTAACCCATTCTACTTATCATAAAAATTGCAAACTAGGTCGTATTCAAATACTTTGCTACGTCTACGTCTATGCTCACGTCGCAGCATACCATTGCTAACAGTTTAGGAAAAAGCTTAGCTAAACCGTCAAAATGGCTCAGCTGTGTTTTTGACATATCATAAATAAAGAATTAAATTAAATTCAAAAGAAAATTTTTTTTGTTTTTTTTTTAAATTAAATTCGAAAGAAAAATTGGATTTTTTTTTATGTTTTATAACTTTGACTGATAGCTGAGCTGTCGTAAAAGTAATCAAGACTCGAACCAAAAAGGAATTGAGATATGGCTTTGCTATGTCTGACCAGAGGCGGCTGGTCTATAGGTTCACTCGTGCAGTGAACACCCTAAACGTTAATGATCTAAACTGAGTTTAAAAAACAAAAAGTTAATGCAAAAATATTCATTTAAGACACCATTCACACAACAAAAATCCATCGCCCGATATTCGACATGACGCCTTTCAACCGATCGAATGCGCGGATATCTTTGGTGGCGGTGCGATTCAGATATCGCACACGAAAATTCTATCAAATCTCTTACAAAATTGAATTTCAGTCCTACGCGTGAAATTCGAATTTCATAGGCACTTTGTATAGAACGTCGGTGCAGTGCACCGATGAACATGACGAATGAACGGGAGAGAGAGAGCTTTGGAGATTGCTTTTGTATTCTATTTTTTTTTTCTTGCTTGATTGAATATTTGGCGATTTGACCCTTTACTTGATTTCGATGTCTTCTCTGAGTAAAATTCATGCCGTTGTAGTTTTTCACGCAGTGATCCCACCCGACGAGAAAAAAGAGTAGCAGAATCAATCAAAAATAGTAGTAGATTTAAGAAAGATGGGAGTAGGCATATACATACATATGAAAGAAAATACGGTTTTTTACAATTTTACACTATAGTTCAAATTGTTTGGCAAATAATGCAAGCAGAAAAATGACCTGTCTGCTACCGCCTGTGTGAAGAATTAGAATGAATGAATATGTTTTGTACCAAAATTTCAAACGGCAAAAAAAGGAGTATGTTTTACTTACTCCGGAGTAGACGGTTTAAAGCACAGAAAAGGAGTAGATCTACTCCAGTCGGAGTAGGGTGGGATCACTGCACGATTTAAATACAATTTGTGTATATTTCGTAATTTATCTTGTTATTGTACGATTTGAGATAACTTTGCAGTGTGATTAGTGGCGAATAATTTTTTGTCGCTATTCGTGTACGAATTGTGTTTAGTTATTAATGTGAATAATATAATTTTATCAACTCTTACTTCGATTTTTTGCCCGTTAATTTGTGTGTATGTATTGCAAAACTTTCAAAAGGCTAAGTATTCGTAGAAGTGTTAAAATGGAAGCGTTTCCTATGGAATATATCAAAAATCACTACAAAAATTTTTTAGATAGTTTGTACAAATAAAATTGTACACCCACCACTAAATTTTTTTTTCATTTTCTGAGTGAACACCCACTTCTAAGTTGTACGAGCCGCCACTGTGTCTGACATTATAAACTTTTAAAACTAAACGTAAACGAGGCAAGGTACTTGACGCAATATACACTGACTTCAGCAAAGCCTTCGACCAAGTAGATCACAATATTCTCATCTCTAAGTTAAAAAAGATCGGTATAACAGGACCCTTACTTGACTGGCTTAAGTCATATCTTAGTAATAGAACTCAATGTGTTAAGTTCCAAGGCTTCATTTCCAACGAAATATCAGTGTCCTCTGGTGTACCCCAAGGAAGTCATTTGGGACCTCTTTTGTTCAATATCTTCATTTCAGATCTCTCAGAGGTATTAGAAGGTGTTCCGCATCTTTTATACGCCGATGATCTGAAAATATATTATTCCATTAGCTCCCCTGCGGATGCTGTATTCCTGAAATCCAAGCTCTTGGCACTAGATGGATGGTGTAGTCAAAATAAACTAAAGCTTAATGTCGGTAAATGTCACGTGATAAGCTTCACACGTAAAGAATCCACTTATCACCATAACTATACCCTAAGTGGAAATGATTTAAATCGAGTTGAGCATATTGAAGACCTCGGCGTGCTGCTTGATAACAAACTATGCTTTAAATCTCACTACAACAGAATAATCTCAAAGGCCAACAAACTTCTAGGTTTTATTAAAAGAAGGGCTAAAGAATTCAAAAATGTTTGGGTCACTAAATCATTATTCTGTTCCCTTGTTCGCCCTCTCCTGGAATATGCATGTCCTATTTGGGATCCCTTTTTCCAGATATATAGCAGCAGAATAGAGTCAATCCAGAAGCAATTTCTTCTTTTTGTTCTAAGGGACTTGTATGACCCTAGAGACTTTGATAACCTTCCACACTACACAGTTAGACTACAATTGTTAAATCTTCTACCGCTTAGCTCTAGAAGAACTATGCTAACATCCTGCTTCACCTTAGATGTTTTGAATGGTGATGTTAAGGTTGATCACCTTACAAACAAAATTCGACTTAATGACACTGTCAGGCTGACGAGACATTCAAAACCTCTTAAGGAATATCCCCATCGTACTGATTACGGTCAAAATGAACCCATCAATAGATGCTGTAAAACATTTAACAATCTCAGCGTACACTTCACGCCTCCAATAAGCAAGACAACATACAAACAGAAACTTCGTTCGATTTTATCAGCGCCTCCTCCCCAAGTTTAACCCATCAACCAGTGCCTCTAATTAATTTATACTATTCTAACTAAATTAAGTTAAATTAAGTTAAAGTATATTGTATTAATTTTAAATTAATTTATGTTAATATTGAATCTGTATTTAGGTATATCTTGTTTGATAAATAAATAAATAAATATGGCCTTAATATCTCAAGGGGCTTGAGAGCAATACTCTTTCAAACGGTTTTATGTACGGCGAACAGTCGGACAGACGCATTTTTTTTGCCTTTTTTGGTTTGCCAGTCCTAAAACGTGAAAGTATTAATTTTCAGTGCGGCAAAATTTTTTGAATTTTCAGTTCGATCACAATATTTACTTTTTTATTAAAAAATAATAAAGTAAAGGTAGGACGGAGTTTGCTTTCGAGCGAAATCACATTTTCTTGGGGTTGCTCTAATTAGAGATAGGCAGAACATTTCATTTCAGTAAAATGCTTCACTACTAGTCACTCACTTTAAAGAGCGAATTTCGGAAAGTATAACACTTGAATTGAAGTGTTCATACTTGTAGCTCATTGGTCATTAGCCACTCACTAACTAGTCATAGTCACTAGTCGTGAAGTACTTCAATTGAACGCTTCTTTCCTTGGTTCAGTAGTTACTAGTCTAGTTGACTACTAGGCTTGGGCATTTCAGTTCATCATAGTGAGCGATCATTTCCGAATCCTGATCCGTCGTGAACAAGTTCGTTGTTTTAGTGCATTAGTTCGCAATTAGAAGTTTTTTAACGACTCTTCGTCGTTGGTGGCAAGGGATGGGGAATGTGATGAGCAGAATAAATGTAGTCTGGTAAAATGTGATATTCAAAAAAAAATCGTCAGTCTACAAGTATATTGTAGCACTGACTTCTGAATGGTCATGAACGAATAGAAACGAACAAGGAGCTAAGGGCTACTACTACTATCCTTTATTTGAAGTGAGTTTACTCACTCTATTCTCTTCTCTAACCGGCAGTTTAGTAATCACCGTTGCACTAATGTTAAGCATGTCAGAAAAAACACCCCCAACCTACCTCGCTATCACTTTTGGGGTATATATATAGACGGGTTCTTCCATTCATACCGAATCCCTTTCCCATTCTAGATGGGTTCGGATGGTTGTTAGGAAATTTTTGTCAAAATCGTAACTGGAAGGGATGTAGTCGGTGCTTTCAAGAATGTTATTGTAGTGATTCAAGATTGTTGAGTGATCTGCATTGGTTGATAAGCTCAGAACACGATAGAAATTTTAAAATGGTTTCACGTACCGCGACAAATAAGCTGGAAATGAAGGAGCCAGTCTTGCCGGCCCCATATAAAAGTTCTTGAGAAAGGATAATTTTACTATCAGCAATTAACTAAAATTTTCAGGTACGGAATTGAACAAGGAAGATATGTACTGTCTCATTCGAGTTTCAACCAAACAAGAGTCCTTAAAAAAGGTCAATCGAAATGTATACTTCGTATTCAGCTTCATCTTTAGCTACAAAATAAATCGGAAGCCTAAATTTCATCTATCGTATTCATCGGTTTAGATATATAAAGTCTTTAACAAAGAAAATACATCGGATGTCCTACACTCATGTTCATTCATCCAAGAATATTTGAACCTAATAAGTGAGGTTCGGTGTATTTGGGACACGTGATTCCACTGAAGAATCCGAAAATCTGAAATAAAATACGGGAATATACACCGGCGAAATCAGTGCAATCAATGCGATAGCAGGGGGTAACGTGCTGCAACATATTCCCGAACATTTCTTGTTGTCTGTTCAATACCTGCGCTGCATATTTTCGGTTTATTCCATGCTGATGTGCGCCATACTACAGTGCAAATATTTCATTTCAAAAATAATTCCCATATTGAGTTAGGCATATTTGATGTCGTGTGGATAATCGAAGAGTTTACTATTTCGCCACTGAATCATTAATGCAATATCATTTTAAGCCCGCTCAGAGGATCCATCCGAATAATCCCTAGTACCTTAACACTAAAAAACCACACCAATCACCGATCATATTACATCTCATTAAATTTGCATGGCACTTGTGGCTACACCCGATGAATTTCTCGTATCTGTGTTTTTTTCCAACGCTTGTAGTGAACTTTTGACCCAGAGCCTTTTGACTTCATTTATAATTCGTGTGAAAACAGATGGAAACGTCACTCCCTGAAATGTATGTACGTGAACGTGACTTAATACAATCGTCTGTACCACAAATCACAAGCGTAAGAAACACTAGACAAAAAAATTCACTATGCATAGTTTGTCTTCGTGCGGTCAAGTACAAGAAGTTGGGGGTACCTCAACAGGTACAAGAGAGTTGGTACCTTCTTGGCAGCTTTTTAACTATTCATTTTTTCGCAGGATTACAAAACTATTTTTCGGGTTTTGCGGCGTTCGTGCTTCTCATAATTCTCTGCTCTAATTGTTTCGCCGTACCTGAACGATTTTATGATTACGGCGAATGCAAGGTGCGTACGTGTTACATTTTTATGACCATATTACGACAAGTTTTGCCATGGACCGCCAATATTTAATTCAGTCGAATCGGTTCAGTTTTATAGCGAAAACATTGAGTCAGATCATTAACCTTTTTACGAATCGTTTCCAACATCAGGCTCAGATTACAAATTCATCAGGGTTGGAGGTTTCTACTCGTGTTTCGACCACCAATTGTTTGCATAGTAAGGTACCTAGGGGGTGGCTGTTACAACCCTTGTCCTTCTTTCTAGCTGAAAGACTGCACAGTATGGCACCTTTTCAGTCGTCCATTTCATTCATTATGCAACCGAATCGAATTGAATTCAAACTGTTTCCATCCATTGAAAAACTGACCATAAACTCTACAGAATGAAGGGATGGGGGTGGCCGCCTTCAGATATTTGTTTTCCTGGCTTGTAACCTGGATGAATGGCATTAAGGAAGCATTTTGAAATTCAACTCCCACCGTCTTTTACTCGGTAACGAGTTGGAAAATTGTAACTTGATACAGTCGATGATCGTGAATACACGCTCGATGTTCGTATCTTAAATGGATTTTATGCCTTTGCTGCAAGCTTAATGTTGCTCCACATGGTGATAATCTTTCTTAGCAAGGACAGAACAGTCTTCATGACAAGTAGGTACCTTTATGTAACTATCAAGCAGCACTAGGTTAAAAAAAGCCACGAAGAAATGCTGAGAAATTCGCATGGTAGTAGTATCTCGGATAAAGTCTTTCAAATTATATCCTGTAGACTTGAAAACCGTAATATGTGGCAAGCTATCCTTTGAGCATTTCAATCTTCAAACTCTTGAAAACTTTTCAATTGTTGATTACATCCGAATGTAGTTTCCATACTCTTGACGTTGGGTAAACATTTTCAGTTTTCACATTTCAAGTCTTTTTCGTTTGGTACACGAACGAACCAACTTTATTTTCAGATCTTTGGAGTTCGGTTCTATTGGTATTCGTGTAATCTTAGTACTAAGTAAGTAAGTACGAATAGTTTGTATAAACTTCGATACCATCTTCAAGTCTTAATGACTACGTGTTTTTGGAACTTGATCATACGGTGAAAATCTAGAATAAAGTTAGTTCAAATTTTGGCATCGTTGAAAGTTGGTATAGATAATTATTTAAAGAAGCTTGTGATAAGCCTCCTCATTACTTCAATTCTAATAACGCAAGATATACATAAATGCAAGTTCTACAAGAATATGTTGTGTAAGCATGTGCTTAAACGGTTGCCAATTTAAGTTGTTCGAATCATTGTAAATATTGTAATTGACTTCTCAGTTTAATACCGTCTATAAGCACCGGCTAGAATTCCTTCACTTCGACAGCCACTCCGACCTTAGCACGTTCCCTGATAAGCGTTTTGATGCCGCTTAACTGTGGACTAATACCCTCCTCTATCATTCCAGCTGTAAATATTTATCTCGCCAGCTTCGGCCAGTCCGTTCACTAGTATGACACTATAGCCCTGACCAGAATAGACTTAAGGAATCTTAACAACTTTTCGTCAAACGCCTTAAGGCACGTAAAGTTTGTGGCAAAACTTAATGAATCTTATACCCAACCACAATAGCCTTAAGGTAAGAGAAGTTTGACAGCTAAAAAAGTCAAATATCGGCCGTCAAATACTCATCAAGAGAGTGTAAATTAAAATAAATTTGTCTTTTTTAAAGTGGAGTTAACTATAAATCACAAGTCTGAAGTCACAAAGTACAAAAATTTCGGAAAATCTGTGAATAAATGTCAAACGCATAAGTTTGCTTAAGTTTCTACGCTCAGAACCGTACACTTAAGTTTTAACGAAAGTTTGGAAAAGTCAACGAAAGATGCCTTAAGTCCATTCTGGCTGTCTACGTGCATTTCTATACAGTCGTAGAAAAACTTAAGCTGCCTTAAGGTGCCTTAAGTCTATTCTGGTCAGGGCTTATGCCCCGGTACTCAGCATAGCTGTCTTTTATTATGACTACAAAGAGCACTTGAGAACTTCCTGACAGCTCTTTACTACCTGGAATTTAATTGTCCCTGATTTCAATGCATTCAAAGACGCCAATGAAGGGTGAGATATCGTGAGATATCCTGAGTGCATAGAACATCGCCAGAATCTCCGCTTGAAATACACTGCAGACATATACCTAGCAGGTTGAAAGATTCCCTTGCATACAGCTGCTCAAAAAAGATGCCAGCGCTAGAGCCACATTCCGTTTTACTTTATTATTTTTTTACGCCGATCCCATTGAGATCCCAAGTTGATTTTTTGATATGTTTTGAAAAACAGTACAAAGCCTTGTTTCCATCTACCCTTAATGACGTACTTTTGAAAACAGCCCACGATTTCTCATACAAAGTTGTAATTACAAGTTTTAATTTCAACTACGATAGTAAACAAGAAAACTTGTCAGTGTAAGCCCTGAAAATTTCAGTGCAGTGCAATTGTTTATGCGCGAAACGTCACATTCGGCAGCTGTTTGATAACAATTTTCGCTACCGCACAAATAGAAAAACGTAAGCGGGAGCATAATGTAATGTATATATATGTAATGTATATACCTATATGTACTGTCCAGTTGCAATTATTTCTGACATCAACTCCATTTTGCACTTTGTAGTCGTCGATTGTCGAAATGAATATCAACAAACGCACCAGCTGATCAAACTGTCACATTCAAAACACGAAATGAAACTCGAATATAGATGGAAACAGATCGTGCTTTTGAAAACAAAACATGTAGATGGAAATGGGCTCTAACACACAAAATATAAAAAAATAAAAAAAATAAAAAGTTGACTTTTTGAGATATTTAAGGATAAGGGACTTGGAAAAAATTTGAGGATATATTTGATTGGTATTTTTCTTATTTTGTGACAACCTTCCTCTTTAACATAAATCATATTTTATTATTCTATGATAAAAATTAACAGAGATATGAATTTCAAAAGAAGACTTGGACACCATTTTTGCGAAATTTTTCAACATACCATATACTATAACCATACTCGTGGGGGAACATTCCATGAACATTTATTGCCGCGGAGGAGAACTACTTTGTGGAAAAATCACTATTCTTACGTTGGAATCAAATTATTCAATGAGCTACAAGACCGAATAAAAAACTCTCAGAATTTTAAAGTTAACATTAAAAACTACAATTATAACATTAGGGTATGTTGTGTGAACCAGAAACCAAAACAAATTGAAAATACAATTTTAAGGATGGGTTGTATGGTTCGGTAGGGCAAACTTTAAGTTACAAATCTCAAGAATCAATCAAGTCAAAAAATTAAATTTCGTTTGTGTTTAAATGGAGTTTGACAATTATAATTTTTTTAGAGGAGCGGTGGAGGATGAAAGTGGGAGAAAGAATTTTTTTTTAAATTTTGTATCCGATATCTCAAGAACTGTTTAAGGTTTAAGAAAGAGTCTTAGAACTTTATACATGAGTAACGCCTAATAAATCCTTGTCAAAGAAATCAATTATCTAGAAAAATCTTAGAAGTTTTTTAAGTAAAAATACGAAAATTAAGATATAATGTACTAAAAAAAAAATTTTGTGTAAATAAGCGCCGCATGTACCTAGCTTACAAGGCGCCTATCTAGCTCTGTCTAATCTTTTAGGCTGTAGCTCAGAAAAAATAAATAAATAAATAAAATGTTCAACCACTAAAAGGGAATGGGAATGGGAATGGATATGGATATGTTTTTACGAACTCAGTCATATCTATGGTTCATTCCATCAAGAATCACGAAAGTTGTGACTTTATCTCCATCACCGACACTTTCAACATTTTTCTTAATTTCTTTTACCCAGATCGCCTTGAGACGACGCCATGTTAATTATTGATATGTTTTGAAAAACAGAATAACCTACAAAATATAAAAAATAAAAATGTAAAAAAATTATTTTGAGGTATTCAAGTATAAAGGAAAAAATCGTTATCCTTGAAAAAAACTACTAATTTATTCCTATTTTTTTATTACGCGACAATTTTTAAACAACGATCTTTAAGATAAGGCCTACTTTATTATCTTAGAATGAAAATTGCCAGAGATATGAATTTTAAGACAGGACTTCGACACCTTTTTTGCAAAATCTTTAACATGCTATAACTAGAAACAAAAAATTAGATAGGATCTAAAAATGGAATTCCAAGTTAGTTCTCTTAGTACAAAAACTTTGAAAAGAATCGGAGATGGTAAGGTCACAAATTTCATCATTTTTGGCGATTCTTGATGGAATGGCCCTATTAGGAGTTGTGAGACATTAAATTGGTTTTTTCTTCATCAGGCTTTCTTAAAATTCGTCTAAGATTTATTAAAGGATTTTTGATTATTCATCCCACTATGTTTTCACAATTTTCGCCATATCTCTTAGGTTTGATGAGATATCAATCAATTTGATTTAATATAAACGCCTAGAAATCAATTGCTCTCAATAGCCAACTCAATTCTATTTTTAACTCAACTAATTCGACTTACCAGCTCAACGATT
Source organism: Beris chalybata (assembly GCA_949128065.1). Lineage (NCBI taxonomy): Eukaryota > Metazoa > Arthropoda > Insecta > Diptera > Stratiomyidae > Beris > Beris chalybata. The sequence goes on along the minus strand of OX421896.1, from coordinate 25,149,627 downwards.
TCTTAAGTTATGGTGGGTATGAAGGTTTTGTGTACGGTAGCAACATGAAGGACTCACATGATTCTCCGTCCCCATGTGCAATCATCGAATTATTAAATTTGGGAAAATATACGAGTTTGTGCTTATTCAAGCTGTTGGATTAACACAGTTTGCAATTAATTACAATTTCAACAACAAACATAAAACATGTGTGATTTACGTTTATGAACCACAGCAACACCTGAATTGCATATTTTAATTAATTATGTTTCTACTTACTACTTGTGTGCCTGGAACAATATCACCAAAGCCTATGCTGCTTAAGGATATAAAACAGAAGTAGCTTCCATCCAGTACATCCCAAACTTCCCATTGACTGAAAAGAGTGGCTCCAAATAGTACATACCTGATAAGAATAATAACTCATTAAAGATAACTACCCGTAACCTAATCCTTTCAAAATTTACCCAATCATAATAATCACACAAGTAGTTAAAGGTACAATCACAGTATGAGAATCAGCTTCTATTACGGCCTCGACATCGATATCAACATCTGCATAGTCCGTTTCAGTGGAACCACTAACTTTTGAACTAGTTTTGCTGATACTCGAAGAGCTGCTTCCAAACTATATTGAGATTTAACCAAATTATATTATCGTGTATTCACGTGTGAAGGTGATGTCTAACGATGGGTTTAATGGAACGTTTTAAATCGAACTTACCTCTTGCTGGTGTTCAATGGCAATAGTTTTTCGCCTCTCACGTAGAATCCTTCGCTTCGCTACGCCTGGGCAGATACGGCACAAACATACCTTGGCGTATATCCATTTGAATGACTTTGCCATAACATCGCCAATATTGGACAGGTACAGGAGAAATAGCGGCATACCAAAGATGGCGTAAAGAATTGTTGAAATTTTACCTAAATTTGTACGTGGTGATACGTTTCCATAACCTGGAATAAATTAAAAGCAGTTTATTAATTTAAAAGGAATTCCATAACAGTCTGGGTGAAACTTTATAATTTTTCGGGTGAAATTTCGGGAAGTGGTGAAAGTTCTAGTGCGGCGATAGACCCAAAGGTCTGGTGAGATATCAATTTGGTTTTATCTTTTACACGTTTATAATTTAATCGCTTAAAAAAAAAATTCATGTTTTTTCGAAATTAAGCCCACAAGAATTTGTAATTGTTTTCATGAATTTCGTCATATTTCTTTAGTCTGGTGTGGTACGTATCAAATTGGTTTTCATTTCTACGAACTTTGTATGCAATCAAGTAAGAATTGATTTCAGGATTTTCCGAAATTAAAGCCTCGCGCGCATGTTATGGAGTTGTTTATATTTTCACGAATTTTATCACATCTCCTGAGATCTTTATTTCTATGAGCTTTTTTTGTAATCACCTAAAACAAGGACTTTTCGAAATTCAAATCTCTTAGGTAGGAGTTTACACGGAGAGGTAAAGAAACGCTTTTAAGATATTTTTTTTAATTTGGGTGATTTGTGTCCTTTTTATTTTCGATATGATATTTTTTTTAGTACTGAGTGAGAGGCACTGTACGACTATATAAATGCGTCATGCACAATAAAGGGCTATTTAATAAGTACATAATAATTTTGTATTTTAATTCAAAACCACCCTTAAGCTTTTTGGCTAGTCTGTCAATGTCAAAACGTCAATCAAGTTTATAAAAGAATTTTTCAAATAATGGTATTATTGACCATACACTCTATTCAGTTAAAGATATAATAAACTAATTATGAAACTTACTCGAGTAAATATACATATTTCGAATTTATTGAATTTGCATATCAACAGAAAAATCGATGCTTTGTACACGCACGGCATTTAATGGCGATTTTTGTCAATATGATTCTCGTGAGATCTCATTATAGTTAATTGATAAAAAATATATAAAAACCCCGTGTTTTAACACAGCAGGCGTACAAAATTTCCATGTTGTTGGTATCGAGCGAAACTCACTATTGACCAAACTGCAGTGCAGACCAGCTGGACTCCTACCGAACCGAATTGAACGGTACGTTGTCCGGATACAATCCGCATAGTTAATCGGATTTCGAAAGTTATTAATGGCAATAAATAGGTCCAACGATGAACCCAATCGTCCTATAATAATTTATTGGATTTTAATTAATTAAGATCCGGAAATTATTTCCGGATTGTTGTAGGCTGTACGTGTATCAAATGACGTATTGGTTGTATGTAGGCGAATAATTAGCAATATAGTACTACAATGTTTCATTTTGTACCACATGGACATGGAATACAACATCCCGATTAATTTTAGGAAGGGATTTTACCACGTTTGATTGATTATAGAAATGGTTAAATATATTAATGAATCTGACATGATTTTATGCTGTTATTTGTGGTACATTTAATGCGTAATCTGGTCGGTTTTTTATAATAATATACTTGTTCTACCGATAAGCCATTGTTATACTCACCCGGCAGTGGGTTCTTGCATTTTTCAGGTGAGGCTCACGGAAACATAAACTTAACCTTATTCGAAGGAATTGGATGTAAGACTAAATTAAAAATTGGTTTCTAAATGGAAATCATATTGTTACGTGCAAGCCTGGCAACCGTGCAACTCGAATAATACAAACAGCAACAACGGAATACCTAGCAGCAAAGTTACCCAATCAAAAACATAGTTGAAGTATAAGGGGAGGAGCAAAACGGTTGTACTTCCCATCTAATCGCATGTACCTGAACAGCGAAGAAGATCAAATCGAATGAACTCAAGCTTTCGAGTACCGTCCACACACACCACCGACCGAAGATTCAAGAACAACGCAGTAGGAAATGGGAGCATCCCATAATTAATCCCGGACTACTCCTTAGGGAGGTTTGGAGACCTCGTTTTCTCCTCCATTTGACCTCCTTTTTGCAAGAGCATGTCCGCTAAAATCAGATCTCCAATATACCTACCTCCAAAGAAAGCATTCAAAAATACTTGTAAGGGAGCTTAAAACGAGACCTCTAATGGGACTAGCTCTGCAGTAAAACTCAAAAATTGTCTTCACATAGTCCCATTTTCATCCATTCGGAGCAAAAAAAAAAGTGACGGTTTTCTGCATAATTTTTTTATTAATCTCCTTTTTTGCTTCATTATGAGGGATAGTAGATACCTCGTTATTTGCTCCCCACGGAGTTCTCCTCAAATTTCCTAGTGGGAATCTAGACTACCGCCAACTAATATGTATAAAAACAGGTGAAGCTTTCAGCGAGGGGCATAGTAATTTTTATTACGTCGCCTGTGACAGCCAGCGTGTATAAGCGATCGTGTTGTGAAAGTTATCGAGTCAAGCGATATACAAGCGGGCGGTATTGCCATACAGTGCGAATAGAATTAAAGTGTGAACTAATAAATTTTAATTTTAAACGAATGGTGTTTTTAATTGAAATTTTGGTGAGCCCTTAGCTCGCAACAATAGCAATACAGCTAGGTTGGACACAGATACAACACGCAAGACATAGGTATACTATATAAACAGTGCGACAAAATAAGTTTCGAATCTCGAACCATATCTGAGCAACTAATACTCTACTCCACATAGATGGTGTAGATGGTGTACTCCACATAGATGGTACACCATCAGACTACTCTTATTTCTCTTATAACTCTTATTTCTCTGTGGTCTATCCTACATTTCATTCATATTCCTTTCATATGCATGCAAGAAGAATACCATAATATTCCATAATAAGAATAAAGAGTAGCTGTTTTCCTCCTATTCCCGATCTCCAGGAACGACTGAATTGACTGACTGACTAGTGAACTGCTGTTTTGAGATGCCAACCCACAAACAAGCACAATTGATGACTGACTGACTGACCGACTGGCTAGTGATTGACAACTGAACTGCTGGTTTGAGAAGAGAATAGAGTTTGGGAGTAGTTCAATTGAAGGCGTAGTGACTAGTGTGTGACTAGTAACTACTGCAATACTGGTTCGAGAACAGAGAAGTTGTGAACAGATCAATTGAAGAAGTCTACTGAACTAACTCTTTTATGGGAATAACTAGTTGTGAAGTGCTTAACTCTATTGAACTGTCCATAGTATACTGTCTGCCGTAAATGGGGAATATTTTTATATCAGAACTTTCATACCAATGCCATAATTATATTATGTCTATAAGTGTATTACTGCGCATATGTTTAAATAAGATAAGAACATCTTTTCCTATAATTTTGAATTTACTCAAAATATATGGGGTACTCCGAACTGACGTACATATTCAGATAACGAAAAAACGGCATTTGTTCTTGAAAGTTAAGCATCTTAATGTCCCATACCACCACTCAAATGCCTAGAAAAAATCTCTCCATAAATTCCCTAGTTCACCGTTAGATCACCCCCTTTTCGCGCTGTTGAACTGCAACATAAATCTTGTGCTCTTTTTATTTATCTAATTTCGGAAATCTCTTTATTCTATATATCTAAACGGCTGCCACCCCTGCCGAAAAAAATTGTCCTTTTCGCTCGGAATTTATTAAATGTCAAAAAGAAGTCGTTAAAAGACCGAATCTGAAATGGGCGGGTATTACTGCCCTTCAATAAATTACCACTGTCCTTCGTATCGGGCGAGAATAGCATTTCGTGAAAACGCACACTAATCCTTGCCAACGGCATCGACGATAAACGACAACGTCCATACCCACGAACCATTTTCTTAAAACTGCAATAAATCGTCGTGACCAGCCAAAAACAAAAGCTTCCCCGAGAAAATGAAAGAAAACTTGGAGAAAATTTGAAAAATCTTATCCTTACCGATAGTTGTGATGACAGTTAACGAGTAGAGAAATGCACCAGGAAAACTCCATGGATTTTCACCAGTACCGCTTCCCTTTTGCGCTTGTTTTACGATCTTTCGTTGGAATGCAAGAATCTCTCGGTCCACCCTGAAAATAAAAGGAAGATTTTTTTCAGGAAAATTCTCGAAAATTTATTCGTTTTATGGTCATTGCAAATTCCCTTTTGGCTCTATCCTGGCAAGCTAAAGGACACGACAGAAAAATGGAAGTGAAGCTTTCTGACCTAATGGAAATTTACCTAGTAGACACTTATGCCGGACAACTTTAGAACTTTGTGGGGGCAGTTACTTAAGGATTTGTTCGAAATATATTGAAATCAAGTTCATAGAGAGAAGGCATTTATTTCGCTACGCCCTTTTTTGCAGTAGTTGTTTCAGTGGAAGAGAGAAATTCAATTCGATGCTGCCCGATAGTGATCAAGCCAGATTAATGAAAATGCAATGCTTTCAGAATGATAGTGGGGACAGTGATTGTTTATGATGCCGGGAAGCTAGAAGCTTGCAGTCCCTTAGAAACCCGTTGCTATCCTGGAAGATAGTTAGGCGGCGATTAAGGCGCTCGACTCGCACTTGAACAAATTCGTCTCGTGAGACTATGCAGGGATAAGATTAGTGCGTTAAGCTCTCATTTTATCATAACAATTGGTTGGTTTCCGGGTCACAGCGAGATTCTGGTCAATAAGCTTGCAAATTAACTCGCAAGTAGAAGTTCGACGCTAAGCAAGTGCTAGCTCTTCCAGTGACGAGCACAATTGAGGACATTAAACATGCTCTCGACGTGTAAACATATCGGAAGCTAACACGAGGTACATCGCAGCCAGGCAGCTTTGGCCGATCCTGAGTGCGAGCAGCACAAAGTTTGTCGTACTCGGAGATAGAAACACTCTTCTTATCCTAATTGGTGTACTAACAAGCCATTTCCTTATCAGCCGGCAAGTTCGAAAACTAGGTGTTCAGGAGGTTCCACTTCTGTGCCGTAGCTGTAGTGAACCCAATGCCAAGGCAAGTACTTTCCACATGCTTTAGGAATGCCCTAGGTCTGGCTTGGAGGCGGGACGCACTGTAGATACGTGCTTCGCCATGGACTTGGAAGAATTCGCAAACTAGCTAGCTGAGCTGCTGCATTTTGACAGGATGGCTGTGTGGTTTGCCTAAGATGTGGTCTTGGGCAAACGGGTACTTCTGCCCGAACAGGTGGTATCACAACGGAACCATTAGCGGTTTATTTTAGATTTGACTAGGTTGGAGCTTAGAGCCTTTATACGACTCTTCGGAAAGATTTATCACGGGATTTGGTATATCGTATGTCTACTTCACTGAGTAACTTGAACCTGCGATGAGCAAACTGAGCGAATGCTATAAGTGAATTCTCAAAACGTGGAGAACCTGAAGTATGAAAGCTTCTGAATCGAAATATGAGCTAAAGAGAACCGGTGCAGCTGAAACCTGTGTTGGGGAAGAATCAAATCATGTACAAAACTAAAACCTTAGTTAAGCCTCAGTTATGCCTCTGTTAAACCTCAGTTAAGCCTTATTTAAGCCTCAGTTAAGCCTCAGTTAAGCTTCAGTGAAGTTTTAGTTAAGCCTCACTTAAGCCCTCAGTTACGATGACTCCAATTCAATCCGATCTGGAAAACGGACTGTGTTGAGGTTCTTCATCCGAAACACATCTAAAGGGAATTCCGGAACGATTAATCATAATCGTTCCGTTGATTAGCAGAGACACAAAACGGAGAGATAAAGTTGACCAGCTTTCTATCCATTCCGATGCTAAGAGGTGAATTATTGAATTTCACCACCTCTTTTACCTACTGGAAAATCAAAATTACACTTTAATAGTGGGGAGGGATGTTGAAACGGAATCATTGTACCTGTAACACCTAGAAACTTGCCGGATCGGATCGGAGCCATTGTAGCTGGACGAAACGAATATGTGCATGTCTGTCACGATATCACATCTTGTGTGAACGCCCAGGGGTCGCAAGAATGCGAATGAGATGTTTAGGTAGTCTAGAGCATGACAAACTGGCCAGGCTCTACAGGGACTTAGAGTGTTTTTTCTGTGTTATGAGCGGCCAATGTTTGCATGGGATCACAATGAGCCCATATGGTGTCTATCATGAGTAGTGTTTCTTCGCGCTGATCCCCTTCCTGAACTGAACTGAAATGAACATCGCAGTACTTGCTCATAATTCGCGGGAAGATGAAGCTCAGAGGCATGGACCCAGTTAAGGCCACCGATGAACTCCTACTTTATTCCAGACAAAACCAGCCGCATTCAACGATTCGTTTCTTTTCCAATTCTTAAGTAAGATGAAATTTCCTTCTCATTGTCACTTCTTTCATTTTTATAGAAAGCAAGATTTGCGGACGAGATCCGACTCTTGGTGCGCCAAAGGTCCGTACGAAGACGAACTAAATTTGTATATAATAGTAAAAAGAACTTATTTTAATTACTCACATATTCCTATATAAAGTCTCATTGAACACGTTTGATAGACAGCACGAAATATCCCAAAGTTTCAGCGCCAAAAGGCTTTTCTCCTTATTTGACTCGGCTGTACGAACTATGGCTTCTTCGCCTTCGATAGCAATAAACATAAACGAGCCTTGTTTTTATAGGAATTTCAACGTCGTATCCAACAGCAACAGCCAATAAACCGCAGGAATCCATTTCCATGGCATGAACGCAATTGTATTGGTGCACGTAGAGAAATGCAACAACAGCCATCCAAAGACGCCAGTAAGAACCACAGAAGAAAAAAGCATAAGAAAGAGGAAGAATGAAGCTCCATTTATTTAAAGATTCCTTAAGGAGATCTAAGCAGGATGCCGAAGCCAGAATTTAAAGGCAAGCGAAAAAAAAACAACAAGCAAGCAAGCAAGTAAAGTTTCTTACCTGCAATCGTATAGATGACTACCAGCAGGATAATACCGACATTGCTGAACATGAACGCTGTAAACTTCCGGCAATGGTCCTTGGCTCGTTCGGCAAACGGTGGCTTTTGGCGCCTTCGAAATGAACGCTTTCGACTCATTTTCTGCTAGCCGTTTGGATGAAAAAATTTTAAAGGATCCGTTTCGAATGATCAACGATACACCCGTTCTAGCCGCAGGGTTTCGCTCACAGGAGTCCGTCCGAACCTTCCGGCCCCAAAAGGATACTTACCACGCGAATACCTTTGTTATGGTATTTTTATTATCCTGTTTACTTTAAGCACTACTCAGAGCATTTTTCTTGAATTGTTTTTGGTTTCCTATCCTTTTTCGTCCTTGGTTCAATCCTCTAAATACAATCAACTATTCCTTTTGTCTTAAGGTCGATAGGAGATTGGTAGTTGGGCGAAAACTTTATGAGGCCCCTCATGAAAGTTCAACTTCCGAGACCGTGGGTTCCGACGCCATCTTCATGTGAAACGTTCTCCAAAATTGATTTACTCCTGTGGCCGATTTATATGGGTAGTAGGTACACTTATCCGATTCATGAGGACCGCTTAAAAACGAGAAGAAAAAGAGAAAAAAATAAAGAAAATTGAAATTTACTACCATAAAGTGAGTTTATAAGCAGAGATTTTTCCAAGGAATTTCGTTGGGAAAATTGAGTCCGTCGGGTTTTATCCGTTAGTTTTTAAGTGAGGGGTTTACGATAATGTTTTTCCTTTCGACATAAAAATAAATAATCGCACATGAATTTGAAAATTTCAAGGTAAGGTAGAGTCTTTAAAGGCAATGTAAGACGAAAAATAGGGAAAATATCGCCAGGGATTTAGAATCTTGTCATATAAAATACGATTAGGGAAGGTCTCCTGTTTTGGAAAAAAAAAGCTGTCAATAGTATCATGGCAGGTTTTTTGGGGTCCAAATTTGTCGTATTTTCAGATTAAGTTCCGTAGCATAAGTTGTTTACTGCTCTGCAGAACAGCATCAGGCTCAGAGAAATTCGTACCAAGCTTTTCACGTATAGATGGCACTGAGCCTCACATTATTATTGGCCGAGACCAAAATCAATAATTGGAGCAGAACAATTATATTTGAAATAAGCAGTACATACAAATAGGTTTAATTTGTTATTGTTTTTACTATATATTCATGTGAATTTTTAAAAATATAAATGAGAAAATATATGAAATAAATTCAAACAATTCAATTAAATGAAATCCAACTCAACTTAATTATTGGATCAAGCGTAATTTTGTGATTCTTTTAAGTTTAAACTCTCTTGTACAACTCCGGTATGCACCAAGATGCTCTCAAAGATGTTCAATTGGACTTAGATCGAGCGTTTTTGGAGATTTTTCACTTTGGGACAGTTGTAGGGAACGGCTGTTCTCGAGCAATATGTGCCATATGTTGAGTGTCAAACTCTTCTCTGAAGAACTTTTCAAATTTTCTTTGAAAATGTATAAAATACATTTCTTCGTTTTGAACTGCTGTGGTGGACATATCTACAACCCCAAAACTTGACTGATCACACGTCATGCTTTAAAGTCATACGTAGATTTTCTTTGTATTGGCCTTCAGCAAAACCATAGTACATCCATTTGCCCCAAAAACATGAAACCTACTCTCGTCTGTTAGAAACTTCTGATTCCAGAAGTTTTGATCCTATATGACATGGAGTTTAGCAAACCTCATTATCTTCTTTTTATTGACGTCGCCAGTAAATGATTTCTTTCCTTTTAGACAGACACAAAAAAAAGTATTGAATTTTACATCTTTTGCATGCAACACGTTTTCAAGTAAATTTACATGATGTAATAGTAAATTTGAATGTATTCGAAATTTTTGGTCAGTAAATTTCAATTCGCAATCAATAAATTTAAACTCCAAAAACAGCAAATAGACTGGATATTCTCCTGAATTAACACTATAAGAAAAATTAAGATATTAAGGATCCGAAACGGAATTCTAGGCCATTCATCACTTTCGTTGTAAAGTTACACTTTCTCGAATTATTGAAAAACAAATTCATTTCGGAGTGGGGATTTGTTTTATGTAGTACACCGCCAGCAAAACTTAGACTGTTTACATTTTTGGAGTGAAAGATTATAGTACCTACTCAAAGATACACTTTAATTCTACTTTTAATATTTTTTCTTACATACTTACTTTTAATAAAACCCTTTGCTGCGGGTATTAAGCGACCCCAATGAATTCTGGTTTTTGCCGCGTAGGGATGACGCGCGTAGCCATTGCGTAGAAAACAAAATCGTCCAAATTCGTGGTTTCACACATTATATGTTTTTCGTCGAAAAATTTATAGTACAATTTTTTTTTTTTTTTTAAAAAATTTTAGTTTAACCAGAATTCATTGGGGTCGCTTCCTACCCGCAGCGAAGGGTTTTATTAAAAGTAAGTATGTAAGAAAAATTTAAATAGAATAACACGAAAAATAATGTAATTTTTCATTTATAAAGGGTTTTCCAATAAGGACTTGACAACTTTGAAACCTTTATTTATATGGTACATACATAGGTATAAATACAGTTAATTTTACACGAAGTGGTGCCTAATTTTCTGAGTCTTGCCAGTCTTTTTCGGTTCAGATAAAAGTAAATGAAAGTGCAAGGATATTTTACTAATACTCGTACCAGTAGTTTTTTGTATAAGGAATGACACTGAATATTTCAACTAAAAATTTGATTGAAAATTAAATATTTTGTTTAAAACAGTGCAAATATTTTTAAACTGCGACGGATTCGACGCAAGGTTTCTTCTGGCATAAATAATTCAAGAGATGAGTTCTAGAATGTCTCGATCAGAATAAATATCCGTCTGTGGCAAAAATCGCAAAGGTCTATTCACTGGAACTTGTCACCACCGGACAAGAGGCACTCTAAGCTTTTTATGCCAAAACATATGGAAAAAATTACATCTGATTATCTAATATTATGCAGATATCAAACCTGAGCACTAGTGGGAGCTCTGACTGGACATTGTCACATAAGGAAGCATCCCAATAGGATTGATCTCTCTGACGGATGATTATCTGTAGCATCACGAAATAGATTGCCTTTGTTTACTCTTCGACATGAAGAAAAGGATATGCCCGTTTTTTAACCTAGACAATTTTTTGGGTTTCTTTGAGTCATATAAATAAAAATTTAATTTTCGTATCTTGATTGACCCAAGCCACGCAGGATGCGCATTAAAATTTCAACAAATGCAATTATGGTGAAAATGGCGTCAGCCCAACCTCAATATAATTTAGAACTGACAGAAATTACCTAACTGAGGCTGCATTGTTACTTTTACCCCCCAAATTTCACTCGCTCTCATCATTACTTGTTAATTATAGCCGAACTCGGTCTTTGTAAGCCGCACCCTTTAATCAACTTATGTAGCTGTCGAATGCATCGCTTAAATTTTCAGTACAATTTCCGCATCAAAGTAATTCCATCGGCTTGCATACGTACAACAAATAATCCAAAATTGATTTATACTACCTACATATATAGACAATGGGCTGGGGCACACATGAACGCGATAGGTACTACTCGTATAAGTAACCATCTAGGATGGGCTATAGTACAGGCTGGTCGTTTCATCCAGCAGGATGTGGATGGAAAAATGAATGGCAGTCAGGACCATTGATCCTAAATTTCGCTATTGAATCACGCCACGGAAACTCCAGGATGGTCCATCAATCAAAGAGTCCATGCGAAAAGCTACCATGAATCAGACAGCTTCCAGTTGCAGACCATTTTATTTTTATTTTGTACACCAGCCACACCTATGACCCATGCCATATGTCTGACCACCGTACCCATACAAATTCAGAAATCAAACATATAATTAGGTCATACCTTGCAGGTTTCTGGTTGTGGTGAGATGGCAGAAGCCCACCTAACGGGGTCAGTTCGTCCTGATACTCAGTAGTCAATCATTGAATGGCCCCGGTTTCATGGCATCCTAGTGTTTGGGAAACTGATGAGTACGGGAAATTTTCAATGTAAAAGCTTACGCTGAATTGCAATTGCATGGTGTGTGGTTGACCACTTGTTCTGTTTGGACATCTGACACTAAGGGTAAACTCCTTTTCATGTAGAAAAATGGGCATCCAGTTGGTGTGAACGGTCTATGCAAATAGTATGAGTTTAAAAGGTAGTTATTTTTTCAGATTCGCTATGAAAACGAAATATCGAGAGCAAATACAAAGAAGTCAGAGAGCTTAAACTTCAACTATAAGCTGATTTCCCATTTGACCAAAAAAATGTCCTTATCGATTCCCAACAACATTTTATCGCAACATAATCTGCAACAAAATTGAAAAAGCATTGAATAATGAAATATAAAATGCGAGCAAAACCTTTTTATAAATTGTCCTTTTCAAATTTACTACCATGAGGTCTTTTATCTGTGCCTCTGGACATAACCTGGCTACACTCGCACTATGATATAAACCTGCTGCACATTTTAAGCCAAATTGGCGTATATTTTGCATATTTAAATCGATTCGATGCAGAGTATAAATACTAGTTAGAAATTGTATCGAATATTTTAAATGTGCACTTGGCAGTTTAATTTCATCTGTTGTATCGGTAGGCAAGAGAGCACTTGCGAAATTGTTTTGGTATTATTTAGAGTATGTATCAGAGATGTTTCGATAAAAAAAATTCAGTACCATTAAATCTGTTAAAATAGGTTATGTTATTTTTACTCTATTGCTATTTTTACTCTATTGTTATTGTTACGTGCATGTGCGATGACAACACTGTAAGCCAAAACAAAATTTCGTATACATGTACTATGAATGTTTCCATGAATTTAAATCCTTTTTTCTCAAAAACTCAAAACTTCAAATTCGAATATTTATTTAATTCGTATTACGGATTAACGAGTATATGTAATACCAAAACAAAAAATTGACTATATCCCGATATTAAATCAGTCCGAGAAAGAACAAAACTTCACTACCCGAATGTTGGCATATTTCTCACTTATTGATTTAGGTTTTCATTTTCGATAAAATATCATCACATAATAAGGCTTATTCTGAGAAAAACTGCATAGATCACTGAATTTTTAGGGTTTAGGGTTTTTTTTATCCAAAAATTTCGAGTATATACATATCTCAAAATTGGGTGAAGTATAGTTTAGGCTGTAGGTAATTAGATTCGGGGTTTTTTTTTCGTCTCAATGATAAGATCAATCTAAAATCGGTAAATTACGTTTAACAACATTATTAAAAACCTACAAAAAGTAATTTTTTCAAAATTTTTTGACACAAAATGGCGGCTATGTAGCACTTGTCCGGAATCCCGAAAATATACCTACTTTACCGCGCTCTATTGTGATGTACCCCCCCCCCCCCCCCCCCTAATAAATATATCATCGCTCTTGTGAACGGCGGCCTTTGTATGCGACGGTAATCACCTTTTACCCTTTTGTGATGTACCGTGAAAATTAAAAAGTTCAGGGCAGCACATTTCTTTAAATTTTGATCACAATAATTAATCATTAAAAAATAATTTATTAAAATTTCAGGTATATTATGGCATGCAGCCGATGCCGTGGGTGGGTGGTAAAAAAACTTTGTTTAATTAGCTTAAGGCAATTGCACAAGAAAGTTGAATCCTAATTTTAATTTTATACAGGTAACCGAGGGAAGCATGTCGAACACAATATTTTTATAAATGAGAGAGCATTGTGGCACGGAAGAATAAAAATGTTTCTTGAAAATCAAGAACATTTTGAGTACCTGGAAATTTACATAATCAGTAGACCCGATAAGGAGCGATGTTGAAAAGGAAAACATACAGGTCATAGGACAACTATAGGTCGATAGTACCAACTTTGAAAATATAAACTAGAAGCATGTTGAGAATGTTTTCCTTATTGCGTTAGCCACCGAACAGTCTGTTTCACATCTCAACCTTTGTAACCGGAGTGTTGGAAGATTTTAGATTAAACAGCCTATACACTGGCATGCATGTATGTTATTCTTTCATGAGTGTACGGATCTGAATCTTGAGTCTGCCATCATGCAGCAGGATGGTAATCAAAAAGTATTGATTTTTGCGGACGGAGCCAAGGCTTATCACTAGATGCATGAATGACACGCATGCATGTCCGTGTATGGCCCCCATTAACAAGCAAACATAATTGGTGATAGTCTTAAGTACCATTTAACATTTCACACGAGCCCAAGCTAGCACAAACTAGCGCGAGTTTGAGAGAGTAGACACCAAACTCGCGTCAACTTGTCACTCTTGTCGCCCTTGGCGTTCACGCAGTCTCGCGTTGATGACGAATATTTGCAGAGAAGCTATTTGATCTACATATGCATACATACTATGCTGAGGAAGAACTGAGTTGATTGGGCAGCCTTTCCTTTATCAATTTGCAGGATTTGAGGTCGATAGGTCGTGACAAGCTAGTCAAGTTCTTTAAGGATCTGGCTTATTTTGGGAATGTGACCTACCAGACTCCGAAGGGGTCGCTATATTTTGATGAATAGTTTCGGCGGTACGTAACTCTTCACCCCTACTTAAAACTAAACTAAAACTAGTGAAGCTATTCAAAACATAAACATAAATATCTCATAAGAGAACAAGACTAGTAAAGTCTGGTTTATATGACGAATGCAAACATTTTCTACTGAAATTTTGAGGGGGCTAGCTTATCGAATTTTCAATAGAGTAGAAGCAACCACTGAAAAATATTAGCACAAACACATTTACTGAAATATCGTAAATATTTTTTGCTAGATATAATATCTGTTCGTTTCACTCATGATCAATTTCTCGTTAGAGCTTTTCCTTCTCCCTCACAATCTCAGTAAAAACTGTTTGCATTCGTCATGTAAATCAGCTTTAAGAATCCTTCAACTATCGCCTAGCTTCCGTTTTGCCAATGGAATTGTCAAAAAAAAACACGCACATATTTAAAAATTTGTTGTTTCTATCACGCTTTAACCCTTTACGTCATTCTCCACCAAAGAGTAAACCCCTTCTGTCAAAAGAGCCATGACACTGTTCCATTTCAGCTTCACTTTCTTTGACCTGCGATACAATATTTGAGTATTATGCTAAAATTTATCGATATTTTCACAATACCATTCTCAGTAAGATATCAGTACCATAGGTACGAATATGTTTCAAATAGAAAAGAGCTGATTACTTTGTTATCTGTTGTAAGCTAAAAACAGGTCTTAACTCGTATATCATGAGCATGCCAATTGTAAGATTATTATCATATTAAGTATGTTAACTGGACAATAACCTAGCATTCCGATTTAATAGCACAAGTAATTTCGACCGAATAAAAGAAAACATTTTACCCGCATTCTGCAAAAAACTTTTTCAATAATAAAATCTAAATTAATCGACTAACATTACTTCGAATTTATTCCTGATAAACAAAAAATTCCTCTCAATTAATAATCAAACACTTAATGAATATTTATTACATTCCAAACTGAATCGAAACTAATACTAACACTCAAAAACATCCTAAATTCAAATTCAACTATTTATACAACTATCTGATTTCCTTTTGATCATTTATTTTTTCAGCTGCCGGCAACACTTTCGAATGCTTTCATAATTTAAAATTTATCGACTTGGCGCCTCGATATTTCAGCACCTCGAATTTGTTCAAAATTTTTTTATTATACTTTTTAAAATAACAAATAGTTAATTTCTTGTTAAAAAATGCAATATTATTAGCTTTATAACTACTTCCAAAGGGGGTGGAAATATGTATACATAAATTAAATATGGAAAAATCTGTTTAGCATTTCTTTATTTCTAATCGAATTGTGAATTTTTTTTAACTGGTTGGGTGGTATGTAATCAGACTATTTTCGACATTTTTTGAACAAAAATTTTCTCTTCTTAATTTTTTATCCAGAGAAAAATTCATACATACGTATATCTGACCAGAAGAGCTTTGCAATCGATGAATCAAATCGATGAATGATTGAAAATTATTTTTATAGAACAGATAGAAAATTACACTAGGCGTGCGTTTTATTTATTGACCAGTTGTATATTTTCTGATTTTCACCGGATTCTTGTCTGGTAAAAAATTAATTTTTTAAATTAACGTAGGACGTTCTGCGACAGTCCTGTTTTGTTTTATCTTTTATTTTATACGTTTGATATCTTGTATCTGATTTAACAATTTATTTTAATTTATGCTGACAACGTTTTTAATTTTCAACGTGTTGACTGGCGTGCTGTCACTTTGATAGTGAATAATGAGATACACGACATGTTTAATATTTAATAATAAATATTTCGTAGAACTTCATCGTATTGTAAATTATTATGAAATATTATCGTCGACGTTGTCGTACAGAACGAATATGACTTTTATAGTTTGCTAGGTTTTATTATGGTAGTGATTTAAAACTTAAGTTAATTTTTAATTAAAATTCTTTAAATGTTCTTCACTCATAAATAATCGATCCGGTAAATACCATTTTAAAAAAAATTTATATCTCATGAACCGTACCAAATTTATTCTTAGAAATGTTACAGGAGTTAAGCCCAGTAGACTTCTATCAGGAAAAAAAATGGAATGAAAAGAATTCCGATTTTTATTTTTCGAAAACCACAAAGCATAGAAATCTAAAAATTGAAAAATTGCATATGCTAGATTGGAACTTAGTATATATACGTACAACAAAGTTAATTTATGTAACGAGCTGGAGTAATGAGGAGTTCGTCACAGGAGGCCAGTTGGAACGTTATTTTTCAGGTGCATAGTGACCTACACCTCATCTCAGTATTAAACACGTTTCGGACTTCTACCCAAAAATAATAAAGTTACGCTCAGACTGTTGGCCGATTTTTACACTTTGTGAAATCTACAGTTACGGGGACTATAATAATTAAATGTGCCCGCAAAATAGCTTTGAGCTAATTGGGCTCTGTCTAGGGACAGAGCTGCCACCCAAACCAACTAACCAAAATAGCTTCATTAGACCTATGCTCCTTAGTAGTTCATTAGTATCCCTCCTAAGACTCCTTACTACCACTTATTCTTCTTCTAACCAACTAACACATTATAACTTTCAACTTATCATAGCTCTAGTCGACGTCTTTCAGTCATAACCTATAACCTTTATCTTTTTAGCTGCATGGTTGTGAAAACAAAGTCGTACCAACTTACATTTATTTTTGTATTATACAACAGCCAAAAAAACGCTATTTACAACGTATTTACAACATCATTCAGTCACACAAATATAACCTTTTGGTTAATTTTAACCTTATGGTTCCAAATCCAAAAAAATAAAAGTTGGTCATTCAGTGACTAGAATCTATTTTTCTTAGTTACGATATATCCCATAATTTGTCGGTGATAAAAATAACGTCATGCCGACCTACGTTATTTATTTTTGTACGACTGTCAAAAAATGCTATTTACCAGTTCAACACGCATGTAGTTGACGTCTTTCAGTCATGAAAATATAACCTTTTAGTTTTCCAAAATACCAAAAATAGCAGTTGGTCATTCAGTGACTAGAATATATGTTTTTAGTTTTACTAGTATCCCATAGTATGCTGGTTATGAAAATAACGTCGTGCCGACTTATCTTTGTACAACTCTCAAAAAACTTTATTTACCACTTCGGCACGTACTTTTTATATTTATAGAAAAGAAAATTAGTAACACATAATACGCACTTTATATTGACTATTTGATTGGTTGAGTGACGAACAATAAACAACAACATGAACATGAGAACGACGTTACAATTACTTAAATACGACCATAAAGATTATTTCCGACTTTCAAGTTAGGAAAACAAGTTACGTTTTTTGATATACTTTTTGCTTGCAAATATGACTAAAAAGTTATTTTAATGACGTTTTGATTACATAACCAATGACTCAAATAATGTATAAGTACTAATAATAACACTGTAACTGCCATTCTGTATGATTGGAATGGTGGATTTATACCGTAGGTGTTCGGTGCGAATCTACCGCCACAAGCTATCGTCGAGTGTAGTCCTTGTTGTGTTGATAGCGATTTACAACTTACACTTCTGTTTTGAGCGACTTTCCTATTAGTGCGATACGACGGAAATACGTTATGTCAGGGTTCATTGGAAGTGTATGATTGCGTTGGAAGCCAACAATGACGGGCACTGTCTTATTATGTTTTTGGAGAAGGCAACGTTTTCCTCACAATATCATTCACTAGACTGGATAGAAGAGGGCTTTTTCATGGCATTACTAAAATAGTTAAATTAAAATAAACAATAAATTCTTCTTTTGTCACTCCGAGCGCGTAATTATTCTAGTCGTGTGAAATTGTAAATAATTACCAATTATCCACTTTATGCTAACCAAGAAGAATTCCAATTCCAATTTCGGCACGCTTTATTTAGAAAACTAATTCTCTTTTCCAATTTCCGTATTCCATGTGGTACAACTCTTACGATAATTTTTGAAAGATGAAGTGTGTATCAGTTTTTTTTTTGCATAAATATTATATTTGTTAGTGTAAATTACATTTTGGCAGACAGATAATATATGAAATATTGGATATAGTTTCCAAACAAAAGAAACGAGTTCATTGATACGACTGCTCTTACGAGAATGTTTTGGCGTAACTTTCATTGATATTTGAGTGCTTGAACTTCAAACATACTCGTATGATGAAATTTGAAAAATAAGACAAGATTGATCGAAAACACATGTTACTTTATTATTTTGTATTTGTGGACCTGGAATTTCAAAAAATTGTATTTCCTGAAATTTTTTATTTTGACGTTGTATGATAGGTACGAGTAGACATAAAAAAACAGAATAAAATATCCGCCTGTACGCCGTATCCTTCAGGAATGAATATAATCTAAAATCAACAACATTTTCTCAATTTCAAAAATTTAGTATCAAAGCCATCGGAAATCCGTCGAAGTCAATATTAATAATATATGTACCTACAAACTTTATTCTAAATCGACTCCTCATCGGATATCAGCATAATTTATCCGAAAATATGAGGGAGAAATTGGGAAGTCTAATTAACACGTCAACGAAACACATAGCTAAAAACGCTAGCGGAGCTCTTTCTAAATTATTGTCAAAGTTTGAATGCAGCGTTTCGTTCGGAGAAAAAGAATCTCTTTTATATCACAGGTTCCGAATTAGAATTTAATTGGAATCGACTGGATGGAACCTCTAAAATTGTTTGACATTGCAATTAACAAAATTTGCTGTGATGCGATATCAAATCATCACCCAATTTCATTAAGGACTCTATAACGGAGCTGCAAAGGTTTGTGGTTCGCCAAACAAAATTTAAGTGTTGCAAATTTTGCTTAAGGACTTTCTCGGCTTATGAAGCAACGAGAAACCAATGATTAGTAAGATTTTGTAATTGGTAAGGTTTAATTCGAAGTAGAGAGATATCTAGTATTACAGGTGGCATCTAACCACCGAAACTATATGAAACAGAAGATTTAAACGTATACACGTATACCCCTACTAACGCACTACTTTCCATGAGACCTTACTGAGGCTACGAGGCAGGGAAATAGCTTCGGTAAGGCCTTATGGAAGGTAGTTAGCTAGTAGGGACTCCAGTTTATGAGATCATCCTGGCCAAAAAAAAAATACTGGACTCTATACTCATGATGTTTTGCAACAGACGAGAGACTTGCAGTGAAATCAAAGTGACATTATGTTTCAATATAACCTTTTTATTCTTAGTTCATTGCAGATAATGCTGCTGGAGCAACCACCTATCAATTAGCCGGGAATCATACGTATGAAGACGCTTCCACGCAATTATGTTTATTGGTCAAATATGGACAGGAACACAACCCAGCTTATTTTACGACGTAGTCCTTGTACTGAAGCAGCTTTTGTAGTAAAAGAACACCTCAAGAGAATATGAGTCATAAATGATGACAAATAAGGGCAGAAGCCTCTGAACACATTCCTGCTGTGGAACAATTGCAATTGAGCGATGCCGATGTCTTGGAAAACCCTTTGGAGACTATAGTACCATTGCAAAAACAGATCTACACCATCTAGAACAATTCGCGAGGTAAAGAAAGTTGAACGAGGATCTCTAGGTTGAAACTGGAGAAAGATCTATGAAGTATGACACAATGTTAACAGCGAAGCAGCCATCAAGGTGCCAGTTAGGTGCCAGCCCACTTTGGAATTCAGAGGAAGCTGATGAGCGCTTGAGCAGGCTCCAACCTATGCTCACTAGTCCAAAAGAAAACTATTCGCTTGGATGAAGAACTTGACCTCCACTGGACACTAATGCTTAGGTAGTCACTCCAAGAAACAAATCTCACTTTTACTTAAAATGAACCGGAATCAAATTCGGTTCATGACGCCGCTTATTACAGGACACTGTAAGCTAACAATCATCTGCATACAATTGAACTGATTTTGGACTATATTTTCAGATAGTGTTAAGAAGAAGAGAAATCTGCAGAGCACGTTCTATGGCATTGCTTGGAGGAATCCTTCCGCCTCCGATGAAATATAATCTTATCTAATGACATTGTAAAGAAATCAGGCATAGGCTTCTTGGATATTACTCACTAGCATCACTGGAACTCATGTTTAAGTCACCCAAGACCATATTTAAATTTTTTTTTTGTTGATGTAAGTATCATGGGTGAGTTATAAGCAAGGGCTGCAGTGAATCAAGATTTAGACCAGCCTTGGCCATCTACAGTCTACATTATTCAAGTTCAGTGGAGAACTAGTAAGAAGTAGCTATTACTATCGGATTCTTAAATGGTCAGTAGACAGTCAATAGATGGTCTAATCTAACTACGTGCGTAATATCAATAACTCTTTTGACTGTACAGGAAAGATCTAGCACAGCAATCCTTCTCACCTCGTTGCCTGCTCGCAACACACTCTATACCCAAGAGACGCTAGTCACCCGACTAGGCTAATGATTTTGGTTGTAGTAACAGAAGTTGAAAAGTGCACGGCCTATGCAAGTGTCCAATCCGATCTGGAACGTAGATATGGAACTTTGACTCATACTTCGTCGATGAGCTTAGAGATATCGGTAAAGGAAAGCTATGTAGAAAAGCAAACTTTACAGATGCCATGAGTAATCATACCCAAATGAGGAGCACAACGGACAAACACTTACAGGTAGGTGAAGGACGATAGTAGCATCACCACCCCACATACCATATCATCCCACAAAAGGGAACGTGGCTAATGTACATACTATGCATGCATTACCATCGAAATAATGAAAATGCATATAATAAATTTCAAGCATTTTAACTCTACAATACAAAAAAACATTTCTATCCAATGTTTAAAACATTTTAACAAAATATTTACGATGCCAAAAATATATATGTATACGATTTTTTCATTTAATTTCCTTGCCGTTAAAATCATTTTTAGTTTCTATTAAAATCTTCTACCGTGCAAAACAATGAAAAATTGCTACGAAAAATGATGAAAATAAAACGCCATATTCCGGACCAAACAATTCGGGAAATGAGTTAAAAGCTTTTAGTGCTAACAAAGAGAGGACGAGGTCATAACAAATATTCATAAAAGCGTATGGAGTCTTATCGTTTCTGTTTGAAAAACATCCACTTCATACAGGTAACCATCCCTCCACTTCGAGCACACCAATCCTTAAGCTTATAAGCTACAATGAAATTGGTGTTTCTCAAGGTACAAGGTCTACAAATTGCTTAAGTGCTACCAATTTTATAGGTGCATTTAATTTTACACTCATCCGGATCGAAAATACTTCTGGACAACAATCGATGGAGCAGTAGAAAGACCAGAGTTTTGTTACAGCTATCTGTGCGTATATTGATACAGTGCTTCCACTTCAAAGGATAAGTTTCTAAGAATATTAAAGCACATGGGACCACACCCATCTTATCCACAGGATATGCATATCCTTATGATCGATAACGAAAAGAAAATTTATTCTGCGTTTCGAGAGTGCTGTGGCTTCAATCGTCCCGGTAAGTAGTTAGCTGGTCTGGTCGTACCTGAAAAGAGCATTTACCGGATTAGAGATTCGAACCCGGATGCGAAGCAGGTTCCGCACCGGAATATACTATCTCGGTTATATTGGCATACGTGATGGTCGGAAAGAACGCTGAAGATGCTGTTGTATATGAGGGGGAGTTAGAACTTCAAATTTTAAGTGGACGAATGAAGGTAACAGGAACGGACGAAGGTGTGCAAGATTGATATTACACTGGGTTTGCCATAGTCGGTTAAATGGTATAATAAAATCGGGTGGTGACTTAAGTGGAATCGGATGTTATGAGTTTGGTAGTAAAAAGCTGGTGGGGAAAAGGTATTTCTAGTATACCTGACAGGATACGTTTCATAATACTGAGTAAGATATGTTTTACCTGTACATTATGCTGCATGCATGATTCATGTGCCGAAAGAACCATATATGCACCTTTCAATTTATTGCCTCAGTTGTGGAAAGAAGGTGACGTTTGAACATTTCAGGATACCTACAATCACGGTAGATGATTGATCAAAAATGTGCTCACATTTTCTGCAAGTAAAATGTGTTAAATGCATACAAATTGTGTTTTATTAACAGTTCAGATTTTGCTCTTTTTATACTCTAGCAATCTGGCAACAACAAAAAAACATTGTATAAACCCGGGTTCGAAATTGAAACTCATAACCAATCCCACACACTGCAACCCAGCTTCAAAATCTCTCTGTCTTTGCAATCAGTATGCCTTAACAAAATCACAAGGCTCTAACATTCCAACTTCAACTGTTAAGGAGTTTTTCGGACACAAGTTCCCGAAACCTAACTTCCACACCCTTTCCTACCATACCAATCTTTTTTCGGCCCCCTATCAGAGTTTTGCATAAGTTCAAGGTTTTTCTCAAAGTTTCACCATCCTAGCATAAGCGATTCATGAGTTCTAGGAACCAGTAACCTACTTCTTCTCCACCTTACACCTACTACTTCAACCCAGTCTTTAAAAAAAAAAATTGCAACTAAATGACTCAAAGGATCTTAGAGCCTAGAACCTTGAAACGATTTTACGTAAGACGGACGGCGTATGACGTCTACGGTGGATAGACAGACATGTCTTTTATTCCTATATTGACGTATAAAGATGAGCCAAAAAAATGATATATGGGGTGCATATATTTTCATGAATTTAGTCATATCTCTCAGATCATTGGAAAGATTACTTCTACATGTTCTTCAGACTAATATCTATTTTTATAGTTAACTCCTAAGGAGATTTGATGCATAGCATACATATGTCTTAGGTCAGAGTAGATCAGAGTGTGAAGAACCTGTTCTGATGGGATATCGAATTGGTTCTTACTTTCCTCTGGTTTTGAATATAATTCCCCAAAAATTCACTATAGGATTTTTGGATATTGAATCCCGAAGGGGGTGTTAAGGGCTTGCATATGCTTTCACAAGCTGTACCATATATTATGTTGGGTTTGATAAGATTTAAAATTTTCTTAGTTTAGGTCGATAGACATTACGCTCTAAAAGCTCAACCGTAAAAAAACCCAAAATCAAAAAAATCGAATAGCCATCCAACCAATTGTATCCTTCCAAATATTTTCCAATTTCATTTGAACATTATTTCAGGTGTAGTCATACTAAAATAATTCCATAATCAAAAAAAATGCAATAATTTTATAGATTTTCATTGTTTACACAGGAAAAACGTAATGATAGGTCAATCCACTCGATCACAAGAAGATCAAATAAACACAGCGAGCAGTACTTAATGGCTTTTCGTGGAGATTTGGGTGGCCATCTAAAAGAAATCCACAGCCGTCCAGTGTATACATCCGTTCTATTTGCACATATATATTCCAAAGCCGAATTAGAACCAGTTTCTAATGTTAAACGGTTTTTTTTTCTAGTTCGAGTCTGCTCAATGTTTATATAATGAAATTTTCCTGATGTAATCCTAACTAGTCAAGAATCAAGGTGTTCTGTACACAAATACATACACTTTCACTTTTCGTCGGCCGTTCTTCAATCTGGTTCTATGGAATCGGTCAAATGACCCGTAAACATTCAAATCACCAAACATGGCCGATATGATTAATAATTCCGTAGACAATAACCATTACTCGTGGAATAGACACAAGATCTTGGTGCAAGGACAATTTAATTGGGGCTATATCAATACACCACTATATATGATTGCAACTACTATGTCTACACTATGGATTAATTTGTTTTAGCCTAAGAATTCAGATGCATCTCGAGTAGAATGTCACACATCTTTGTGTCTCATTGAGCCATCATTAGTCAAACAGCTGACTTGAGGACAATGGCACACTATCATCATCATTGTCCTCATAATCATAAATAAGTTCCCTCTACTTTGATGAAAAAGTTGGTATCTAGTGAGACATTAATTTAGATTATACCCATAAATGCCTAACACTCCTTTCAGAGTGTATATTCAACGAATTGTTTAAAACTTTGTAATAATGTAAAGTGCACGAAAGTACTGATGATGACGTGGCAGTAATGAAGACACATGGATTAATAGCGCGGTATTTCAAGTTTGAACAAAGAAGACTTTTAATGTGGCTGCATTTTGGTTATGTCAAATAACTTGGTACAAGTCTTACCGACTTCGCAAGTCAATTAGGTGTTATTATTATTGTTATGAGATCACTCCCTCGAGTCGGATAAGGGTTCCGGTACTCCATGTCACGACGGAGTATAATTCCCAGTCCCAGGCGCAGTCCCAGTCTTCAAGACTTGTTCCCGCTGGGTATCCGTGGTTCGTAAGCTACCTTGCAGTCATATATGTGATTATTTGCAACGGAAAACTCAATTTATACTGCAAGTATGCCTTTGAGCTGCTCTTAACATGGAAAACTGATGATGTTTGTCACCACCTCAAAAGGAATATGCGAGACACCCAAGTAGGAGTAGTAGATGGTTCTGCGAACTATATCATATAAATGTACTATATCATATAAATGTAATGTGCGTATGTGAAATATTTCAGTTATATCTATAAAATATGAAGTCCTATGAAGTAAAAATAAACTATTATTTAGTAGCAATATGCTACTATTTAGTAGTAAAATAAACCACTATTTAGTAGCAATACACTACTAGTCCAACAAAAAATCTTATAATCTACACTAGTCCAACAAAAAATCTTATGATAAACTGGCCTCTCCAGTGAAAGTTCTTTCCAAATTTGTCAAGTACTACGATTAATCAACAGTCGGGGATTTCGTATTGGAGCTTCACTCCACTGACACCGGAAAGAACAACAAACTCTTAACATTTAGTAGCTTCAATGGTAGCATGACCATGAAAAACTAGTAACATAATACACTACTATTTAGTTGCAGCAGACTGGTTCGCAGGTTGAAGTTGGAAGGTGGTTATGCGAACTACAAACGGGCTTAGAAGAGAGGAGTTTTCTTATGGTTGTCTGCATTAGTTCGCAAAACCATTGTACAATTACTTAAACGAACTAAATGGTCGTACAACTAAATATGTAGTACTGATAATAAGTTGTTACAGAAATTTCGCAACAAAAATTAGTTATAACAACGTTCACCGGATTACAGGTTGTGACCAAGAACTATCCGTGCTACTTGGGTACCCATCAGTAGGTTGCGTATTCTACACCCACATCGATTATTATTACCAATATTCCCAGATAAATTCTTTTAGAATGCAATAGAGAATTAATTAATTAATACAGACGGCAACAAGTTCATGAATTAAATAAACATTTAATGGAAGCAAAGTTGGTTTCAAACAAATCAATAGAGCTGACAAATTTGTTACTAACTCTCATCAATCGTTCCTCGTTCATCAAACCAATACTTTTACTAGCTTTAATACCAAATAAGATCAATCTATTTAAATTGTAACAAATTTTATATGATATTATTGCACTTTGACACCTTCAGATATAAAAAGTTCTCATCATGTCAAGTTTATATAATTTATCAAAAATATCCAGTAGCACCAAGCAGTTAATAATAGAATTTTCAAGTCATCCACAAACAAAAGAAAATCCACATCACGGAATACCTCACAAAGATCATTAATGAATTGTAAAAAATATAATCAGATCATCTGCCGGTAAAGAATTTATTCTAAGAATTCCGAAATACTTTTTTATTCTTTCAACTGAAAATTTGATTGGTAAATGCTATTTGCTTAAAACACATAAACATTTTGTGAAAACAGCTAAATCTTTCTTGTTATTTTTTTATATGTCTCACCTGCTCAGCAGTTGCTTAGGGCGCAAAGAAACATAACCTACATTTGTATAATACTATCAGTTCCGAAATCATATGCACCTCACAATGAAATACGGTGGCGATAAAATTAGTTTTTACAAACGCACCCATAAACTCCTTCACGGGTCTGTAAATAGGTTTAAATTTTCGTAAACCTTGACATTCAGTCAAGGCTTATACTTTTATCATGGTGAAGTTCTCGAACGAGTAACATTTGGAAATTATCTCAATTATTCGGTCACATCAGCCTCACTCATAAGCACTTACTCAACAAGTACCCACCACTCGTTTGCGACCACTACAAAGTTAGCTTAGATTTCACTCATTTCTTTGCATACTCATTCATTAATCTAAGACCGCTATTGCACGATTGGAATGACAAAGAAATTTTAGAAAAACGAAATAAAATACATAATAAAAATTCTTAATCCAATTAAATTACTTCAACTGAATGTAATAACTAAACTTTCAATGGTCTAAGTCCCTAGTATGCAGTAATATTGTATATTTATTAATCAAATATAATAATAATAATAATAATAATATCTCAATTATTCTGTGTTATATTTTAATACAAAATTTGTATGTCCCTATTGATAACCCTAATGTTTCAATAATAGCAAAACACATAATAGTTGAGATAATTTCTAAACGTTCCTCGCTCATGAACTTCACCATGATAAAAATGTAAACCTTGCCTGCTATTTTGAAATTAACAGACCAGTAAAAAAAATTTAAGAGTGCGTTTCTACTAAAATAAAAAATTGCTATGTACCTGTTGAATAATCCTTTACAATATCTTTTATCCACAAGTATCCCAACTAAATAATTTACGTGAAAAGATCAACAAAAGATTTCAAGAATAATTCTATTTTTTTAAATATCTTTCGCATTCTAAACACAATAAATTTCAGTCAGCTTAATTTAGTCTCAATCCGAAGATTAACTTATCCCAACTTCAAATAATTATTCCGATTAATTCATTTAATTTGACGGTAAATAGCATGATCCTTCTTTCTGTAGATTTGTTACCTCTAAAATACATTTTCATTGCAAAGTACCCACTTTCCAAAAATAAAGAGGATTTTATTAAATTCTCCCAAAAGTTTGTTGTTTTCTGATTTCCATTGCGAATTTACGATGACGTCCTAAATTTCAAATGTCTGTTTATATTCAAGTTGCTCTTAATATTTACCTGGTTCAACATTAGTTAATTTCGTTGCTTGTAGCACAAGGTTATAGCGTCACTTAATTCAAGTGTGACGTGTGGAAACACAACTGATCGCCGCTGTTTTTGTTGTTACCCCATAAAAATTTTCAATAACACAGTAAGAGGGTTGAAGCAACTTAAAATAGCTAACCTGGAGCAATTTTTAATTGAGTTGATATTTTGATTAATCCTTTGATAAATTTATTAATATAATTTGCACTTAATAAAATTTGTCTCGAACATGTCTTGAATTTTTTAAGATTCGTTTTTTTTTATACTTTAAATTCACTCACATAGAAAAGGTTAATAACTTTTTCGAACCGATGAATTAAAGTCATAATTTCAACACTAAAAATAATCCCCAAAGTTATGTCACCGACTTGGAATCGGAAAATGTCACATGTAATCTAAAACTAGACCGCATGACGCTAATTTTCACTAAACGAACTAATTGAACCGCCTGAAAGAATCTACCGCTCCGATAAACCTGCGGTGTACTCAACTAATTTGCGATAAGTAAATAATATCCGTTTATGGTTTAATCGGAAAATTTGTTTAAAAAAAAACCGAACTATCGATGTCGTCTAAGACGACGATTAGTGTCAATATTTGGAAAATAAAAATACCGCACAGAAGTTAATCCTAACTACAAAACTCGACTAACGTGTGTCTTAACACGATCTTTAAGTAAAAGACGACTAATTCTCTGGCACAAAACAGCTCCGAAAATTTAAATTTAGAAAATTCTCATTTTGAGTCCATTGTACTTGAGTACGGCACAGTAAAAAGCTAAAAAAGCTTCTTTCCAAAAAAAAAACAACTATATTGTCTTAAAAACCGCCAAGGTTTGAGTGTTTGCATACATAAAATCTTTTAAATTTTCAGAATATTACCGATGAAAATTAATTCGTTGACGCATCGTAGACTCAAAAAATAAATTCAAAACAGCTGTTTTTGATGGCTGGCCATATTTTGACTCGATCCGTCAAAAACGGATCAGACACACAGCGCTAGGGAGACTGGAAATCTTTCGGTTAAAATGTTCCGGCACACTTATCTAGTAGATTCTCTTCTGTAGCGGTATAAATAGATCAACTACAAGCATCACCATCTACTGATTTATTATCCAATTAAAACATGATTTATATGGGGCTGGTAATTGCTCGTTTACGATATTGCAATGTCTGTCATTTTCTATAGGTACATGATGCGAAATGTTGTTTGATGTTTTTCTTGTTTGGCAAGTCAATAAAGGATGATATTTGAAATGATCTTCCAATTAAACAGCATTTAGCTCTTTTACCTAGCCGTTTACAAAAAAAAACATCTGGAATTTTGAAAATTGATCGGAAATAGTGTCGATTTCACAATAGTGAAGGTAGTGTGGTTATTTCTAGACTATTGATGTTCGTATGAAATTCAAATTATTTCACGTGGTGTTTCTATTGTTTACAGCAATATCATTCTAGCCCAATCGTTCTATACGCATCCTGTACACCTGCTGGGACAATGAAATCAAACGGTTCGCCATTAAAACAACGCCAGACTTACGAAATTATTTTCCTCAACTTTTTAGAAATGCGGATGTTTGACGATAGCGGAAGAGGTAAACCAACGGATTAGTGGTTGAGGGAAATAGATCGTCTCCATAGACCTAAATACAATCAACACTATCATTTTGTACTGAGACGGGAAAAAAAATTGGCATTAAGACAAGATTAGACCAACGGTACTTCACATCAACTAACTTGAAAAAACACTGTCACCTGTACAGGAACAACTCTTTTGTGAAACAAGAATCCGTAATAATTCTGGGAACGCTATCAGAGAATATTCTTGAACACGTGTCTTAAGAGCTTTCTGTATGGGCGCTACCCCAACTTTTCTTCATAATTATAAATATTAGCTCCAACTATTGAAAAATTAAACATGAAAAAAAGTCGTAGCTTGGACCATTCAAAAGTTATGTGTAGAAGCTGCCCGAAGGAGTAGAAGAATTTTAGTGACTAATAAACTCGCACTTTATCTTTCCTTAAAACTTATTTGAGCAAAATTTCAACTTCGTGGTTAAACGAGAGTTCCGTAAATTAAGTGAGAATATTTTTACACGGTTTTTGTATGGCAGCTATTATACTTGAACACTTATGGACACTTTTTCATATTCATACGCTTAACCGCAACTGTTGGAGAATCATCGACCAAAAAATCTCAAAGTCCTTGCAACGGAGTCACTACGGAGTCAGAACGTGAATGGACAAACGGGACACAGATTTGGGGCTTTTGGTCATAAATGAATGAAAAAGAATATAACTCTTTTCAATGGAGACTCGGTTCTATGCTTTAAAAATTTTTGAGCCACTCCTACACCCATTAACCAATATTGACAGTTTTTTGGCAACTGGCTTCAATAACATACCTCTATATAAGTTCCAAGTTTCAACTTCTTATCATAGGCGGTTCCTGAGATCTAGAAACCAAAATTGTTCACCTAAAACGACGTCTACGGCGGACAGACGGACATTTTTTATTTTTTATTTAGATCTAAAATGTTAAAATTTTTATTAAATTAATTTTAAGGTACCTACCAAATTTTCTTCTTTAAGTTTACTGGTCGTTCACAATACTTTATTTTTAAAAAATATTAACCCCATTTCGATGAACTATGAAAGATTAGTGGTGCGGACATTTTATTGTTATTACAGATACTTTGCTGCATTATGCGTACTAAGAAATTCTAAAAATCAATATGTTACACTCGTACTTTTCCGTTACATTTTATGTCAAAATTGAATTGCCAATTAGATTTGCACTCAAAGAATTGCAGTAAAGTTCAAACATTGCGTTGATTTTTGAATAAAATCACTTATCCATGAGTGCCATAAAATCATTTTGCTCGCACTTATACTTTGCCTTGGATTGTGTTACGTTTAGACCAAACTTATTATCCGAACTTTCTTAGTAGTACAAAGTCATTTTTATTATATCACTTAACAATAAGTTTCCGATTTCCAACACCATCGTTTTCGTAGATCCTACAAAATTTTAGTAGCCATCGTTTCATCATCTCCATTATTTCATGACAACAAACTGCTGAAGTAGTGATGCTGATTCTGAAACGCTACGAAAAGCGTATTTTGAAAGCTTGAATCCGGACGAGGACGAAGACGGAGAGACTGCTACGCTACAATCAAAGCGTCGCACAATAAAAATTATTTGCATCTCTCATAGTAACTCAAGTGGAAAATCTAAAAATAAAATTTTCTTTACAGTAAAAAAGAAAAGATTTGATGGAAAACGAAATCGTATTTTATACACACGGGCTAAGATATTAGGTCAATAATTCTCTAGCGAGAATATGTAGTACATGCAATGCTTGTTGTAAGGTGGAATTTTCTATAGCATGACATCACGAGAGTTTCAGGTACGATGATTTCATTCTTCCCAGGTAAAAATATGTTAGCATGAGTGAACACTGGAATCAAAATAAAAAAAAAAAATTCTGAATAAATTTGTCACAATCCATCAGTTGCTGTTGGAGCAAAGTTCTTTCATTCAATTTTCTTCAACTATTCGAAAAAAAATGTTTTCTTCTTTAAGGGTGCGTGGCAGTATTAGGACATCGATTCGGGAATTATTTGGCTTTGTCAAGAATATTGAAAGATTTTTGGGTCCAACCTTTAATTCAAGACTACACAGTAAAAAAATCTATTGAATGATTCATTAAATTTGCAAGTAAATTTACATTAGGATGTAATAGTCAATCTGATTTTAATTTTCAATTTTAGGTCAGTAAATTTCAATTTGTAATCAATAAATTTCAATTTTGAAAATAGCAAATTCACTAGATAATCTTTTGTTAACACTCTAAAAAAGTGTTTAAATAGCATACTGTTCTCTACTTCCAGTATAATTTCTTACTTACTTACTCCTTACAATAGATAGGAATCGAACCCGCAACTAATTCTGGTTTGCGTATGTTTGGAGTGCGTTGCCACTGCACCACAGAAGGCCCATTTCAGTAGAAAACCAAATTTGAACGAAGCGTCCACCTTCGATGTTTTACAAGAAAAGAAACCTAATTTTCAAATCATATATAAAAATAGTTAATTTTCAATGAAATGTTGCATAATTTTATTAGACTTTTCATGTAAATTATACGGTTCAGTTGAAAAGTACATGAATAATTTGTGTAAAAGTGCTTGAAATGTGTACTTTTACTTGACAAAATGAAATTTACTGGAAATTTCAAGTAAAAACTGGATTTAAAATATCATTCTTGCAAAGATTAGTCACGTTACGAGCTTTTTAGACGGTCAGTTCAATTGAAACTGACGGTGTATTTCCATGGTCATTTAATTTAATTTCAAATTTATTATGTCGTGAACCATATACATAATTACACGTACAGTAGTAATAGTTTGTGATCAGGCTTGAGCCTATACAACAATGGTTGGAAACTTAAAGCTAACAATGGCTGTATTGAAATAAAATTAATTAGATTGGCTTGAAGGAAAAATGGTTAAGAAAAACCTTCGCAGAACTGAACAGGGAATTAACAGCACAAAATAAAATAATAAAAATAATTAAACTAATACTAAAATTAAAGATGATATTACATGATAAGTATGAGTAAATATATAGGTTAGATAGAGATAATTAGAGGGTTATCTATAAATCCATGTTCATTTAACAAATCAACGTGAACGAGGAAGTGCTTCTTCCAGTTGACCTGGCACTAACAAGAAAAGAAAGAAGAAAATAAATTCATAGTGCAAATAATTATGTGCGCAAAATTCGTATTTTCATTACTTTCATTAAATTTCGTAAAACTGCAATAAATTTCGATGAATTCGAGAACAAAATAACGACAATTATTCATTACGTTGCGTTTCAAATGAGGAGGATCTACACTTCATTTAAATGGATACAGAAACTGAAAAATTAGAAATAACATACCAGCCACGTTCCTATTTCAGTTTTAATTAAATGCATCACTTTTGCCGTTTACACGGCAGTTAAACTGATAACATACACTTCACTGAAGTACTTCACAACTAGTCATTCACTTTAAAGAGTTCTAATTGAACGGTTCATTTCACTTTTCTCTTCGGTAACCATCCGTTTTGAATTCACTTCAAAACTACTCCAAACTTGTTCGGAATTGCTTTCAGTACCTGATTGAACTCGGAAAAGAGTTAGCATCATTTGGACTCCGCGACACAGCGGATACGAAGGTAACAAAATAGTCGACTCAATAGCTACAAAAGGGTCAGAAGCTAACTTCATGACACCACATCTATTTTATGGGGTACCGTTAAGCACTGTCAAAATGAACATCCAGATGTGGAAAAAATCGCAAAGTGAGACTTGATACCGGGCAACAGACACTCAAAGCATTTTATGCCGAAGAAAGTGTGAATATCTGAAATGATGCAAACACCAGATCCTAGTGGGAGCTCTGACTGGATATTGTTAAAAGAGGAAGCATCTTCAAAGGATTAGTCTCTCTGAAAGCAAAATATGCAGAATTTGCGATGACAAAAACGTGTGCTCTGGTGACATTCTCTGTGACATCCTCGGTGAATAAGAGGAACTTGTTCACAAAATAATTCGTCATTTCAGTGAGGGCTTCATGGAACCATCGGAATTCCTGACTAATCCTCTTCGAAAAAAACGAAGCTCCATTGAAACAACAGGGTTTGAGGAAAAATCATAGGTCATCCAGGGAGGAGGAGCGTCACAATCTGCCCAATTTAGACTTTAGTGGGAGAGGTGACCAAACCAAGTCTACCACGAAAATCTTAACTAACCTACCATCATGCTCCTGTAATTACCCACCTCCGGCACTGTAACTCCCCTATTCATCACAGCTGCCGATAAGAAGAGAGCCAGTAGATAATGTGCTGTAAATACAGAAGGTGCGGTAAACATCGTTTTTATCACTCATGTTCATTGTTTCAAATGTTAAAAGTTAATCGCACATATACGAGTATTATTCCTGCTGCATGCATCTTCTGCTTTATGCGCAAAAATTTTAGTCCATTCGTGTAATTTTCACGTCTCTGATTTGAAACCTTTCATAGTCCTTTCTATAGCATACCGCCTTCCATAAGTCCTTACCGAAGCTATTTCCCTGTCTTGTAGCCTCAGGAAGGTAGTTTTTAGTAGGGTTAAATTTCGTTACTTAGTGTTTCTCTGAGACGCTGGAAAGATAGCTACCGGTATGCCATATAAGTAGTCCGTTATCATATAGTGTGTGAGACTTTTTCAATATTTCATTGTTACCACTCCATCACCGTGCTGTTTACGTGCAGTAGAGAACATTTCCCGAAGCATGCATGTATGTATCTAAATGGTCGGTATAACTACGCTACATAAAATGGAGGTAACTCTAGCAAGCAAGTAACAGCCTCGAATGGAACTGGCATCATCATCACAGCACTCCATCATAATCTTTCATATCTCGTTTTACAGTGTCGCATGGGTGTAAAAATCCATGAATAATTTTAGTCAGCGCTGTGACATTATTCCCAAACCAACTAACCGCTTCGTCATTCCAAAGCAACCCAAACAGCGCCCCCTCGAAAACCGAAATAAAACGAGAGAGTTGTCTCTTTTTTTCCGTTTTAATAGAATTTTATTCTCAAATGCACTTTAGATAAGCGAGAAAAGAATTGCGCGAAACGACACGATCCTTGGCATCCTTCGTTTATCCACCAGGAACCCGTAGCACTCGTTCCTAACTTGCCTAACGCCGGGCGCTAAAAATGGGCAAGGAAAGGCAACGGGCAAAAGGATTGGTGTGAAAATGCTGTAACACTTCTACACATCAGACCAATAATTTTCAATTTAATGTCTTGATCCATCACATCCCCGTTGGGGTGAACTTCCAGGATATATCCTCTCACAGTGTATGGCACACCTACGTACACACATGACAGCCATTTATATATGACTTGGGAAATTTCGTTGAGAATACGAACGCGTAGATATTCCAAACGGAAGGACGACTTTAAGGGCAGACTTGGGACCGACCGGTAAGGAAATAAACATAAAAATCTGTCAATAAAAACAAATCGTAAATTTCCTTATTTTTCTCAGCTTTTTATTTTAAGTTTTTTTTCTTTATGCCATTTCTCTTTTTTAATAGTGTAGACTAGGGTATACTGATGGGAAAAACACACGAGAAGTCCTTATACGAAACGCTTTAGATCGTTTATTCACATGGCGGGACATTTATGTAGTCGTTTGCAATAAAAATATTTAAAAGCAAAGAAGGATTACAAAGACAACTACCAGTAGCTGGAGGTGGGTATATCGGCCATTTAGACTTTAGAGTCTTTGTTGTTACATTTCCCATTCGATAGTCAAGGTAAAGTCGAATACAATTTGCATAAGCTACAGTCCTGAAGGAGTCGCCCGCACTCAAAATATGTTGCCCTTATTGCCGTTTTTCCAAATTTATGTCCTTAAATCGTTCAATTTATGGACTTAGTATGCTCTTTGTTGTGTCTTGTTTAATGTCTTGTCCTTCTTCGAATTTTTTCAGACTATGAACTTTATACGTCCTTATCGAATTGACAATACCATATTTGCTTTATATTACAATATAGTATTTATTGCTGACTATAAAAAACTATACATAAAAGGTTTTTTTTGTTTTTTATTATTATTAGGTGGATGAAAATATCAGTCGTCTGTTTCTTGTTCTTTTAAAATTCCTAATCGCCGAGCAACACTTTTAACGTTTGCTATCACTTCCTCCTGGACCAGATTGAAGCTCATTGCAAGCAGTGATATACCGAAAAGTAAGTATAGTGAACAAAGTGCTATCGATACCTCTGAGTTTTCCTTGACACCTTGTGCTGGTACAAAGTCGCCAAAGCCTGCAATATGAAAATAGAAATAATAGAATTACTATTAAATACAATATTATAAGAGAGTTTGTTTGTTTGTCCTGCGCCGATTCCTACGTACAACCACGGATTTTATTTAGAGAAAGTAAAAATCAATTCTATTACATATCACTTATAAAGAATTTGACGGAATTCGTGAAATCGTATTCAGCCCTTTTATACCCTCTAAGAGGTTGAAAAAGGAAAAAGAAAAAAAAAAAATTTTACGCGTGAAACCGAAAAGATATTCGATATCTGATCAAACCAGAGAGACCCCCTTAAGGGTCGAATTCCAAAAACTCCGATAAACACTTTCTAGGTATTTATGTGATAAAGCCGTAGAATAAAAATTAATTAAAAATATTTGGGAAGACTTAACACGTTGAATACCATGGGAGGCACCGGGGACCGCACACAAATTTGGACCCTTTAAATAGCATTGTCAAAATTTTTGACAAAAAGTGTGGCATACAAAGTTTTAATAGGAGTGACGAAAATCGTGAAAATATACGATTTCATTTACGCTGATAATTTTTTTTGCCCCGCTTCCGAACGACAATGTATAGTTGACATTTTTTAATATAAATTACTTTTCTAGTCGATTTACATAAGCATACCGAGTTTCAACTTTCTAGTATAAGCCGTTCTATAGTTAGGAAAATCGTCCCCTCATCCGTACCAGACTATCCCCATAAAAAATTATATTTTTCAAACATGGTACTACTATAGGTCTATCCAAAGTTTCAGTTTTATATCTACATACATTTTTGAGATATAGTAATATAATTCCTTGTGACCCTCCCCACCCTCACCCTCTGTACACACACCCTCAAAATTTCCCGATTTATTCTCCTAGTACATATGTTTATTAAGTTTCAATTTTGTGACATTAACCGTTTAGGAGATATGGCTTTAAGAATGTATATGGCTTTTAGAATACATATGTCGATATCGGCTCTTTTGCGTTCCGGACGCATTATTTTTCCCCCACTTCCACACCCCTTCTTCCATATTCATAATTTTTATGCAAATGGGTCTACTATCAGAGCTCTATATAAATTCCAAGTTTCAGCCTCCTAGCATAAGCGGTTGCTGAGTTCTAGAAACCAAAATTTTCCGTCTACGACGCACCCCCTTCCTCCGCTCTTTCTCTCTCTAAGAATTTGGTCACTTCTAGGGGCCCAGTCTATTCGTAAAAATTCAATTTCATATCTCTAATCGCTTGGGAGCTACGAGCCTTCAAACGATTTTGCATACGGCGGACAGATGGACTGACATTTGTTTTTGTGTCTATAGGTACTAGTTATGAACCGTAAAAAAATTATAAAAATTATATAATTTTTAAAAATCTATCATATACAGGTAGACAAGCGATAAGTCGATCTACGCCTCAAGCACGATCGAGGAGGAAATCAAAAGCTTCAGATACAGGCGATGCAACGAGAAGCAAGACTAGGAACTGTTCAAATAAGCACTTCTCAAAACCATTCGTCTGAAACAGACAAGCAACGAGTGCAACGGGAGCAGAACTTGACTGGAAACTGCTCGATTTACAGAACAATGGTAAGCAACGGAAACAACGGAGCAACAGGAGTAATGGTGCAATGGGTGCAACAAGAAGCAAGTCTAGAAAACGCTCGCATTTACAGAACTGAAGAACGGGAAGCAACGGGAGCAACGAGAGCAATGAAAACAACTGGCAACACGACTAGAAACTGGCCGCATTCATAGAATTGAGCAACGAGAAGCAACGGAGCAATAGGAGCAATGGATGCAACAGGCAGTAAGACTGGAAAACGTTCGCATTTACTGAATGAAAAAATGATAGCACCGGGAGCGATGGGAATTATGAGAGCAACAGATTATCGAGAACAAAAATTTAATTTCGCACCATCATCATTTTTTTCTCAGCAAGAGGACTTCTGACAAAAACTCCTGTTTTTTGAAAATTTTCTATCCCCCGCTTTGCGATCAGCGTGCAACGGGTGCCGACTATAATTTGCTTTTTTGGAATCTACAGGTATCTTGAAAGTAGTGAAATTTGAAGGTAAGGCATCCATTTAAACTATTTTTTTACCATAAGTTCATTGGTTGATTCGCATCTCATGAGTTTAGTTTTTGAAGACCAACATACTTAGTCCTTTGACTAACAGGACCAATTGGAATTACCATATTAATAGCTACAGCATTAAATTAAAATGACAAAGGACTTAAGTATGAGAAATATAATATGGTATAAAACAGTACGTACCGATCGTTGTTAACGTAATAAAACAGAAGTATGCCGAATCCAAGAAGCTCCAATGTTCCCATTCCGAAAATAAGAAAGCTCCGGCAATGATGTAGCCCACAACCAAGAAAACGCATAACCAAATCGGAACTGGTCTATCTATTGGCGGTGCATCCCCATTATATTCGGAATCCTCATAAAAGTAGTAGTCATCATCAGGATTTCGTAGTTTGGCTTGACGATGTATCGCAAATCCCATAGGAGACATAATTCGTGGTGATGGTGGTAAGACTAAAGGTAACGGATATAAAAGAATTCAAAAATAAACATGAAACAAACTCCATTATTAAAACATCTCAACAAAATTCTTGGCAACAATCAACAAACTACCCAGGATACACCTACCAGCTACCACACGTTTCGATTTATAAACAACGAAAAAGAAATTTAAAATTATTCATTACCTGAGGGACGTTCGCGTCGCGGTGCCACTGGTTGCCCATATGATGGATCGTCGCCCCGTCCAGGGAACATTTGATATCCGTCATCGTAATCGTCATCGAAATCCCGATCTCGAGACCGTCTGCCACCCACGTTTGGCGTTTCTGGTATTTCTAGACGATCGAAACGATCTTCATAGTTGTTTTGATGTCGTGGCATGGATTGACTACGCGTGCTATTCGTCAATCGTTTCGCTCGCGGCTTCGTTTCGCGATTGTCAACGAGAAAAGCGTATCGATTCTCGACAATTCCATCTGCATCCGGATCTAGGGCCTTGCGCATTATTCGAGGATCGACCGACTTTGCTCGAGATTTAGCCGACCGATCTGGTTGTTGTTGAGATCGGTTATGACGCGGACTTGGCAACGTCTTAGAATAATCGCGACTAATTTCACGATTACTTGACTGAGCCCTTACCGATCGAGTACTTTGCGATCGTGCCGGACTCGGCGAATGATCAAAATCTGCGATAGGATCAATTTTATTGGGCCGCATGATATTCCGCTCCCGTTCGACGGTATGACGATCGCGTAACCGATCGCGTGTGCGTTCACGATTACTGAAGCGTTGCTGACGGAATCCTCGAGGACTCCGCTTTGCATCGTCATATTGACCCATGTCACGATCATTAGTACTTACTCGACGGCTACGTTCTGGACACCCCCTGCTTCGATCATTATGCCATTCGTTCTCAGGGGTTATATCGCGATCGTAGTAACGATCGTTGCGACGATCATTCCGTTCGTTGTACATATCGTCAAAGTTGTTACGATCGTAGTCACAATTAGCGGGATAACGCGAATCATTCGGTGGTCGCTGATCGCGATAATTCCCATATTTACGTTCGCGTTTTCGCTCGTCATATATTTCGCATTGGAAGTCATCACGACGACTTTTATGCGACTGTCTTTCACTATGTCTGCCATACCGCAATTGCGGATCGGAATATGAATGAACCATATTTTGTTCATATTCAGATCGTGTCGCGAAACCAGAATCACCGGATCGCTGCGACACACGTACCGATCTTTTCATATTTGGCGGCGGTTGTGATCGCACTCGTTGCGGTTGACGCATGCTCATACGATTTGGACGCGCTCGCCGTGATCGTCGAGGCTCACGCGTACAAACGTAGCAACAAACTCGCCAATAGAGAAACCTGTACGTAACACGGAAAAGTTAATGAGCTGATGACATTTTTTTAAACGCTATAATTAGTCTAGGCTTTCAACAATTTATAAATAGATTCAGAACTTAATTGATCTTTCACTTCGCACTTCATTACGAAAAAATCCGAGATTACAAAGCCATCAGCAAAGTGTCCAACTTACCTAAACGAACTAGCCATAATATCACCAATGTTGGACAAACAAAGTAGCATGAGAGGAATTCCCAAAATGGCATAAAAAAGTGTTGAAATTTTTCCCATTGCCGTTTTAGGTGCAATGTGACCGTAACCTGAGGAATACAAAAATACAAATTAAGTCGACCTTCATAGCATATGACAATGAACGTGTAAATTTCCTGAAAACATATTATTTTTGAATGATCCGAAGCTATCAATTAATATCTACTACTAGTCTTTGATTTGGTATGTCCACGGGACTCCAGTAAATTTTTTTTTAAATAATCTGCATCTTTACGAAGGGATACTTCACATTCTGCAAATGAAGATAACTGCCTGATTCGTTCATACCTCATACATTATTTAGATGTTTTGGACAAAATGGCGAAAAAGGTTGAACAACGCCACTACATCAAATTTGATTTATTTGAAGCATGGGCATCACAGTCGGTGCCCTAGCCGGACAGTGTCTTACAGGTCGACATGCCAAAAGACTCGACCTCTTCTTAAACGACTTCTGTGGAAGCTGCCTAAAGGTGCACTTAAACGAGCAATTTTTCAAGCAATAAATTGATTGCCCGATGACTATTACTATAGAGATATAAATACAGGAGACGATAAGATGTCGTTTTTGTATGGAACGTTTGATGCCAGGTGGCAGTTAAATACAAATAGTTGCCCATTATTCAAATGTTGGGCGTTTTTTGAGTTTAAGACCGGAGTATGACATAAATAAATACTAGCATAGTGGTTATTGCCGGTCCTTTGCGAGGAAGCGTCTGGCTTCAAAACAATCGCTACTCGTCATCTACAGTACATAGTATCTCTATGACTATTACCAAAACTAGTGAAGCAAATAGTGGAGCACTTAATGGAGCTAGTTGTGGCAATATTTCGGCAACGTGACAATGCTTTCACAGATTTCTGGTATTGCTCGCACTATAGTTGCTGTATTTCTACTAAAGGCTGGTTTACATGACAAATGCAAACATTTTTTATTAAAATTGTGAGAGAGCTAGCATATTGGATCCCTGCAGGCCCTGGCCCGATTTGGGCTGTCGCGCCATTGATGATGAGCATATCGAATTTTCAATGGAGTAGAAAGAAACCACTACAAAAAACAAAATTCACAGAAATATTGTCAATATTTTTTGCTAAACATGATATCTGTTCGTTTCACTCCTGATCAGTTTCTCATAAGAGACTTTCCTTCTCCCTCACAATATCAGTAAGACATATTTGCATTCGTCATGTAAACCAGCATTAACTTGACAAATTCCGAGCAATTCTCCTCGTTCGGTCATTCAACTGTCTAGTTTTGTTTTGAATTTTAACTTGATCCACATCGCCTGTTGCTAATCTTGCTGTCTATTGATTCATATTTTCGAGAAGTAAAAATTGACGAATATTGCTGCAAACTGAGCAATTTTATTCACTCGTGTAAGACCACTTTAAGTCACCAACTTAATGAATTTATATCGAAAAGTTCAAAAAACAAAACCAAGAACTGAAACTTTAATTAAGCACTTACAAGAATTTTTGAGAAAAAAAAGGACTAAAATGGTTGGAACATTTTTTTTTCCACCACTGTTTCATATGTGTACAATATTCATTGAGGTATGGAATTAAATATGTTTGGCAAAACACATGGCTATTCGACAAAGCGGTCAGTTTATAACTTGCCTGTCACGCGAAAGTACACTTTCCGGAGTGAACTAATAGCTAGGGTAAGTCTTATTGATTAGTCCATGAATGTATGCCAGGTTTTGATGAACCAGAAATGAAATGGTCAATTAATCGCTCCAGTACCTCAGGCAATCCGAGCCGAGCAATTAACTGGTGTAACAATTGCTTGTGTAAGAGTACCTATGCGTTATAAATCGTAATCCATTTGGTTCCAGGACCTGTTAATATAATCACTTAAAACTAATTTCAGGATTTTTTTCACATTCGACCTCTAAGGGGGTTGCTTTCATTTGCACAAATTCTGACATATTCCCTGGTTCTGTTAAGATTTACAGTAGATTTTCAATTCCATGGACCTTTTATATAATCACCCTAAAAAAAAATCAGGATTTTTATTTTCAACCCCTAAGAAGGTCTAAGGTTGTTGTATACGCTTTCATGAATTCTGGCATATCTGAGCTAATGGTTGTTAATTCCTTGGGCTTGTTAAACATAAATTTCAAGACTTTTGCGATACCCATCTCCTCGGGGCGAGTAAGGGGGCTGTATACGTTTTCACAAATTTCGCCAAATGTTTTAGGTCTGATTGGCTACTTCCACCGAGGTTTTTTTTTGTATGAAGAATTACTGAAGAATGCTGAAAGTTGTATCTTACATCAAACTTATATAAAATTATTTATTACTTTAGCCTCCATCAGAGGCGGACTTAACGCGTCCCCAAACCGCGCAGTTCGAGTGTCCATCGCAGTCTACATAGGTACGATAATGCATGATGCATGCCACAGGTGTCTCAAAATTTTTTTTGTGAATGTAGGTACTTCATAGACTCTAATCCCGCACCAGGTCATCATAACAATTTACTGCACTATCAGACGCAACAATCACTAATAGATCCCCCAGATTCATGAATATTTAGCGCAAACAAATTTTCTTATGTCATATCCTTTAGACACAATTCTCAGTTCGCTGCACAATTTTTACAACATCTCCAGTTTGTTTAAAAAGTGAAAACAATTAAACCGTCGAGGATAGGTAACAATAGACCGGAAAATATCATCTGTCCGTTGCGCGATTCTGCGAAATGATTTTAATTTTCCATGAGACGTCAACAAAGTATACCTTAATTGTTGTCTATTATAGGTATGGTATGGATTGCGTACCTATCAGGCTATCAGATGTGTAAATAAATTGGGGAAAACCCCAGTAAGTTAGACTTGCATTCAATGTACGACATCGTGAAGCGAAGGCAGTCATGTGTGCTAAGAACTGCGATTGCCCGACGTCGAAATAAAGCAAACTTTGTACTAGCTACGAGTATTTCGTTTGGCTGGCAAATCGTAAGTCGTTAACTTTTCACAGGTACGAGTGTGTATACAGTACACCCACTATACTCGGATCTGTAGCCAAAATGTGGGTGAAGGTCATTGCAAATTTTAAAATTAGCTTATTTTGTGTTTTACGCGAAGAATAGCATGGCCAAGAAGCCAAGATGATTGCTTCATAATCTTTCTGGCCAATTATTTCGCTATGAATTGAACGATATTTTCCATTTACAGAGCAGAAATGAAATTTAAATTTTGTTTCCAGTTGGGATATTCGACCAGTTCTGGGGTACTGGTGGGCGGAATTCAAAGACTTGATTAAGGTGTGTTCAAATTCATACCTCAGGTGTGCATTGTACATTTGTAGGCATATGCATTTTCTATGAAGCACTCTATTAGGTCGTAGACTCCATTGTGTGAAAATGCATGAAGTCGTACATAAACAACATTTGAGTGCAGTCATATATGGTACCTACACGTATATGAATCAGTTAAGGTTTTTGTATCATTTGCTAGGATTCTTAAAAATAAGGTAACTACATACAGGGCG
Source organism: Beris chalybata (assembly GCA_949128065.1). NCBI lineage: Eukaryota > Metazoa > Arthropoda > Insecta > Diptera > Stratiomyidae > Beris > Beris chalybata. The sequence continues at coordinate 25,106,838 of OX421896.1, read as the reverse complement.
GTCAAAATTAAGAGTTCAAGATAGATACTAGACAAACCCTGACAATTTTTCAGGATTAAGAATATAGCAAATCCATAAATGAACTAAATAACAAATTTAACACAGGATGTAAATATCGCAACAATACTTTGACTCAAAAATAAATATGGCGCTCAGTTGGAGCTTGTTTTTCAGTTGAGTTGATAGTAAGTAAATTTCACATCAGTTTTATTTTTACTTGCATTTTTCTCGTAGTCATAAGAAATTCTATGTGTGACCAGCACCATATTTCTCATAGAATTACTATTGTAATATCTCAAAATCTGGTGCCTGTTAATTCATCTATCCATACAAACCCGCGATAAGTCAAGAACAATTAACCCTAGAACGTTGAAATTTGTTATCAAAAATTTTTGTCGAATTTGTAGGGCTAAATTCGTTACCGACAAAATCATCATTCTACTTCGGGTATCTCCACACAAAAATCCTTATAAACGTATTTACGATTATTCGCCAAAATCTTTAGAACGCCATAATCTGCAATTTTGAAACTTTTTATACGTTATTTTCCTAATAGTTGAAAGAAATGGTATGAATATGAAATCAATGCCATATGGGACGAAGGTGTAGCGAACATATAAAAATTCAATAGAAATGTAAGCAGAACTCTTCCTCTTTCATACTCTCAGTGCCTACAATCCCACCTCAAACTTTTATTTTCTACATAGGGTCTTTCAGCATACATTCCGTATAAGTTCCAATATCCTATCTTCAACAGTTCTTAAGCCATAGGACGTGATTTTCTAGAAAAATCCACCTTGGTTACACCACCTTCGAAAATTTTATATTGACCTTCTCTACCTTCTCCAAAGGCTTCACAGCCATTCATCTATGTATATATTATAAGTTCAAGTTTCATCTGTTTATCGTAAACCGTTCATAAGATTAGTTGTGATATAACTATCCTGAGTGAGCGAACACTTAAATTGGTGTTGTATGCACGCTGTGCCTTCTTTCAGATTATAAAGTTAGCCATTTCCTTATATGTAGAAACATTTTTCTAATTACTTTTATTTACATTCAATTACTAAGTCAATCTGCAAAAAGTATTGTAAAAATTCGAAAATTTCAAAATAATTTTTTACTCTGCATGTCAAGATGTAAGGAAACTGCACAAAAAAAATTGTACTACTATCAAAATAGGCAATTTAGTGCCTACTCTGAAAACAGTAAAAGTATTATTGTCAAATTCCTTTACGCATTCCTGTGATTCTTACTCCTTAAGCTGAAACATTAGTGTATAAATTAACTACTGGTATGTATAGAAAGGCAAAGTTTTACAAAATGTAAAATTACAAACGGTGTGGAAGAACTTATATGTACTTCCCACTACAAAAATGTGACATGTTTGGTATATTTGTTTATTATTATTATCTATTAATTTATCGATAATATAAATAGCGAATGGTTGACAGGTAAATTCACAGACAAAGTTTTAAAGTGCAAAGTACGCAGCAATCAACATTTGAAAAAATTATCCGAGATCAATTATCACATGATAATTGGGAAGACATCATGATATGAGTCAAAAGGGGTATAAAGTATAAAACACTAAAAGTACATGTTTATTACCTAAATTTATTTGATTTTTTTTTTTTTTAGCCACAAACTTTAAACTCTATAAACCTTATTTTCTTTTAAAATTTTAAATTACGACTTACGCAAAACCATGAAAGAAATGCGTTAAACAACGAAGAAGTCAACAACATACATATTACAAAAATTAAATTACTTCAAAATTCGTAATTTTATACAAAATGACAAATTTTACACGATAAATGTTGGAATTTCATTCGGTGTTGTAATCTTACTTTCCCGACAATAAATTGCTGACGAAAATGTGTACAAATACAAACTTTTCAAAATTACTCGTAATTTTCTTTTATTTATAACGAAAATTTGTACTACATCAATTCGGAATATTTTACTGCTTTAAGGACAGTTATTTTCACAAAAAAATTTACTGTGTAAATGCTTTTACCGTGGAATCAAGAGACAAAATTCGCTGTAAAGATTGCAATTTGCATTAAATTTTTTTTAGTGCAGGTTTCTACAAGTATTTCGGTTAAGAGAAGATTTCGTTTCAAAAAAACTTCCTTGTAGAGAAGTTTCACGGTGTAGCTAATGACTATTCAATGAATTCCAGTGATTTTTCTAATTTCCCAAGTACACTGTCACTTTCGTCACAATAAATCACGCATTACGCTAATTCTTAAAGCACTATTACTTTGTTAGGCATTTTTTAGCTTCTCGTTTACAACAAGATCTACTGAACAATCATGTACTACTGTATTTTTTAATTGTCATTAGCAACTTCCTTTCCATTGTCAAACTTTTCCTTGACTGCGAAATAAAAAGATTTAACAGACGAACGCATGAGAGGCCACGACCTCATGAAAAACCTGAATATAAATAAAGTAATTAAACAGAGGAAAATAATATGCAGGGAATCAAAAGTCTAAAATGAGTCAATAATTTAATTAAACAAATTCGACTTATGCACTTAACGATTATTTTAGCCACTAAACCTGCCCGTTTCTAAATTAACTAAGATTCATTCACCTGTTACTCGCATTACGTAGCTGCGTTAACAAAATATCTCATACTATGCGTATCTAAACTAAAATCCAAATCTGTCACAAACCACAAAATCTCAAGGTCCAGATAGCCATCTCCCACTCTAGAGGTCAACACTGCAAGAGTTTGTGTACAGGTAAAATTTGGTTCGGTTCAGTTCACCTGTGCGAGGCAAAGCACGACAATTTGGTAATGAGAAGCTGTGATCCATTGAAGTTATATAAGAAGTTACTCCCCATTTCGATCTGCATCATTCTTGTAAAGTAGCACACGCGTCGAGACGTCTTAGTTGCATTTTATCAATTCGGTAAGATTGAAAGTGAAGAAAACTGAAAGCCATACTGAGACCGTGCCTTCGCCTACGTAAGAGTCCGGTGCCCGAGCGGAATTAACTCCGTGGATTCAATTACTACAGGTGATCATAACAAATAAGGTGATTTGAATTTGAAAATAAGAGTGTTACATGTGAAAGTGACTCTTTCAGCTACTTTACGATTGTTGAACTATCAGCGACCCTAATTTTGTTTACAAACTGAAATAAATACTTTTTAATTCGAATAATTAAGAAAATCTAGTGGATGACAATATAAGTTCGTAGTCATGAAAACAGTTCAATTAAAACAAGTATTCTGCTTAAGGAAATTAATTATGTGTTGAATTGATCACGAACAATAAACCATTTAATTTCCTCTGATAAAGCATAAATTTGCTGAAACGGCCTCAAGTTCAAAATATATGAAATTAATACAAAATATTAGGTGCAAAATTTCATGGTCGGCATGAATAGTTGATGTTTGAAACAATTTATTTCTTCAGAGTTACAAACGTGTAATTTATTTTATTTTGTCGTACTTAAATATTTGCTCAAAATAACCAATTTTTGTTGATGAAATCTTAGAAATTTAAGCTGTTTCGGAAATCTATCTTAAAAAGTAGATAGCCCTCTGTTTCTGTTAAGTAGTTCCACTCTTTCCGGTAGCTTTCAAGCAAAAGTTTCTTAAGAATCGTGTTTAAAAATGTTTTTCTATAGCTTTTGAAAACTTGAAATTTTATATTTTGAGCACATTAACTTTTTAAAGATTGCAGGTTAAATGATAAATATGCTTGAAATTCAGTGATTCCTTCCTGCAACTCCCATGTGAAAGTCCTTGAAAAATGATAATTTTACTTTCGTATTGTCTTTTACTTTCGAGTAGCAACCAAACGATAGTCCTTAATAAAGGGTAAACTGTAAACGTTCTTGATTATAGTTTTATTCTTTATAAGTGGAAGAGAATTTTATATCTCATTAAACTTAAGAAATATATCGGAGTTCGTGAAAATGTACACAAACACTTTATACCTCCTTAGGGTATAGATGTCGAAACATTTGAAAACCTTTTTCTAGGCTGCTAGAAAAAGAGCACACCGACGTAAAATTAATAAGATAGTTCAACATGATTAATGAAATGTTTTTTGTACGCCAATGAAAATCATAACATTCTTTGCTTTAATTACTACTGTAGTACATGTATAACAGATACAAAAAAAACCCCGCAACCTTCTTACCTTAATACCACTATAAAAAATTTGACTTTTAATCCTTAGCGATTTTCAAGATATATAAAGATTGTTTTTTTTTTCTTTTTCATCTTCACACCATCACCTCCTACACCCCCGAAAAATATTTATCTGCTTGAGGTCTGCGGTTCTTAAAATGTAAAAATGATTTTTAAATAAAAAATTATATGACCTCCGTGTTCTCCATCCCCACTCACACGTTTAACATTTACAGGACTCTACAACCAAATTTTATTAACTAATAAAGAATTATTCAATAGGTACAAAATTGTAATTTTGTATTTTAATATAAAGGTATCCGTAAATTTTTTTGTGGGTCCATCAATGTCAAAACTGCAGTCAAGGTTTACATTACCAATATTTACACATTACCATGGTGAAGTTCACAACCTTATTATAATTATAATAAGCTAGGGCTATTCACATAACAGTTTTGTATTGTAAATAAAACACAGAATAATTGAGATTATTTACAAATGTTGCTCGTTTGTGAACTTAATCATGATAAAAATGTAAACTTTGACTGACGTTTTTGCATTGAGAGACTAGCAAAAAAATGTAAGAGTGCGTTTTTATGAAAATACAAAACTGTTAGGTACCTATTGAATAACACGTAACAATTGATTCGAAAGATACTGGGATTCAAACCGGTCCATTAAGAATGGTTTGTTCCACACATACCAACCACGAAGTTTCAATCTTCTGACATTAACTGTGCCAGAGATATGGATTTTGGAATTTTTTTGCAGATAAGTCCACTAGCATAGTTCGACATAAGATCTAAGTTTCAACCCCGTAGCATAAGAGATTCCTGAGATCAAGGAAACTTAATATTTCGCATAAATCGCTTCCCTCATCAAGCGAAGACTGCACGAAGACAGGCTCTTGAATGTTCTTTCACAACCTTAGAAAGCGAAGCAGGCTCATTTACTTTACCCAGTGCTTCTTACATGACCTCACTGATCACGGAAGGGAACGTTTCTGAGACTAAAGGTCGTCCATATAAACGATTACTACTCTCAGCCACTTCCCAACAGATGATGCTATCTTAGCCATCAAGCATCGGGCAATACTTCATCGTGATGCTGCACCATTAAGCTTGAAATGACAGTCTATGTTATTCCGCCAAAGTGTAAAAACAATATTTTTTCATCGCATTAAAAATTTCGAATTTCGTAGCAAAAATCAAGTATTTGCATGGAAAGTTGGGAGAAATTAGTCACTAGCGATGGAGAATACTTTCAATGACATGCATGTTCTTCACTACTTTATTCTTTACTCTTTTTGAATAAAGAATTTTCCTAAAAATCGTATGGAACTTATGCAAGTCACCACTAGCACATATTCGGCCTGGGACTCCAAAAAAAGTAATCGAGGTTTCTTTAAAGATGCACCAGTTGTTTTTAGAGTTAAATCTAAATATTAGCACACCAGTTAATAAGTAAAATATAAGAAAAAAGAGGTGAAATAAGGACGAACATGTAAGGATCAAGTCTTAAGCAACACAAGAAATTAACTTACTAATTAGGTAAGTTGATATTATGAACGCGTAGGTTAATAATAATGTTTCGAAGAAATATAAAAAAAAAACAAGACATTAGCATCAACGGAAGGAAGCTAAGGAAACAAAAAGAAGCTTTCTCGATTAACATATTCATACAAACAAACAAACAATATGTAAAAATCAACTCAAGCTTAAACAAACAATCTCCTACAATAGCTAAATTTCTTATACGTTTACCTCTGTAATTTTCATAAAATGCAAATGATATTATGCTTTTATTATCTCAAACTTAAATCGTACAGCTTTAACAGACTAAATTTTCTGTACAAGTTCGATTTATTTTTTACGCAATAAAAGGTATAATGATCCACAAAGACCTCAGTATCGATCCTTAGACAATACAAGAATATCTGAATCTGAAATTACAAACGCTGATAGCTTCCTGACATGTTTTATGTTTCTCATTATAAATTCAACATTTAACAATATCTCTATCCTGGCTGGGATGCGATGATAGCTCCATTATGTAGAGTTATGGATAATACATTTGTGTTTATAGATACTAGCAGGTGTCATAAGAAACTAGGTCGACTCACAGGTATAATATCAATTTTCATTGCTCGTCGTTGTAGTCAAGCGTTCACTGACATGCAAATCAACATCCAATTAAACACAAAATGAATCTAATGCCACCGATAATAGTTACGAGAGGACTATGAAATATATTTGAAAATTGGATACGAGTACTATCCTTTGATAGGATTCCGATTTCGTTGATTCCGTTTTCTAATTTAGAAATTATTTTATTATAATTATGCTTCGGTAAATTCATATTGATTGGTTTTAGCTGCTTAATAATGCCTGTCTACGAAGTTTGAAACAACTCCTATTTAGAGCCCTGTAGATTTGTGGAGAATATTGTGTTGGCTACGTCCTGGAGGACTAGAGAATTCGAAATTATCCGCATCATACATATGCCAAAAATAGCTAGAGGCGAAACCACACAGTATTAGACCCAACCTATTCCCATGTGGAGATTTGCATGAAATCAAATATTGACGTGGTACTTGTTAATAATTACATTAAAAGCTTGTTCCGGTGTAGCTATATGTAAACACAACCGCATAAACTGTAAACTTAATAAACTCAACTCAACTACGTTCATAGTAGCCTATAGATGATTTTAGATAACATTTTCCTACACATACTAAATTTGATTTTTCGTTCATCTTTCAGAAATCACGTTATAACGAAGCCATCGAGTCGCTATGATTGGAAAGGCTCTGATTGCATTGGCAATACTGCTGAATATTGCCGGTGCTGAGGACAAATGGGTTTGGGCTTCTCGGCAAAATGAGAAATTAGATAGGAGCCATGAGAATATTCGGGTTCCAACTAATGGAGGAAATCGATTTCAGGACGAAGATATCGATCGATATGATGTCAGAGAGCCAACAACAAAACGTCCGGCATTATCGAAACCGCAAGCCGATGAGCTGGAATTAAGTGGCGATGATCCAAGATACGGTTCGTACGGTTCAGGTGTATATGGAACTCCAAATAATTTCGCATATCCCGGTGGACAACAACAATATCCAGGTGGACAATCCTTAGGTAATCCGAATAAGGGAGTTCTAGTTGGACCTGGCGGGCCAACAGGAATTATTGGACGTCCGAAAGGTAATCCAGCAAATGGGATCTTAGTCGGTCCGGGCGGTCCTACTGGAATTATTGGACGACCTCAATATGGCGGTGGTGGGTATCCGGGACAAGGGTCATATCCAGGTGGCCCCGGATTATTTTCTGGTAGTCCAGGAGGACCGGGTCAGTTCGGAGGTGGACCAGGACAATTTTCTGGCGGACCAGGACAATTTCCTGGCGGACCAGGACAATACCCGGGCGGACCTGAACAATATCCAGGTGGGCCTGATCAATTTCCCGGAGGACCTGGGCAGTTTCCAGGCGGATCAGGACAGTATCCCGGTGGACCAAATCAGTATCCCGGAGGACCAGGTCAATTTCCAGGTGGACAATATCCGGGTGGACCAGGACAGTATCCTGGCGGTACGGGACAATACCCAGGCGGTCCAGGACAATATCCAGGTGGGCCAGGACAATATCCAGGCGGACCAGGACAATACCCAGGCGGACCAGGACAATACCCAGGTGGACCGGGACAATATCCTGGTGGCCCCGGACAATATCCCGGGGGACCAGGACAATACCCAGGTGGACCAGGACAATACCCAGGTGGACCGGGACAATATCCTGGTGGCCCCGGACAATATCCCGGGGGACCAGGTCAATATCCAGGAGGTAACGGTCAATACCCAGGTGGACCAGGACAATTTCCTGGCGGCCTAGGACAATTCCCAGGCGGCCCGGGACAATACCCAGGGGGATCAGGACAGTACCCGGGTGGACCTGGACAGTATCCAGGTGGATCAGGCCAACATCCAGGACAAGGACCATATCCAGGATATCAAGGTTCCGACGGCCAGTTTCCTGATCAAAACCAATATCCTGGCGGACCCGGTGGCGACTTCCAACCCTACAACAATAATCAATTTGATGAATTGGATAGCAATTCTTTAGGAAAAAAATCAAACAACAGAAATAATAAACCGAAGGATGACAGAAAAAGTCTACTGAAGAATGTGTAATATTGTGATATACAAACTTTTCGACACACAATATTAAAATTTGTTAATAATTCATCACTATACTGCCAAAGTTGTTTAGGTTATAAGATTCATCTTCAAAAAGAAATGAAATTATTTATATTGTCTGTTATTGCTTCTGAAATATCCGATAGTAGATTCATACCTAGAATGTTCCGAACTGATACTTAAAGTATATTTTTAGTTTTTATATTGATATATAAAATATTGTAACTTATAGCACTAGAAAGAAATTAAAATCATAAATAAAAAAAATCTACTTTGGATGCTTTTTTAAAAAAAGAAAAATTCTTGTTCATATGAAATCTTTAAGTTAATATATTCTTTTCAGTTTTCATTATAAATGAGGTGTTATTGAATTTATTAAATTTTAGGTACTGACCACACTATCGGACTGCTTTTTCACATACCGATGCTAGTTGTGGACAGTTTAACCATCGTAGATTGGTTATGTATGTATGGAATGAGTACAGTCCAAGTGCAAGTACCTCACCTAGCAGTTCGGGGTTAGGTGGGTTTCAAAGGCCTAAAAAAATGGTATTTTCACTAATTTTTTTTTAATATACATATCTAATGAAATAATTTATTTGAAAAATTGAATACATCAAAGATACATATTTCATAAGTATTTCGCATAAATTTTGTTAAAAAAATTTGGAAATTCACCCGTTGGGACCTCATTTTCCTTGACCTTGACTTGAAGTAGTATCGGCGTGGACAGGATAACTCGTGACTGGTTCATCCAAAATTAAAAAACCAAAAATTTTCCGTTAGTAAATGCATAGAGCTCGTGTTTGATCGAAGGAAAAAAAAAACAAAATTAATTTGAATTTTTGGCGGAGTTGTGAACAAAAAATCCCATTTTTTTGGAAAATTTTCTCCATGTTTTGCCTCGTAAAATAAGTTGTAATAAAAATTAAAAAAAATCCTTCGTTCAAGCACGAGATAATGTTATTTTGAAGAAGTGTGCAAAACTTGAACAAGGTCGGTTCATAACTTTTCGAGAAATCGTGTCCACCGACTTCGAATAGAGTTTCGAGAAAAACGCGATTAAAGTTTTAAGTGCCAGGCTAACGTGGCCCGATGTGCGCAACTTCCGAAGGCTCCATCTCTTAGAATTTTACTTGGATTGATTTAAAATTTTGAGAGAATATTCTAGACATGTTGTATTATTTAATAAGACAAAAAACAAAAAAAAAACATTTTTAGAAATTTTCAAACCCACCTAACCCCTTAAGCGTTTCATTTAGTTAAGTTAATTTTCATTTTATTCTATGTTGAGTGTAGGTATACCTTCTACAAGGACTGTCAAACGCTACCTACTTGTCGTTTTTTAATGTAGTTATGAGGGCTGCACTGGCAGGATAGCGTAGACTAACTCTTAAATTTTTTCAGAATTGTGTGGTTAGCCATATTTTTTTGGAAACCGTTTGAATGAGCCATGCACATATAGTCAAGCAGATGGACTCGAAGAGCATATCCTCGGAAAGCCGTCTTACCATCCTTTATGTTAGATACTTCTTTATACTTAAGGCATAAATAAACTCGTGGTCGGTTTTACCATGTGCTGCACCTTGACATCACTTCAAGGTAGTTTGGCAACAACAAGGAGTATATCCTCTATCATTCGAAGTATGGAGTCGTGACACTCTCCGCCATCCCTACGAACCAAAATTTTACCTTAATCTCCAACATTTTTTGATGCCATCAGTGCCAAAAGAATTTCTTGTATTCCATGAAAATGCAGAAAAGTTTTCAAATTTAAAAGGATCAATTGCAGATGAGATGACTACAAATTGGACGGATGTTAATTCTGTCGGCAAGCAACGTGAAGTCAACAGAACATCTTATTTTAGAGATGAAAGGACTACCAGGATTAGCAGGTCCATTCTGGCGATTAAGGGTAATCGATACCCTTGATAGATTTCGTAGAGTATTACAGGAATTAAGGATTTGTTCCTTGGTAGTACTAACTAGTAAATTGCAGCTACTTGCTGTTTTAAGTTGATTTTTAAGCCATTACAGTAAATACGAGAACAAAAACTATCAGACCACTTTATAACTTAAAAGAAAGTCAAAAATCAGCACCGATGTTTGTTTCGATTGACATTTTTCTCCATAATATTCAGTCCGTAATATTCTAATCGATCAATAATATCATAATAACACTTTCTTAATGACTAAGAAAAAACAGAATTACCTAATACCGAACAAACTTACCAATCGTAGTTATTACAATAATCGAATAAAATAATGCACCGAAAAAAGTCCATTGCATTTGTTGTTCATTTTCATTACCGTCCCAACCATTCGTTTTCATCGCAATTAAAATTGCTTTTTCAAAAACCTGTCAAATTTTATCTCGGTAAGTTAATTTAAATATTGTAATTGAATTTAAAAGCTTAAAGAAATAATTAATTATTTAGTGCAATACGATTACGTCACGTACCTCTAAGCGATGTTCAACTTGTTTTGTCCAATTATCCTGTCGTAAATAATCGAATGTTGTTGTCATATCCCATAAATCATCGGTAACATTTGCTCGCATACCACGAACGCCAAGCTTCACCTACAATTGTAAAATCAGAATCGATTATAAGTTCGGTACTCAGTAGTATATTTTATATTGGTGTGATCAATATCCTTTAAAGAGTTTCCTGGGATGGAGTTCAGTAGATACTAGACCACAATCCAGTTAGACGAAAACAGTGGCACTTCTATTGGGGGTACAGTTGCACTAGTCCCTTTATTAACGTCCTACACTACGATATACAATATATTCAGTGGAGTAGACGGACGGGAGGATCTAGAATCCCCCGTAACCAAAACCGTGCACGCTGTTCTTGTGAGCTAGGGTTTCGCTCAAATTTCAAATGAAAACGCAATTCGATTAATTTAATAAATCTACAAATCGCTTTATTCAATCCCTTTTAATTTATTACACGATTGGCAATTACAAATCAATCAATTGGCGACTGTACTACATGTACGCTACGTTTCCATAAAACCAGTCCATCATATTGCTACTTGTGTGCCCTGTAAACTCAATAATAATGTTATCAATAGCAGCAAAGAGAGCTTTACACGCTTTCGCAAGTTTTAAATACATATTAAAGATACTTCTAGTGAGTTCGACACACACAAACCAATATGCTGGAAATCTCTCGACACATGCAATACCTTTCTAATCAGACTTGTATAGGTTGCGAACGAACTAGTTCGGAAGATCGTTACCATAAGTGAAATGGAGGAACTAGTTCGCAGTAAGTTCCGGTCCTTATTCGTTTCTATTCATGCATTCAAGTTCGCAGTGAGTCCCGCTCGTAGTTCGTTAGCATCTATGCATATATGGTATTTAATATTGACTTTCCTTTTCTTTTTAGGTCATCGCATTCAAACTGAAATGGAGGAAGTAGTTGGCAGCGAGTGCCGCTCCTTCATGTGCATTAAAAATGCGCAAGCCTATTTCTAATCGCCGCAGAGTTTGAAGACGGGAACAGTTTTTCTACTACGGGAGTGAAATTCTAGTTGTAAATGACTTTTGATTGATTGGTAAATATTTTATATTGACCAATTTTCTGACAAATACAGTCACGTAATCTAATCAAGTTGCTAAAGAGTTTCTTATAGGCAAACCGAATGAAGAACTGGGGCATTTATTGGTTGAAACTTTGATCTGTTTCAATTTTCTGTCGATTAAATTTTGAAATTGTTTACCCACCCGGACATCCCCCTCGTACCATTGAAGGGATTCTTCTTATTTGGAAGGATCCAATTTCGTAAAAAACTCAAAGTTGATTAGATAAGTTCGATAATTATTATTACTTATAAATCGTTATAAATTCATTTTTATAAATCACAGAATTAATAATTATTATTATTATTTATAAATTAAATTATAATCTTTTTAATTAGTCATAGATATATAAGTTGATATCTTTATTTAATTTATTTTATGAAGAATTAGAATTCTATTTAATTATTTATTTAATTCTTTAATTTTTTATGTGATCGTAATGAAAAATATTCTTCAACTGACTAAAAAAATAATTCATTTTATTTTATTTGAAATTCCGATAACTTGGATAATAAAAAAAAAATATTTTTATTCAAGTAACAAAAATTCCCATTGCAAAGTCAGTATTTTAAAAAAGAAAATTTACAGTGGAAACTGTCCTCCACACCATTAATGTTACATCAGTTTCGATAGTGTTTGTCTGTTTAGAACTTTCACCGATCCACCAGCTTTCACAGAACATTTTGATCAAATTTATCATGTATGAATACCAAGTCTCGATAAGTTCTATTACTCTGTTGATTAAATGATGATAAATGGCATCCACTTTAATTTGAGCTTGGGCTTATCTGGGATTTATTAAACTACCTGAATTGCCATTTAAAACATTTGGTTTTATTCTTCTTTAAACAGGAGCTCATCTTCCAGAGTGTTCCTGAAAAGAGTCCAGATATTTCGCCCAAAGTAGAAACTTCTCCCAATCTAAGAACCACAACTCTGTCTGGAGCTTTCACCCACCAATCGACGGTTGCAATCAAAGTGTTATGCTTCAAAATCTTTGGAAGAATTTTGGGTGTCCTCAACATGGACCCTAGAGGTCTTTAGTCTATGGACAGAAACATTTATGTTCCAACCCCTACTGATATATGTAATGGTTTAATGAATGCCGAAATATCAATATCCGGTTGGCATTCGGGAGCGCCATATTTCGATTACAAGTGAAGCAAAAGCGCTCTTTCAAAACAGGTTTGAGTGCGCCTGTTTACACAAGACTCATTTAGTTGCAAAGAACAGCTAAAGTTTCCGCATTTGGCAGTAGAATCCTTGGAATTAACCTAGACAACAGCGATATTCCTACCCGCAAACTCTGCCGGAGCATCTGAATCTGGGTGTGTCTCTCTTTACTTGTAAACTGCTATGGGGACTGGACTTATTTGAGAGAACCAACTCAAGATGGGCAGAGAGTATTACATATCACACTGCGAAACAGTTTTGGTCGAAGATGGACCTGAACCGGAAAGGTTGATTTTGTTCAAAATGGCGAGTATCAGTACTTGACCGGACACTGTCTTATAGGCTGGCTAAATGGCTCGGCCTCCTAAACAAGGTTCTCAAGAATCTGCCTGGATGTGGAGAAGGGGAGACAGTCCTTCATCGTCCAGCTCTATCCTCTAGGAGGAAAGTTTATCTAGGAACTTACTTCTTCAATAGTCTCAGTGATCTTGCTCCAATGGAGGTTTCAAGAATCCAACGCTTCATAGTAAGCTCTAAATGTTTTAAGGAGTAGGACAAGATTCAATGATCCTCTGGTAACACAACAGATATTTTTAAGTTCTCACGGGCTGTCCTATCTGAGTTCAGTAAATTCAGAGTATCATACGATTGGTTGCAGGCAGGACTCCAGTAGGTATGATTGACTATCTAGTAACTTTCAAAACCTTATTTCAAACTATTTTTTAAAGGATAGAGTTCTCAAAAAACCTAAGAATTCAAAGTTTATGCATAGATAACTTACCTTCTTTTCATTTGCCGCTTCCAAATGCTCAAATAGTAACGCTCCGGCAATACAATACGCGACAACCAATGATACCAGTGCAACATGCGAGAAAACACATGTAAGTATTTTCCATGAGAAACAAATTACCGTCACTACAGGTTTCCGTTTCGGTTTCTCCATTAACATCGGCGGCATAGACTGTGCCCGCCTTGACATGTTGCCGTTGTCCTTAAAACACTAACTGAGCACTTTCCTATTCACTTTTCCAGGTCGGTACACTACATTTTTAAATTCCAATTTTCCACTCCTAATTGCTTTGCTGAAAACTGCAACGAAAAAAAAAATCAAGAAAAGGAATGGCAATTAATTCCGAGCCGCAATATTTCACAATCAAGGGAAGGACATAGAACACGCCAGGACACGGTAGTTACATTGTTTAAACCTATTCTACAACTAGTCCGAGGAGTCCAAGAGCCCTTTGATCAATTGAAAAGAGTGCAAGAAGACAACTGGTACAGGGCAAGGATAAACGGAAATAATTGGTCAGACATATCCACCTAGTGTGGAACTCTAGTGGCAAATGTGGTGGATTGTGCTGACAGTGATTTATGGGCTTTCAATAGCTCCCTGGCAAATACAGACCATATATACATAGCCATGGCCTGCATTGTCCAACACTCGTGGCGAAATGAAAGTAGTTCTATCGGTTTCGAAGCTGCATCAAGTGCGGTAGCAATACACTTCGGTATCTGGTCGGTGAACAGCAGACCCTTATGCGAATCGACTGGCCAAAGTGTTTTGTTATTCGGAACGTCCAATGCGGTTTTTCTTAATTCACAAGCATGTCGGGTATATTCTGTACTATCTGACGGAAAATGTGCAGTTCCGTTGGATTAATGGGTTTCGCAATTCATCAACTCATGTGAAATTGATTTTGCCTAAAAACTTTAAAGTTTTCAAGTTGAGCAATATCCAAACCTTCTGTACCAAACCGACACTATGGTATCCATGCGTAGAGCATAGATGAAAGCTTGACCTTTGCCAGACACTCAAAAAGAAAGGGTTAATATCGAAAAATGCTTAAATCGGTTTTTTCTCTTTACATTCAAAGTCCTTAAGTGAAAGTTAATTCAATATCTCATTAGACCCAAAATATAAATCGGAATTCGTAAAAAGGCCCACAACCTTTTTATAACATCTTAGGGTTCAGATATCAAAAAATGTGCAAAAATATTTCCAGGCGCTTAAATGTAAGATTAATTTGATAGCTCAACATGTCTAAAAAAATTAAGGAAATTCGTGGAAATGGTCATTATCGGACGTTTTTTAACTCCACCTCAGTACACTAAATCTGAGCTTTTTTTTGATTTAATTACATAGCATATCATGCATATACAGCACAAGCTTGAAGCACAGCACACTAAGCTTTAAGTGGCGAGTCGCCACTGGTACGTACTAAGTTTTAACTTTTTAGCATGAGCCCCTAACAAAAACTTTATTTTTCTGGGTCTGGTGTCTCCATATAGTTGTAGTTGTTGGTTTCTATCCTCTTCATCACTCCCTACACCTGAAGCCTAAAAATTGTTTTCTCTGCTATAGGTTTTAGCACCAGTGGACAAATATGGTTATGATCATATCTGCTACGGTTCTTGAGATAAAATTTTTTTTTTTTTTTTTTGAAAAATGGCTATCTCCCCACTTATGAACTTCATCCGCTCAAAATGCTAACATTTAGACCCAACCATACAGATATATAGGAAATGACAAGTCGCCGTGTTTGTATGAAGCACTTTGAAGCATTTTGAAGCAAAATTGAACATTTTTGTATGGTGCGTTTCATTCCAAGTGCCAGTGAAATGCAAATAGTATCTCCACCATCATCTCCACCACATATGGTATATCTCTATGGACCCAACCTATAATTCTACGAGGCACGTTCAGAAAGTAAGTTTACTAGATTTTTTTTTTAGGAAAAGTGTATTTTAAAAACAAATTACAGGACATTATTGATACACTTGTTGACTCTTTTTGTATGTGGTGAACCGTAGCACAAGCTTCTTTATACTCCCTTCGAAGAGCTCAGAACTTGCCCCAACCCCCCCGATTCAGAACCTGCTTATCGGTTGAAAATTTAATTCAACCCATGTGTGCCTTAAAGGAGATGAAAATATGATATATGTACATAGTCTGAATGCGACTAGTCAGGAGAATACGGGAGGGGGGAGGTGCTTTAAATTATTCCAGCGAAATGAATCCAAGCGTTGAATATCCAAAAATCCTGAAAGGGAAACATGGTCAACCGTTTTATACCCTATTCCCTTAGGGGACGAATTTTAAAAAAACTTAATAACACTTTCTAGCCATTTATATGAGGAATCCGGAGAATTAAAATTAATTCAATATTTTCAATGCGCCGTATGCCGCCCGTACGCAAAATGTTTGAAAGCTTATAGCTCCCAAACTCTTCGAGCTTTTAAAATGATTTTTTTGTTGGTAGACTGAGCATACCCCTTCAAGTTGCCACCTTTTGGGTGGGGTAGCGTTTAAGACGGAAAATTTGGTTTCTAGATCTCAGTAACCGCTTAGGCTACGAAGCTGAAACTTGGAATTTATTAAAAGCATCAATAGTGGACCTATTTGCAAAAAAAAGGTGTGGTAATGGGGGAAATAATAATTCGTCCAAAACGCTCGAAAGCCGCGATCGATACATTCCAAAATCCATATCTCTTAAACGGTTAATGTCACAAAATTAAAACTTAATGAACATCTGTAGGTATTACTGAGAGAATATATCGAAAACAAATTTTTGACAGGGACCAATGACGTACGGAGGTGGGTGGTGAAAAAGTTTGGATTACTATTTCTCACAAGCCAATTGCACTAGAAAACAAAATTTGGTTTCTGTATAAACGTTGATGAATACAGTTAAAATTTATTATTAAGGCGGTGGTGCATGGAAGTGGAGGGGATAAGAATTTTATTAGAAAGATACTTATCATATCTCAAGAACAGTACAAGATAGATACTTAAAATTTTTACAAAACGTAGCCCTTATAGACCCCTAGTAGGAAAACAATTTTTGGGAATGAGTGTGTAGTGGGGAGGGCGAAAAGGAAAAAGTAACTATACTTATATCGCAAGAACCTATCATAATATTAACCCGAAATTTAGTATTTAGATAGAGCTATAGTAGTGGCATGTTGCAAAAATATACGCTCGGGGTGTGGGTGTTTTTCTTAACTATGGAACGGCTTATGCTAAAAAGTTGATAGTCATTATGTATATGTAAATCAACTAGAAAAGTAATTTGGATAAAAAAAAATGTCAACTATTGGCAAATGAGCAGTGAGCAAATGCAAATATTTGCACGATTTTCGTCATATCTATTAGGTCTTCCCAAATATTGAATTCATTTTTATTCTACGGATTCTTCATAGGAATACCTAGAAAGCGTTTTCAAGATTTTTGCAATTCGATCCGTAGGAGGTGTAAAGTGCACTTTTCACGAATTCTGCCATATCTCTCAGATCTGATCAGTTATCGAATATCTTTTCATGTCCACGGGTTTGTTTAATAATTACCTATTTTCAAGTTTTTTCTTTTTTCAACATCTAGACCGCATCCCGGAATATGACCCAAATATGTAATTCATATGTTAATTATGGCAGTGGCATAAGTATTCGTATGACCCTATTCTAACCGCTTCCCGAACTTTTTGTTATGTTTTCAGTCATATAATACTACACCGCATCTCAGAAAACACCTGGAAGCCAGTAAAGACAATGTATGTTTCTATATTGCTTTACCACCAATCATCAATTCAGACATAATCCCACTTAAACTAACCACCACTACTATCAAATTTAAGTAATCTTAGCACCAATAAATTGTATTTATAATATTGTTCTTGGCACAATGGCCAAGCAGAGTTCAAAAACTTTTGATAATACCGTTTTTGACATAAGTGACTTAAGTGGTCAAAATACATAAACCATTCCAAAAATGTAACTCGTAATTTGTCAAACTTAATTCAGTTCCAACATAAATTACTATTAAATTAAGCAGAAAAACAAATTACAGAAATTGTGTCAAAACAATTCGGACAGTTTATCTGTACGAGCCAAACAGAAGAAATAAATGAAAATTCATTTCATGTTATGAGTTTTATCGACACAGAAACCACTTTCAAAATATTTTCCTCCACTAACATTTTATTTCCCAATAAAAATTCGCGATAAAAAAAAATAAATAAATTCCGTCCAACAAAACACCGAGGCACTGGTGAACTGTGTCCGTTCACAAGTCCGACGTAATATTCTATATGAAAATCGTATTCATGAATTTTCATCGTAAATTTTCCACCTCATAGTCGTTACGATACGTCACATATTCAAAATGTCTATGTTTTTTTTATTAAATAGTCGTCAGCACTATGACGCCACGTCTTCTTCAGTAGTGAAAAACATCGTGTAGTTAATCGTTTCGCCACCGATTCTAATGTAAACTTTTGATGAGCGCATTTTTAACCCTTTTTTAATTAAGCACGTCCAACAACAACAAAATATCGAAAATAGAAAAGTTAAAGTGGCATACGAGCCACCAACAACATACCAAAAATTATAATAAAAACCATAAAAACTACTCACAGCATGAGCCGCGTAATGTGGAGGATATTTTCGGAACACTCGAATAATTGGACGGTGAAAACTGAATATGACGTCCAGTACATGGACCCACCCACACATAAAATTACTGACGAAACCGACGGCTTTACTGTACACCCAACGAAATCAACAAAAAAAAATAATTAAAACACTTAAATATTACAAAAAAAAAATAGGAATATTAAAATCCTGACCACGTTCACAATTCCGATCGCTCCGATCACGAAAAAGATCTTTCTCCGAAAAATCGTTCAAGCAAACTGAACCGACTCCGGAAAATTGGAAAATTCACACCACCCAGCTAAACTTTTCTTTTCACTGAGAACAACAGCAAACCGAAAATCCAATAATTTTCAAGAAAATCCGAAAATCTCGTAAGAATAGTGTTCGTAAAGAGATTTTCCCACAATCGTGAGTATGTGGAAGTTTTCCTCATTTTTTTGACTTTTTGGCAAGTTCAAAGAATGAATTGCACATACCTACAAAAATCGGTTCAATAAATTCAAAGCTATTTTCAGATTTTCGTCGGAGCGGTACTTGATTTGCATGGAGCAATTGTGTTGTAAAATTTACCGAAGAACGTTTTTCTGGGAAAATCGAAAAGCAACAGGTGTATGTCTGCCTGCAGGTATCTCCTTAAGCGGATATGAGTTAAGTTTAAGTCTATCTGATCAATAGGTTACCGTGTAGTGAAATTTATTTCGTCAATCGTCAATTTTGTTCGTATACAGCAGGAAAACTTACTAGTTTCAATCAATAGTGTAATACTTTCGTTTCCAGATTAAATACCTACTTAACGCATTATTATCACGTCACGTGAGACGCCAACTCATATCATGTGAGGGGGAGAGTTTAAAAAAATTGTGGTTTCTAGATCTGGGTGAAAAAATTTGGACTACGATATCTCGCGAAGCATGAAGGGGGAAGGGGCTAATAAAATTATAAGTGAAAATGGCATACATATATTTTCACGAATCTTGTCATATCTCTTAGGTTTTCCCAAATCTGGAATTTTTTTTTATTTGAAAGATTCTTCACATAAATGCCTAGAAAGTGTTTTCATGATTTTATTGAAATTCATCCCTAAGGGCATGTAAAAGGGTTGTATATATTTCAACGAATTCAACCATATCCATCAGGACTGATTACATAACGAATAATTTTTCACTTACACGGGGGAACCCGTTTTCATGATTTTTCCCTTTTAAACCCCTAAGAGGGTTGAAATTGTTTTCAAAAACTCCGTCATATCTCTTAGGAAGCTTCACTTCTTCAGACTTTCTCTACATTTATCTAAAAATTGCTTTCGAAAATTTTATAATACTCGTTATCATAATTTCTGTCTCTTAGGTTCTATGAGATAACAAATTGTCTTTATCTTCTACAGAATTTTAATATAATCGCCTGTAAAACAGTTTTGGGATTTTCTGATATCAAACCATTTAGGGGATGTTAAGGGGTTGCATATATTTTCACAAATTTCTACATACCTTTTTAGACCTGATAAGATACCGTATAGATTTGTATTTCTTGGCTTCCTGTACATTTTCCGGTTTTCTAGAATAGTGATGCCGTTGTTCAATACTTTATAATTGAGAAATTCACTGTAGCGTAATTATTAAATTATATTCAGAGTACTTTATCTCAATATTATAGTATTATATAGATCAAGTATTCGGAATTCTTTTTGAAGAAAGAAAATGTAATATAGAAAAAGAAAAAGTCAGTTTAATAAAAACGTTGAATCAATAAGATCTATTAATATCATTAAAAATCGAATAAAATATCTATGATTATCAGGCCTATTCAGGATCAAAGTCACAAGTCACAAAGTAGGTGGAAAGCCACAATTAGTTCAAAATTCATACAAAATTGTGACTCTCGACCTACTTTTTGACTCGGTTCTGAGTAGACCAGTATTATTAATTAAAAGTTTATAATTAAAACTTGAACATATATGATACTAAAATAATTAATTTAAAAAATTATGTATACTTTTTAATGTATAAATATTAATTAAATATAACAGTTATAATTGGTAGAATGAATAAATCATTGTTAAACAATATAACATAAAAATTGAATAAACTAAGTGTCTTAGTTAAATGATTAAATCAACTTATCAATTGGTGATCCCGACAAAAATCAATTAGAAAATACTATTAGCCTAATCTACGCTGAAAGAGAGACAGAAAATAGTAAACAGAAAGAAAAGAAGAGAGGCACAACAAGCAGAAACAAGCAATTATTATTAATCGGATCTTGATTGAAGGATTACAAAAGAATTTTAAGAAAACTCAAGAGGAATAAATTAATTGAAGTTGAACAATAAATGAAAATGACCATTATACTATATTTTTTTTTACTTACTATGTTTGGGTTTATAATTACATTTAAATCATATTTAAAAATCTAATTCTGCAAATAACTTCTTTTATATTTTCACCTTCTTGAAATCTATATTTTACATTTAAAATAATTTTTTTTTTATAAATCAAACTCCATTTAGCTGACGTATAAAAATAGTAGTGACTTTTTCTGAGTTATGTTTCCGGCCGGCTTGAAAAAATGTAGTTTTGATATAAACGCGTTTGAAGTTTTGAGTAGTAGAAAGTCATGAGTAATTTTGCAATATGCCTAGCACTAAAATTCATAAACCGAGAGACTTAGAGGTTTTTTTTGGCCATAATCTTTTGGGATAGCCTTTTAAAAAAAAAAGTTTTTTGTAAAACTCTAGAGTGGCATAACCCCTTAAAGTCTTACTGCCAAACGCCCATTTGTTGATCGTCAAAAGCAGGTGAAAATATCCCTTACACTTGGATGGTCATCTGCGCGGAGTGATTCACTTGACGGAGCGATATTCATTTAGAAATATGAACATAAAAATTATGATCCCGGAATTCATAACTATGACGACTATTACGGTCATCATTATCCAACGCCAACGAAATAGTCCATATTATTAAGGAAAAAAAAGTTCTTTGGCATTCAAATGTAGCACAACTATTTTGCAAAGTTTTATTACGTTTATACGTTAAAATCCGGCCCGACGGAACAAAATATGTTACTTTAAATTTGTCTTAAGAAAAATGTGCGAGTATTTATCGCAAGGACGGCACAAATGATATTTTTACACACTCATTCCAAAAGTAAAGCTTGAGTAGGTACAAAGTAAAGTTGTGTCATAAATTACAAATATTATACCTACATTGGAAGTGAATTTAAGTTATTTATTAATTACAGAATCCATTTTTGAGTTTTCTGAAGTTTTAGTGATCTGTAATGAAAATGAACAATTGTATTAAAAAAACACACACCTACTACCAAATTTAAACTTCTTTTAATACGGTTTATCTGGTGTCGTCCGCTTTTATTAAATAATTTTTTTTTTTTTATTTTTTAAATATTTGATAGCGCTAGTGTTGCACATGAGTGGGACGTACTGGACTCTTACCTACTATTTCTACTTTCTAACTGTTCTAAGAAGTTAAGATCATTAGTTGCTAACAATTGCCTGTAATTAAAGCGAATCTACATTAACCTACTTTAATGTACATAATGCCTCAATAGCCAAACGTTTATATCAATTAATTTCAAACAAATTACAAACTAAATTGTCATCCCGAACCAGTGTAATTCAATCAAACTATTGATTTGTTTGTATTTACTAATTATATTTGCTGTTTCAACTTCACACGGTGTTATGATAAAGTGTTACCACATCCTAAGACAACACAGTCCCTATCATTAATTCGCTTTGATGAATTACCATTCACTATTTGCATAGAAGGACATTGGATTATGGACTATGGTCCGAGCTCGGAGAGGGTCGGTCCGTTCACTACCCTCAGCAAATTTTTTAACTACATACTAATACCGAGCTCGGTATTTAGGAAATGAATGAAAATTGCAAACCATCAAAATAGAGGTTTGCCTAATTGAGCATCTATCGTATAGATAGATATACATCCACATTGAACAATTTATGATTGTGTAAAGAGACAAAATTGATCATTGTTAGCACATCAACTGAGGGTATTCTGATGTCCTGCATTCATAACTAACAATCTGAAATTTTGGGCTTATTTGTTAGACCTTACGGCTTCATCAAATACATCAAATATCCAGCAGGACTATCTTAATATAAACGGCAAACTGCGATGTCCTGAATTCTGGGAATGTTAGGCAATCAATCCTCCACGTCTAGAGCTGCAGAATAGTTTCTTGTGTATGTGGGTTCTTCGGACTACCTTCTTGTAATCAATTTATGATAAATTAACTTATAAGATGATTACTACATGCCATACTGTGATTGGTGTTATTTTATACAGTCTGGAGCTTACTATCTTATGATTTCTTTTTTGTTTAATGAGTAATTTAATCAATCATTCAAAATATTTTCAGTTATTGCGCAACATTTTATCGTACCTACAATAAAAAGTTTATTAGCAGCTATCAGAAAATGACCAACAATGTTGCGAACTAATAAATTTATGTAAAGTTTTAAGCGATTGATTGGTTCAAGGTTACAATTACTTTCTATCTGAATCCAAAAACTTGGGTCATAACTACTTTCGAAAACTTAAGAAGTGCAGCTTTTTGATAGTCGCAAAATAGCCTTAGTTCAGTGGAGAGTTCGACCTTCAAACTACTATGAAAAAAAGGAATAAAATTCATATCGCATGAAAAATGCAAGTTTTTATGAATTTTAAATCACTTGCAAAATACAGAAGCTAATCTGTTCCATTTTTGTATAAATTAATGTTATTATTCTTCGATACTCGTGATAAGTTACCATTTGAAAAACGAAACGTGTTTCATTTATAATCAATTATAAATGGTATTTTTTAGTTCATAGTTTGTTGGTGGAACGAGAAAAATACCATCAGTCTGGGAAAACCCTTGCTATTTTTTTTCATAGCTGCCATTGAATTCACAAATTTCGTTTATCTATATTACTTCACAATAATAGATCTATATATACCCACCAAATTTCAAGTTTCTAGCATTAGCCGTTCCAGAGATAGGGAAAATATTCCTCACGACTATACCGTAGCCCAATCCCACTCGTTAAAACTTTTATTTTAAGACCGTGCTACCACTATAGATCAATGTATGTTCTATGTTTCAGATTTCTAGCTTAAACGTGTCTCAAGGTATAAGAATCGTAATATTTTTAGCCTGTTAAACAATTAAAAAGGCCATGTAGACGAATTTAAAAGATAGCTATAACGATTTGTGAAAATATATACGAACCGATTGCATTCACTTGAAGGTTAAATATCGAAAAAGTTGTGCAATAGTAAAAACATGAGCAACCCCTTTTTGGTAATGACATGCAATTTCCGCAGAAATAA
This sequence comes from Beris chalybata, assembly GCA_949128065.1. Lineage (NCBI taxonomy): Eukaryota > Metazoa > Arthropoda > Insecta > Diptera > Stratiomyidae > Beris > Beris chalybata. The sequence goes on along the minus strand of OX421896.1, from coordinate 25,082,943 downwards.
TAACTAATTTTTTATCTGGATGGCAAAAATTATGAAAACATATGCAACCCCTTTAAACCACGTGATTTTGTAGGAGAATATATCATATACATATGTAAAAAGAACTTAGAGGTGAAAATTAATCTTATATCTTATCAAATCTATGAAATATGTCGAAAGCTGTAATAGTAAAAGTATGCAACCGCCATACAGCATTAGGGATAAATTATAAAATCCTGAAATCAATTTTTTGTCGATTACATGAGAAGCATAAGTAATTAAAAATAAATTAAATATTTCATCAGATCTTAGAAATATGTAGCAATTCGTTAAAACATATGCAACCCACTTACACCTACTTGGGGGTTGAATATCCAAAAATTCTTAGATAAATGGAAGGAAACCCCGAATAAGTGAAAACTAATCCGATGTCATATCATTCCAAAGAAATGTGACGGAATTCGTGAAAACGTGTTCAACCCTTTTATACTCTCTTAGGGGTTTAAATGGGAAATACCATGAAAACGGTTACAGGTGGTTATAAAAAAATCCCGTGGAAGTGAAAAATTATTCGATATCTAATCTGGTCCGAGGGATATGGCTGAATTCGTGGAGATGTGTACAACCTTCTTACATACACTTAAGGTCGAACTTCAAAAAATCCTGAAAACGCTTTCTAGGCATTTATGTTTAGATTTCGTAGAATAAAAATTAACTTAATAGTTCAGAGCACCGAAGAAATATGAAGAAATTCGTGAAAACATATTCATTGCATTTTCACAGATAATTTTATTTTTTTCTACATTTCCGTACGCAAATGAATATCTGAATTTTTTTTATCGAAATTACTTTTGTAGTATATTCACATAGACTCACCAATTGTCAACTTTTTACCATAAGCCGTTATACAGATAGGATTAAAACCTCGTCTGCCACTGAACCCTTTCAAAATTTTCCGGTCTATTTTCTTAGCATACCAACAGACAATCACTAAATTTCACCCACACCCTTCCACTCACATCGTCAATTCTTTTGCAAATGGGTCTTACATAAATTACAAATTTCAGCATCCTAGCGTAAGCGGTTGGTTTGATTTAGAAACTAAAATTGTCGGTCTACAATGTTCAGCCAACCTCTCCCCATAACCTTTTAAAAAAACACTTAAAGGAGTGTACTCACCCTACTCACAAAAAATTCAACTTAATAGCTCAAAACGTTTGAGAGGTACGAGCCATCAAACGAGTTTGAGTACGCAGCGTACAAACGGACTGAATTTTTTTTTTTGATTTTTGGTGTTTTTAGTCATGAACTGTAGAAAAAAAATTTAGGTTAATAATTTTTTTTAGTTGATCACAATACTGTAGATATTATTGAAATAATAAAGTGAAATTAAAATTAAATTTTTTTCATCTCAAAAAATGTAAAATCTGTGAATATTGAACGGTGGTTTTCCAACATTAATTCAAAGCTAAGTAGATAGAAAATTTAATCAGCCAATAAAAATACTACTGTTTTGGAGATTTTGACAAATGTATCCTACAATCTTTCACGGACCACTTTTTAAACATTTATTGCAGCTGATTCAAAAAATATTCAAAAATTACTATCCTATTGTAGGCTAAATTCAAGCCAAAAGTTTGTAACGCATAACGTACAATGGAGACTCTGTTGTGATGGCCACAACTGAGCCCTAAGCCCGCTTCCGTTCGTCGATGTTTTGGTCCCTTCGCAGACTGAACGCACTATAATTCAAGAACATCTTAATCTATAATGTAGAAATTTAGAACCTGAAAGTTTCGTAGAAATTGTAAGACTAAGTTCGCTAACGGCCAAAATCGTTTTACTCCATCGAGTACTTGCCATTCAAAAGTCCTTAAAGCACGTGTTCAAGAATATTGGCCAATACTTTCGAACGCTTTAAGCCACGACTTTGAAATTTTGAAAACGTTGACTTTCCAATAGTTGCAGCTAAACTGTAGACTTTGTGCTTTTGTTCACATTGTACGTCTCGATGTCAAATATTAGACGACTTTCCCTGGCAAATTGTTGTTAGATAGTGTCATCGTCAAATTACTGTTTGCCATATAATTTTTTTTATCTACGCAAGCTGAAAATTATAAAATTTGAGAGAATTTTTTTTCAAATATTAAAAAAAATTTGACAGAATTTTTTGTCAAATTTTTTTAGACAAATATTTGGCAGCATTTTTCTTCATTTTCTTTTTCTCAATTTTCAAAGGCACTGCTTTCAATTGATATGATAAATTTCAAATGAATTGCTTATGCTAGTCATGTTAAACGCTGTTCTCACCATCATCAATGGTGTGACAAACCAAATGGGACCCTATCCTGAAGTACCTTTCCGAGGCTGTTCTTTAGGTTTCTGGACAGTGTTTTGTTTCTATGATGCGTTGTCGGTTCCTCTCCCAACCCACGACCTGGATGGTCAGCACTACTTATTTAGTACTCCCCCTTAGAAAAAAGGTAATGCTATTAAGTAGCCGAAAATATACCCTTAACAATCACTGTACAGCAAATAGATCGACTCACTCACCCCGTACCATCTTATCACGCAACATTTATTACCTACATAATTAATCACGCAGAACCCCAATGATATCGACTATTCAGTTGTCTTCATATCTTAGATTTGGACATGCCATACTTCTTCTAATTTAGGTAATTGGTTAGAATTTACCAATTACAGGAGCGCCTTTCATACACCAATCAGTCCAATTAGAGCACCTCTTCAAAGATGAACAAGTTCAACAATATCGTCCTATTATTCATGTTGATCCTTTACGGAATTATGAAAGTCATGGGACAAATCCCATATGCAGTTAAAGTGCGCGAATTAATATCAAAACGGAGCCGATTTTGGTATATATACTCTGTAGTTTTTACCATAACGATTTTGGTGGCGTTTATTGTCTCCGGACTACCGGTCCTTCAGTTTAAAATGAACGGTCGCATAATACGAGGATTGTACAGCCACTTGACAAAATTCCACTATTATTCAAAAGCGTTTATTGCAGTTGCCATATGCCTCTCGCAAATAAGCAATGCTGACGAATCGATCGAATGGGTTGCAAATTGTCGACAAGTCTTTTTAAAGTTGATTAAACTCGAAATATGTTACGGGCAATATCGAGCGACAATTATGCTGTTCGTTGTACGCACTATCCTCCAATTAATAGCTCATACCGTCATAAATGTCCTGAAATTGGTGTATGTCATCGATCCGGATGTCCGTGGAAATTGGTTCTCGGTGGCCGTACTAACATTGCCCAGCCTACTTATATCTTTAAGTGCCAATAAATTCACAGTGTTGACGATAGGATTGTCCCGCGGTTTAGCGAAATTAAATTTGAACTTAAGGAGCCATGTGCGAATTTTGAACGGTCGCGGAAACATCCACAGGACAAAGATGCAACAGTTGAACGATCATGTGGAGGCCAGCGAAAAGATCGATGCAGTAGCCGTCCTGCATGGCGAATTGTATCTATTGATTCAGAAAATGGCCGAGTTGTACTCGTGGCGAGTATTCCTGATTGTTTCGTTTCTCTTTTTGAATATCATAATTGAGGTTTGGACGCTTTGTAATCGGAAGATCAAAACTTACGCAATTGTCCTTTCAGCTGTACTTCATTTGCGATCACATCACACGTAGAGCTAAAGGCCTAGAGCCACGGCCAGAAATCTTGGAGGTATTTGGATTCCTCAATTTTTTTACGTTTTCCACCGAATTGTATTTTATTATAAACGGATGCCAACTATTGAAGGAAGCTAGCGAAGACACTGGTATATTGATTCACAAAATTTGCGTTTTCAATCTTGATGAGCGCTTAAAGCAAAGTGTAAGTAGAAAATGACTATGAGTGGTACTGTGGTGGTTGGAGTGTGAAAAGAAAGGCTCTCCCCAGCTGATGAAAGCTTTTTAGAATAACAAGTTTGATTTCTAGATCTCGAGAACCGCTAATGCTAGGTGGCTGAAGCTTGGAACTTATGTAGACTTATGTTAGTGGACTCATTTTCCAAAAAATAGTCGATAGATGTTGAGGGGTGTAGGAGTGGGGGGGGGGGGGGGGCAGTACGTCCGAAACGCTCGAAAGCTTGGATCGGAACATTCTAAAACGATTGACGAAAGAATATTGAAACTACGGTGTTGAATACTATAAGAGCCTAGGCAAGGACTAAAATTTGGAAGATGGGGTGTGAGAGCGGTTGGCGAAAAACTTTGGATCACAATATCTTCCGAACCCATTGTATCAGAAAGATAAAATTTGGTTTGAGTATATAGGATCACCAGTGGAGTTTACAAAATTAAAATTTTTTGATTGGGAGGTGGAGCATGGAATGATGCAATATTATAAGAAAAAAATCTATTTTTATATCTCAAGAACCGTACCAGATAAGATCTTTTACAAGAGTTAGACCCAGTGATCATTAAGGAGAAAAAAAAGCATGGGGGTGCGAGTGTTGGGGGTGCGAGTGTTGGGGGTGCGAGTGTTGGGGGTATTGGTGGCCCGTGATGGAAAGAAAGCAATACTGATTTAAATTTTTCGAAAACCGCAAAAGATAGAGAACAAAAAATTGACCATTGAGGTACTATAGAAAAATAAAGTTTTTGAAGGGAGAAGCGAGGTACGGGAATGGGGGGAGTTTTTGTATCTCAGGAACGGCTTATGCTAGAAGTTGGAATTTCAGAGCCACTAGAAACATTTCATCAAAATTTTCAATAGCCCTCAACCTCAACCCTCAACCCTCAAGGGGATAGAAAGTAGTAGCTACAGTAGCTACAGTACACAGTACACAGTAATCGATCATTTTTGGTTCCCGTTCCGATCTGTCGCGAACTAGTTCGTTTTTAAGTTCACTAGTTCGCGTGAGTTCATGTCAGCGTGTAAGTCGTCAGTGTTCGAGAATGTGATGGGCTAAAAAAAAGAGAAGACAAGGTGGTCAGTGTGGAACATAGAGATTAGGCTTGCCCATTGTAGGTTACCTTAGTGACCGCGAACGAACTAGTTCCTTAGTCTTCGCGAACTAGTTCGTTGTTGTAGTTCATCGTTCACCAAAAAAAAAGGAACTAGTTCCTTTTAAGTTGGGATTGAATGTGAGGACCTAAAAAAAAGGTCGCCAGGCCGGAAGGAACTACTTCCTTTCAAGTTCGGATTGAATGTAAGGTCCATCCCCAGCCCTACTAGTTCCTTTCAAGTTCGGATCACCTACAAAAACCAACTACTTTCAAACAAACGAACTAGGACCGGAAGTCACTGCGAACTAGTTCGTTCATTTCACTTCTGGGAGCGATCTTCCGAACTAGTTCGTTCACGAACTACACAAGCCTAATAGAGATATATATACTGTTGAAGTTGAAGGCGAATGTCGTCGCATTCACTTGCACGCAAAACAACAACAAAATGACACAAGGCTCCTGTTTTGTCTCACTCACTCACATGCTAAGCCAACAACAATTTGATAGAACGACCATGTTTTGTCTCGATTCTCATCGTGTTCTTGGCTTCAAAGCGCTTTATACAGAACCGGTGGCTTGTCGTCTCCACTAGCTCTATGGTGTGGAAGTACAGTGCAATTCATGGACAGAAGCGAACTCAGAGCGGGACTCACTGCGAACTTGTCTCTCCGAAGTAGTTACGATGTGATGATTAAAAAAAATACCTCAGTGTACACCTATACGGTAATGCATGGATACAAACGAACTATGAGCGGGACTAATTGCGAAGTAGTTCCTTCATTTCACTTATGGGAACGCTCTTCCGAACTAGTTCCTTCGCGAACTACACAAGCCCAGTGGAAACTGGTTGTACATATTTTCTTGAATTCCGATAAGTTTCTTAGTTCTGATGAGATATCGAATTGGCTTTCACTTCTAAAGGCTTTAAATAAAAGCGGGAGAAGCGACTTGCAAATATTTCGATATTCAAATCCCAGTATTCACGAATTCTGACAATTCTTTTAGGTCTAATCGAATTCGTTTTTACTTCTATGGCTTTTCTATACAATGACCTAAAAATTCATTTCGATATTTCGCGATATTCAACCCCTAAGAGGGTGTAAAATGCGTATGTACGTTTTAATGAATTCCGAAATTTCTCTTGGGTATAACGAAATATAAATTGTTTTTTCTCCAGCCGGTTTTCTTAGTTGAGATTCCAGCTCAGCTTTGAATCGAGGATAACACCAAGATACTTTGCGTTGGAGGAGAGCTGGAGCGGTTGGCCGTTGAGGCGGGCAAATAGTGTGATAATTGAATTCAATTATTATAAATCATTGCTATTTTATTAAATTAATCAATTTTCTTACTTTGAGCTTTTACTGATAGCTCTATAATAAAATTCATTGGGGAAGAAAGTTTTATAAAGGTTTATGAAGATACATGACAATGTTTCTCTTTCAGATTGAATCGCTATCGCTACGGATAAGACTTACAGCCTTAATAGTTCGACCAATGCATTTGTTTGAATTGGACAGCTCTACCTTATACAAAGTATTCTTTATAGAATTACGTACAAATTTTATTTACTGAACAGCATCTTATTTCCAGATGGCGCATGCTATCACCACATATCTAATAATTTTGGTACAATTTAAGATGTCGGAAGATTTTGAACGTACAAAAAGAAGAATGGCAAATTTAGGTGACAATGTACTCAATAATTAGAACAGCTTTTATCTAATTACCTGTTCAAGCTTCAATCACACATTTTTCTTAACAAATACATTTTGAATCCAAAAGGGCAATAAAGCTTTTGATGTGAATAAAATTGCAATAAAGTTTTTGATGTGAATGGAAGTTCTTTATGAAAGCTTGCTGTATGGAATCTGGTAGTAAATTTTATGTTCGCACTTCAGCAAATTGGCGACGAGTCAAGGTAATCAGTTGCGCATTTAAAATCGGAATCCGGTGCACATTTAGAAACATTCTTTTTAAAATAACAATCCCATTATTTCTTGTTTTTCTCTCTTTTATTATGATTCTTGTCGTTATTATAACGTCGTATAAATATTGTTTTTTTTTTTTTATTTAAAGTACGAAAAAAAAATTAACAAAACTATAATAAAACTAAAATTGGAATATTTTTCACGAAAAATTAAAGGAAAAGGGAAATCGACAGCCATGTAAAGCGCGTTGAATAATGACGGATATACGGAATGAGTGCAACAGTAAAAATAGAAAAAAAATCGATAGCAAAAAATAAGACTATTAAATGAAAAAGTTCACATAAAACTAATGGTCTGATCATTTCCAGATCTTCGAAACAATTTTCATCATCTCCCGTTTTCATTGATTTCTGATTTTATAATTTTACATCTTTTTTAAATAATAATTTATGTATAAAAAAAAATTGTGCCTAGCCATCGATTAAGTTTTAAAGCTCGCCTCGAGGTGTTTGAGTCTCTGAATCCCTCTCGTTATTTTCGGTCACGACCGGGGTATCGTCGATTTCGATTGGTACTTCGCCATCGTCTGCCGGTGGTGCTTCCTCAACAGGTTCGTCAGTCTCTGTTGAGCTGGGCAATTCAGAATCCGATGGTATTGTCTCGTTCTTATCGGCTTTTTCTTTCTTGATTGGTTTTTTAGGACGCCAGATTTTAATCTTATTTACTAAGTATTTTACTTCGCGATCGAGTAGGTGCATTTTATCCGTAAGAGACTTAACGGTCAGACGGATAGCCTCATTTCGCTTTAGTTTCTCTTGTTCTTTGATTTCGTTCTTTTGCCATTCGATAGTCTCGCCAATTACTCGGCCAAGTGTGTCGATTTCGACTTGTGTAAAAACATCCTTTTCGGGATTTGCGTCTTTTGTTAGATTTTTGGCGGAAATAAGAAACTTTTCGGCACCTTCAATCATTCCCTTCAACGCTTTTATTGCTTCGGGACGCTCTTCGTGTTCCCAGTGGCGAGCATATACTTCATTGGTCAATTTCCGAAGAGTTTCTAAACGCTTTTCGTATGCCTCTGCGTCGGCAGTTTCACCATCTTCGTACAGCCAGTCCGAAACTAATGTACATTCGGCCAAAATTTTTTCGATTTCTGTTTCAGTTGCACAGTTTGAATACTCGTCGTTGCTAAGACGTTCGCGAGCATCAATAACATGTGATTCTAGGGCGTTTAGTGCGGACTCGCGCCTGTTTCTTGCCTGATCGATGGAATTAAGTTCATTCAATTTTGCTAGTGACTGATCGAATGCATCACCGGTCATAGGAGCCGTGTACAGATAACTTGATCTGTGCTCGACAGGTTCCTTGATTGTAACGATTTTCACGGTCTCATTTTTAGGTGGTTCAGTAGTTTGGGTTGCATTTCCATCAGTTCCCGTTTGATTCGCAGTCTCAGTAGCCTCTTCAGTAGCATTCACGTCTTTCTTTTCCGCTGACTTATCACCAGAGAATAACTTACTAATCGTACTTCCCAGTTTCGATAAAGTGCTCTCATCGGAATCATTATCGCCAATTTTCTGCTTCTCAAAAACAAACTCGACTCCAGTTAAATCAAAGAGACCAGATTCTCCCATGTAGAAATGCGCTTTTATGCCCTTTGAATCGATATTTTCGCCCTTGTTTTGCTCCAAAACATTCGCCACCCTACTCAATTCAACATGACTAAGATTCAATTTTCCAATGTAGGATACCTCCAAGGGGCTCAAATGATTCAAGTCAGCGTAGTTCACATAAAATCCAAAGTCGTTGGTATGCTTATTGAAAGTTATTACTTTCTTTTGTGGGTACGTGTTCATTTGGCCAAATAGAATCCGCTTGACTTGTTTCAAACCGCCACCCTCGCCAGCATCTCGTTCGAATACAACCTGAATCGGGAATATCACAGCATCCTTTATTACGAACTTCTTCACTTTGAAACCGGTGGCCAAGTCAGCCGCCTTATAAACAGCTCCCATTGTTGCAGCCTCATCAGCATTCAAATTCTTGCCCAAATCCTGCTTGATAACATCGCGAAGAATTTCCTGCACCTTCGGCACTCGAGTACCACCTCCAACCAAAATAACCTGCTGAATAACATCCAACGGTAAACCGGCCATTTTCAGAGCCTGCTCCAGCGGTTTCTCTACTCGTGGCCAAATATCGGCACATAAATCTTGCAATTGCTCCCGAGTAACTTGCAGTTTGAAATCATGATCTTCGATTAAATTCTCGATCTGTGCGTAGTGATCGTTGTTGGCACTGAGAACATTCTTCAGACGACCGGCCTCCTTAAAAAGTTTAGCCAAGGCGCGTGGATTTTTCAGAACATCAGTCTTAGTTTTTCCCAACTTATTAAATTCCCGGGCAAGATGATCGCGCAATCGAAGTTGAATATCCAATCCACCAAGAGTACGATCGTATCCTACGCCGAGAACTTGAACGACGGGATTTGTTTCTCTGGTTGCCTTGTCCTTAACTAATTGATAGCTCACAACGGAAGCCGATGTCTTTTGAGCACCCATGTCATAAAATACGTAATACTGTGCGGTTTCGTTGATCTCCGTGCGACGGAATACTCCATAGTTTAGCGCAACTGCTGTGTAATCATTGATCAGTTGGAGAACTTTTAAGTTGGCGAGTTGCGCCGATGTCACGATCGCAGCACGTTCAGCTTGACCGAAAAAGCCTGGTACGATTATTACACATTCGGTAATTGGTTGACCTGTTGGAGAAAAATTAAGGGTTCTTAGTAAAACTTAGCGAATAAATTAGTTCTTATTTTATATAGTAAGCCCAGTGCGATTCGAAATTGTATGTTGGTTTTGATCTCATCCCATGTTTAAAGATATTAGGTTCTGGGTTGGCGTCGGGGTTAGAAAGGGTTATTTCCTTTTAAGTCATGCGGGTGAGGTTGTTTTTATTTCTACCGGGTTTTTCTATGATTGCTTACTGATTTCACAATTTTTAGAACTGCCACTTTCACCAAGGGAATTAATGGGGTTGAATACGTTTTCACAAATTTCAATATTTTTCTGAGGTCTGTAGCTCAGTTCTGTAACTTATGAGTGAGAAATTTCTCGCCAAAAAGTCAAAATAAGGACGAATTAATGCAGTTTTCTCTCTGTATTCTCACCAAATGAGAAAGCATCGTACTTGACTACGCATTTGGCAATCTTTCATTTCTCATTTGGCGAGAATACAGAGAGAAAACTGCAATAATTCGTCCTCATTTTGACTTTTTGGTAAAAAAATTTCTCACTCATAAAATACAGAACTGAGCTACAGACCTCAGAAAAATATTGAAATTTGTGAAAACGTATTCACTTTTACTTCATTTACTTTTACGAGCCACAGGAATTTGGAGGATGTGTGAGCGAATGTTGTCTTTGAGTGCTTTTAGGGTTGTGGGACGACCGCTGTAAACACGAGATTTTAGGTATTCACAGGGCGCCAAATCTTCTTGGCGACTGAAACCACGTTCTAACAAACCTTCCTTCTCCCTCTTTAAAATCATCCCACTATCAACCCTCTACGACCGCTAGAAAGGGACCAATGACCTTTTCAAATTCATGCTTCTGCCGCGCGCCACCCTGCATAATCGGCTATACATTTTTTTTTTTTTGTTTTCTACGTACATATGTTGAAAATTGTATCACACAAAGAGCTATTCAGTGCCAAAATTTGCTTTCCAAAAAAGCTCGTTGGATCAATAACCGATGATACATTTGTACTTTGACCCCGTCTTGGAACCAAAAACATAATTCATGTGTTCAGGGCAGCATAAGCATTTCTGTGGCAGACTAATTTAACCGGTTCCCGGACTTTGATCCCCAAATTAATAAAGTTTCGCGCAAACTGTTGGCAGATTTTTTCTAAAAGACAGATATAAAAAAAATATTTTCCGGCAAAGTAAATACTATACTATTTATCAATTTGCCAGGGAAAGTAGTCAAATATTAGACATCGTGGCGTACAGTGTAAAACTAGCTTTTGTAAATTTTTTGCAAAAAAAATTTGAGCATGCCAAGCAGCTCGATACGATAGCATTCTCGACAGAGTGGAATTTCCACACAATACTATTCTCGTATTTTCTACTCAGCTCCATTATTTAAATCAATTTTATTAATATTCAGGGCGAAGCAAAAGTGCCGGATCAACCGGTTTCGATCGCTCGAACTTTACTTTCTATTTCATTTTAAGATATGCAAATGTCTTCGTCGTTTCAAAACAAAAGTAGCACCGTTTTTCGACCTAGCAACCGAGTTTACTGATTGGATGAGGGTTCTAATGATTACGTCTCATGAAGTACGTACATGATACAATACAAATCAATCAGACTAACTTGGAGAAGTGAGTCTTCGTCGTTCACGTTTTTAAAGAATGCAAGGATTAGTCAATTGTAGGCCAGAAATCATTTTCCAGTTTAATGTGGAGTACCACCAACTTAAATTCAAGCTGCAAACGGTAAATGGAGTGCTATACAGGTAAAATCAGGTAGAAGAAATAAACTAAAGTAAACCATCCTCTACAGTGGGCTAAGTTCAAAAAATGGCGTGGAGGTAATTCGTAGCCGTAGAGAAAAACAGGTGGTATTAGCTGGGCAGAGCTCAGGCAGGTGAGAAGAAAACAGTATTTCTAAGATCAAAAATCTTCCGCATCTTTATTATTTTTTGGGTAGAAGTTCGGAACACGTTTAATGCTAAGATGCGGTGCATGTTACTATGCGACTGACAATCAAAAGAAAAAACCTTTCAAAGAATCTCCTGGTTATTCTTTAGATTATCAGTTTCACAGTAACATACATTGCATCACGGCATTAAAAGCTTTCCCAACTTCTACCCAAAAAATTAGACCAGTTGCGCCCAGACTAAAGGGGCTCAAACGCATATATATGTCCTTCGCCAAGGACAATCTTTAGTTGCTACTCGAAGAAGGACAATACCAGCCGTTTACAATTTTGTATCGCGAACTGTAGATAAATCACGGATCAAGGACTTAGAGGCTGCAGGAAGAACGTACTTGTTTTCTGTAACATCAGAACATCAGATTTGACATTTTCGGCAATAAAATATTTTAAGGGTTAGAGATAGAGGAATCAGTAGGAATGAAATCGAGTGAGTCCTTTGTGTTACTGCCATAAGAAGATCCTTTGTCTATTCGTAATTCGGAACTCAACACCTCTAGAAATTGATGAACAGGAAAGACAAAGTTCCACAACAAAATCAAGGTCGGTGTGCTATTGAGCAAAAGAACTGCTTCGGATTCGAGTATTAAATGAATACTTCAAGCTAGGAATTTGATTTGATTTAATTGTTGATGCAAATAAAAAGTAAGCGGATGGAGCCAAGTCTGGCGAGTAAGCCGCAAGCGGAAGTATGCCCCAACTAAAGCCGGGTTGACACGTTACGAGTGGAATCGGAACGAGAGAACTCCGATAGTCACTAGTATAGTGTACTCGTGTCATAGTCCCATAGGAGTAAAGTCGGACAGTGCGCAACATGTCCGAGTAACGTCCAAGTTAATGTCCGACCGACTATCGGATTTAAATCGTTCTGATTCAAAGAGCTAATGGAGACAACAAGCCACCGGTTTTGTATAAAGCGCTTTGAAGCCAAAAACACGATGAGAATTGAGACAAAACATGGTCGTTGCATGAAATTGTTGTTGTCTTAGCGTGTGAGTGAGTGGGACGGAACAGGTACGTTATGTCAATTTGTTATTGTTTTGCGTGTAAGTGAATGCGACGACGTCCGCCTTCAACTCAACCGCTGCTTGTGATCTCCAATATCTTTTTGTTCCGATTCCACTCGTGACGTGTCAACCCGGCTTATATACTTTTAAAGAAAACATTTTATTATTAATTAGGTACAAGCTTGCTCCCAGACAGCTGACAGCTGGTATAAGGGATGCAAAAAAAATAAATAAAACGTAATTCAAAAACAATTTAAAAAAAAAAGAAATAGGAAAATACATCAATAGTTATAGAAGAAGTAAAAAGAAAGGAAAGAGAATGTAATTCAAAAATAATAAAAGAATATAATTTAAAAAGAGAAGAGTAAAAAATAAGAATATAATTCAAAAAAAAAAGAAAAAAAGAGAGCTGATGGATGTCCATGCGTCTGAATATCGAGGTGGACGTAGTTGCTGTTTAATTTGGGGAGGAATTTAAGGAGCTCGTTCAAGTTCACACAGCTATGCTGCGTGTCGAACTGAGTCCGGTGCAATTCTCTACCAGATTATTAGCAACTAAAAGTATCCACTTATGTGTCGTCTTGTTGGACAAATCTCTTTGCTAATTTTTTTAGTTCCAACATATTTTTTGCTTTTCATCGCCAGTATCAATTCCAACGAGAAATTACTTTCTTTTGTACCTGGCGAGCAACATTTGTTTTTCCTGCTGTCTTTCATTCAGTTCATTCGAACCCATTTTCTCATTTTCCAGATTTTTCCATAACACCGAGATTGTTGAAAGCTGGTCTTGAAGGAATGTCATCTCCGATGATAAAATCGTAACTGCTAATAATTTTCCCAGCCAAGAGTATGGATGGCATCGCCTTTCTTCGAATTGATGTTGAGAGCTCAAACAAGTTCTGTACCTCAGAGGTTAACTGTCGTAAGTGACATTTCGTAAAATGATCAGTAGACCATTTTATAACTATACATTTCCTCTATCAATACAAGGCAGATACGATTAGAACTGATTGATTATTTTCGCTTCCTTTAGCTCTGCGGATGCGATGATTTACCACTTAAAAATATACATCCCAACAATGCAATTACATTAATAATCCCAAAATCGAAAATTTGGTAGTTACGACAGTTTACCTCTGAGGTACAGAGTTATCCATCTCGTTCGCAGCGTTCTGTAAACACCTGCTTGATCTTAACTGGGCTCCATAAGCTACACAGGAAAGCTGTTTCATCAGCGTAAAATGCGGTAGTAACGTTATCAGTTTTTGGCGCGTCTGCTATTTAAATCCAAAACAGAAAGGACGATAAAGTTGAGCTTTGCGGCAAACCAGCCTCGATGGATATCAAAGTAGAATTGCTCTATTGATCTTAACCCTGAATGTTCCATTCTTTAAGAATGAGCTAACAAGGAGCCCGAAGTTCAAGAGGAAATCAAAATCTAGAAGCTTGAACACAAGACCATTGTACCAAACCTTATCGAAGGTTTTCTCGATATCTAAAAATAGGACTCCCATTGAACCTATCCGACACTTCTGCAGCAATCCTTACCAATTAAGATGCGGTCGACTTGATCTGAATTAAAATTGCTCATCGGGTAGTAACCCATTTCAAATGTAGACGATACAAAACAACTTTTTCAGCCTCTTTAACAACTGGAGATAACAGGCTAATTGGTCGATGGTTCCGGGGAAGAGATTTCATCTTTCTGCCGTGATTGATTCGTGTGAAAAGATAATCTAAAGTTTTTCAATAACCCCACGATTCAAAAACCGAGCTAACTACCTGTGGAGTCTTCCGCGAATTCCTTAGCCTTGACCAGCAACTGTGCAACCAGCTCTTCAACCTTGAACTCATCGTCACCGCTCTTAAAGACCACCGTGTTCCTCAGCTCGTCCGGAACAATTTCATAGTACGGGAAACGTTTCCTAATCAATACCAAAAAATAAATTAAATTAAACCAGAAAACGCACGCATTCCGCTACCGTACCTGTACAAATCAACGATTGGATTATCCACGGTTTTCCCCAGCAAGTCCAAAAGATAAAAATAAGCGCTGGCCGGGAATCGAACGCCTAGCGACTGCGCATCCTCTCCGAAAGTCCTCGAACCGTCACGGAACGCAACAATAGCCGGCGTTTTTCTCTTGGACTCCTTGTTCAGGGCAATCTCCATTGGGACGCCGGGCGACACGACACCGACCTTCATCCACTCGCTTCCCAGATCGACAGACATCACGGCGGCTCCATCGGACACGTTAACAACCGCAAAAATCAGCAGTACGATGCTCCCAGCTGGAAGCAATGGTATTCGCGTCATTGCTGCACGAAAAAAACCACAAAAATTACACGCCTTCGAATAAGTCAAGGTGCTTTTGATTAACAATCGAAACTGTCAACTTTCTAATAGACGAGAATAAGAAAAAAATTTCTTTATTGGATCGCTACGTTGATTTTGAGGTTACCAGCACTTCGTTGAATTTTTTCCGGGAAATTTACAATTAACTTACCCAAAAAATGGTTTTGATTCGAATCACTTGATTCTTAGGCGATAAATTCACCAAGTTTTAGCAATTTTATTGCAATATTTCGTTCAAGAATCGCCAAAAACAGAGGCACGAACGATTAACAAGTCGACAATTTGACTGACGTGTTCCTTTGCGGCGAAAGCTGTCAAAAGTGCAGGAGGTGCAATGCTTCGGCCTCCCTACGATTTCACTTCGTGACGTGTGGTGAAATTTTATTGGACCACGTTACCAGCTGATGATGGTAGCGCAGTGCGGTTTGTGTCTATGAAAACCGTTATTATTTTTTACTATTCATATAATTATTTAATTAAAAACGGTCTAATGTTAATTATTTTATTCCAAGCTCATTTCACTTTAATTCGGATCTGCAATTAGCACGCAGCAAAATGACTAATATTTAAATAGTTTTAAATGTACCGGAGCTATTAAGTATCTGTTCGACCCAATCTTAAGTCTGTTTCCAATTAAGAACTCAACCCTGGATGAAGCTGCTTGAGGAAATGACGTCACTCGAAGTAACTGTTAAATTCGCAGAGCTTGGAGCGTTTTACTTTATTATTTTAATAATTAAGTTTTGTTATCGATTTCTTAAAAAAAAAATTGCTACCACGTTTTATAAGTAATAAAAACCAAAAAAGCAAAAAAAAAGCAGTCAGTCAGTGCGGACAAATTTGAAATTTCGGTAGAGCTTCGATAGTGGACCCATTTGCAAAAACATTGTTGATATTGATGAAGGGGTGTGGAAATAATGCGTCCGAAATGCAAAAAGGCGACACCGACACATTTTTAAATCCATATTTCCTAAACCGTTAACGGCACGAAATTAAAACTAAACAAATATCTGTAGTTATACTAGGAGAGTAGATTGAAATCGAATTATTGAGTGGGTAGAGTCACTGTATAAGAACTAACACAAACATCCACTATCTTGAGTACGGACAATGACCGCTTTTGGTACCTTTTTAGTACTCTTGAACCCTGCGAACTACAAAGTTCGCAGGTTTCTTAAATGGCATAGATTTAGTGTGTATACGTGTAGCAGATGGATTTTGATTAACGTTTCACGGAATCGAGATACATATGTCTCATGAAATGTCAACTAAATACAGCGTTTATCCACTTTAGTGGAGATAAAAACGAAAAATCGGACAACTGCAAAAAAATTTCAAATGAACTGGTTTCAAATGAAACACACATTGTCCGTACTCAAGATAATGGATGTTTGTGTTAGCTCTTATACAGTGACTCTATGAGTGGGATAGTGGCGTACGGGGGTGGGGGGTAAATAACTTTAGATTACGATATCTCACAAACCAATTGTATAAGAAAAATAAAATTCGGGTTTAGTATAAAGCTTGACAAATAAAGATTGATCAAAAAAAATCCTTTAAGGAAGGAGAGGAGCATAGAAGTGGATGGGATAAGAATTTTTCAAAAATATCACGTTTCATATCTCAATAACAGTGTAATATATATGCTAAAAATATTTACCAGAAGTAGAGCAATAGAACCCTAGTAGGGAAAAATATTTGAAGGTGTGGGTGTAGAAGGTGAGGGTGGGGGTGGGTGAAAATGAAAAAGTTCCGATGTTTATATCTTAAGAACCTATAATGATATATACATAGCAGAAACTTGGTATTTAGACAGAGCTGTAGTAGTGGCATGTTGGAAAAATATATTTTTTTTTAGGGGTAGTATGGTACGGGGTGTGAGGAATTTTTCCTAACTTTAGAACGACTTATGCTACAAAGTTGAAACTCGGTGTGTATGTGTAAATAGAGCTATATGTATAATTGAAATAGCGTGCAGCAACTTTTTTGAAGGTGACAAAAAATGATCTGTGAAAATAGAATGCATATCTTTTTACGATTTTCGTCATATCTACTAGGTGTTTCCAGATATTGAATTCGTTTTTATTCTACAGATACTTCATTTCGAGACCTAGAAAGTGTTTTTAAAGTTTTTTTGAAATTCGACCCCTAAGGGGGTGTAAATTGGTTGTATAATTTTCCTTGAATTCTGCCATATCTCTCAGGTCTGATCAGATATCGAATATCTTTTCACTTCCCCAGGCTTGTTTAATAATAATTTGTTTTCAAGTTTTTTTTCCTTTTTCAACCCCTAGACCGCATCCCGGAATATGACTCAATTATGTAATTCATATGTTACACCCTATTCTAACTGCTTCCTGAACTTTTTGATAGGTTTTCAGTCACTTAACCTACACCGCATCTCAGAATTAAACGATTTTTTTCGGATTGTCGATCACAAAAACAGTAAAGTTTCTAATTGGAAATTGGTTTTTCATTTCTTTAACCTTTCGCAATAATTTTCGCAGCTTGGGCTTGAAACCGGCTACGGTTGCGTTATTTTTAATTTAATTTTATTAATTCTCTTACTTTATTATTTCAATGGTACAGTAGAGTAACTTCGGGTAATATGGTATATGCGGGTAAAGTGGGATATTTCCATTATTCTTGATGTTATGATAGCTCTGTTCTTGTGATCAGCAGTTTTGTTAACATATTATATCATGAGATGTTCCAACAGGTTCAGTAGTTAAGCAGTTTTTCAGCAGTTGGATAAAGAAGCTCGAACGGTGATTTCAAAAAAAATTTCTCATTTCATAAACTGTAATTTTGAAGTCGAAAATGGAGGGTTAAAAATAATATTTATATTATATGCATAGTGTCTTGTGTTGTTACATAATTATTGGGGTTAGTTTCATGATTTTTTATCATTTTAATTTTGTACAATAGAATTAATGTTACAACTTGCCGTCGGACACTGTGGTATACGATATTGCGGTTATTGTGGTATACATTTTCTTATGCTTTCGCCATACATAAATTTAAACTATGAAATTAATATCATGAATTTGGTTCTACAACGTTTAATATTTACGTATCCTTGTATACTCTTGCTAAGAAGACATATTTTCATATTTTTGTTTTCATTTTTATTAAAGATTAAAAGATATCTAATCTTTTATAATATTTGTTTTTTTCTATTTGTTATTTTTTAGGCAAAAATGCACATTAATACATTTTGTTTAATGAAAATAGAAATAAACATAATAATACTGTTATACTATAGATTTATTAATAGTTCAATATAAAATTAAGGCAATATATATATATTATTTGAAATGGTTTCGGTAAAATGCTTACCACATTACCCGCCCAGTTTTCTAAATGCAATTATAGGCATAGTGACATATTTTTCAAAATAAATTCTTAGTGAATTTGAAAATTAGTCTAAGTTAAAAAGAAAATGACAACAAACTAATTAATAAGTATTCGTGGCTAATAATAGTTGATTTTTTCATGAAACCTTACGAGCAATAGATGAAAAAGTTAAGGGTATACCATATTACCCGAAGTTACTCTATTGTTATCGATTAAAAAAAAAAAAAATTTGCTACCCTTTTTTTTTCGTTGCATGACTAGTAGACACGAAAAAGCAAAACAAAGTGTTTAGTCCGTCTGTCCGCCGTACGTCGACCGGTGTACTCGAAATTGTTTGAAGACTCGTAGCACTTAAGCCCTTTGAGCTATAAAGTTGATTTTTTCCCTGGGTAGAGTGGGTATACCCCTTTAAGTCTACACCTTCTGACGGGTGGGAGTGTGAAGGAGTAGGTGGGGAAGCGTTTTAGACTGAAAAATTTGGTTTCTAGATCTCAACAACAGCTTATGCTAGGAAGCTGAAACTTGAAATTTATGTAGAGCTTCAATAGTAGATCCATTTGGAAAAACTTGCCGATATTGGTGAAGGGGTGAATGAGTGGGGTGGAAATAATGCGTCCGAAACGCAAAAAATCCGATATTGAGACATTTTAAAATCCATATCTCCTAAACGGTTAGTCACGGTTAGTCACGAAGTTAAAACTTAAGAAACATCTCTGGGAGAATAGATAGGTCATAAATTTTTAGTGGGGGCAGTGGCGTACAGGGGTGCGGGGTGAAAAACTTTAGATTACGATATCTCACGAACCAATTGCACTGGACAAATAAAATTCGGTTTGTTTTCAAAGGTTGACAAATAAAATCTGCTGAAAGTAAAAATTTTTAAGGAGGCGCTCAAGCATGAACGTGGAGGGGGATAAGAACTTTTATAAAAATGCACTTCTCACATCTCACATCTCAAGAACAGTGTAAGATACATGCTTCAAATTTTTAGCAGAAGTAGGCATAATAGATCCCAAGCAGAAAGTGAGAATGTGGGTGTAGAAGGTGAGGGAAGGGGAGGGAGAAAAGAAAAAGGTTCTGATTTGTATATCTCGAGACCCTATAATGATAAAATGCTGAAATATTGATATTTGATAGGGCTATGTATAATAGTGGCATGTTGGGAAAATATAACATTTCTTAGGGTACGAGGGTGGGGGTGTTTTTCCTAACTATAGAACGGCTTATGATATAAAGTTGAAACTCGGTATAAATATGTAAATCAACTAGAAAAGTAATTTGAATAAAAAAAAATTTTAAATATGCACTAGTGTTTGGAAGGGGGTCGAAAAAATCAACGAATAAGAATATAAGGAAATGAAATGGAAAGTTTGCACTCTTGGAGAGAAATGCCGAAAATATTCAAATTTGGGCACCAGTTTCGTACATTTTAGGCCTAATTTTGACTTCACAAAAACACAATAAGTACCTACCTTTTCAATACCTTTGTCTCTAAAAATAGCCAAACTTTAAAAAAAGAAGTATTCTTAAACTCTACGGTTGGCGCCCAACACTCTACAGAATTCTACGATGAAATACATAGATGAATTCTCTGCCGGTTCTGAGAAAACCGAAACAAGAACCTTCTATACCGACAAGTATCTTATCCATCGCCAATCTCATCCACTTCTCATGCGGTCGCTTAAAAATTCTGAAAAACATCCCAATTTACCATCCTCCTCCTCTCCTCAAATAAAAAATATTCTGTAATTTTTCAATGACATTTTAATAATAATAATAGTTTCTTTTTTAATATTACTTTTTTTACACATCAAATATTTGAGTTACAATCGATCTTAATCAATTCAATTTAACTTTGTTCCCAAAAATCATTTGATTCACTTCAAATCGTTGGTTTTTATTTTGTAGTCGGGAATTCCCAGAATACAGATGCCCGTGAAACAACTCAATTTCTATTCAATTTATTTGATTTTAATAAGTCCGCATTCCAGTCGTGAATTTCACGTGTAACTCCTACAACATACCTCGATTGTTCTACGACTGATTTGTTCTTTTTTTTTAGTTTATATATTGATGGAATTTTTTGATCATTTTTTTTTATAATTCTATAACATTTAGATTTTTGTTTTTAAATATATTTATTTATGTTTTGTAATAAAAAAAGTTGCTATTCATTTTAATGCTTAACTACTACATTGTTTTTTTTATTTTTTAATTTAATTTTGTTTTGCTCCAACAATAACTCTTAATTATTTTGTTTTTCCTTTCTTAAAGTGTAGTCTGCCGGTCCTTTTGTTTGTTCTTAATAAATAACTTAAGTTTACTGTATTGGTGCTTAACTTAGTTTAGTTTTTAAATTTAAATTGTAATTTATAAATGTATTTTATCATATTTTCTCGTTAGTAATTTACATTGTTATTGTTGCTTTCTTCTATTTTATTTTTAATAAATTATCTTAAAAATTTATCACAGCACTTCTAATGACCTAATTTCAATAATTGTCAAATTGATTTCAATAATTTAGCTTGTGTTTCACTACAATTTGTCATAGATAAGTTGTAGATATTTTTTTGTTTGTTTATAATTAAGCAATTTTTGTTTTAAGCATTTTAGAATCTAAAGTAAATAATCTCCATATCACATTTTGTGTTAAGATTTATATTTACAATGTACACAACTGTTCTTGGGAATATTTATAATAAGTAATTTTTGCAGTAGTTTTGTGTCTTCTTTAAATTGATCCATTACAATTAATTGCAAATAACGCGTTTTAAATAAAAGAGTAAAGAAAAAAAAAAAATCGCTAATTTCGCGCTAGATGTCGCTATATCCATGATCACCGTTAAAAGTCGTTAGTATAAATAAAAGTACCTTAATTTGACTGGTCTCTTTTTTTGTTATATAAACCGACTCTCACTCAGCTTTAAATAAGCGAAAAAATAGAAATGAAAACAAACAAGCGTTTAATTTTGAAATATATCTTTTTTAATTTTTCTGTGTTTTTTCTCTTAGTATAATATTTGCAAGGTATATAAACAATACAACTATATAAAATTAATAAAAAAATTCATTCTAAAATTGAAATAATAAAACAAAATTTCCGTAATATAAATTATTAAATACAATAATTTCGATAAACAAAAAAGAAATATAATAATGCTAAAAAAAAAAGAAATGATAACTTAGTTACGTAAAAAATCTGTTTAAAATTTAATATAGAATAGTTTTTTTTGTTGTTTTTAAACTTTTACTAAATTACATATTAAAATTAGAGCAGTTATTAAAAATCATTTAGAAAAATCTTCATGTTTCTAACGATGTAACAACTAAATTATGAAAAACACCGGACTCGCTCATCATGGCCGCCTGACCGCAAGAATCCTGAGCACTTGGTGTCGGACTGCTCGTGCCCAAACGCAACGCATCCATAATAACTTCGAACTCTTTTTGATTCTGATGATTGATGTCC
Source organism: Beris chalybata (assembly GCA_949128065.1). NCBI lineage: Eukaryota > Metazoa > Arthropoda > Insecta > Diptera > Stratiomyidae > Beris > Beris chalybata. The sequence continues at coordinate 25,061,151 of OX421896.1, read as the reverse complement.
AGACTGAGATCGATATCAAGATCAGTGATCGAATTGCTACCGGTCAACGATGAGCCGCAATGATGATGATGATGATGCAAGTGATGATGAAGCGAATGATGATGGCTGCTGAGATTGTGCGTTAGTTTCGAACGTTTCATATCGGGCGGATAGTCATCGATTGCGGAAATAAGTCGTTGCGATGGCAAGTAGAACTGTGAGAGAGCTTCGCGTACTAGGCGATCGTTTTCCTCTTCGGTTCGCGATCGTTTTCGCGATGATACCGCCTTTTCGAGCTGTTCGGCACCTTGGGTAATTTCGGGATCGATTGGTGGCATCGATGCATTGATTGCACTCAATTCACGATCGAGAATTTCGAGATCGGTATCAACACTGGACGACGATGATGATGACGACAGCGAGGACGATATTGATGTTGTTGTTGTTGATAGTGACGAGGTGATTGTTGTTTGGCTACTTGTCATATAGGATAATGACGACGATGATGCTGTTAGCGAGGCAGGTGATGAATAGCTGTGATGATGATGTTGTTGTTGATGATGATGACTGTCTGTTGAATGTGTCGTATGGAGGGTTGACGATACCGTCGAGTTGTGTATCGATGTTGGCGGGTTTGATGTTGACTTGTTGCAGGTGTTATTGTTGTTTTGGCTATGATGATTATGATGGTGGTAGGAATTTTGATGATTTGATCTATGATAGTTATCATGTCGTAATTCCATTTGATTATTGTAGTTATGCTGATACGGACTGTACATGTTGTCGTGTGCTGTTTCTGGTTTGGTTTCTGACCTGGAATGGAAGAAGAGAATTTTGTATTAGTTTCAGCGTTCGATCCAGAGTATGAGAGAGTTTACTACTTAATTTACCAATTCAATCAGTTTTCAAATCAAATCAAGGCAATACTGTGGTGGAATAGGAGAATTGGGTTAAATCGATATGTGATTGTAAATTCAACAAAATTAGATACCAAGGCTTCTTGGAGGCAATACTGGCAATAAAAGAAAAATCACACCTTGAGGTTTATATTCCCAATGAATATCTTCACTATCAAAAACTTATCTCGGAAGCTTCAATTGCATCACGACTAACCATCTTTGTTCTTATTTTCTCTCTAAATCTTTTGCGGAAAAAACACAACTCTTAAGTAAATATGTTTTTATTCACCACACCAGGTGAAACTGCAATTTCTTATTCACCACTACAGGTGAACTGCAATGTCTTATTCACCACTACAGGTGAAATTCCACTGTCTTATTCACCATACAAGTAGCATACATGATCTAACATTGCAATTCTTTCTCAACTTCTTCTCTATAGAATTTACGCCAACTTTTATGCCGTTTTTATGGCTTTTCGTATACTTGGATGTTGAAAATTGAATGCAAACTACAAGTAGAGGTACGGGCTTATACAAATATAAAAAGAAATAATCAACCTTAATTATTATTGCGTAAAGAGACATTTTTGTTTTAAAGCTTATCCCTTTGGCTTAGTAATAAATCTCGTCTATGTTAAATTAACAATTCTTGTCCTTTGAGAAATTCCCTTTGGGCTTATGCAATTTTTCCGAACAGGAGCAAGGATATTGTTATTGGTTGTAACATTGCACCGGTAATTTCTAATTTAATTGAAAACATATCGTGACCTCACTAAAAAGTTAATTGTAAATTTCCGTTACGTATGAAAACTTTCGACAATTTTTTAATCTATTCGAATTGCTCTATTACGAAAAAAATTCAAATTCCGATTGATTGGAATTAGAGTTACGCTTTATCCGTTTGATAGGAATAATTACACAGGATATTAGTGATTTGATTATCCGTGTAATATTCATTGCGAAAATTGTCGCCCCCCCTTTTTCTATAATTCAGCCATTTATGCGGAACTATCAGTCCGAGTGTAATTGTGGATTAAAGGATTCACAAACGTAGATTATGGTAGTAACATAGAGTTAGTAGTTAATAAAGTTAGAATCTAATCTATATCCCAAGCCAGAATATTTGCTACGGATCACAGCTTACTCTTTTGCGAGAATGCATGTAATACGGCGTTGATGTTATGAAGATGGAAGAACTCCGTTCTCGCTCCCTACTTGAGCTCTTGAAATTCGTGAGAAGGACGAAAAATATAAAGTGGAGACTGGAGGATACGAGTGTTATGGACCATGATGTCCTGAATACTCAAGATGCGCTGCATGGCTGCGTGTCTTCCCCCACACCAAACAACAAGTCAGCCTGCTCAGGCTTAGGTTAGGTTCAGAAGGGTAGACTGAAGGAAGCATTGTACAACATCCCATCACGAAAGATCACTGTGGATAAATTGTGGTCTATTCTGCTCAGGTTTGCTCAACTTGCACCGGATCAGAGCCACGGTCTGTTATGAGAAAGGTAAGCTTGCTTAGGATCGCTCGAACTACCCAGGCTCGCCGAACCAGTAGAGCCGATCCAACCTAGGCTAGGTCTAGCTAATGTTTGGGCTTCAGCAGGTTCAAGTCCGACCCAGAATTAGACTAAGTCAGGTTTACGTCAGGCGCTATATCAGACCCATGACAGCGTTTCACCCTGATCAAATCCACTCTGTGCTCAATGGATCTGGACCGGATTCACACTGGATACAATTTATTCAGTATTACCTATTATTCAAAGGTTGGGCTTTTTTTCTTTTTAAGACCGGAGTATAACATACATGTGAGTAAGATGCTGATAGTAACATAGTGCCGGTCTTTTGCGAGAAATCGTCCGGCTTCAAAACAGTTGCTGCTCGTCATCTCGACTACATATGTAGGTATATCTCTATGATTGAAATGAACCACAATGCATTTAAAACTGCTTGAAGTCGTTAGATATTTATCGACTTCACTTTTCCACATAATCGCCATTCAGTTCAAAGCCCTTTCCAAAACGCTGTACCAGTTCCTTTAACCACTCTGCATAGAAGTGCACCGCCTGGGAATTGAACAGCAGTCCTGAGCTCTTCATTGTTTACAATCCGTTGTCCATTAAGCCAATTTTTCAACTGCAAGAACAAGAAGTAGTCGCTAGGCCGGGACTATATGGAGGATGGTCAAAAAATTCCCAACGATAATCTTGAATATTCTTGGTTAAGGCAGTGGTGTGAGGACGCGTGTTGTCGTGAAGAAAAATTTCCAGCGTAGTCGATTTTGGATAGCACGTCTCACTTTAGTGAGCGTTTCACTGTACCACCTGTGAATGTCGACCCATGAAATCACCCAAAATGAGGATTCGTCCCCAAAAACGGTAGCCATCTTTTTTCAGCAAAAGAGTCCGGACCTTGCATGCTTCGTTCAGTACAAATTTATTATTTATTTATTTATAATTCAATAAAAGGCATTTTAATATACACAATTATTACTTAAGAACTAGTGACTTAGACCATCATCTTAAATTAATTATGTAAGCTATTAAGTCAAATTAGGTTTGTTATCTATATTTCTAAAATATTATAGTCTCCATATTAGTGAATAGATATTTTTTAATTTCACAAATTTATTCTTCAACGCTTCGAGCTTTTTCCATAAAAAATCAAATTGTTTTGTGGTTCCCCTTTTTTCCATCTGGTTTACTTTCCGTGATTCATTTAGCGATAAGGTCTACACGCCATACAAGTCTTAAGAAATTATAAAAATAGGGGAAAGTCCCTTAGAACGCGTCTTATATTCAAAATTAAAGCAAATTGTTCGGTTTAATTAAATAACACAAGTACATCTATTTTCCAACTACCGTTCTCTCAAGTTAATCCAGCTATTAACCCGCATAGCTTAATTTTATATAAAAAAAAAAATCCACTTACGTCTTACTACAGCAAAACAACAATAGAGAAAGTTCGCAGAGAAGTACAAAAAAAAAACACGAAGATTGTCTATAAAAAAAAACTACCTGCCTCCACACACTTTTCAAAAATCTCCTGAACTTCTTCGCCGAGTTAAATTCCTGCCATATAAATGTTTGCCCTTTTGGTCCTTCGCATAGAAAATCCTTCGTAAATTTTCCGAAGAGATTGTGTAAAAGACGCCCATGAAAAACTGACTACGTGACTTTATTGATGTCTGTATACAAAACGCGTATGTAAGTCGGTCGTCCTTTCGCTTTGCTTCGCTCAAAAGGGTCCTAAGCTCCATCAAAGCCGACTAAACACAGCACATGTCATACGATTCATACACCCCAATTATAAGCATCCTTGAATGCATTTCGTCGCATTTAATGACCTGTTGTATGCGTGTTCTCGTTTGTATAGATGTATGTATGTCAGTCGAAAGATATGTATGTAAGCTTATGGGAACTGAACCGCGATATGACGAAATCACCGCAATCAATCAGTCGATAATCGCTGCTGATAGAGCGCGTGACGAACGCGAAAAATAAGGTTTAGGTGGGTTGGACCGTTTTTTTTTTTTTTTGGGAATTCGCTCCTATGTTGTTGCTTTTTTTACACTTGAAGCATAATGAAAATTCATTGGCCTCCGACTGCCAACAGAAGATAGAGACGCATCTTCTCAGGGGAGCAGAAAAGCGGTTCAAGACCGCACGACGGCGGGCGGGCATCAATGCAACAAATGCCGCGCGGAATTGAATAAAGAAAGCAAAGCGCACACGACAATGAAAGCAAAAAAAAAAAAAACTTTCACTCGCTGCCACACACTCTGCTCGGCTACTAGGCTTTTAGCTATATATCTTGCAGCGAGAGAGATGCCTCTTCTGTCTAAGTCGAATAAACACTTTTATGTGCGCTACGCTAACCCGTGCCCCGTGTTCCGCCCCGGCTGCGTAGAGGCGGCAAGTACCGTCGTCAATAGCCAGGTAAGCGAGCTGGACTATCGCGGTAACGGTTACTTTTTCATGTGTGAACACTAAAAAATTTCGTAACTTAGTTTGATTAAGGACTCAGTTGAGTCTGAAACGTGACGCAAAATTTTAACAGTATTTACCGGAAAACCTGTATTTTCAATTTCATAACGTTAAAGAAATGGGAGTAGGTACCTCCCAGCGTCCCAACACGCGAAATCTTCAGGTGGTATATAGGCCAATTTCACACAACCTCCATCCCCGGGTTCGGGCCCACACTAACTATCAAACTATAAACGGTTTGCGCGACCGACTAATTAAAAATCAATCTTGGTTTTTCACTTACTTTGGTAGGTTGGCCAAGTATCGGCTTTGTTTTTCGCGTCGGACTTCGTCGGTTAGGCGCGAGTAGGTGTTATTGATGCAAACGCTTCGTCGTAGATTCGCCTCGGAATCCTTGATTCGTTCGAGCTTATGTGCACAGAGCTGCAGGATGCGTTTACGTTCTTCGCGTTGGCGTAACTTTGGCGATATCATTGGCACCCGGGAGCGTTGATGGTGATGATAGCCAACCGGAGATGACCTCGGTGGACCAAACATATCCGAATCATCGTCATTGCCGCTTAACGGACTTGTTGTCGGCAGTGTCATAGCTTTAATCTCACAGATTTCTTATTCTTTTGTACTTTCGAGTCCTTTAGAAGGCTTTAGTCCTTATTTTCGATATTTCACTCACTTACACTATCACTTTATTGTTATTAGTTTCGGTCGAGTCCTTAAATTGATCACAAACAAAGCATTTGAGGTAATTGCACTGTATGTTCAAAAATCACCACCTTAATTAAACTTTTTTCGAGGGGGTTACTAAAGTGGCACTCAGTCCCTTCTTTATTCCTTTTGTTTTTCCTTGCACAGTTCTCGTCTTACATTGCTTTTGATAAATTGTCTTTTATTAAATTTTCTCTTTCACAATTGTTTTTGTTCAAATCATCTGTTTCCCAAAGCTTGAGGAAAGTCTTTTTTTTCTTTTGAGTCTGTTATTTTTCAGTAGTTCACTTGTAAACTCCACGACACAAAGTTTTAACGAGTAATTGATAAAATGAGTTAAATTAGTAATCAGGGTCAACACAAATTATAGTAATCCTTGGCAGAGTGTGATAATCCAAATTGTTCGAGAGCGGGTATCAGTTGTACTGGAAGAGTATAGTCGACTTTTTTTTATTATTATTACTTTACTTTTTTCTTTTTTTTTGTTAAAAAACCAAAAAAAATCTTTTTATAATCCCAAATGATTGTTCAGTTCGTGTTTGAATTTTCGCGACTTTTATTTACAATTAATTTAATTATTTTGCAATTTTTTCGAATTTAATTGAATATTTCGATGAAATGCTCGTTCATTTCTTTAACAATGGGAAAGAAATGAAAATTTTGTGCCGCGGAAAAAAAGCACGTCCAAACCGTTCTCTCGTTCGAATTGAACTGAAAAGCTATAGACACGACTGATACCGTCCGGTTGTGTCTACCCGACTGGCATTCAAGTGAAGTGCACAAACCATTCAATTTTACACAGACACTTTTTTTTTATTCACTATTTAATGCTCGCGTGACTCTCTCCAAAATTAATTAACTCTCCCGATTCTCTTTGAAATCTCTTCGCACTCTTTGAAGGTGAAAATCCTGAAGAGCTTTTGAGCAAGTCGACATGGTGTTAGTGAGGTGTACGTACACCGTGTATGGATACAAAAGCTTTATGCTGTGGGAGCGCAATCAAATAAAACTGATATTTCGTGATTTCAACGGGATTAGATGCAACAAAGAGACCGACTAAAAGAGAAATTGAAATACTATGGCTACATGTTACACAGGCAGGCCTATTGCCAACTTCACACACATTTTTACATATATTAAACGCGAATTTACTTGGGATGTGCTACTCTCTTTTTTCGTTTTTGTTTTTTGTATGTCGTGTTTTGGGTTTTTGTTTGGTTGATTGTGATTCCCACCAGTGTCAACTGAATTATCGATAAGTGTTTGTACATGTTTTATTCCTTCGTTTGTGTCTTCTTCGTCTGTGTTTTCCCGCTCGGGATTAGTGAATTATAACTTTATAAATAACGTAATGGTGTAATAGCAGTAAAATCGAATACAAAATGAAAACTAACTCAGCGATGTAGTTAATAATTCATTGTTTATTAAATTAGGAACTTGGTCTGAAAAAGCAGGAAAAACATAATATCAGACTCCTACTACAAATAACAATAATTTCTCAAGAAGAGAAGAAATTCGAGGAAACTTGATGAAGCTACAAAAATGTTCGTAGAAGAAACAAATAAAAAAAACTGACTACTGCAACTTTCCGGATAAAATCCGGGAAGCTGTCAAAGTCGGGGTCACCGAAAAGTGCTAATGTCACTGTCAGGACCATCTTTATCTACAGTCAGACTAACTTATGTTGTAAGTTGTTATGACGGTGGGTAGTTTTGGCGCTGTAAAGCTGCTAGAATATGCAAACCAAAAGGGATAGAGAGTTTAACATACAATTTAGACATTGGTGTGAGAGAGACAGTCCCAAACTGTAAAGAAAAACCCAGCAACGTAACGAATTCATGCAGTGTTTCGTAACATTTTAGCACTTCAATCCACGAGAAGCCCAGCCGCTACAGACTGTCCGTTATGTACAATTCGTGGAAAGCATAGAGATATATATTTATACTGGAGATGACAAGCAGCGGTTGAGCTGAAGGTGGACGTAGTCGCATTTACTTGCACGCAAAACAACAACAAATTGACATAAAGCTCCTGTTTTGTCTCACTCACTCACACGCTAAGACAACAACAATTTGATATAACGACCATGTTTTATCTCAATTCTCATCGTGTTTTTGGCTTCAAAGCGCTTTATAAAAGACCGGTGGCTTGTCGTCTCCACTAGCTCTATGGTGGAAAGACTAATTCATCGCGCAAAACCCATATTTTCGTTGAAAATCAGTGTGCTGATTTCGTTTCCTGCACTAAAATACATTTTTTTATAAAATTTAAATACCAATAAACAATGTGTACCTACTATTTATTTTTATTAATTTCTATTGTTATTCCTACTAAAAATAAATGTTCTTTTAGCGCATTTTTGGCGCTGCTAGACGTATGTAAGACCTTAAACTTGATGGGATTTTTCTACGCTGAAAATAGCTACATAGTTTCATGTCTGCATAAGAAACTCGACGGAGAACCATCAGCAAATAGGAATGCAACTTCCATATTTTAATCAATGAACGTGAAGAGATTTTCCTGCAGTTTTTTTCAGTACGGGTGAAATTAGGGAAGTAGTTTAAGTGAGGACTTACGCCACTCGGGTCACTCTTCGAGACGCGGTCAAAGTTCAAGTTTATCGTCTGATATTTCGGGATAAGGAGATTTTTTAGAAAGTTCATTTAGTCACTAGAACAGAAGTAAAAATATAGATTTTATCATCGCAAAAACGTGTATATATGTACAACCCCTTGGTCCAATATCAAAAATTTCGGACAACAACAATCTAGACGATTACTCTAAAGACCAATTGAATTAAAAAACAATTCACGGCTAATCTAATCAGACTTAAAATATATGAAGAAATTCGTAAACACGTATTCAAACCCAAAGTACAAATAGGATAGGATCACCTTGGGATTGAATTCGGTAAAATTATGAAATAAGTTCTATGGCGTTCAGATAATTTTAATATCTCATTAGATATCAGAGATTTCGTAAAATCTGTTAAAACACAAAGCAAACTTTCGAAAAATAGCGAAATTAGTTCTTAGGCGATTAAATGAAATGATCGTGGAAGTAATGACCAAACTATGGTTTGACGAATGTGGTACATCTTTAAAATGAAATACCATTTTTCCGGGTAAAATACTGAATGCTTTTGTTTTGTGTGACATTTTCGATTGGTTTATGTATGAAATAAACCAGGTAGAAAAAAGGTTACAAGATTGTAACAGTCGGGTCAATTAAGTAAACTGGTTAAGGGACAAGAAGAATTATGAAGAAAGGTGGTAATAAAAGCCCATTTAAAATGGATGTTTGCGAAATCAAATCAAACAAGCATCATCTCACCATCACCCACGGCAGAAGGAGAGAATACTTACTTACTTCGAGTTCAATGTATAACCAACGTTAATCAGCACTCCCTTCGCAAGGAAATGAGACATCTGCAGGAACCTTCTGTAGCTAACGCATATACAGAGACACCAAAAGTTACGAAAGACTTTTTAGGTATTTCTATGAAAAACCCGTGTAATGCAGGTATTTAATATTTCCGAAGAAATGTGTGCACCCTATTTTTATTGATAATATTTTTGTCTTCCTTCCGTCAGTAAATACGTGGAAAGTTGTTGCATGATAATGACTTTTCAAGTGTACCTGGTTTAAATTTTCTAGCATAAACCGTTCCAGAGCTAGGATCCACAGTTCTCGGCATATACAAATTAGGATGTTTTAACCCTTCCCACTCTCACCTCTTACTCGCTCAATCCCAAAATCCTCAAAGCATGTTTCTTTCATACTAATTCTAAGATCGTCTTTGGAACTAGAAGTGGGTCGTTCAGGAGTGAACTATTCCAAAACAACACTTCATTGAAGTGAGTGAGCGAAGTAACTCACTCCTTTAGGTGAACTGCAGTTCCATTGGACACGTGATAAAAAATGTACTGCTGAAAGGAAGGAACGATTAGTTTTGGAACTACTTCACGGAACTGAGCAGACCTTGACCTTTTTATTTCTTTAGATCATCAGTACATCTACTGACGGAGTGAAAGTTCCGGAATTAGTTCAGTGAACTCGTTCCTCCAGTGACTCGGTTTGAAGTACTTTACTAAAAGAAACTTTGCCCATCTCTATTTGGAACAGTCTTGTGGTATGAATTTTTATCCGCCCAATTTCCGTACTCTAAAAAAAGTTCCTTTTATGTTCAGGAACCTAGGAACAGCTTGTCCTAGATATCGTAATCAAACGCGAATCCTCATAAAAACTTCATTTCCGACCTACTATCCTCGTAAACCCAACAAACAATCACAAAGTCCAGGAGATATGGATTTTATGGTGCTTTTACACGACCGATTAAAATTGTTCAATTTGCAGCAATTCCAGAGAATTTTGACGTCACGAAAACATACAGCACAATTCAGTTACATCAGGATTTGACGATATGCATCAATTGGTTGTCAACTCGTTGATCACTTGTGACTAGCGATATGGAGCAATACTCAGCAATTTGGTAATGACATCATTCATACACGGACAATTCAGTATATGAACAACACGAAAGGAAATTTGAAAAATAAATCTAAAACTTAAAACAAAACTTGAAATATTTGAATTCTAACCCGTTATCTCACGAAACTTGACAGCTAAAACCAAAACTTAAAACAAAACTTGACAACTGAATTATCGAACGATGACAATTGCTCGGAATTTTCCAATCTAGTGAAAATACAGCAATCATAGGGCGAGCAATACCAGCAATCTGTCAAAACATTGCCAAATTGCCGGAACTAGCATAATATTGCCCGGTATTGCTCCATGAATTGTTCAACTAGTCTTAGCAATAGTTGCCGGGCAATAAATTGCTTGAAAAATTGATCGTGTTCAAGCTCCTTTAGAATATCTCGATTTTAGTTTTCGACCATTTCCGACTCATTAACATCAACCTCCACAGCCCTCCCTCCACTCATATCGTGAAAAAAACAGTAAAATAAAACCGGATCCTGTACACGAGTAGAGTCACACGTCATCAGTAGATTTGAAATCACTCAGTTCGTCAAAGAGTCATTAAGTCGTCATCGAAGTGTTGCTCGTAGTTATTAAGGTAATATTTGCTAACTTGTTGTAATTCGAACAAAGGAAATGACGATAAAATAGGAAAAGCCGGCAACAATCTGGGTAGTACAACACTTTTGGTGACGTAAGGTCGCTTTAAGATTAAGTTGTTTATAAAAACATTGTGTTTTCGCCTCACATCGAATTATGTATTCAAATCCTTATCCTTCGCTTTATCGGTTTTTTTTTATCAGAATCTCTAGTTGTAGGGGTCATTACCATTCGAATTCAAGTTTAAAAGTTTTAGATTAGTTGCTTACGTCGACGAAAGTTTCTGCGTAGACGCTTATCGGTACCGTTTTCTGATAAGTTACTGCTACCTGTGTATTAGATAATTTATTTTGATTACATTGCACTGTGAAATTAAGTTAGAAATCTAAGTGAGATTAAAATTTTTAATTAAACATAATTTTAATTTCACACTTTAATTGTTTACTGTACTTGGAGTGCACTTATACAAGCCAAAGACTTAAGGAACTTATCAATTCGTGCAATAAAGCTGAAAATGCAACACAAATACACCTCCTAAATAGCCAAAATCCTTCTTTCTACATATGTATATGATTTCTGTATAATCAGATTCAGTTTGAAAGTCCTGCTTTTGCGAGTTGAATATTAAAAAGTACTGAAAATGCCTTCTGGATATTGATATCAAAATTCCGTAGAAGTAAAATTAACTCATTATTTCAGAAGAGCTAGCTCATAGTTTTTATTCTTATAATGGATACATTGCTGACATATAAATACATATTTAGAGATTAGGCTGATCTAAAGCCTTTACAACAATATAGTGGAAGTTTATTTTGGTAGGTGCACTTGGCAGTAAGATTTTGACAACACTGATTATATGTGAATTCGGAAAAAATGAGTATAAAAAACCTTATGAATATAATTAACCTAACTTAACCTATCCTATAACTAACTGAATAATAAGAAAAAGTAAAATAATAAAAAGAAGAAGAGAGGAAAAACAGCGTGTGCAGCACCGTGTACATGATAGAAGTGAAACTTCTTGAAAAATAAAGAAAAAGAATAAGAGAGATTTATTGTGAGGGACAGAGAGAGAGAGCATTTCAAAATAAATACAATAATACAAAATTAGCATTTTCTGAGTTTTTCAATGTGGTGTAGAAGAGGGTAGGGAGTAGAGAGGAGGGTGGGGTAGAGGAATAAAGAAAGTAGATGAAAGGGAACAATATGTAGGGTGAAGGGTAGAATTATAAGGGTACACAGAGGGGGTATACAGTGCGGGGTATACAGTGGGGGTGAAGGATTGAAGTTAGGAGAAAGGGGTGTAAGAAGAAAAGTGAGGGGTGAGAGAGGGGTGAGGGAAATCAGTTGTTTAAAAAGGGATAGGTGAAGAGGGGAGACAGGAGTAGTATTTCAAATTCTATGAGTGTAGTCAGAAGGGAATACCACTCTCTCGCAGTGTCGCTTTTTCGTCTCATCATTTCATCGAGTTTCGTTTCATCGTTTTGTCTCTACATAATATCTTTCTTCTCTATCGTGTAACGAAATGTGCTTAAACGTGACGCGTCCTTGAAATTTCACTCGCCGCTAAAGAATTTTCACTTCAATAATAATAATTATAACAATAAAAATAAACGACAAACAGAAACTAAGTGAGGCATGCAACCTGTGGGTTTGGAATATATTGGCATTTGCTGATAAATCTAGATTTGGCTCTTTGGGTCATTACTTCAATCATTGAAACTTCCGCATTTAGTTGTAGACGTACTGTAGAGTAATAAAGGGGCTTGTTCAGGATTATACCCTAGGCAGAATGTATTGACCCTATTGAAAAACAAAGTTCTTGTTGAAAAACCCTGTAGCTATTGAATAACCTTTAAACCTTTTTTTCGTCGTCCAACGCTCGGTTCTACGAGTTATGTGCAAACATTTAGGCTGGATTAAACTTATTAAACTCTCAGATTCAATCTAGAGTATGAAACCACCTTTAAATTTTAATCGCTTATTAGCTATAGCTTAGCAAATAATAACGTAATTTAAAATGTACATACATGAGTGCGATTGATTACAAGTAATAACAGCAACAAAAAATTCTCAGAGTTAAACAAATTCTAAAGAGAAACAAAGCCAAGCGTCGAGTCATAAGGAAAATCGAATTTCCCCACTGCCGGAGACGGACGGAAAAAAATATAAAAGATTATTCCTCTAAAATTCCGTAATTGACTTTTACTAAGTGACAGCGAGCAAAAAAAAAGAGAAGAAAAAAAAAACCGCACCAAAAAGCGAAGAACTCAACTCCGACATTCAGGCAGGCAGACGGCAGGCCCGTAAAATCATTGAAAATCGTAAAAACTAAATTGGAATGAAAAGGTGGAAGCAAGATGGCATGAACGTACTCAAGCGCGACCAAGTAAGATGTAAGACAGGCACGATCCAACCAAGAAGCCAAAGGCAGTGAATGCCAACAAGTATCTTGGTGTGTACGAGAGACTATCGCTTTTCATCTAATAAACGACTAAAACAACAACAACAACAACGAAAAATCAGAAGAAAACGTAGTGAAATTTTTCACAAAGGCAGGCGGGCAGACAGATAAGCCGGGAAACGACACTTGGCATTGACACCGCGCGCGGCTACTTTTAGTAGCCTGTTTCAAACTGCACCCAACAATCTCGCCGAAATTCCCCAAGCTGGCCGAACGGAAATTAGATAAATTTTATTATTAACAAAAAAAAAATTGATAAAAGATAAATCGGCGAGGAACAATTAAATTCAATACACCGTTTAGCTGTTTTGTTGTTATCTAGAACAGAAATCATGTCAGCACCGCCCGTTTGGGGCTAATTGGGTTTCTGTTTTGTCATAATATGTTTTACGCCACATTCGAGCGTATGTGCTCCGAACGATGCATGTGTGTCGCGTCGCAAACACGTCCCAGGTCCAGATTGCCGCTGCTACAAAGTAAACAGAACGCTCACGCTCAGTTCGTATAGCAAGCGACTACTGTACGTACAGTGTACATAAATATTAATATCTTAAGATACTCGGTATCTGTTAAAAGAGCGCCCCGCATCCGAAAGAACTCGGGCTACGAGCGTGGCTTTGTTGCTTGTTGGGATTTGGGATGATGAGCGAGCGTGAAACACAATTTTTGTGTCTATTCCATAGACAAACTCGGAAACTACAAAAACCAAACTGTCCCAAGTACACCACACCACACATGATATGCTTATGCTCGATTAGAAGTTGTTTTTTTTTTAAATTTCAATATTTGTTTCCTCTTTTATCGCTTATTTAACGAAAATTTATCGCTTGAAATAGATAGCATAAGAGGCTAGGCTAGGCAATTCGGGAGACAAGTTGCTTTACGTCGCGATAATCCCAAAGTTTGGCCACAAAATGTCAACAAACCGAGACAGAAATAATAAAAACATCTACCATAAGTGGAAATATTAATTTAAAAAAAAAAAACACCTAACTGAATTTCCACTATCTTTGTTTGTTGGTTGCGAAGACGGTGGCACTTTACCTCATCTTCCGGAACAAAGAGACAGGTAAGTAAGTTATGGAAAAATGCATTATTCTGATTGGTTACGTCAATCCAACTTTCAATATAACCTTGCCAATCTGTCGCTCTCTCTCTCTCTCACTCTCCATGGCTTATCTCTCCGAGATTGTGTGAACATATTTATTAATTATTAAAATCTTTGGCGTTTATCGAGCGACAAATTAACGGCGACGTTATCACAGAATAACGCCGAGGTACGTGTCGATATCTACAAGTAATTGAAATTGAAAGTGTACTGAATATTATTTAAGCATTAAATAAATAGATGATAACAACAAGATCCATGATACCGAGGGGAAGAGCAGAGTCAACCAAAAAAAATAAAAATATGAAGCAGGTAAAGGCAAAAAATGTTACCTGAGCGTAGCTCATACGGTCATACCTGTAACGTTAAGTAAGTAGTAAAAACGATTATGATGTTTACTACGGTAAAGTTTATAAGAAAATAAAGACTCGTCGTTGGTAGCGCCGATATGCTTATGCTGTACTGTCTGAAAAACATACTTGGGTACGCTGTTATGACGCATACCTAGTTGTCGGACGTCATTAAGCGATAATAAAGTTTGTCGGGTTCGAATAACGTGACCGCTTTCAGTAATTTGTAAGCAAAATATATGATATCATTCTATTTGCTTAGTTAAATTAAGGAGAAACAATAGCCAAATAATTTACAAGCGATACTTTTAGCTAATTTTGTGTGAAACATTTTGGATATTGCATTTACTCGTACAATAATAATGTTCCAAAAAGCCTGGTTATTATTTTGGGTGTCAGCCGCATATTAACATACACCGCCGCATCTCAGCATTAAAGACGTTCCGGACCTCTATCCCAAAAATATTGAAGTTGCGCCCAGACTAATGTCAATTACAACATATCATATGGGTTGAACATTAAAAAATTCTGAAACAGATTTTTAAACGATTAGATAGATAGGTAGATAGATGTTTATTTCGTTCCGATAAATATTAACACTTTGCGTGCCACATTTTATGTCAAACATTTTGACAATGCTGTTTAAAGGGTCAAAATTTCTGTGCCGGTCACCGGAGACCCCCATGGCATTCAATATTGTGTTAATAAAAGTAATTTGAACAATATTTCTGTTGAGTTGATGGTCAAATCGCATATCTTTTCAGCCATAGTAATTCAAAGTCTTTCTTTTGTGCATAAATTGTAACTATTTGTTATTAGTAAATAATTTCCATAAAGAAAATTGGAACATAAAAAACCTTATTGGTGCCTTAAAATTATTTAAAACTGGACTAAACCTAAACTAAATTGACTAGCGTATGAATTCATAAACTGTAGGTTATTTTATGATGAAATGAAAGAGAGGATCAATAGATTTACTGAGTGTGAACACTTTGCAATGAATTTTTTTTTATAAACAGTAAACAATTTTGTAAAAATTACGTTAAAGCAGTAAAATATTCCGTATTGATATAGCAAATTTACGAACTTTCATTACATTTAACAAAATTGATAGTAATTCCTAGAACTGCGTATTTTTAAAATATTTAACTCATAGATTTAGTGATTTAGTAATGTGTAAAATTGATCATTGTGTATAAAATGACGCATTTTGCATGTACTTTTGGTAGTTTATGCGTGGTTTTTGTGATAGGTATTAAATTGAACGCTTATCGTTGTTTTATACACATGTTTCGTGGATGTAAGTGGTGTATACGGCGTAATTTAAAATTTAAAAAGGAAATAATGTTTATAGTGTGTAAAGTTTGTGGCTTAAAAATAATTAAATTAAATTTATATAATAAACATATATACGTATAGTGTTTTTTACTTTCTACCATTTTTGAACTACCTATATCCTGTTTTTTTCCCAATTATCTTGTGGTGATTGATTTCATTGAATTTTTCCAATTGTCGATTGCTGTGTCCTTTGCCTTTTGAAAAACGTCTGGGAATTCATCTGCCGATCATTCGCTTGAAGCTTATTTATTTATATTATCAATAAATTAATTATAATAATAAGAAAAGATAAACATATCACATTTTGCAACACATATTAGTTCTTCAGCAACGTGTGTAATTTTACGCATACCAGCAGTAAATATGAACATTATTAGCGATTGATTTCCACACCTAAGTGCAATTAACGCATTAATAGTAAAAAATATGCCAACAGTCTGGACGCAACTTTTTTTTTTTTGGGGTAGAAGTTCGGAATGCGTCGCTCTAGAATACTTACACCGCTGCCACAAGTAACATATGAATTAATAATTGGGTCATATTCCGGAATACGGTCTAGGGGAAGAAAAAGGAAAAAATCTGAAAATAGGGGATTATTAAATAAGCCCGTGCAAGTGAAAAGATATTCGATATCTGATCAGACCTGAGAGATATGGCAGAATTCATGAAAAAGTATACAGCCACTTTACACCCCCTTAGGCGTCGAATTACAAAAAATCTTGAAAACGCTCTCTTAATTCAATATTTTTACCTAGACCTAGAAGATATGACGAAAATCGTGAAAATATAAGCATTCAATTTTCACTGATCATTTTTGTTGCCCACCTTCTAAACACCAATGGTTATTCGAAATTCTTTTTATTCAAAATTACAAAATAAAACAATAGAAAAAACGGTATTCTGAGATATTCAAAGATAAAGGACAAAATCGTTATCCTTGAAAAAAAATTTAAGGATAAATATGATTTGTATTTTTGTTATTTTGTGACAACCTTCCCCTTTAAAATAAGTCCTATTTCATTATTCTATGATAAAAACTAACAGAGATATGAATTTTCAAAGGGGACTTGGACACCATTTTTGCGAAATCTTTAACATACTACAACTAACAAAAAAAAATGAGATAGAAAAAAAAAATTGAAACCATATTTTTTTTCACTAGTTCTTCAAACAAAAATTTTTTCAAAAGAATCGGCGATGGTCAGGTCACAACTTTTGAGATTTTTGATGGAATGATACATAAGCCGTTCGATAGTTAGGAAAAATTCCCCCTCCACCGTACTACACTACCTTTAAAAAGATTATATATTTCTAACATGCCACTACTATAGCTCTATCTATGTAAATACCAAATCTTAGCTTTATGTCATTCCAGGTTCTCGAGATATAAAAATCAGATTTTTTTCCTTTTCACCCTCCGCCACTCTCACCCTCTACACCCACAAAATTTGTTCCTGCTACGGGTCTATACTACGTTTGGTTACCATTTTTAAGCATCTATCTTACACTGATCTTGAGATATGAGACGTGAATTCGTGAAAAATTCTTATCTCCTCAACTTTCATGCTCCACCGCTCCCTTATTTTACTTCTACTTAACTTCTACTAAAATCAACTTATCAACCGCTACTTAGAAACCGAAAAGATTTGACGGAAATCGTAAGAACCCACCCAGGGGGTTTAATATCGAAAATACGTAAATATTGTTTTCTCCGATTATATTTAAAGCCTTTAGACGTTAAAGTTAATTCGATATCACATAAGACCTAAGAAATATATCGAAATTCGTGAAAATGTACATATGTAAGCATTTTACATCCAGCACTTTATGGATTAAACATCGAAAAATTTGACTCCCACTCTTTTCTAATAAATAAGTAGGACTGCCTCTCCAAGTCGGGGATTGGGCCAATAACGCGTTATTGAAAAAAAACACTGTCTGGAACCTAAATGAGGAGGCATGACCCCGATTTGGTCTGTCGCGCTATTGATTATTGATTTTTTCGTCAGGTTATTTTGTAATTTTTCGACTCTATTCATACGACCATTTCAACTTCACAAGCGGTTTAAATAGCTTTACTCCAAATTCAATCTATATTAAGAATATGAAAAAAACATATTTTTTTTACCCAAAGTACGATATGCTCCCCTTAAATAGTTCTGGTTTCTACAAACGCACAAAATGTAATTACGGACTTCTTCTTTGAAATTGAACCACCAAAGAAGCGAAAAGCGGTAGTAGTATAGATTCAGGAATTTCTCAATATCTCCTTAGCCCAATAAAATATCGACTAGACTCCTGTCTTCTACAGGCATGAAAAACAGCATTTGGTATTTTAAATATTAAACTACCAATAGGATAAAAAAAAGAAGATATTTGGTATCATCATCATAAATGGCGCGACCTCCGAAATCGATTCTGGCCTCCTATTTGGTATAGATTCACGAATTTTGCAATATCTCTTAGGCCCGATAAGACAACGAATATGTTTTTACTTCTCAAGGATATTTTTATACTCGCTCCAAAACTGATTTAAAAATTTGTTGATTTCATCTGAAGGATTTTTTGATAATGACTAAATATGGCGGTTTACGAAGCAGCACTTGGTGAAAGTGGTGATGATTAAAAAGGTTCTTCTGGCAGGTGAGCTCTGTCACTATCTATTTTGGAGTATCGATACATATAAAAGCTGTAAGCACATCGACGCTAGCGGCATTTTCCTGCTTTATTGATATGTTGTATATCGTGCGGCGCTACGTCAGCCTTAAGATTCTGCGATTTTTTCCTCCGTATACGATTTAAGTTGTTGGTCAATATTTTTAGTCAATATTTTATAGGGCGTATTTACCCAAACTATAATGTCTCAGTACTTGTCTAACTCACTTCTTAAGGCAGTATCTTTATTATATTTTTACGTCAATCTTCGGTGTTGTTTTTTTTATTTGTTAGTTCAAAATGTTCGCACTTTTCAATGTTTAAATTACTAAACACACAAATTTATAGATTTCTCAGCAATAAAATATTGCGTACATGAATATGATTAAAATCTTTCAGAAAATTGTAAGGCATAGTAATTGAAACCACAGAAATACGTTCGTAATGAACATCTGCCCAAAAGTAAAAGTGAAAAAATTGTTGAAATAAAAAAAAAAACAATGTAGATATACTCACATGTACACATACCTCCATATTGATAATATTGGCTGATGTTTTTGTTCAAATTGCAAAGTGGCAAATATTTGTGTTTGTAAAATAGCTACGGCGAAGTGCCCACAACACCTTGTTATCACCTTTTGCTTACCTGGCAGAAAATAAAAACACTCGCACACATTACAATAATTTATTCGAAAATCCACAAGCGCCCACATTACGAGCTAGAGATTTTAGTTGCAGCGCGCTACGAAGTCTGCGTTGTGCAGCAAGCGGCATGTTCACATTATTCTTTGCTTATTACAGCCAGCGGGTGGATTAACTCGTTCGATGAATATGTATGTGGCTATAAGCACGTGTGGAGTAGGTTAGTGTAGTTTGCGAATGAACTAGTTCAGAAGAGCGTTCCCATGACTGAAATGAACGTACTAGTTCGCAGTTCGGAACTCTGGTTTACTGACCTTTTATTTTGGTGGAACTAACAGCATTAATCATTAGTAAAGTAATAAACAATAAAATGAAAGAACGAACTAGTTCGCGAGGGAATCGGAATCGGAAATGACCGCTAACTGTGGTGAACTAAACTGCAAAAGCGTAGTGTGTAGAGCCTTTAGTTTTTCGCGGCACAAAAAAGTATCGGTCGCGTAAAACCACCACCAGAAAAACCTAATATAAAGTGACAGCGTTCGCAATCTGATTTCAGGTAGGTCTGCCCAATTGTCCTATTATCACGTCGGATTTGTAAATTAATCTAAACCCTAAAACATTGAGGTTTAAGAAAAATATTTTCATATTGTTCTATTTTCTGCTCATAGTCGGGATTGTGTATTTAATTTTTCAATTATCACAATTATTCTAAAAATACTGTCGGTCCGTTTAATTATCACACACAGAGCACCCAACAACTCTGTACGCATCGTTTCATTTCAATTTCAAGAAAAATAATGATAAGCCCGCGCATAAGATGAAGACTAAACGGACTAATATGACCACCCATACCACCAGTGTTAACATTATATGTAGGTACCTACATATGAGATATGACATGAAACTTTTTCGAAAAATAAAGTCGTTAACCTGCGCCACCAAAGGCGCAGACAATGACAAAACGGACGGGACGGTTCACATACCATTTCGGAGTTTGGACACAGGAACGAAGGGTTAGCAGAAATAAAAAACAAAATCAAAGGCAGAGCAGAAATCAAAATACCTGTTAATGTTCAAACACCGGTAATAGTAAATTTACACCTGAGAAAAAAAAAACATCTGGCAAGTTTAGATACAAAAAAAAAAAGTTGAAAAAAGAATCAGCTCCAAGCAATAGACGCTCAAATATTTGAGCTTCATTTCTCTAGTGATTAAAGCAGTTTTATTATGCATACTGCACATATAACAATTTTTTTTTTTGCATTGGCTAAACACACAACAAGTGAGTGTACACGATCCTGTGCCCATCGATTAATTTTAGAATGGTTGGTTTAGTTTCCATTCTCGGTATTGGTTTGAAGCATAAAAGAAGTCAGGGTCATAACATTTACTTGTCATACAAATTTACTAGTCATACAAATTTAGTTCTCATACAAATTATGGTGGTAGTGTAGGGATTCTTGATTAAATCTTTAACTTTTTATTGTTGTCGTTAATATATATATAATATTATATTTATATAATAAATTAAGAGATTCTTTATTGAATTTAACACAATCATATAAACAATATATTTAAATTATTGATTTAATTAAATTGTTCAGATTCTTATTGATTTTTTTATTAATTAAATTAATTTTAAAGTTAGAATGTTTTCCCGTATTGCGAAATCTTTTTAGACTGACTCATTTTTAAAATTTTTTTTATTTTTCTTAATAATATGCCGACTTGATTCAAATTATCAAAAATTAAATATTCTTCTCAACCAAGTGGCTACGAGCCTTCAAACACCTTTGCGGCGTCTACGGCGGTCAGACGGACATTTATTTACTATAGTCTTAAAGCATGAAACTACAAAATGTCAGAGATACAATTTTTTCTTTTAAATTCCAGGTCGATCACAATTCTCTATTATTAAAAAAATGTAGTGCACGCTCGCGAACTTGTTCAGTTCTAGATAAAGCGACACGCGTGAATGAATTTCCGTGATAACCAACGATTGGGTATAGATGTCACTGCAATACGATAGCTACATCCTAATCCTACATGAGTAGAACCGATAGAAGAACCGTGAATCTGTTAGATTAAAAAAAAATTATTGATCATACATTGGTTTACATCTACATACGATTACGCCCGAACATTATCTTTCTCATACTCACACTTCTTATAATAATATGAAAATAAAGTGAACAATCTTAAACCAAACTGTCCGTGATCGTGTGTCGCACAACGTTACTTCTTGCTTATCTTCCCATATCTTTAGTGAAGTATTAAAGCAGGCTTTGCATTTTTGCAGGGTAGTATAATACATCGCAAGATACATATTTGTGTACGCATGCGATATTGTGATTTGCGGTAATGATAAACGCAACAATTTTAATTGATTGCAGTAATGTTTAGGCGAGGTACTAATATGGGATATTGACTTTTAATTATGACAACTAAACGCTTACAAATTAAATTATTTTCGTTAACAATCTTCACACTTTCTGTACGGCGCGACGTATACACACTTGTTTTCTAAGCCACTAGGGAACAACAACTACTTAAACTCAAGGGACATTTGACAGGTAAGTATGTCGAGTGCTTTAATAACAGTGTAATCTGCTATGG
This sequence comes from Beris chalybata, assembly GCA_949128065.1. Lineage (NCBI taxonomy): Eukaryota > Metazoa > Arthropoda > Insecta > Diptera > Stratiomyidae > Beris > Beris chalybata. The sequence continues at coordinate 25,039,320 of OX421896.1, read as the reverse complement.
GATTATAATTTTCGATATCTGGTGTTAGGTTTAAACTGGATTTTTATGGACTTAGCCTGTGTGGAAAAAATCAAGATAATGGGAAGGGTTTTAATCTTGAAAAGTATAAGACATTGATTAACTTGTAATACGGACTATATGAAGTATTTATAAATATTTTCTCAATTTAGATATGGCCTTTACAATTAAAGGGTGAATTTCATAATAACTAACATTATCTTCGAGCCTGGTACCTTGATTTTTTTATTGACAAAATAAATTTATAGAAGATTTATAGAGATTGCTTGGGAAAGCTCGACAGCGATCTAATTTCAGAGAGCACTAAAAATAAAAGTAGTCTGAGTGGCTTAGTAGCTAGAGCCTTCGGTACACCTGGTACCAGGTTCGAATCTGCTTGGCCACAAGTAATTTTCGATGATTGCATTGGGTGCCGGACTACCAGTTCACTCAGGTGTAAATGAGTACCTGAGTTAAAATCGGGGATATAATCAAGGATGAGCGTGTGGCTGACCACTTCACCTCCTAGTGTTCCGTTGATTATTATTATTACTTAATAATATACTTATTATTATACTTATTATTACTTAATAATAATTAATAAAATAGTTTCGGCCCTAACTAAATATTGACAGATATAATGTGTACTAGTACTAGAGTTGATCATTATTTTCTCTCACGTATTTTTGGGACTTTGGTATGTGATCTACTCGAAGAAGTGAACCCGTTTGTACTTTTGATTCAAAAATAGTTCTTGCAAAAATTTCAACTTCCTCGATCAATAATATCTTGAGTTACAGTTGGTTTCCAATGATACGCATTTTTCAAGGATGTTTGTATGGTAGCTACACGAAGGATCCACTCAATTCGTAACTCAGTCCGAAGTTGTGAACTTCCAAAATTTTTGACATATATTTTAAAATTTTGTCGTTCAATCTTTGGCGAATTGTTGGTAAGGTGCATCATAAATAGTTCGTCAATTGGATGCATGAGCAAAATAAAGTTCATAATGGATTTGCGACCAAAATCTTCTTTTCTGTTGAGGCTCATTTTCATCTCAGTGGCTACGTGAACAACCAGAATTACAGAATATCGGCTGAAAATCCAAGGACACTTTTTAAAAAGCCAATTCATCCACAAAATATCAAAAGCAAGGTCTACGCCAATAAACACACCACCATTCAACAACTGAACTGAACATATTTGTGTAATTGTGGAGCAATTACGACTAGATGTCGTCAAAACTTTGGACAAACGGATCGAGGTATGCCGTCGGAGCCGTGGCAAGCATTTCAGTGATATTCTTTTCCGTAATTAATTGCCATAAGCCAAAAAAAAATTTTTAATAAAAATTTTATTAATTCCATCATCCACTTGGTTTTAATTGCGAATTAACTTCGGAACGAGTCATTGTAACACCCTTTATTCCATATTTAAAATTTCTAGCATGAAGTTCTAAAGTTTTTCGGCCAAGTATTGAACAGGTATTTTGACGAATTTTAGTATGAAATTATATTTATTTTTACTGAAAAAATATTTTGACAAAATTTTTGACATTGTGGTTAAATGATTTCTAGAGTTGCGTGAAGACATTTTTACAGAATTTTTATACGACAGCCACACGAAGGAGTCACTCAATTTTCTTCATGTTCATATAGTTGGACTTCAACTGTAGATAAATCAACACATTCAAAATTTCAAAGTCATTGCTTAAAGAGTTTTGAAGTTATCGGCCGATATTCTTGAACACTTATTTTTGGGTCTTTTGTATGGCAGCTATCGAAAAGACTAGCTTGTGTAGTTGGGAGAATGCTCGGCGAATGGAGGCTCCATATACGGTATTTTCAAGAAAATTCGTGTTATCGAAAGACTTTATGGACGTAGTCATGCGAACTTGCATAGCTTTAGTTGAACGGATTTCGGATTCTAATCCCCTTGGGGGACAAACTACAACTTCGTGGAAAATATCTAATATCTCGTAATCCTTGTGTAATTACCTGAAAATACAGGCACCATCCCCCCAGTCTTCATTAGTCTGCTATACAGCATACAATACCTTCCTTTCTCTCAGGCGAAGTATCTTAGAAGTTAAATACTTTCACAGATACCTGTCCGTTCATTTCTTCGGATTGTCCCGATACCATCAGAGATTAAGCTGCTGTCGTCGTTCATTTCCCGACGTTTATTTCTTGAAACCCGTAACTGTTGGTCCTCGAACATTTTATCTTCATCCGATGGTGATACCTTATCCTTTCACGTTATTATCACGTTGACTAATTGTTTTTTGGGATTATGACTAGGTCTTTATGATGTCAGACAGCGTTATGTATTTTTTTTTTGGAATATATGCCACTTTCGATAACGCAGTCATACGAGTTCCATTCCAAGTATCTTGTTTTGTGTTAAATTTGCAAATATTCCGGTCGGTGACGATAAGAAACCGATAAGTAGCCCTTTATTCAAAAGGCTTAAGGAAGCTGCGAAAAAGATACTTTGAGAGATTAGATTAGAGATTCTGAGGAGGACACTGTATCGTTTTCTGGTTTATTTTTGGAATACTATTAAGAAGTAGCTATTATAGATTCATATATTCGCATATGTTTGTGCTGTACTAAATCCGTTGATATGGCGCATATGAAAACTTTTAAACTGTAGAAGTTTTTTTGTTTACGAGCAAACCGAAAAACCGCACAGCAGGCGATATAAGTATGCAAATTTCAAGATAAATTTATATTTTTCCACTTTTCTGTGAAACTTAGCTCTCCTTTACACTTCTGTGCATAGCAAAGCATACACAGAGAGAGAAAAAAAGTGAACAAAATATGAGAGGCGGTTAATTTTCCATACTTATAATATTTTTTAATAATAAAGTATTGTAATCCAACTAGAATTAAAAGAAAATTATTACTTCTCTACCCCAAAAAACAAGAAAAAATAAACACCGTTTGTATGTATACTCGGACATAAAAATCCGTTTCCCCGCCGTATACTCCGTACGCAGTTAGCAATCGCGTTTGAAGTTCAATTTCACATTGGATAGATTTGGTCACTATATTCAAGGTGTTATGGAATTGGAAGGACCGTTTTAGAACGTCTGTAAGATTAACCCCACTTGTTCAAAAATTACCAAAAATTTTGAAAGTTCTGTCTATCTTCCACAAAAATCTTAAAAATAGTTATATTTATTAAAGTAGTAAAATATCATCTGAAAGTTGGAGAAGCAACTTCGATTAAGTTTTAAAGAAAATGTTGTAAGGGTTATCAATAGAACATTATGGACAAACAGCTCTCTAACTTAAAACACCCCAACTTTTAGGGGAAAACAACATTTTTTGACTCCAACATTTTTTAAGAATGCACGATTAAAAATTTGTGTGATGGGTGCTTTATGTTAGAATTCCGTTTGCCCCCCCAAAGAGTTCTATAGATTTTAAACATTTGCACTGAAACTTTGGCGGAAAGAAGTTAAAGGGCTTAGGCATTTCTCCATTGGATTGAATGAATTCACCAGTGGGAATTTTGTAATTGGGTCATACTCCGGAACGCGGTCAAAGTCAAAACGAAATGTCCATTTAAGTAAAAATATCGAAAATTACGTTTTTGGCCGACTAGTACACATAGAAAGGTCGTATGGTCTCGAATTTCAATTTCAATTTGCTACTTCATTAGACCTAAAAGATATGGCGGAGAAATCGGTGATTTAAATAACTCAGTATACCAGAGTCATTTCGTTTATTGGTTGGTTGGTTTACGTGGTGCCCTGTCAGTCAAAACAGCGCCCAATTAGCTCATAAGATGCCTTGCTTAACCTGGTCGTTGAGGGCCGATAATAATGAGGTAAAATCTATTATCATATCCTTCGGGAGCTGTATAAAATGGGAAACAGTTCTCCAATTTTATTAATCGAGATCTCATCAAGGTTATCAAAGAAAGGTTGGCCTAAGGCACGAAGCCTGGCTCTATAGCTAGAACCGGACAATGACAACAGTTTCCTCTCATATGCTATTGGATGAATTGAACATTTCGTTGAAGTGACTGATTAAAAAGAATCGTTCATTTGAGTCATTTAGTTCACTTGTTTTCAAGATTCGGTTTCATGATTTAGTGCTCTCTGTACTGTGACGGAAACGGTTCGAGAGAAATGAAATAGAATCAGTCGTTATATCGGTCGAAAGGTTCTCGTATCGTGGCTGATGTGTGCACAAACATGCTAGTCGGCTTTTCGAAGCGAAAAATTAGATCATAGACACTTCAGGCGTATTTATAATGTGCCAAGGAAAAGTTGTGTACTCGATGGTTGGTTCTTTGGGCAGTTCGAATGAATGCTTACCGCTGGTAACTTAACGATTTAGTAGTCTAGTAGTCTGGGTGGCTTAAGTACTAAACAGAACACGGACTTCGACTTCGACTTCGACTTCGATTTTGCCTACTTTGCCGCAGTTGCAGGCGATTTGCCTACCTTGCCGCAGTTGCAGGCGAAGTTGGTGTTGTGGGCATCACCATATAATCCTGTGTATTCTAAAAGACAGGGACTGCGTGGTCGAAGTCGAAGTCGTGTTCTGTTTGGGCCTCCAGTGGCTAGAGCACTTGCCTCCGGTACACCTGGTACCAGGTTCGAATCTGCTTGGAGACAAGTAATTTTCGAGAATGGGATTGGGTGCCAGACTACCAGTTCACTCAGCTGTAAATGAGTACCTGAGTTAAAATCGGGGTAATAATCACGGACGAGCGTGTGGCTGACCACTTCATCTCCTAGTGTTCCGTTAGTCTCGTAATGAAGTAACTCCAGCATTACTTTAAGGCTATATGCCCGATTTGAGCTGCGAGTAGATAAAGAGTGTGAGCCAGGGCCACTCCTTAACTATCATCCTATGTTGGAGTTCAACCAAGCTATGTTCCGGATAATGATCTTTTCATAGCCATTTGTACCTTTACATAAACAATAATCTGAATCGTAATAAGTACATATCAAAATTTTGCATATTTGAGAAAGGACAAAGTTATAATCCTCAATGGTATTAAGCTTCTTCCACTTTGTATAATTACGAAAAGCACAAACATGTGTACGGTCTACGCACATCTAAATTTATGAACCTACATATCGTACGAGTATATGTACACATGACAAGTAAGTCAACACAACACACGATCCATATACGGAAGATTGTTTTCTAACTAATTTGTCTGTTTCTAATACCCACTATGTTCCGTCATCGTATTCCAGAAATTCCTCCATTATCTCCTTAGCACCACACTATACACACGCTACACGAGAACGGGTGTACTACACACGAAAAAAATGTGAATCATCTTTCGAGTTATTTTTAAACACCCGCCTTGTGTCGACTCTCAAAAGTCGACCGACCGACTTACTCTTTATCGTTGTTCGTGGAACGTGGACACCGCCGCCCGTTAGCAAACGAATCTCGTTCGTCGAACGACTATTAGACGCGACTCGAGACTCGCAAGACGAATAATCAGAAACTCCATAAAAAGTTAAGAAATATTCAAACATCAAAGCCACCCACACATGGTAGTGCATTTAAAATTGAGCAATTATTGATGGCTATAGGCGTTCGGTATATGCGCCCTTATAATTCACTCGTTTGTGCACTAATAAATGGCTCGCACGGTTAATTTAATTAAATTTCATGGCGACCTGTTCCTGGTTTCGGGAGAGCCAGAGGAGGACGACATCAACTCAACGAGCGCGCGAGTATTAACAGCACAAATAAAGATTTCACCCTCTTGAGCTAAATATTGTGCCAGGGACGACCAAACTCTACAACCCTTGGAACGAACATGAAACAACCCAACTAAAGACCCTCGTCAACTTCCGATGTAGTCTTTCGGAGTGGCGAATGACAAACAGAAAGCACCCAAACGGAGATTACCGTGGAAGCAGTACTATGATAAGAGGTGGGACGAGCTGAAAGACTCCTTTCGCTCGCCTCGTGCAAAAGTCTTAAGGCATATCGATACAATGATGAAGGGTCGATTTTCGATATGTTGCTCTGCAGAATGGTCCGTGAGGGTCAAGTAGTCCGGTAAGCATAGCTGGATGAAAGAACCGGACTGACCAACCTAGTTCCACTCAAGCTACAAAGTACTTAAGATGCAATCGTGGACATCGTGAATTGAACCAGTGGATGAGCGAAGGGTTGGAGTTGTGAAGGACCGCGCGGGTTGCAAACAAGATTTTATAGAGCTATGAAAAAGAAGGTATAAAGACAGCTGGCCGATACTCACTGGAAACACCCCTCTAACTGCTTCCCTAGAAGCATCATAATCATGTCGATAGCGTTCTTTGAATTGCTCTCTTCGAGGGATTCGTCCCTATCCGTATTTTCCCATACCGGGAGCAGCGTGAACGGAACGTTCATGTGTAGTCCGTTTTACACTCTCTTTTACGTGACTCTCCCTATAAAGCACAATGTTCATATACACCACCTTTCACACAGGTGTAAAGTGTAATGTACTTAAAGGCTTTATAACTCGAATCGTATCAAACTGGTACATGTACACAGACTGTGTACGGAAAGACCGTGTGTGAGCTTTCCACGTTGATTAAAAATATTCACCAAATAGTCCGGATGGTGCGAGAGTCTTAAGCCTTGTATCGAACAAAATGAATTTGCATAAAGTTACCCCGAACGTTTTATTTAACCATTTTACAACATAACAGTGAAGAGATAGAGAATCTATTGTTTGGAGAAGGCTATTTTTCGTCGTGACATGGGTAAGATGATGGTCTTGACTTGGGGTTGGATTTTATAGATTTAAAAGGTGATGTACATACATACCTAAGTTCTTGTATTTTATTTTGGTTATTGGACATAGTGGGAGGTCGCGCAGAAAAGTGGTGTTGTTGATAGCTTAGGAATTTGTGCTCCTGCTGATCGAAATCATCTTTGAGAAGAATTTCTGGCATGAAACTGTGATGAGCTCGACTACAGTCATGCCGAACTGAACTGACTGACTAGTGAACGGCTATTTAGAGAACCCACAGAATCCAGCAAAATTAACTGACTACTAAACGGCTTATTGTTATAGAAGAGAATAGGACTGTTCACTTACTCTATTTTCTTCTCTTTCTCAATTGTTACAAACTGAACGGCTGCTTAGAGAAGGGGAGAGGTGAAATAAACAGCTCAATTGAAGTATGTACACATTTCACTGATCCATCTCTTTCAAGTGAATGGTTGGTTGTGAGCTACTTCACTCAAATGAAATTATTTGCCCATCTCTAAACCACATTACTATTATATATTTAGATTCAGTTGACCCGCTTTCATTTGGATCCGCTTCAACCAATCAAGAGCTGCGTAAACCAGTGAACTATAATTCTTCCTCAGCTCCAAGGAGTTCCTGTTCCTTACGTAAACGTTTGTATCAAAGCCCATGCGTTCTAGTTCTCCTGAAAATACTGTGTTTCAGGAAACACTTTTTGATTCAAGTAGCAGCTCGGATTCATCGAACGATGGAATTGTATCTCACTCGAGCGTTAGGATCGAATTGAATTGTAAAAGCTCATTGCTTCCAACCGCTGGGAAACGAAATTTCCAAATACCACAAACCTTAGAGCCACCAACTTGTGAACTGAGGAACTATTTCTACAGAGTAGGTTAACTAACCTCGTAAGACCACTGGATTAAGAGTTGCTCTAGCTTCCAATGTAATTGTGCTAATCCGCTCTCGATAGAAGAGCAATGATGATTTTATCTAGAACAGAGTACAATAATTTTAAAGTGGCCCCCGTGTGCGCTCTACTCTGCTCGTCATCTTTCCCTGTTTTGGTCTCCGTGAAGGCTCTGGTCTGTTCTGCTCTGTCATTCTTGGCTCTGCTCTGTTTGCTTGTTGTGCCTTGGCGTAGTTCGTCGTAGCCTGTTTGTTCTGCTCTGATCGTCGTGGCTCGCTATGCTCATCGCGGCTCTGCTTGGCTCGTCAGTGCTCGTTTGGGCTTGGCCTCGTCTCTGCTCTACTGGGCTCATCTCTGGCTGGTTTTGCCTCTGCTCTACTGCTATTTCCCAGCCTCATAGCCTCGGTAAGGCCTTATGGTAGGTAGTTTGTTAATAGAGTGGGCTCGTTTCTTGCTCTGCTAGTCTCGTCTCTGCCCTACTAGGCTGGTCTCTGGCTCTGCTAGTCTCGTCTCTGCTCTGCTGGTTTCGTCTCTGCTCTGGCTTGGCTCTCCAGGGCTCGTTGCTGCTCTGCTCTGCTCACGCTTGACAAGATAGAAGATTAAAAGTGCATGTAACGTCGTAGTTAGACTTGACCTGAACCCTCCAGTTCTTGTGCGTGTTTCAAATTCATGTCCACGTAGGAATCAGTCCAGAATGCGGTTAGGCTTTAGAGTGTCTTCGGCAAATCTTTCAAGACGGAAATGCTCAGAGTAAAATATTCAAACCGCATACTTTCATACTTTCTGCTCAAAGTTTTATCAACACAATTTTCTCGTTTGCCATGAGGGCAACTTGCAAGACAAGTAAACAATATTTTCAATCAATTGCGGAAGACGGTATCAGAATTATGTAAAAATATGAAGGTATATTGATTTTATTTCAAAATTGTTGTTTCTTAAAATTAAACGTAAAGTTGTATGGTCCGAATTGTGAAAGACAGCGGTAGAAATCTTCTTTGAAGCTGACACCAAGGTTAGCGATCATTTCAAACAAAAAGTTACTTTTTAACTGGTTTACTACGAATCTCGACCAGTCAATTTTCTTACAAAACTACTGCATAAGTACCTACGTTTGTAAAGTGCCTCTGAAACGGCAAATTAGTAAGTTACCGAAAGCCACTCAATTTGGCTGCATAAGATTTTATTTTTTGTAAGTACAAGTACGTTACACGGAAGTTACTCAACCGTCTGTCGTCATCAACTAATAGGTAGACAATAACCGCGCAACTTTCGCCCTTTGGTGATAGAAAACGGGTTGGTCGGCGCAAAAATAAAATGCGTGAGTAAAAGAGGTCCAGGGAAATTACAATTTATGACAATTTGAAAAAAAAAGTGATGTACGAAAAAATCATCAGGTTGGTTTTCTCTTCGCGTCAAGTTCCACATATTAGAAATATGCGTATGTGGCAAGAAACGGTAGTTAAAAGAAAAACCCATGTTACGTCTATCTAGCGGTCGTTAAATGCTGAAGTTTGACACTTTTATTACCAACCGTAAGTAGATTCAACTGAACTACTTAGCGTTGGGTACTCGAGCCATGCGTAAAACTTAGCGTTTCCCTTTCACTAGGTCAGTCATCTCTTCAAGTTTGTCCATTGCTTTGTACCGCGAAGTGCGACGACGCGGCAGACATTGCGCTCAGAAGTGTAAGAAAGTAAAACATCTGGAAAGATATTGTCACCTGGGAAAAGCATTTTCTCCGTTTATCGTGTGTTGCTTTGCTACACAATGTTGTCGTTTGTATCTTTTTCATAACAAGCGCTGGGTGTTTTTTTAGCTTCTTATTCGTGATCAAATGACCCACTAACCACAATAAAAAAAATATAAAATATGATAGATGAATGTACAAAGGCGAAGAATATGTAGCGACGACATTGTTGTAATTATGACTATGGTACGAGTATACCCCCTGTCATCAGAAAGTGCTAGATTGTACAATTTATTCGATACATAAATCATGACGGACGCTCTTATACATATAGTATACATATGTACATATGTCTTTCATATAGACTTATCCAATGTGTAATAAAAATTAAGTATCTTTGAATACTGGTTGCATCAATGCAGGCACCTTAAACAATTAACTCTCTAAATATAACCCTAGTAAATTTTTTACACAAGCGCCACCACTCCTTAAAAATGTTTTTCCTGATATATTGTTACATACCCCTGCAACCCGAACAACTCATTGACATCTGTTTCCAATGAGAAAACCTTCCAATATCCAACTGTAATACGGAAAAAACATCCTGCATATTTCTCTCTCACTCTTGTCTCGCATAATCTTCACACCTTTCGACCAAGCTGGAAAGCTCTCGACTCAACACATGCCATATGTATGTAGCGCTGCTGAGTTTGCAGCCAAGCATTTTCTCTACAGTCAGTCGAAGCAAGACGACGGTTTGTTCTACGTGAAAATGTTTGTAAAGCGATTTTGATTGATAGCAGCGATCAAGCAGTGATAATGTTTCTCTTTTCACCATATTTCTAGAAAGCCCCAAATGGAATTGACAGAATTTCGTGAAAACGATATTATTTGTGCATTTGCCAACATAAAGTGGCTTTAATTAAAGGTCCACCAATCGAAGCATTGCTGCATATCATCTTGCAGTGATATATTATCGCTTGCGTTAGTAGACTTTACGAAATAATTTTGAAATGTCACCATAAAGAGGCTATTTATAGTTTGAAATAACCGAACTCACCTCGTTAATAAAAAAAATAAATAAATGTCGTTCAAGGTGACAGACGCAAGTATTTGAAGAACAACGTAAATCTTCACCGCACGGCTAAATTGTAACCCATACAATATTATGATATCGCACATCCGCGATATATCGTGATCAAGTTATCATTAAGTTCAATTACCTACGAATAGTTTGGGCAGCCGTCTCAACATAACAAGAAGGAAGCCGCCATGATGATGTTTTCATAATCAGAAAAGTCACGACAATTATTAAAAAGGTATTTATTAGGCATTTCATGAACTGCTGCTACTTTTGGTAGAAGGGACGTTATAAGTCTGTCCAAAAAGTTTAAATTGAGTTATAATCAAACTCAGTTACGACTTAATAACTAAAACCTTGTACAGACGTTGCTTCGACCTATACAACTAGAATTTATTGTCTAAAAAGTTATTACTTGGTTACCCGACGTGGATACCGGTTACTTCAACTTTAAAGCTATTCTGTTTTAGCTAGGCAACTCCACAGCAAACACTAAGTAAAACATGGTGCCACGAGAAAGGCCTACTGGTCAATCCGGGCAAAACCACTATTGTGCCTTTTACTAGATGAAAAAGAGACGAGCAAAAAAAGATCGGTCATGATGTATGAGACGGAAATCAAACTCTAGACAGAAGTAAAATATCTAGGAGTAATTCTGGATCAGAAACTCCTATGGTACAAGCACCTAGAAAAAGTATCACAGAAAGCCGCTACTACTCTACTCTTTTGTAGGCAAAACCTGGGGTTTGAAACCCAGAAGAGTCTTATGGACCTATATAGCTATTGTAGCACCTATGATAGCATATGAAGCATCACTATGGTGGCAAAGAACAAAACTAGTAAGCGCCACTTTTGGTTCCATAACATTTTCAACACTCTACCCAACATTTTTCTTCGGGCAATTCTGTGCAAAAACAGCTAAAGAAAAACTTATAAAAATCGGAAGGTAAATATTTGGAAATATTGAACAAGGTATGTAAAACTACTACTGGATTAATAATTTTTGGCAAAATTTCTTCTCAAGATAGGAAATCTCATACACCATAAGCTGCAAAATTCCAAGGCAGCATGCTCTATACTTTTACTTCCGCGATGAGCATATGAAATAAGATTGCAATTTCTTTTTACAAAGCCTTTCTATTGTATTATCAACGAAAGACTTTCGAGTGCCCTATTAATAACCCAAAATTAACAGATCTCAAGGATGCCCTTTCTGACTACCGAACTTTTATTTGATGAGAATGTGAAGTCGAGTGATTTACATAAGCTGTTTTCAGCAGGTACCTATGTATGGTATGTTATGAAATGCAATTTACTTGGAAAAATTTATGCAAATAGTAGCGTTTCGGTTCACCATGGAAAACACTTCGATTAGTTCATATTTTTGGTTTTATTTTATTATTATTTTTTAATTATATTACGTTTACGAGAATGACATTTTATAATGATGGAGAAATAGCCCACTTTAAGAATGATTTGGATTATTTTTTGGCTTCAAAGACGGCCCAACGATCTTCTAAACTGGGTTCGATCGAATGTATGACAGCTGAAAAACCTTCACTAAAAAGGACATAATGAAGACATGATAGGCAGCAAGTTAATCGAGTGTTACATGATCCTCCAGGTGAAATACTCAAGTCCGATTTAGACTGTACTTCTGGATAAAACATTATACAGAGACAAATATAGTTTTTCTTTTTTAAAGGACTATCGTTTGGTTGTTTTTACTAAAAGGAAAAGAACTTTGGGTATATCACCGTGTGCATAATTTTCCTTCTCAAGTTCTTTTGCATATACCATACCACGAAACGGAAATGTCATTTAACTTCAAACTTGACAACGGAGGCCTGCTTACCTTTACCTATGAAATTTAGAAACTAGATGAACTTCATTGTAACGACTTGTTTTCCGGGGTAAATTCAGCAGTTGACAGGGTTCGTTACAAATATTTGTTTGTTTTCAACTTCACTTTATTACATACTCAATTTCTAAACCGACAAATTTACGCGTCGAGTATAAGTTACATTTAGTTATGCGCTTGTAATTACATCATTTGGGGAGAGGGAGGTTTTTCAACCCTCAAACCCCTCCCCCTGCGTTCGCGCCTGGCATCAGGTGTTTCCTGGCCGTTCGCAGCATGAAGCTGATGGATTAGGGAACTGTTTCTTCCTCATGAGATGAGATGGGAAGCTTCGCAAGCTGGTCCGCTTTCTTGTTGCTTACAATGGGTACCTGCAGGGTGCACCCACCAATTAGTGAAACACCTTATATCGCAACACAAAGTGCACGAAATCAAATCCAGTCAACACCAATCCAGTCAATCCCTTAACATTATTGAAAAAGGGGGTAGTGAGGATCGACAGGATTCGAAGAGTTCCTGCAATTTCCAAGTCACACACTTAAGTTATTAGGTCTTGTCTCACACCACACACGTAGTGCTTGTAGCACTCCCTTGATATTTCCATTTTTTTCAACTCTGGATTTATTCTCCCCTGCCCACACCTTCTTTTCTTCTGACTACGGCCTTGAGTGAAGCTACAAGACAGTATTACATAATTTCTAAGCATTTCAGGTACACATGGATCTCAATCAGATCGTAGATATTGAAGGGTGAAATGAATGTAAAATTGTGCATTTTTCTAATTCAACTAATTAACCCATTTCAAGACATTAATAAATTAATTAATAGCCCTATCGAGAGAGAGAAGAAAAAAACAATGTCAATAAAAACGCACAGAGCGCGAATACAACTGAAACTGAAGTTGAATGGCAATTTACTAACAGTAACCACTTAGAAGAATGGATCCCACGTAGACACCAAATTGCTTGCAAATTCATAAACTTTTGCACAATAAGTCCCACTTGTAGCTAAACTTTGCGATAATTTTAATTAAATCGCACATTGCCGTTACCCTCTTTCCTACGGACAAATATACATGGCCGTATTATTTGAATCCCCCGCTACGGGTGTATTTTGTGTATATTTCGCCCAAGTGTAAAAGTGTATCTATGCCATTCAATCTTATCCTCGTGCCCGCCCGACGACTCGTCCTTGTCCCTATAGTCGTCATGCTCCCTTTTGGGGTTGGCATCGAGTCGGGGTGGGTGGGTGGCGGGCTGTAGATCCGTTCTTCTTCTTCTTCTTTTGCGCCCAATGCTTCCAACAAATTCTGTAGAGAGTCTCCCCCATAAAGTACAAAAGAGCAATATTTTGGTGTATATTACACAGCGAGTCCGTATAGCACCAGTCATGTAGCTATGAATGTGCTAAACTATCGATTTTCATAGCCCAAGTTTCCTATATTTGAACATCCCTCTAAAAGCAAATACACAGGCATATGCGATGTGCACAGACCAACCATATACCTGTGAATGTACACGAGCGTGTATATTTCGCCAGCGTTCAGAACGAAAAACGTTTCTGCTTTTGCCAACTCGCTGCTCCGTTCGTTCCTTTCCAACACCTGACTCCTTCCTTGACGCGCGGCCTTCCCTTTATCCGTGCCGTGCCCACCCTATTGCCCCGTTGCTCCCTTACAACATAAAAATGCCAAAATAAAAGTGGAACATTTTCCAGAGAATTTTACCTCAGGATTTTCGGATACTACAGGCGACCTACTCGCAAACTCGTCCTTCGAGCCAGGCTCCATCCACACTATGGCCAACGCTATACAAGGAGAATCGTGATGGACCCGATTCAAGGAGGTGGAACAACAAGACGACTTTAGCGTTTACGAGATTGTAGAACTGGAACGAAACTCCACTGCCTGATGATCATTATGAATGATGAAGGCTAAATGTGCCAAGGATATGGAATAGGATAGGATAGTAAACTCCGGGATAGGATAGGAAATGAGCTTCTCTCTACATACAGCTAGCGAGTGAGCGTCGCGTCGGTAAAGTTTGTTTTGTTCATCGATTGCGGAACACCTCGTCGTACAAATTTCTGCGACTACTGCCACCTTTTTGGGTTAATCTTGCCATCTGTAGCGACATGATTAATTATTCTCGAAAGTCATCGGTCGGATAAGCTGGGAAAATTGTCCCAGTGAATTTTCGTAATAGTTTTTTTTGGGCCATTGGCGAAAGTAGTTCAGGAATTTGAAATATTGTTTGATTCGGTAGTTGATTTAGATTTTTGCTACAACTTTTAAGTAGTCTCGTACGTAATTAGTCAATGGATTTATTGATTTCAAATAAGCAAAGGTATTAATAGGTGAGCGTCTGTGCGCGTTACATTGTTGTGCAGAAATATACATTTAATTAGGTTCTCTCTATGACGTCATAACTCACGTGGATTATAAATTAAACCAGTTCCAGCTTCTAATTAGGGAAATTCTCTAGATAAGAATTCACAGGGTCCAAATAAGATAATATGTATAACTATGTGTATTGCGTGTACATACCTTGTAGCTCACTCTCAAAGTCGAAAATAATTGTAACGAAAGTAGACTCGAAGTTATTCTCATGGTAGAGAACAAATAATGCCAAATTTCTGTTAAAACGAGGACGTCTTGTGAGCATGAATTCAGATTGAACTAATTTCTGCGAGGGGAGGTCCTTTTTTTCTGATAATGAAGGACACATTGAGGAGTTAATTTTCATTCGGTAGGCCTACTGTCATGAAAGAATTGACGATACCAGATTTTTCCCAGTCAGTCGTTGTTTGTCTCTTGCCTTCTAAACACTTCAGTATCTCATTATGGACGAAATAAAGTAAAGACCAGTAATAAAGTTTTTAGCATAGGAGGGTCGGACACCTTTTGATAAAGCTTCGATAAGGTCTTCACCGAATTAATCTGGCGCAACAGCAACAGCAACAACGCCAACAGTTGGTATAAGGTATAAGGAAAAATGCGAATTGATTTTACTTACACCTTGCTCACTCTCGGATTCGAACCACGGTTCCGTCAAACATTTAATAACGTTTTTTACACTTCTATCACAATACAAGTTGATTACTTTTTACTATCGAACTAACAGCAGATTTCTCCAGGCTATATGATTTTCAATGGATATTAAATCAGTATGAGGATTTGGTCTAAAACAATGCTGTCGAATTTTTGTTCTGCCAAATTTGGTCCGTCAAAATTTACTTTGATTAGAGCAAATAAAATAATATGACCAACCAAATTGTAGCAATTACTCTAAATATAACAGCATTTGCCAGAGAAAATAGTCAAATATTTGACAGCGTGGCATGCAGTGTAATATGCACTTGCTTTGTTGCCAAAGCTACTTTGTAACAAATTACAGGTGATTCTCCTGTTAGCGATCATCTCCTTAGGTGGTCTTACTTCAGGCGTAATAACGTCGCGAAAACCATTTCTCCTTCAGCCCACAGCATAACTACCACTCAATTATCGAAACGGAGTTTCTATGGCACGTATGTATGTCGTATGTATGTACATATGTACATACATACAAATGTAGGTATTTAAATTAAAATTATATGGAATCGAATTGAAAATTGGATACACTCGTACCTACCACTTTCAACCCCTTCATTTAAGTCCAACTGATGACGTTTAGGTCGAGAGGAAAAAACATTAAACGTGTGTTGAGTTTACCTGCCAGCAGCAATCCTGCAACGAAACGAGTAGACCATAAAACAATTGACACGTGTTGAGTGTGTGTACTGACTTACTGACTGAGCCGTGAGCCCGCCGGACTTTCAATTGTCCCGTCCGTCTTCTCTTTCTTGACACAGAAACAAAAGAAAATCCCCTGAAGTAAAGAATAATAAATAAAAAAAAATAAAACCAAAAGTAAACTTCTGTTCCAACTTTTTTCCGTGCTCCATCTGTTTTCCTTTGCGGCTTATTGTTACTGTACAACCACGCCATCAATCACCAGGTTGACACTGTTTTGACGTGTGTTTTTTAGACCTGAAATAGCCGCACCATCAACAGGACCGAACAGGGATAGAAGGACTGTAAGTTGACTGCCTGAAGAAATTCTGCAAAAATTTCGAAATGTCGCAATTTACAGGTAAGTAGCACAGGTAAGAATAAGTACGGAGCAATCTACAAGGGTGCGAAAGTTTGTGCGTGAATAGTTTAGGTTCACCGGACTTTGTATGTTAATTACCACGTTTAACGGAAGAAAAGGACTATAACAAGGCTTCAAAGTTAAGCAGGTAATTAGAGTCCAGACTTAAATATAGATTAAGCGATAAGAACGCAGAAAATGGGATTGGGGCTCAGAACAACTGGGTGGGTATTTTCAGGCAGGAACTGTGGGGAAGTAGGTACTCGTACAGCTATAATTTAGTAGTAATTGATCTTTTGTTTAGGGAGGAAGGAAACGCTCACGCTTGACTATAGTTTTGTCTTAATTAGATTTAAGAAAACCACAACCACAATACTATAATTATGCTTTTGAAGAAGTCATGACTCATGAGTACACTCGGCCACATGTTTATTTCATCCAATCAAGCCAATCCTTCCGTCTAAAAGTACTATAACTTAAAATCGAGTTGAACTAGGAACTTGAGTTTTACACGTACAGATAAATAAAATTTGTAAGGTTAAAGCTAGTATCCCATGCTGTCAAATATTTGACAAAAAAAATGTATTAAAAAGTTTATACTAGACCAACATAATTGAAGATTTTGACATGAAAATAAAAAGAACTGAACTGAACTGTTTGATTAACAAAAAAATTGTTTTCGCAAAGCTGGATTTGCTCACCAACCCTTGTAGGAAATGCATGATGATGAAGAGGAAATCTCAATGATAAGTGCAGACAAAAATCACGCACCATCGGTATGCACTTATCCATGTCCATCTGATTTGCCAGGAAAAACAGTCAAATATTTGACAGTGTGGCATACAGTTTAATATCCTGTAAGCAAACTTGAAAAGCATGCTGATAATTCAAAATGTGGCACCATTATCTTTAATTTTGCAGTGATTGCATGCCGGTTAACGACTGACTACTTATACTAAACTTATATACAGGATTGATGTGATTGCCGCATTGCTGAGATGCATCCAAAACAGAGCGCATGGATGCATCCTAAATTTCCTTGAAGTGTATAGAAAATTTTTGGCAATGTGCTACAACGTCACTACGCATCCCTACAGACCAACCAAATTCGCATGCATTGCTGAGTTTGTTAGAGAGTACAATTTCCAGACTCAGAATCTCTTATACAAATTTCGCTCCCTAATTACTCCATAATTAATAACTGAGCAAGAAAAAATAAATTTGCCAGTACGAAAAATACAGCTAAAATCTAGGTCCTTCAACTAGCTACCACACAAATGTCTTTACTAATTATAGAGCCCCTATGCGCCCATATTGCAAGCACGTTAAGCTTTAATTTGTGGTTTCCCTTCGACGAGGGACAATACAACCTTCAAAACATACAACTCATTGAACTCGTTATAACATTAAACACTTAAAAATGTATTTATGTACTAATTACTTACTATATGACCCCTACTGGGGCATAGGACAGGGTGTCCTTTAACTAATTTTGGAATTGGTGCACACATTTTGTGTACTATCTGAAAACAATCCTTAGAACTAATCCAGTGCCAAGATTCACATGAGATAAAACGTGTGTGTTGTTCGCACATGTTAAGGGTGACTCAGATACACAACCGAGCTTAGATAACGCCTATCACGTAAATTAGTGAAATGAGTCACAAAATCCTTATCGTAACTATTGATATGATTGATTCGTGAGGTTAGTCAACAAGGAAGAAGGAACATGTTTGTATCTTAGGATTACAAATAAAAGGCAGACCAATCGTTGGATCTCTTAATAAAATTAAGATCTATTCTTGATGACGAGTTCGTATTAAACCATTAAAAATTATCAGAAAATAATTTGTAGATAAACTTGGTCATTGAAGATAAGTTGAAATGTCACTACTGAATAGATTTTGATGAAACTTTGTGTACCTATCTTAAGCTAAAGGCTACTTTTATAGTACTTGATTCACATTAAGGCTAGCTCCTTTACAAGTCGCCATTGCATCTCTGTTTTTTTTATACATGCTATTCCACCTGCCGAGACGGATGCATACCGACATAACCATATGACATGCAAGCGAGCAGAAGAATAATCCAGAGATTCTCAAATGTTTTTTTTTTTTCAATTAACTGCTAAATCGCGTTTATCACCAATCTATACACATGTATAAGAGTGGCGCCTATGAGATCCAATTGCTTCAGGCTTTCAAAACTCAATTTCAACGTACTTCTGGTACATTCCAAAACTACTGCAAAAATATTATCATCAATATGGTCACTCTTGTAGCCCAACAGGATGCATATTTTACTCTGAAACTCGAACACATTAATGACTTCCTGATCAGATCCTAGTACAAGAACCATATATGTATATGCCAGGAGTACTAGGGACCTCTATACCCGTACTATTATGCTAACGTAAGTGGAGACATCTACGTCAATACCATTAGTCGTCCTAGAACCTGTATACATGACCGGAGGGGACGTAGAACGCAATTTTGATAAAGGAATTTGGTTTAGATGACTGCATCGTCGTTAAAGTCAAGGTGAGAAGCGATGGAAGAGGGGTCGAGACAATTTTGGTGTCTGCATACTTTTTGTATGATTCCACTGGTGGTCTTTACTCCGATGAAGTCAGTAGGACTGCACGTTATGTACAGAGCGCCGTGCGATAAATCATTGAGATCTAGAGAAGCTCTAACACCATCCCAAAAAGGCAAACGCTTTTGTAGCATCTCATCATCAAAAATCTGGTCCTCCTGAAAAGTGGGAACGAGCCAATTTATCAACAGGGAGAAAATTCTGTACATTACGATGGCATCGAAGGATCTTGCTGGTCTCACAGTGAACTGAGTGAAAATGCTTGAGAATAGAGAGTGCTTCGGACCGCAGGTACATAACATTCGATGTGTTGGTGCATGAAGCCGATTGTGAAGAAAAATTCAAAGATCCTAAAAGAACGAAACGGAACGGCTTCCAGAGTATCCTGAAGGATATCAAAGACCCAAGGTGAATCGAACATCTATCGTGACCCTAAAGGGCGTGACACATTACAAGGAGAAGTAGCAGTTTCATTAGATTTTTTTTTATCACCGAAACGACGTCCTTAAAAATTCTTAGATCAATGAAATTTTTCTCGGAAAAATCAATTAATAAAATGTCATATAAATTTTTTGTTTGTTTGTCATATACCTGCAAAATTTGCATAGATATAGATTTCTGACTTAAGTTTTTCTATTTTACACGTAATAAATAAAAATTTGGTAACAGTTAAAAATTTTATATGCGATAAAATGACCCTCGTTAAATAAAACTCTTAAAATTTTTTGGTCCAGTATATCGAGGAAAGCAATTAAATCTTAATGCTTTTCTACATAATTATTACACTTACCTGGAAATGGTAGCTAAACCTGGG